>CM069909.1:147032243-148232243 GCA_036172215.1 Camellia granthamiana | reverse complement strand
AACATCAACATGCGATATGCTAAAACGAGTAAAGGCTCACCAAGTACTCCAAGTATGATAACCTTGCTCTGTGTTATGCTAATTAATCTTAATTGTGATTGTGATTATGTGTTGATATGATTTTGAGTGCCATATATATGAATATATGTAGTTTTGAATTTGTATCTGTTCACCGGGGGAATATCTGTTCAACTTACTATTATAAAATAAAAATTGAAGGCCTTATCGGCCACAAAAACCGAAATTGACTGCGCCATTGTGATTAGCGTAATTTTTAGAGCCTACGGTGAAATTTAATTGAAAATTAATTCGGATCAAATTAAATAGATTAAACTGATGATATAGTGCTCAATTAATTAGTATTAATAAATGTGATTAAGGGAGCTTGTATAAAAGGGGCCAATATACACTTATATTCATTTGTTGGAGGCTCAAATCAGATTTTGCTCTCTAGAGAGAGAAAGGACCAAACTTAGAGTGAGAGAGGGAGCTCAAATCAAAGGTTTGATCAGAGGCTTGAGAATCTTGAAGATAAACTCAAGAATTAGCTATAATTTGGAAGGTTTGAGCCCCTAGGTGAGTAATTGAGCAAAAACTTATGAGTTTAAGTTTGTAAATTTGTGTATTCAAGCTAGTTGGGTAATCAAGAACATAAATTGAAATGAAATTGAAGAATATAAAGCTTATATGTACATGCATAAAAGAATTTGCCATGAAGTTGTATAATTGAGCATGAAAAATATGATCCATGTAGAATTGTGGTTAAAGTTCATGCTTTTGATCATCATTTGTATCATCTAAGTTGAAAATGGAAGTTGAAATTCACATGCAAGTGCAATTCATAGAAGCATGAGTGTTGGATGCATGAAATTGAAGTGTTGATGATGGGTTTGATATGAATCGTGTGTGCGTGTAAGTAATTCATGGAAATTAAGCTTCATAATGTTGTAATCTAGCATTTGTATCATGTTAGAAGGTTTGCATGTGAAGTATAAGTCGTGGTATGCAAATTATTTGAGTTTGAATTCAAGTTTGAGTCTCAAGAACAGTTTTGGAAAACCCAGAATTTGGCATGTCCGCTCGAGCGGGGAAAGCGCCGCTCGAGCATGAAATGCAAGCTCCCAACAGTTTTGCAGTCAGTGATGTCCGCTCGAGCGAGGACATTCACGCTCGAGCGGGGAGCCATGTAGTGTGACCTTCAGCTCAAGCGTCCGAATTCACGCTCGAGCGTAAAAATGAGGTAACCAGTACTTTTGCAGACCAAAGGGGGTCCGCTCGAGCGGGGAAACCTGCGCTCGAGCGGGGAACCCTGTTTCTGAAATTTTGTAAAGTTGAATTGAGTTTCATTTTCCGTTCTCTTCCATCTCTAAGCGCTCTCAGGCATGTATTAAGTATTGTAAATGAGTTAAAATGATAAGAACGAAGCCTAAGAGGAATATATGAATTGAGAACAGAATGAATCGTTTGTGACCCATTATGTTCATGAAATGTGTAGGGTTAAGCACGAGGGCAAATCCACCGACAGATCACTGTGAGTAATATCTTAATAAAGATATCTGAAGTATGTTATTTGTCCAATTGCTTACTTTCATATAAGTCTTGTAAGTTTGTCACATTGAATTGGGGACACATATTTGTTATGCCATATGATTGGGCCAAAGGCCGTTGGATACAATTAACTGGGCCAAAGGCCGTTTGACATGAATGATAGTCGGATATGAATGATTGGGCCAAAGGCCGTCTGACACAAATGATAGTCTGACATGAATGATAGTCTGACATATGAATGACTGGGCCAAAGGCCGTCTGACACGAATGATAGTCTGACATGAATGATAGTCATATATGAATGATTGGGCCAAAGGCCGTCTGACACGAATGATAGTCTGACATGAATGATAGTCGGATATGAATGATTGGGCAAAAGGCCGTCTGACACAAATGATAGTTTAACATGAATGATAGTATGACATATGAATGATTGGGTCAAAGGCCGTCTGACATGAATGATAGTTCGGTATGAACAAGTGGGCCGAAGGCCGTCGGATCTGAACGATTGGGCCAAAGGCCGTCGGATACGAATGATTGGGCCAAAAAGGCCGCTAGACATGAATGAATGGGCCAAAGGCCGTCGAGTATGAGTTAATTGGGCCCGAGGCCGTTTGATACGCCTAGAACTTTAGTCGATTGATACATTAAATAGAAACATGAATTGGGCCCAAGGCCGTCTGATGTAACTGTTTCAAAAATTGTTCATGTGCCTTCCTTATTTGATATTATTCACTAGGCTTTCGCTCACGCTCATTCATGTCTATGTAGGTGAGCCAAGGGACGTCCAAACCCAGCCTCGGTGAAATATGTGAGAAACAGTCAAGGTTTTGGAGAGTCAGCCCTAACGTCTCACGTACAAGACTTGTCTTCGCCTCTTTTGTTCTTTTGATATACTTTTGTCATATTGGTGAAAACATCGGATTACTTTTGTATATAAATCTTGGGTCTGACTGACTTAGACTTGAATGATCCTATGTATGTACAAAACTTTGCGTTATTATCCCTTTGATGTGAATTATTAACAGGTGTATATATGTGGATTGTTATGATGTGCCATGTAAGCACAGCTCTATAGATAAAATTTTTAAATTTGTTTCCGTTTGGCCCCTTTACTCTGATGAGATATGTCTTGTTTGGTTTGAGGCCATAGGTAATCCCTTGATTACTGGCCGGTTATGTTCTTAACCCATAGGGGCGGGTTCGGGTCATGACAGAGTGGTATCAGAGCATGAGTTAATAACTCACACACTTGTCCAAAGGCGCAATAAGCGTTTAGAAAAGATCTAGGATGCATTCATGTGATAAGTATGAATCTGAAAGCATCAAGAATACGCTTAAATGTTTTAATGTGAACGATTATGTGTTATAAGTTTGTGATTTGCTTGCATTGCAAATTATTTGAATATGTATGCTCTTTAGTAAATGCATACCTGTAAATCTTTTGTATAAAGTATGATGCAAGTCTAATCAGATGGTGAGAACAAGAGGTGATGAGATAGAGGAGTCTTCTACTGCCAGAATGGATAGAATGGAAAGATTGATTCAGGAAATGGCAGAGACGTTGAGGCAACAACAGCAGTGGCAACAACCACACCCTCTGCCTCCTCCTCCAGTACCACCTGTGCAAGATAATCAGAATGATGACCGAATAATAGCTCTCACCAAAGCATTTAAGAAAATGAAACCGCCATAGTTTCATGGGGGATTAGATCCATTAAAGGCCGAAGCATGGGTTCTCGGCATTGAAAAGTTGTTTGAGGTGTTTCCTTGTTCAGAGACACGGAAAGTACTTTTAGCCACTTTATGCTAGAAGATGAAGCAAGAAGATGGTGGATGTTAATGTATGAGAACCATAAAGACATTGGCTGGGCAAAATTCCTGGAAGTCTTCTATGATAAGTACTTCTCTCAGTGTGTCCGTGACAGGAAAGTATTAGAGCTCATGGAACTTAAACAAGACAGCATGACAGTAGCTGAGTAAGAGGCCAAATTCACTTAGTTGGCCAGGTTTGCACCACATGTGATTGATACCGACTACAAGAAAGCGAGACATTTTGAAGGTGGGCTTCGAAGTGATATTCTAGAAAGGGTAAATGTCTTGAAGCTGGAAACCTATATTGGGGTGCTACACCGGGCCATAATGTCAGAAGCTAATATAGCTAGACAGACTAAACCAACGATAGACTGGAAAGGTAGTAAGAGACAAGGATTCTTTTCGAAGAAGAAATTTTTGAAGAAGTAGAATACGGGCTCCTCGAGTACTTCTAATTCTTCTCGAGATACATCTCTAATGTGTAATATTTGTAGTAAAAGGCATCGTGGGGTTTGTTACCATGTGTCAGGAGCCTGTTTTAAATGTGGTAAACAAGGGCATATGGCCAGAGATTGTAATCAGAACAGTGGAAAATTAGCTGCTAGCTCAACGGCATCAATTCCAAAACAGGGAAATACTATGAGATCTACCCCCACTGGAGATACCGTGAGGCAATGGAGAGTTTTTGCGCTTATTCTGGGCGATACACGGAATGCTAACGCAGTTGTCTCAAGTACTATTTCTATATGTAATCAGGATGCTTTTATGTTAATTGACTCCGGATCAACACACTCTTTTGTAACATGTGCATTTGCATCTAGACTGAGTAGACCTCTAGAATCATTACCATATCTGCTATGTGTATCTACTCCATCCCGAGAATCTGTATTGTTTGAATATATATATATCGTTTTTGTGACATGCGAATTGAGAATGCTATTCTGTATGTTGATTTGTTGCCCATGGATTGGTTAACTAAATATTGTGCCACCATTGATTGCGTGACAAAACAGGTTGTGTTTAGACCACCAGAACAAGAAGAAATTGTGTTTGTGGGTAACGGGGTAGTACCTCCACCATATTTCATATCTGCAATGAAGACATGTAAACTGATCAGGAAAGGGTGCCAGGGTTATTTGTGTTATGTGTTGTGTGAACAATTTGTGAATGTTGAATCGAACAGTATCCCTATTGTTAGAGAATTTCCAGATGTGTTTCCAAATGAATTACTAGGGGAATTGGTGGACAGGGAGATAGAGTTTACGATTGAAATTATGCCAGGCACCTAGCCTATTTCTAAAACTCCCTACAGAATGGCTACTGCTGAAATGAAAGAACTGAAAGAACAGTTGCAAGACCTGCTTGACAAAGGGTTTATCTGGCCTAGCACTTCACCATGAGGTGCACTAGTGTTGTTTGTGAAAAAGAAAGATGGAACCTTGCGTTTGTGTATCGACTATCAAGAATTGAACAAGGTAACAATAAAGAATAAATATCCCCTACCCCGCATTGATGACCTGTTTGACCAGTTGCAGGGATCACAAGTGTTTTCCAAAATTGATTTGAGGTCCGGGTATAATCAGTTGAAAGTAAAAGCAGAAGATGTTGAGAAAACCGCGTTTCGAACAAGGTATAGCCACTATGAATTTCTTGTTATGCCATTTGGGGTAACTAATGCTCCGGCAGCATTTATGGACTTAATGAACCGAATTTTTAAAACCTACCTTGATGAATTTGTTGTGGTTTTTATTGATAACATTTTGATATACTCCAAGAATAGACTTGAACATGAACATCATCTGAGAACTGTCCTGCAAACACTTAGAGAAAAGAAATTATTTGCCAAACTAAAGAAATGTGAATTTTGGTTAGATGAAGTTATCTTTTTACGGCATGTTATCAACAAAGAGGAGATTTCAGTGGACCTACAGAAAATAGAAGCAATTGTGAATTGGCCTATACCGACAAATGTAATAGAAGTCCGCAGCTTTATAGGCTTAGCTGGGTGCTACAGGAGATTTGTGAAAGACTTTTCAAGGATAGATGTACCTCTTACCCAACTGACGCGCAAAGGGCAACCATTTGAATGGAATGACGAAAGAGAATCTGTCTTTCATGAACTGAAAACGAGACTGACCATTGCACCAGTATTGACATTGCCCACAAGTACGGAAAACTTTGTAATTTTCAGTGATACATCTTGTAAAGGTTTGGGTTGTGTACTAATACAGAATGGAAGGGTAATTGCCTATGCCTCTCGGCAGTTGAGGCCACATGAGAAGAACTACCCAACACATGATTTAGAATTGGTCGTAGTTGTGTTTGCTTTGAAAATCTGGCGACACTATTTGTATGGAGCGAAATGTGAAGTCTACACGGACCACAAAGGTCTGAAGTACTTCTTTACACAGAAAGAGCTAAATATGCAACAGAGGAGATGGCTTGAATTGATAAAGGATTATGATCTTGAAATCCAATATTGCCCCGAGAAGGCTAATACAGTTGCTGATGCCCTAAGTAGAAAGTTGATGGGGAGTATGGCTTGTTTGCTTACTGAACAGAAAGAGATCTTGCAAGATTTTGAGAAGTCTGAAATTAAAGTGGTATTGTGTGAATAGGGCAGATTGATAGCCGCTATTTCAGCCGAATCAGCAATCATTGATGAGATTAAACAGAAACAAAAAGAGGATGAATTCCTCAAGAAAGTGATTGATGAATTTGAGATAAGTCCGAAAGCAGAGTTCAGCATTGAAGGCGAAGTGTTAAGATTTCGAAACCAAATGTGTATCCTAGATATTCCAGAGCTAAAGAAAAGAGTTCTGGATGAAGCTCATAAGTCAGTATTTGCTATACATCCGGGCAATAACAAAATGTTTTGGGATTTGAAACAAAGCTATTGGTGGCCTAAAATGAAGAAAGTGATTGCAGAGTATGTGTCCAAATGTCTTCAATATCAGCAAGTTAAAGCTGAATATCAGAAACCGGGCAGTCTACTTCAACCTCTCCCTATTCCTGAATGGAAGTGGGAGCATGTGACTATGGATTTCGTTGTTGGTCTACCTCGGACTCCTCGAGGTATGGATTCTATTTGGGTTGTAGTTGATAGACTGACTAAAACTGCACATTTTCTGCCTGTTAGAATTACTTTTGATGCTTATAGACTAGCTACTATATATGTTGATGAGATTGTTCGTTTACACGGAGTTCCGGTATCTATTGTTTCGGATAGAGATCCGAAATTTGTGTTTAGATTGTGGAAAAGTTTGCAAAGGGCTATGGGGACAGAATTGAGGTTTAGTACCGCATTCCACCCACAGACAGACGGACAATCAGAACGGACAATACAAACTTTGGAAGATATGCTAAGGATGTGTGCCTTGGATTTTCAAGGGAGTTGGGAAGATTATTTGCCACTCGTAGAGTTTGCATACAATAACAACTTCCACTCCAGCATCGGTATGGCACCATACGAGGCTTTGTATGGTAGAAGGTGTAGATCACCAATTTGTTGGATAGAAGTCGGGGATAGAGCTCTTCTTGGGCCTGAAATTGTGCAAGACACTTCTGAGAATATCAAAATTATTCAACAAAGGCTCAAAACAACTCAGGACCAACAAAAGAATTATGCAGATGTTTGAAAAAGACCTCTCGTGTTTGAGGCTGATGACCATGTGTTTATTCGTGTGACTCCGATGAAAGGCCAAGTCAGGTTTGGAAAGAAGGGTAAGTTGTCGCCCCGTTACATTGGGCCGTTTCAAATTCTGGAGAGACTTGGTCCAGTTGCTTATAGCGTTGCTTTGCCACCAGGATTTGAGCAAATCCATAATGTGTTTCATGTGTTAATGTTAAGGGGTTATCTCCAAGATCCCCTTCACGTGATTGATGATCACCGGATAGCTCTTAATGAGAATATGGAATACGCAGAATGGCCGGAACGAATCATCGACCGGCAAGTGAAACAATTGAGAAGCAAGTCCATCCCAATGGTGAAAGTGGAATGGAAAGAACACTATGGGACGGATGCCACATGGGAAAAAGAGGATGAAATGCGACTACGTTATCCACATTTGTTTCCCGACGAAGGTAAAATAAGTTTGGAGAACTAAACTTCCTAAAGGGGGGAAGACTATGATAACCCTGCTCCGTGTTATGCTAATTAATCTTAATTGTGATTGTGATTATGTGTTGATATGATTTTGAGTGCCATTTATATGAATATATGTGGTTTTGAATTTGTATCTATTCACCGTAGGAATATCTGTTCAACTTACTGTTATAAACTGCAAATTGAAGGCCCTATCGGCCATAAAAACCGAAATTGACTACGCCATTGTGATTAGTGTAATTTTTAGAGCCTACGGTGAAATTTAATTGAAAATTGATTCGGCTCAAATTAAATAGATTAAACTGATGGTATAGTAATCAATTAATTAGTATTAATAAATGTGATTAAGGGAGCTTGTATAAAAGGGGCCAATATACACTTATATTCATTTGTTGGAGGCTCAAATCAGATTTTGCTCTCTAAAGAGAGAGAGGACCAAACTTAGAGTGAGAGAGGGAGCTCAAATCGAAGGTTTGATCAAGAGGCTTGAGAATCTTGAAGATAAACTCAAGAATTAGCTATAATTTGGACGGTTTGAGCCCCTAGGTGAGTAATTGAGCAAAAACTTATGAGTTTAAGTTTGTAAATTTGTGTATTCAAGGTAGTTGGGTAATCAGGAACATAAATTGAAATGAAATTGAAGAATTTAAAGCTTATATGTACATGCATGTAAGAATTTGCCATGAAGTCGTATAATTGAGCATGAAAAATATGATCCATGTAGAATCGTGGTTAAAGTTCATGCTTTTGATCATCATTTGTATCATCTAAGTTGAAAATGCAAGTTGTAATTCACATGCAAGTGCAATTCATAGAAGCATGAGTGTTGGATGCATGAAATTGAAGTGTTGATGATGGGTTTGATATGAGTCGTGTGTGCGTGTAAGTAATTCATGGAAATTAAGCTTCATAATGTTGTAATCTAGCATTTGTATCATGTTAGAAGGTTTGCATGTGAAGTATAAGTTGTTGTATGCAAATTATTTGAGTTTGAATGCAAGTTTGAACCTCAAGAACAGTTTTGGAAAACCCAGAATTTGGCATGTCCGCTCGAGCGGGGAAAGCGCCGCTCGAGCGTGAAATGCAAGCTCCCAGCAGTTTTGCAGTCAGTGATGTCCGCTCGAGCGGGGACATTCACGCTCGAGCGGGGAGCCATGTAGTGTGACCTTCAGCTCGAGCGTAAAAATGAGGTAACCAGTACTTTTGCAGACCAAAGGGGGTCCGTTCGAGCGGGGAAACCTGCGCTCGAGTGGGGAACCCTGTTTTTGAAATTTTGTAAAGTTGAATTGAGTTTCATTTTTCATTCTTTTCCATCGCTAAGCGCTCTTAGGCATGTATTACGTATTGTAAATGAGTTAAAAGGATAAGAACGAAGCCTAAGAGGAATATATGAATTAAGAACAGAATGAATCGTTTGTGACCCATTATGTTCATGAAATGTGTAGGGTCAAGCACGAGGGCAAATCCACCGGCAGATCACTGTGAGTAATATCTTAATAAAGATATCTGAAGTATGTTATTTGTCCAATTGCTTACTTTCATATAAGTCTTGTAAGTTTGTCACATTGAATTGGGGACAAATATTCGTTATGCCATATGATTGGGCCAAAGGCCGTTGGATACAATTGACTGGGTTGAAGGCCGTTTGACATGAATGATAGTCGAATATGAATGATTGGGCCAAAGGCCGTCTGACACGAATAATAGTCTGACACGAATGATAGTCTGACACGAATGGTAGTCTGACGTGAATGATAGTCTGACATATGAATGACTGGGCCAAAGGCCGTCTGACACGAATAATAGTCTGACATATGAATGATTGGGCCAAAGGCCGTCTGACATGAATAATAGTTTGGTATGAACAAGTGAGCGAAGGCTGTCGGATCTGAACGATTGGGCCAAAGGCCATCGGATACGAACGATTGGGCCAAAAAGGCCGTTAGACATGAATGAATGGGCCAAAGGCCGTAGGGTATGAGTTAATTGGGCCCGAGGCCATTTGATACGCCTAGAACTTTAGTCGATTGATACATTAAATAGAAACATGAATTGGGCCCAAGCCCGTCTGATGTAACTGTTTCAAAAATTGTTCATGTATCTTGCTTATTTGATATTATTCACCAGGCTTTCGCTCGCGCTCTATGTAGGTGAGCCAAGGGAGTCCAAACCCAGCCTCGGTGAAATATGTGAGAAATAGTCAAGGTTTTGGAGAGTCAGCCCTAACGTCTCACGCACAAGACTTGTCTTCGCCTCTTTTGTTCTTTTGATATACTTTTGTCATATTGGCGAAAACATCGGATTACTTTTGTATATAAATCTTGGGTCTGACTAACTTAGACTTGAATGATCCTATGTATGTACAGAACTTTGCGTTATTATCCCTTTGATGTGAGTTATTAACAGGTGTTTATATGTGGATTGTTATGATGTGCCATGTAAGCACAGCTCTATGGACAAAAGTTTTAAATTTGCTTCCGTTTGACCCCTTTACTCTGATGAGATATGTCTTGTTTGGTTTGAGGCCATAGGTAATCCCTTGATTATTGGCCGGTTATGTTCTTAACCCATAGGGGCGGGTTCGGGTCATGACACCAAGCCAAAAGAGAAACAAGTTAGAAAAATGCATGATTCCTAACTATGCGATATGACTAATGCAACACATGCGATATGCAATTTACTAGGCTCGATTACTAATGTGGCATATGAATCAATTTGATAACATGTGGTCTAAGCACGTATTCAAAGAAGTATTTAAACGACAATGCAAGTTAGAATGATGAACCGAGCTTCGGTGCATGCAATACAAGTGGATGTAAACATGAGGTATGCAAAACAAAACATTATGTGCTAATCTAACATCGTAAGCAGTTAAATAAAAGGGAGAAAGACGTGGAGTTGGAAGACATGCACATTACTACAACATTGCGCTCTCACGAAGGAGAGTCCGAATAAACTAACTAGCTAACTAGTTAAAGTTAAACTAATTAATTAACTATTATAACAAATGAATAATTAGCTAAACTACTTAAATAATTATTACAAACCGAAGTAATTAACTATTCTAGCTAATTAAAATAATTACAATACGAGACGAATCAACTATTCTAACTAATGAATTACAAAGTCACTATTTTAATTATAACACAACATATTTACAACACGGATCTCAAGGATTAATGGAGGGCTCATGCATGAATGCGGTTTCCACCTGAAAAAGCCACTATTTCTGCTGTTGAATGCCTCTGTTGCACAGTAGAACACTTGCACTGATTTCCACCTCCAGATGAACTCTGTTTTGCTGGGGAGTAAACTGCTAGATTTTACACTGGTGGCCGGCAGAGGGCCTACTATCCACTGATGATGGCCTGCCGGCCACTGAAGATAGCCTGCCAGCCACTGGTGACTGAACTTCTTTGCTACAATAGAGAGCAAACAGAGCAGAGATAGTGTATTCTTAAGAGTTTATTTACATAAAACTTGATTCACAAACCATCAATGGATGCAATTTCATTGCATGATGACTTATAAATCAAGTGTGCAAGTTCAATAAATACAACAAAACAAGACTCTCAAAACCACCTCCCTGTCATGAAAGATCAAGGGAAGTAGTTGACAATGAATCTTGAACCGTTTTTATCACTAATGAGTATGAAATGACTCAAGACTCAAGAGTTCAATTAACATTCGATTGAACCCAAACAAGTTATTATCTTGCACATTTTTAGCCTCAATTTTATTACTCCATTTTAGATTACCATCCATTCTTTAATCAATTGTGTCCAAGGGTGAATTTAAGTCCTCTAATGGAAAGAGGTCTCAAACCAAGAGTTGCTTTGGGCATGAAAGAGACATCATACCGTTGGTAATGAACTCCCAAAGGGATTAAACCATTAAGTATGACATCTCAATCTCGTGCTTAAACAAACAAGTAGTTTGAAACTATTTTCAAAGCAAAACAAAAGTCAAGAAAGGAGGGAAGTTGCAAAGATGATTAAGAGTGATCACAAGTATGGAAAGCCAAAAATAAACACTATCAACTCAAATAAGATGATGTCTAAGGCCTAAAACACCAAGCTTATGAGGACAATTACACTACAAGCACGCAAAACAAAGCTCAAATGCAACAAACACTTTAAAATAGTCCTAAACAAGTCCTAAAACATGCTGGAATTAAGACAAAAATGGCTAGATTAATAAGCTAAAACATGAATCATGTTAGACTAGTAAGCAAAACACAAAGAGGGGAGGCTAACCCCTCCAATTTTGGACTTCAAACCATGATTTTAGCCACTGAAATAACTCTTAAAATCAATGTTTAAAAGCTCAAAAAAAGATAGTGTAAAAGTGGGAAACACAAGGGAAAAAACCTTGAAAGCAAGGTGTCCAAATGAGTACGCCACCCATCAACCTTTATTGGCCGTAAAACCCAAGTTTCAGCCCAAAAATACAGAGTTTTTACAGCCCAAAAACATTCAGAAAATAGCAAGAAAAAAGAGTAGATACAACAAGTAAAGAGACAAAGCTTTATACCTTTGAAGATGAGATCACTTTCTAAGCAATAAACCAAGGCAAACACACCCTCAAGAGCTCAAACAAGGCGGAAAGATACCTCAGCCCAAAGATGGAGAGGTTTGGTCAAGAGTGTATAGGCAAAAAATGAAGAGTGTATAGGCAAAGGTTAAGAAACTTGCAAGAGAGAGAGAAAATTGTAGAGAAAGAGGAAAAAATTTGCTCCAAATTTTTTTTCTAACCTTTAAACATGAAAGGGAGGTCATCTATATATAGAGAACCAAACAATTCCCTCAAAAACATCCAGCCATACATGTGGGAGCAGATGCGTGCATCTGTGCAAACAACTGGCATAGCTGTTACAAAATATCTGCAAAAGACATTGGTGGCCGGCAGGCCACATCAGTGGCCGGCAACTAGAAGTGATGGCAGACAGCCCATAGAAGTGGCCAGTACGCTACCAGAGGCTGCAAGCTTGAAGCGAAGGTTTTGGGTCCAAAACAAAGGCAACAGGGGTGTAGGGTTTGAAAGGCTCAAAGTTGTGGCATTCCGCTGAGGGCTTTAAGCATTTGATAAGCATATACACTCATCATTGGGTGTGCAAGCGATGACGTCCAAGTCGTAAGGGCCATCAAAAATGGGGTGTCTACAGTTACCCCTCTTTAACAGAACTCGAAGTCATGAAATGACATGAGTGAATATCAAAGCTTGAAGACAACCAATTTTGACAAGGCCGTAAGACTTGGACAAACAATCAAGACAAAAACAAATGGTTGTGCCCGCAAGCTGCCTACGTATCCTCTTGCAAGGAATCAAACCAGCGTAGTTCTTGGGCAAGATGCAAATTATATGCCCAAATAAAACTTTGAAAGCTAGACTCACACATTTCACGAAGCCGGCTATTTTGAAAACTCATGATCATGCAAGACGATACAATAAGCAATAATGCAATAAGCAAGATCATATGATAATAACATAAGAATAAGCAACATCAAGCTTAAAACCAACACAGGTTCTATGCAAAAAGAAAAGATCTAATACACACTCTAACCACACCAAAACAAGAGACGAGGAAAGAAAACACTGCCCAGGGTTGCGTTTTACGCATTCTGAGACATTGACAAACGAAAATCGCTCGGGGTCGTGTTTTACACATCCCAAGATAAAAACCGCTCAAGTTCGCATTTCACACGTCTTGAGAAACAGAGGAAAGCCGCTCGAGCTTGTGCTTCACGCGTCCCGAGAAATAAGAAAAACCATTTGGGCTTGCGCTTCACACATCTTGAGATACAAGAGAAACCATTCGGGCTCACGCTTCACGCATCCTGAGATAAAACACGCCCAGGGCCGCACTTCACGCGTCTTGAGATAAAACACACCCAAAGTCGCGCTTCACGCGTCCTGAGATAAAAACACCCAGAGACGCGTGAAACGCATCTTGAGATAAAACATGCCCAACGCTGTGCTTCACGTGTCATGAGATAAAAGAGAAATCGCTCGAGCTCACGCTTCACACGTCCCGAGATACAACACGCCCAGGGCCGTGCTTCACGTGCCCTGAGATACAAGAGAAACCGCTCAAGCTCGCACTTCATGCATTCCAAGATAAAACACGAGAGGTGTGCGATAGATGCACGACATGAATAAAATACGATAGATGTACAAAATGATTGTGTGCGATAGATGCACAAAGTGAACGAGTCAATACAGTGACAACGCATATTCCATGCAAGATGGTAAACTGACGTATGATTTTGATTGAAGGCATATTTTATGCAAGAAACAAAAGCATATTTTATGCATGAAATAAGAGCATATTCTATGCAAAATTGACAATGTGTTTTACGCACAAATCATAAATGATATAAGACATGTATGCAGCGTACATATACGTGAAAGTGCACATTCTATGCAACGGAAGAGCATAAATATGTAATTCAAATAAAATGATATTCGATGATGACCTCCGATTTACCTCTCAGAGATGTTACAACATATTCACAAAGGATACACCTCGTTCATGTTGGTAAGTGAGGAACATCACGGGCCAAAACACAGTTTTGAGCTCCCTTAGAAACAATCTGGATCCAACAGTAAACCTCCCCTACATTTCTTGAGAAACAAAGACACAAAATAGTATCAGGACACAGAAGAAGGCCACGGACCACTCGTCGGCCACAAAGGGAGAGCGCTGGCCACCTACCGACCATCAAAACACCTTGTAACCTGCTGGCCACCCGTGGAGTTCAGGGCATTTTGGTTTTTCTACGCGTGGGTCTTTAAATATACCACTCCACACTTTATTTCCTCACATCCACACTTTGAAAAACCCTCTCCCTCTCTCTCTCTAGTTGCTTCCTCTCTCTAGATTTGCACTTTATACACGTTTTCCAACACCCCACGCAAACTTTTTTCGTAAAACCCTCTTAGTTCTCTACATTTTGAACCGATCAGATTTTGATTTTGTCACTTTTTCTCGGATTTTCGCCACTTTAGGCTTGTTCCCAACAAGTTTCTCTCAGGTTTTGTGAACTTTCCCGGGCTTTGACTTTTTCTCTTATTTTCTCTCTTCTACGGTTGATTTTTTCCAAGTTTACCCTCATTTCTCCATTTTTCTACACTTTTCACCTACTTTTCACCCATTTTTCAGATCGCAAATGAGATTCCTCACGACGGGGCTCCTCCAGAGGTTCCACTTGTGTTCCTACCTATTGCCGAGGTAGAAGAGCTAGTAGTTGCTGAGGCTGGCGAGGCGGTTCAGGGCATTGAGGTCGACCTTGAGCCAGAGTTTGCGCCCGAGTTTGAGCCAGAGCTGTTACCATTGGGGGTGTGACCTTTTGACCCAGAGAGATATCATCCCCACACACACATCTTACCGCTCGGAGGCATTAGGCGTTTCAGCGACTTTGCTCGCGACGTACCAGAGGACCTCCTACTGAGGGAGCCGACGTTCTACCTTTCATCTAGCACTACTGAGGTATGAACTTTGTTTTCATGCATTCCTGCCTTTCTTTAAACTGTATTTCTTGCACTTACTTTCATCTGACTGTACTTTCATTACTACCTTTCATCTGATTCATCTGTTCTTTGCCACAGGGAGACTATCGTGCCTACAGGGGGTACGGAGCAACGACAGCAAGGGATTGGTATGACGAGCTCCCTGTTGGGATCCTCGACATCGTCAACAAGACTGGCTTCGGCCTTTTTTGCCCTGGCCTAACGCGTGTCATAACGAGCCGCCCCCTTCTAGGAGCACTAGTGGAGAGGTGTTGGGACACCACCAACTCCTTCCACTTCTCTACTGCCAGGGAGATGATAATGACTTCCTATGACTTTGCCATGATCACAGGCTTAGGAGTAGGGGTTGATTCGATCTCTTTTGACACAGATATGGAGAAGTGGGAGGCCGTCTGGGTAGACCTATTGGGAGCGCGCCCACCTTTGTATCGGCCAGCTATGGTGAGATATAGCTGGTTCGCTAAACAGTTCCGGGGGAATGAGCCCGAGACGCTGGAGGAGATGGAACAGTATGCCCGGGCTTTCTGATGTTTTTCCTCGGTACCACCTTGTTTTCGAACAGGTGGAATACCGTGGGTTTATATCTGTTGAGTGCCCTGGTGACCCTTTCCTAGGTACGCTTCTACGACTAGGATGGAGCTGGCTTCACTACCTTATATGGCTTATGAGCTCTCCCTCTCGTCTGAGGGGAGAGCAGATTAGAGGCTACTGGCGAACTTGGGAGGTATGCATTTCAATTCCCTCTTTGCACTTTACATTTTCTACTTCACATTTTATGCTTTATATCTGTTAAACACTTGTGCTTTCTGTTTTGCACTTTTTATATCTGTTCCTGCTCTATGCTTTCTGCTTTGCACTTTCTATATCTATTCATGCTCCATTGATCACATATCACTGCACTTTCTTTGCAGCTATGAGTTTATGCATATTTTCCAGCCCTTGTTCAAAAGCCAATGGAGGAGCTTCTCCTTGTGGTTTCCTACTAGAGACGGTATGATGGCCACCTACGAGGCTTGCCATTACTTTGATACTGTGGCCACCCATGAGGTAACCCAAAACTTAGTCATTTTTGTTTTAACAACTGCTCTGATTCACACTTTGGCAATTGACAGCAACTAACAATGCTGAGACTAGTGACTCCGAGGAGGCAGGGAGTCGACATTCTGAGTCATCCGAGAGCGGAGACGATGCTGTTGGCTCTGGGACAGAGAGCGGAGACGACGCCAAGGAGGATTCTGGGGCAAAGAGCGGAGACGATACCGACTCTGGTTCAGAGTCTGATTCCGACAACAGTGCCGATGGAGATAGTGCCCCCGAGTCCTCCCCTCCGAGGAAGAAGATAAAGAGGGCCTCTCAGGCTGAGGCGATTGGCGCTAATTTTTTGTACTTTTGCTTAGTTTCTTTTTGTTTGGTAGCATTAGCATATGTATAGCTCCAGATAGGTTTTATTTTTGCTTTGAAACTTGTACTCCTCTTTTGTAAAAACCATTATCGGAATAAAAACCTCGCAGTTTTTATAAAAAGCATTGTTATTTTTGTATTATTTGCATGAAAATGGACATGGAATTAAATTAGCCAAGAGAGCGCTTGATTGAAACAGTGTTCGTAATCGGGTTATGAGCTGACCAACAACCGAAATACAAAATACAACATAGAACTCGATAAACAAAGCAAAAACAACTCAAATACTAATAAACAAACTTGATAAAACCAAAAAGACTCAAAACAAGACCTTAAAATACTCAAAGATCAAAAGAAAACACATGCTTTCAGCACTGCCCAGCACATAGATCGATGACAAACCAAAAAGAGAGACTGCCGGCCAGAGTTAGAGATTGTCCACCAGAGAAAAAGGCCTGTCAGCCACCAGCGTAGCCTACTGGCCACCAGTGTGAGCAACCTCCAGAGTGTTGACAGCTGGCTTCCACTCATAGCCTTATCTTCTACAAAAGGTTCAGCTTCGTGATTTCTTCTCTAAACCTCATTTCAGCTGTAATTTCTTTCATAAATGAAGCCATTTTTTGCTGAAAAGCTCTCGGATTGGATAGCTACTTTAGACAGCACGGAAAAGGTAAATTTCCAAGGTTTCGGCATAAATGCACTTTTTTCGTTGAGCCGTACTCTACTTTGTTTTCCGTTCCTCCATGCCGCGGCCTGATGCTGGGACCCAATTACATATGTCTTTTGTTTTAGGGGACAAGAAATATGCCCGACAATTGAAGAATTTGAAGCACTAATAGAATCCTAGCGCAATGAGAAAATTGTGCCTCAGCCCCATTTTGGCCACACCTAAGCTTTAGGACGGATGTGTGGGCTCACTCTGCATGAAGCTCGATCTTTGGCCCACAACGGAGAGCTAGGCATACCCAGCTTGATTCATCAATTTTCCGATACCGGTGACAGAGGTGACATTCTCTGGCTAGGTTTTCGGCAACATTCCCTCTGCCTATGTATGCTCACACATTTCCTTCTTGCCCCTAGTTTCAGCGGATCCAGCATTCATTTAATCGAAGTGGCCCAAGGCTTGAAAGAAGGTAAGAGTTGCATTGGTTTGGAGATGGCCGAGAACTTGATAGGCTTAGATGTCTTTCATCGGCGAGAGACTACCAGATTTGCGGGAAGTCCACTACTAATACCCCACCCTTTCTCATATGTGTTTCTCACATCACTCGGCACTCATGCCATATTTTTCTCTCAAAGTCCTTTTCTCACTTTTCTTACAATATACATCTTTCTATTCTTTAATCTCTCTTTTCTTTCATCCCTTCTCAAGTGTGGCTTATGGACAAGCTGAAGGTAGTGGACTCTTGCCCTGAGTACTTAGCTCGAGGTTATTTTTTCCGCCACCAGCTAGTGAATTTCCCGAATGAGGGATGGTGGTGCAACCAGATGTGCAACAAGTTTGCGGTTGACATAGCTTGGCGTTGCCCCTAGCTTAATTTGACCGATATGAGTTACAGTATGGCTCGGGAGCTTGGCATACAATTAATTGGCCTCACGCATTGCGTGTTCTATTTCCCTTTCCGATTCAAACGTTAGTTTGGACATGATCAGACCCGTCCAGAGGAGGGGGTAGAGTACCCAGTTTCATTCTCCATCCGTGGTTCAAACCTGGCCTCACTGCTTAAAGGACGAGAGAGCTTCTGGCCCCTATCCCTAGTTTCAGTTATGCCCTTTCTGGAGAGTGTTTGGCTTGGCTCGAGGATAAGGCACAAATCAGGCCCACTTTGGCTTCAGAAGCTTCCGCAAGCACGAGCAAGGGAGGTAAAAGCACCTGACTCACCTATGCCCCTAGTTTATTGTTTTGACCTTTCTTTTCATGTTTTTTTTTTCGATGTAATAAAAGCAACTTTCATTTGTATTAGAGAGTTGGAGAACTTTATGTTGAAATCAATGAAATTAAAGTTGTGAGCACTGAAAATTTTCCTTTTGGTCCAAAAATGGTCTAAGTTGTAAAAGGCAAATTTTGAACAAAATCAATTTTTATGAAAACTTTCCAAAATCATTTTCGAAAAGGATCACCATTTGATACGCACGAAATCAATCTTCAAGATGTACAACCTTGAATCAAAAGATTAGAAATGCCCCTGATTGAACACCATTGCTCTGCATTGTAACCAGCTTTTCTCTTAGAGTAAAGATCACCATCGAACTCTCAGGTAAAAAAAAACAGAGATGACCTGATCAGACACATGGACAGGACAGTTGAGTTGGAGGTGATTACGGCCGAACTTTAGGGTGAAGTTGTTTACGTATCCCGAAGATGGGAATCAGGCCATACGTAATTCGGTTTAGGCTCATTCAAGTATTAACTCTCTCCTTTTGTGCTCTAACTTTTGCTAAAGTCGCCCTTTAGGGTTTTCAACCTTGCGAGCTCAGTTTTTCTTCATTTCTAATTTTTTATGCTCTAACTTTTTCCTAAGTCGCCCTTCCGGGTTTTCGGCCTAGTTCAACTTGTCCATATTGATCGGTTGTGAAAATTCTAGGCAATCTAAGTCCATGAGAATAACCGCTCCACCCGACCAAATAGCCTTGATGATGTAAGGACCAGTCCACTTGGGTCTGAACTTGCCCCTAGGGTCATGAATGGGAGCTCGGTTGTCTTTCAACACCATATTCCTTTTTTTGAGATTTCGGGACTTAACTTTCTTGTTAAAAGTCCTAGCAATTTTGCGTTAGTAGCCTTGAACATGATATAATGCTTTCAGCCTTCTCTCATCAAACAATATCAACTCCTTAAAACTATTATGTTACCAGTCCACCTCTACTATCTGATACTTAGCCATAACTCGCAGCGACGGGGACTTCTAATTCAATTAGCAAAACAGCTTCCATCCCGAAAACAAGAGAATAAGAAGTTGCCCCCGTAGACGTTCGGATTGAAATTCTATAGCCCTAGAGTGCAAATGGCAATTTATCTAGCCAATCCATGTAGGTCTCAACCATCTTTTGTAAAATATTCTTGATGTTCTTGTTGGCGGCCTCAACAGCTCTATTGGTTTGTGGCCTGTATGTAGATGACTTATGGAAAGCCACATTGTATTTCTCTAACAAGTCTATCACCTTTTTCTTGAAGTGGGAGCAATTATCTAATATGATCTCGTTTGGGACTCTGCACTGGCAAATGATATTGTTTCTAATGAACTTGACCACATGCGATGCTTTCAATACTGCATAGGATTGAGCTTCCACTCACTTTGTAAAGTAATCAATTGCCACCAAGATGTATTCATGCCCATTCGACCCTTTTGGTGTGACTACACCGATGACGTCGATTCCCCAGATTGAGAAAAGCTATGGCGAAATCATGTTATACAGTTTGGACGGTGGGATATTCATGCAATTAGTATGAATTTGGCATTTATGGCATCGCCAAATAAAACCAATACAATCCTCCTCTATAGTGGACCGGTAGTAACCTTGCCTAAGAATCTTCCAGACTAGCATCACTCTGTTCATGTGTGCTCAGCACTCTCCTCCATGAATGGCCTCCATCAAGTGCTTTGATTCCTCTTCTTCGACACACAACTTGTGCATTCCCAGTTGACCTTTTTTATACAGTTTACCTCCGCAGATGAAAAATTGGACAGCTATTCGCCGTATTCCTCTTTTGTCCTTGGCATTTGCCCCTGGTGGATAAATCTCCTTTTCCAAGAAGTTCCAAATATTGTAGTACCAGGGGTTTTTGTCTTGCTCTTCATCTATTACAGTGATAGTTTCATAAGCCGACGTGTATTTCTGCTCAATGATAATCGGACCCATCCAGACTCTAAGTGGGATGTCTACCATAAAAGATAGAGTTGCTAAAGCATCAGCAAACCTATTGTTCTCTCTCAGTAGATTCGTGAAAGTCAGCTTTTTAAAACTAGGAATCAGAACGTCCAGGGTTTGGTGATAAACCTTCGCCTTTTCTTCTTTGACCTTCCAGTCTCCATTTGCTTGAGAAACAACTAAGTTCAAGTCCCCGATAACATCCAACCTTTTTGCCCTAATTCCAGGACGACTTCTAAACCAACGATACACGTTTCATATTCTGCTTCAATATTGGACACCTTGAATCGGAGTTTGAAGGTTAACGGTATATGAGAGTCGTCGGGTGCTATCAGCAACACACCTATCCTATAACCGTACTAATTGGCTACTCCGTCAAAGTACATTGTCCAAGTCTCCTCCTCAACTTGCAGAATGGCTTCATCTAGGAACAAGTATTCTACCGACTCATCCCCTTCTACTGGGTGGTCTGCCAGGAACTCTGCTACAGCTCTTCCCTTGACCGACTTACAGGTGACATATTTGAGATCAAATTCAGAGAGGAAAAGCAACCAATGGGCCAGCCTACCCCCGCAAGCCCTAGTTTCTGAAAGAGATATTTGATGGGATCTAATCTTGAAATCAAGATTATAAAGTCAGCTAACAAGTAGTGCTTCAACTTCTCGGTAGCCTATACCAAGGTTAAGCAAGCTTTTTCCAACGAAGTGTATCGGGTCTCGTAATCCAGCATTTTCTTGCTTAAATAGTAGATGGCTTTCTCCACTCTATCTTCAGATTCCTGAGCGAGCATGCATCCCATAGTTGTGTCTGTCACTGACAGGTACAAAATCAAAGGCTTTCCCGGCTCTAGCGGTGATAACACATGCGGATTTTGGAGGTACTGCTTAACCTGCTCAAAGGCGAATTGACATCGATCATCCCATCAGAATTTCTTTCCTTTCTTCAAGAGACCAAATACTGGTTCACAAGTCAAGGTTAATTTGGAAATAAACCGTCTTATGAATTGCACTTACCCAGAAAGCCTCGCACCTCCTTTTCAGTCCTTAGTGGTGGCATTTTTAAGATAGCCTTCATTTTGGAAGGATGTACTTCGATGCCCCTCTGTGTGATCAAAAAGCCCAGCATTTTCCCTACTGTCACGCCGAATGTGCATTTCTGCTGATTCAACCTTAATCTGTATTCTCTGATCTATTGAAAGAATTTCTTCAAGACAGTGTATTGGCCCTTCCTTTATTTGGACTTAACAATCATGTCATCCACATACACCTCGACTTCTTTGTGGATCATATCATGCAGCATGGTGGTCGCAGCCCTCTGATAGGTAGCCCCAGCATTCTTCAGCCCAGACGGCATAACCCGATAGTAGTAGGTACCCCACGGCGTAGGAAATACAGTTTTATCTCTACCCTTGAGTGCCATCAGAATTTGGTTATACCCGGAAAACCCATCCATAAAGGATAGCAATGCATGGCCTGCAGTGAAATCCACTAACTCATCAATGTGCGGCAGAGGAAAGTGATCCTTCGGACTGGCTCTGTTCAAATCCCAGAAGTCTACACATACCCAGATTTTGCCATCTTTTTTCAGCACTGGGACGATGTTGGCTAACCAAGTCGGATATTCAGATACTAACAAGAAACCTCCCTCGATCTGCTTGGTGACCTCTTCCTTGATTTTTAGCACCCAATCCGGACGAATTCTACGCAACTTTTGCTTGACGAGTCGGGCCTGGAGGTCAAGAGGGATCCAATGCTGTACAATCTCAGGATCGATTCCAGACATGTTTTCGTAAGACCACGCAAAAACATCTTTGAAATATTTTAACAAAGCGACTAAGTGCTCACGCTCCTCCGAAGACAACGTGGACCCAATTTGGACCAAACGCAGATCCTTCTCAATGCCCACATTAATAGTAATGATTTCATCAGTACAGGGTTTTGCAAACCTTTCCTCCTTTCGATTAATCAAGTTTTTCAAAACCAAAGGAATTCCTTCCTCATCGTTTTCATTAAAATTCTAAAAATCTTGGTCAATATAATAAATAGGCAGCACAAAGAAATACTCAGAATCAGCAACGTTCTCATTCATAAGATCCAGATCTTCGATTACAACCGACTCAAAAGCAAAAGAAAAAGAGGAACTGGACAAGACTTTGGCATCTAGGTTATCACCCCCAGCAATACCAGACTCAGACTCGGAAGAACCAAAATCTGATTCTGACTCCACAAACTCAGTGGAATCAGATTCTAACTCATCACCCAACACAGAACTAGACATATATCCCTCATCCAGCTGCCAAATGAGATATGGTACTTCTGATGCATCCAAAATGCTGTTGGACAGGTTCGCACCTGGTTCTTCTCCAGTCATGGAGATGGTAAGGTTATCCATCAAGTTCTCTGAGTCAGCCGCGGGATTTACAAGAAGACAAGCCAGTGCTGTCCCCTATTCGAAGCTCGCTATTGTCTGAGTCATTTTCCATGCTCTATTCAACTTCAGTACTTGGTTCAACCTTTTCTTTGGTATCACTATCTTGCAGTTGCAGGTCGAAGAAGATTTCGAACCTGGGGACACGCTGCTTCGTGGAATTCATCCAGGGCTCGAGAAAGCCATAAAAAGGGAAGTCTTCTCCCTCCCGAACAAAGTGGCCATTCAGCGTTCCTCGGATTGGCATGTGAATAAGCTCATAGTGTTTCCCAGCCTGCTTGGCTCTGGCTCTGCCTCTAATTTCTTCTTCTTTCCTGATCCAGCCCTCTTTGGTGGACACATAGCCTAGACCAAAGGCATGTGGATTATGAGGCGCATCTGTCAATGCTATAACGCCTTTCCGGCCACTTCTTCCAAGTCTCGTTCCTGGCACATGCTGAAGTTTGTTAATGAAATAGATAAATTGGGCACTGACATACATGACCTCATCTGCAGCTAGAATGGTCTGCACCACCTAGGCTTCAGCCAGAGCGAACCTTGAGAGGAATACATCCTCTTCGCCATGAGTGATTTCCAGCACTGGTGTAGTTACCTCTAGTAGGGAGTGAATGGATGAATTCCCGAAAACAATCACCACTCCTTTCTCGTGAGGGTACTTCAGCATTTGGTGGAGGGTAGAGGAGACAGCTTTCACAAGATGCAAGCAGGGCCTCCCTAGCAGTAAGTTGAAGGTGGCCGACATATCTAGGACATGGAACTCGACATCTTGCTGAGCTATGCCCACCTAGACTCTCATTTGCACCATGCCTATGACCTTCCTACTTGTATTATCATATGCCCAAATTACTTAGGCTATGGGCACAAAGTCTGCTAGTCTAAGGCCAATGGCATAAGTTGTGTAGGAAGGACAGACATTGATAGCCGAACCAGTGTCTATCAACATCACCGGTACCCATGTCTCCCTGTACTTAACAGATATGTATAAGGGTTTGTTATGAGCTAAGCCTTCCAGCGGCAGTTCTTTGTCAGAAAAGGTTAGGGTTGGCCCGGCGCCACCTAGGAAGACCAACCCCACTAGCTGTTTAGAGGTAATGTCAACGGACAATTTAGCTTTATCCATTGTTGACAGTACTACCTGTCAATGCACCCGAGAGGCCATGAGCAGACCCCAAATTGAGATGTTAGCTTGGATTTTCTTAAGTTGCTTCAACACTGCCTCTTCCTCCAGCTGCTTCTCTTTCTGTTTCTCAACCACTCTATCTTTCCCATATGCCTCAGCTTGATCTAAGTGCGGTGGCTTAAATACCACCCACTTCTTGTCATGTGATCTATCTCTTCTGTGTACCACGTGTTGTCTGGAAGGCACTCATCCCAATCTTCGTCAGTGTAAGCCAGATGTAGATCGTCATCCTCCCACCATACACCTTCGGTAGTCGATAAACAGTTGTCTGGCTCTGTTCGGATCACTTTTACATCACAAGTATCCTCCTTAGGGTGTTGGGCCATTACAGCTTCTCGGTTGTCTTTAACCCTCTCTTGTGCAAACTACTTCAGTGTAACTTCCTATTATGTGTCCACAGTGCTCACAGCGCCCAGTTCCTGAGCTGAATTTTCCACACCGGTGTTCTTCAGCAGTTTTCCCTTTTCATCGGCCCTTCCGACCACTACAACAATTCTTGCTTCCTTTTCCTCAGGTTTCATTTCAATTCTTTCCTCCCTATTCGGCTCATCGCTTAACCACCCAGAGTTGTCAGTTGATCCATTCAAATCAAACCAGCTAATCTGCACATCCCCTTGATCTTGTTCGTCAAAGAATTGCAGATTGTCTAGATCCTCCTCGAGTTTCGCCAAATCATCCAACCCTTGGCTCGGGCCATCCTTCCTAACCACATTAACCTTCACTACAGTTGGCAACATCAATTCCGGCTTGACTTGATCAATCGGCACAATGTAGCAACTTAGGTCATACAACCCCTTAGGCAAGTCCTTAAAGCTCTCCAGCAACAGACTTGTACTTTCCTCTAAGGCCAACCTTCCTCCTACTACAACTGTTACTGCCACGGGCTTAGATTGAAGTGCAGAAGTGTCCATCATATACAAATCTGTGCTTTCAGGAATGAACACCATCAGTCTTGGTAGGTAGGAAGGGGTAATATATACGCTGGGGTCGTAGGGGATGGCCATTGTATGGATTAGGTTTAGATTTTGAGGTGGGAGAACTTGATTCTGGGCCGTGAGAGGGTTTGTAGTCACATTTGGTTTCTGGGGTGGTGCGATCACCTTGTTGTCAATGAGGTCTTGAATCTCATGACGCAGTCGGAAGCATTGGTCGGTATCATGACCATGCTGCTAGTGAAATGTAAAGTATTTCGCTGGGTTGTGTTTTGGTAGAAGAGGATCGAGTAATGGGCGAGGCTCTAATGGTTTGAGGTGCTCTTTTTTGACCAATATCTTCATGGCTTGAGATAGGGTCATGTAAAGTTGGGTAAAGGTCCTCTGGGATCGGGTAGGGCTGGCTGAAGTTTATGGAGGTGTGTTGGCAAAGGGATTGGCAATCTTGGTTGTGGTGGTAACAATGCTCACATCTGATGGCCTCGCAGCTGTGCTACCACTAATGGTAGCATTGGAACTGCGCACAAAAGGCCTCTTTGTGTGCTTTTTCTCATCATTAATCAGCCCTTGTTTCATGGTGTCTTTGATTTAAACCCCCATCTCATGGAGCTCGGTAAACGTGAACAGAGGTAGGACGATCATTTTCTGCAAGAACTTCCTGTGCAGATTGCAGACTACCATCCTTATCTGATCTTTCTCGGAAGGCCTTGTGGTCATCATTTAAGCTTTAGCCCTCCACCTCGTCACAAATTCTGAGAAGCACTCCTTCGGCTCTTGGCCGGGTTGCCTCAAGATCACGAGTTGTGACCTCAATCTCCGTGTTATACGAGTACTGAGTAATAAAGGCCTAAAAAATTTCCTCTCAATTCTACTTAACAGAATCCTCCAACTTCGTATACCACATGGCTGCAATACTAGACATGGTACGGCCAAAAAGAGACAGCTTTTGCAATCTAGTCAAGCCCATTGGCTGCAAGATGTCTGAAAACAGCCGCAGATGAACCATGGGATCTCCAAAGCCGTTGAATCGATCGATGTGTGGCATTTTGAACCGATCTGGTAAAGTCATTGCAGAATCAGTATACCAATCTTCTATGTTGGGGATGGAATTAACACCTTGTGCTCTCTTGAATAGCTTCTCCAAGTTGTTGACCTTAAGCACATTGGGGTCAACCTCAAATTCAAAT
Source organism: Camellia granthamiana (assembly GCA_036172215.1). Taxonomy (NCBI): domain Eukaryota; kingdom Viridiplantae; phylum Streptophyta; class Magnoliopsida; order Ericales; family Theaceae; genus Camellia; species Camellia granthamiana. The sequence goes on along the minus strand of CM069909.1, from coordinate 148,206,248 downwards.
GGAGCTTCGTTTTGATACACAGGTGCTTTAGAGCCTTGTGATGGGATCGGCTCTGCTGGATTGCCCTAATTCTCTTAGACATTAGCAGTATAGGCAGTGGCTCCGGGTGCTGGGATACCCGTAGGAGGTGCATGGGATATAGAAGCCACTGCCGGCTGTGGTTGTTGTTGTTGCAGCCTGTTTATTACTTCAGCTTGACGGGTTGTGACCTCGACTTGACGAGCAGCGTCTTGTTGCAGAGTTTCAACTGTTTGCTGAAGATGATGGATCAATTCCTCCATACTGACTGGGGGATATTGTGCCATCAGAATAGGTGAGTGATCTCATGCTGGACTAGATGTAGAAGACTGTCCTTGAGCCTAACTAGATACAGGTGAACTAAAGGGTGATTGCTGTAAAAATTGGACCGGTGAACTCCGTCTGACTCTCCTCTGTCTCATAACCAGTGGGAGTGAAATAAACACGGGTTGTCCCCTAACAAGATCTTCGGCTTTGCAAAGCCTTCTAACTAGGGTCTAGAGCACTTGGGGGAGATTCGAACTTTTTGAAGCTATGGTGTTACACTACCTAGCAAAAGAAATAAAGCAAAAAGAAAGCAGTAATCAGAAACCGCACAGCACCTCAGCTACTGATGTTACCAACACAAATGTAATCAAAGCTGTAGAACTGCACTCTAAACTGCATCCTGCCCCCCAAAACAGATACCAAGCTTGTAACTGAGACGCACATTCCTGTACAGTTTCACTGTAAAGCACATACCAGTTAAGTGAGAGCCAAAACACCCCTATGAAGGGGTAAGGTTACCTTATCCTAGTTTCTTCAAAAACTGGGGTTCGTTATTCAAACAAAGTGGTTTCACGCAATTCTGTATTCGAGTGAGCATCATGTCCTAGTTTGGAACAGTCTCTATGGTTTTTCGATATGCAACTAGGCCAAATAGTCTGAAGGGTACCTCAGCAAGACTACCTAATATACCTCTCACACCTAACATCGAGAAGTGAAAGGAGGATCAAATGGTACAACGGTAGTCCAGTTCCGATGGTTATGTTCCCATCATGGCAAAGCCCATAACCGGTCAGCCTTTTGCTAAGCTTTTAGGCAAGCCTGCGGCAAACTGTCCAGGAATAGCATATGGCAAACACAGTGGCTTAAACATACCATTGCAAATGCAATGCAAAGAAACATATAAGTGTAGATAAAATTTCATATCATGAAGTTCAAGTCAAGTTCTCTAATGTCCCTAGCAGAGTCGCTAGAAACTGTAGCTCAACTTTTTCGCGCCCCCTTTTAGAAGACGAATAAGCCCTACAGTATCGGACTCCTGTAGTTCTGAACCTGATCTCGCAAGTGCAATGTGAAATAGATAAACACCAAAGAGTCCCAATCCAGAAAATCTTTTGGAAAATCAATTTTGAATCAAATTGTCAAAAATGGACTGTTTTGTCAGATACAGAGTCGCCACCTAAATGTTTTTGAAAAATCTAAGAAACCCATGACTCGTGCCAAAGGCCATGTGTCTGTTATCACCAAGATTGTCTCGGCTCGGAAACTTGGGTATGAGAGGAGAAGGTCATAAATTGAGCACCCCCATTCGCCCGATCAAAGATCAGTCTCTACTAATTATGATATGAATCTTATGTACATTATATGCTCTTATTCCGATTTATTAGCTATATTACTATGTGATGCGCATACATACAAGTATAGACTAATTTACAAGAATTGGAACACTTGATTCATGTTTGTTTTGAAAATTGTTTTGAATATATAACACTTAAAAAAGTGATCGCATATGGACATTTACTCAAATTATTCCAATTCAACCAATTAGCCTTCATCCACAGGTATTCAAGAAATTATAGCATTTAAAACAATTAGCCTCATGGAAAGCATGCTAAACATGGCAACATCAACATGCGATATGCTAAAACAAAGGATCATCTAGTACTCTAAGCCAAAAGAGAAACCAGTTAGAAAAATGCATGATTCCTAACTATGCGATATGACTAATACAACACATGAGATATGCAATTTACTAGGCTCGGCTACTAATGTGGCATATGAATCAATTTGATAACATGCGGTCTAAGCACATATTCAAAGAAGTATTAAACGACAATGCAAGTTAGAATGATGAACCGAGACTCGGTGCATGCAATAAAAGTGGATGTAAACATGAGATATGCTAAACAAAACATGATGTCCCAATCTAACCATCGTAAGTAGTTAAATAAAAGGGAGAAAGACATGGGGTTGGAAGACATGCACATTATTACAACATTGCGCTCTCACAAAGGAGAGTCCGAATAAACTAACTAGCTAACTAATTAAAGCTAAACTAATTAATTAACTATTACAACAAATGAATAATTAGCTAAGCTACTTAACTAATTATTACAAAGGATTGGCTCATGCATGAATGCGGTTTCCACCCAAAAAAGCCATTGTTTCTGCTGTTGAATGCCTCTGTTGCACAGTAGAACACTTATATTGATTTCCACCTCCAAACTAACTCTGTTTTGCTTGGGGAGTACACTGTTGGATTTTACACTGGTGGCCGACAGAGGGCCTGCCATCCACTGATGATGGCCTGCCAGCCACTAAAGGTAGCCTGCCAGCCACTGGTGACTGAACTTCTTTGCTGCAACAGAGAGTAAACAGAGCAAAGACAGTGTATTCTCAAGAGTTTATTTGCACAATTTACCCCTCCTTATCATTTGAACAGCTCAAAAGAGTAGTAAAACTTGATTCACAAACCATTAATGGATACAATTTCATTGCATGATGGCTTATGAATCAAGTGTGCAAGTTCAATAAATGCAACAAAAGAAGACTCTCAAAACCACCTCCCTATTATGAAAGATCAATGGAAGTAGTTGACAATGAATCTTGAAACGTTTTCATCACTAATGAGTATGAAACGACTCAAGACTCAAGGGTTCAATTAATGTCCGATTGAACCCAAACAAGTTATTATCTTACACCTTTTTTAGCCTCAATTTTATTACTCCATTTTAAATTAGCATCTATTCTTTAATCAATTGAGTCCAAGGGTAAATTTAAGTCCTCTAATGGAAAGAAGGCTCAAACCAAGAGTTTCTTTGGGCATGAAAGAGACATCATACTATTGATAATGAACCCCTAAAGGGATTAAACCATTAAGAATGACATCTCAATCTCATGCTTAAACAAATAAATAGTTTGAAACCACTTTCAAAGCAAAACAAAAGCCAAGAAATGAGGGAGGTTGCAAAGGTGATTAAGAGTGATCACAAGTATGGAAAGCCATAAATAAACACTATCAACTCAAATAAGATAGTGTATAAGGCCTAAAACACCAAGCTTATGAGAACAATTACACTACAAGCATGCAAAACAAAGCTCAAATGCAATAAACACTTAAAAAAAGTCCTAAAATAGTCCTAAACAAGTCCTAAAACATGCTGGAATTAAGACAAAAAATGGCTAGATTAATAAGCTAAAACATGGATCATGCTAGACTAGTAAGCAAAACACAACGAGGAGAGGCTAAGCCCTCAAATTTTGGACTCCAAACCATGATTTTAGTCACTGAAATAACTCTGAAAATCAATGTTTAAAAGCTCAAAAAAAGATAGTGTAAAGGTGGGAAACATAAGGGAAAAGTCCTTGAAAGCAAGGTGTCAAGAAGGGTGAGCCACCCCTTAACCTTTATTGGCCTTAAAACCCAAGTTTCAGCGCAAAAATATAGAGTTTTTACAGCCCCAAAATAGTTGGAAGAGAGCAAGAAAACAGAGTAGATACAACAAGTAAAGAGACAAAGCTTTATACCTTTGAAGAGGAGATCACTTTCTAAGCAATAAACCAAGGCAAACACACCCTCAAGAGCTCAAACAAGGCTCAAAGATACCTCAGCCCAAAGATGGAGAGGTTTGGTCAAGAGTGTATAGGCAAAAAATGAAGAGTGCATAAGCAAAGATTAAGAAATTTACAAGAGAGAGAGAGAGAGAGAGAAAAAATTTTGCTTCAAACTTTTTTCTAACCTCTAAACATGAGAGGGAGGTCATCTATATATGGAAAACCAAGCAATTCCCTCAAAAAAAATTCCAGCCATACACGTGGGAGCAGATGTATGCATCTGTGCAAACAACTGTCACAACTGTCACAAAATATCTACAAAAGACACTAGTGGCCGGCAGGCCACATCATTGGCTGGCAACCAGAAGTGATGGCCTGAAGATCCAAGGTTTTGGGTCTAAAACAAAGGCAACAGGGGTGTAGAGTTTAAAAGGCTCAAAGCTGTGGCATTCCGATGAGGGCTTCGAGCACTTGACAAGCTGTAACAACGCCCGCGGGGGGCCTCGCTACAGTTCGGACTCGATTTTATGTTGCGGTTCTCAATCTCGAACCAAAGAGTCCAAATCCGGCAAATCGTTTTGAGAAAACTGATTTTTTGAAAGAAGTGCCAAACATGGACTGCTTTGCCAGATAACAGAGTCGCCACCTAAATATTTTTTAAATGGGAAATTTAGGAAACCCTGACTCGGTGCCGAAAGGCCACGTGTCCGTCATCACCAAAGTTGGCTCGGGAACTTGGGTACGATTGGGGAAGGTCACATCGTGAGCACCCCCGCTCGCCCGGTCAAAGACCGGCCTCTACTAACCATGATATCTGTTTTTGAAAACACTGTGAGTTCTTATTCCGATTATTAGCCTAGGTTACTATGTGATGCTCACAGCAAACAAGTATAGACTGGGCCGTCTGAATTGGAACAAAACATCTCATGTTTGTTTGGTGAAAATGGTTTGATGGTGCTACCCGCAGGTAGGCTAAAATGCGGATTTGCCACCCTCAGGTGGGCTTAGAAAACATGATTTTGCCACTATCTAGTGGGCTTAAAACAAACAATCATCGAATTGTCCCAATTCAGATAACTCAACCTCCACCCACAGGCATTCAAGGCAGTTATATCACATAAGCAAATAGCCTCATGGTAAGCATGCTATCATGGCAGCACTCACACGCATGCAAGGATGCTAAAGCATAAAAACTCACCGAGTACTCCAAGCCAAAACAGAAACTACATTAGAAATCATGCATGATCCTAAGTATACAGAAATGCCTAATGCAACACATGCAGAATGCAACTATAGCAGGCTCGGCTATTCTAAACATGGCATATGAAATGCTACAACTAACACGTATTCAATTTTGGAATTGAAATACAAATGCAGTTTGTATGATGCGCCAAGCCCGGTGCATGCAAAACAGATGAATGATGCAAACATGCTGTCATACTGTATGCTAATTGAAATATGCCCTATATCTAACCATCGTAAGCAGGTAAATAAAAGGGAAGAAAGACGTGGAGTTGGAAGACATACATCACACTCACCCACCCTTATTACAATTATGCCCTCGCGCAGAGGGTCCGAATAAATATACAGTCCGAAATAAAAGAATAATACAGTCCAAAATAATACAGATTCTAATTAATTGACAAATTAATTACAAAAGAAGTAAAATGGCATGCAAGCCAGGGACTGCCTTGCTGTTGATGAATGATGTATGCCGGGCTGCCTCGGGCGGAAATCCACGGCGATGCCCCAATTAGCCTCTGTTTATAATTTATCTCGAAATGCGTGTTGGATTCCGAAAAGTTGCTGATCCTTGATTTTGCTGTAACAGAGAGCAGGAAAAGGGCACAGCAGTGTATTTCACAAATGTATGCATGTCTCGATCCTCGTGCCACCAATCACGCATCTCGATGCATGATGGCCGAGGAGCCGAATTGCACAACTTAATATAGGATGAATGCATATGAATGCTACAACAAAACCTAGCTCCATCATGGGTAATCCGGAGTGTCGGTGACTTGGGAATTGAGACATGTTCCGGTACGCGGAGTACGGAACGCGCCTCGTTTCCCGTGCAATATGCATGATATGCATGAAATGCAACTAACATACAATCCTAGCATGCGCAATGCTATGAAAATGAGATGCCTCGAAATGCGTGCCCACTGGCACGCAAACCGAGGCGATGACATAAAGGCACGAAACGCAATGATGGGCTTACACCAATATGAGAGGGCCTCAGCCACACTCACACGGGATGCCGGAATGATAAGAATGGGGTGCCTCGAAGGGTGAGCCACCCCTTAACCTTTATTGGCCTTAAAACCCAAGTTTCAGCGCAAAAATATAGAGTTTTTACAGCCCCAAAATAGTTGGAAGAGAGCAAGAAAACAGAGTAGATACAACAAGTAAAGAGACAAAGCTTTATACCTTTGAAGAGGAGATCACTTTCTAAGCAATAAACCAAGGCAAACACACCCTCAAGAGCTCAAACAAGGCTCAAAGATACCTCAGCCCAAAGATGGAGAGGTTTGGTCAAGAGTGTATAGGCAAAAAATGAAGAGTGCATAAGCAAAGATTAAGAAATTTACAAGAGAGAGAGAGAGAGAGAGAAAAAATTTTGCTTCAAACTTTTTTCTAACCTCTAAACATGAGAGGGAGGTCATCTATATATGGAAAACCAAGCAATTCCCTCAAAAAAAATTCCAGCCATACACGTGGGAGCAGATGTATGCATCTGTGCAAACAACTGTCACAACTGTCACAAAATATCTACAAAAGACACTAGTGGCCGGCAGGCCACATCATTGGCTGGCAACCAGAAGTGATGGCCTGAAGATCCAAGGTTTTGGGTCTAAAACAAAGGCAACAGGGGTGTAGAGTTTAAAAGGCTCAAAGCTGTGGCATTCCGATGAGGGCTTCGAGCACTTGACAAGCTGTAACAACGCCCGCGGGGGGCCTCGCTACAGTTCGGACTCGATTTTATGTTGCGGTTCTCAATCTCGAACCAAAGAGTCCAAATCCGGCAAATCGTTTTGAGAAAACTGATTTTTTGAAAGAAGTGCCAAACATGGACTGCTTTGCCAGATAACAGAGTCGCCACCTAAATATTTTTTAAATGGGAAATTTAGGAAACCCTGACTCGGTGCCGAAAGGCCACGTGTCCGTCATCACCAAAGTTGGCTCGGGAACTTGGGTACGATTGGGGAAGGTCACATCGTGAGCACCCCCGCTCGCCCGGTCAAAGACCGGCCTCTACTAACCATGATATCTGTTTTTGAAAACACTGTGAGTTCTTATTCCGATTATTAGCCTAGGTTACTATGTGATGCTCACAGCAAACAAGTATAGACTGGGCCGTCTGAATTGGAACAAAACATCTCATGTTTGTTTGGTGAAAATGGTTTGATGGTGCTACCCGCAGGTAGGCTAAAATGCGGATTTGCCACCCTCAGGTGGGCTTAGAAAACATGATTTTGCCACTATCTAGTGGGCTTAAAACAAACAATCATCGAATTGTCCCAATTCAGATAACTCAACCTCCACCCACAGGCATTCAAGGCAGTTATATCACATAAGCAAATAGCCTCATGGTAAGCATGCTATCATGGCAGCACTCACACGCATGCAAGGATGCTAAAGCATAAAAACTCACCGAGTACTCCAAGCCAAAACAGAAACTACATTAGAAATCATGCATGATCCTAAGTATACAGAAATGCCTAATGCAACACATGCAGAATGCAACTATAGCAGGCTCGGCTATTCTAAACATGGCATATGAAATGCTACAACTAACACGTATTCAATTTTGGAATTGAAATACAAATGCAGTTTGTATGATGCGCCAAGCCCGGTGCATGCAAAACAGATGAATGATGCAAACATGCTGTCATACTGTATGCTAATTGAAATATGCCCTATATCTAACCATCGTAAGCAGGTAAATAAAAGGGAAGAAAGACGTGGAGTTGGAAGACATACATCACACTCACCCACCCTTATTACAATTATGCCCTCGCGCAGAGGGTCCGAATAAATATACAGTCCGAAATAAAAGAATAATACAGTCCAAAATAATACAGATTCTAATTAATTGACAAATTAATTACAAAAGAAGTAAAATGGCATGCAAGCCAGGGACTGCCTTGCTGTTGATGAATGATGTATGCCGGGCTGCCTCGGGCGGAAATCCACGGCGATGCCCCAATTAGCCTCTGTTTATAATTTATCTCGAAATGCGTGTTGGATTCCGAAAAGTTGCTGATCCTTGATTTTGCTGTAACAGAGAGCAGGAAAAGGGCACAGCAGTGTATTTCACAAATGTATGCATGTCTCGATCCTCGTGCCACCAATCACGCATCTCGATGCATGATGGCCGAGGAGCCGAATTGCACAACTTAATATAGGATGAATGCATATGAATGCTACAACAAAACCTAGCTCCATCATGGGTAATCCGGAGTGTCGGTGACTTGGGAATTGAGACATGTTCCGGTACGCGGAGTACGGAACGCGCCTCGTTTCCCGTGCAATATGCATGATATGCATGAAATGCAACTAACATACAATCCTAGCATGCGCAATGCTATGAAAATGAGATGCCTCGAAATGCGTGCCCACTGGCACGCAAACCGAGGCGATGACATAAAGGCACGAAACGCAATGATGGGCTTACACCAATATGAGAGGGCCTCAGCCACACTCACACGGGATGCCGGAATGATAAGAATGGGGTGCCTCGAAATGCGTGCTCACGGGCACACAAATCGAGGCGATGATGAAATGTACATCGGATAAAACAGAGTGCCTCAAAATGCGTGCACGCGGGCACGCAAACCGAGGCAGAGGCATACGCAATGCAAACCGGATAAAACAGAATGTCTCGAAATGCGTGCACACGGGCACGCAAATCGAGGCAGAGGCATACGCAATGCCAAGCGGATAAAACAGAGTGCCTCGAAATGCGTGCACACGGGCACGCAAACTGAGGCAGAGGCATACGCAATGCCAAGCGGATAAAACAGAGTGCCTCGAAATGCGTGCACACGGGCACGCAAACCGAGGCAGAGGCATACGCAATGGCAAGCGGATAAAACAGAGTGCCTCGAAATGCGTGCACACGGGCACGCAAACCGAGGCGACGATGAAATGGGAAAATCGGATAAAACCAAAGTGCCTCGAAATGCGCGCCCACAGGCACGCAAACCGAGGCGATGATATGGGATGAAATGGCATACGGAATGCAACGATGGGCTTACACCTACATGGGAGAGCCTCAGCTCACTCACATAGGAGGCCGGCGGATAAAAATAAAGTGCCTCGAAATGCGTGCACACGGGCACACAAACCGAGGCAATGGCATACAAGCATGAAAATGCAAATTGGGCTTACGCCAACATGAGAGGGCCTCAACCACACTCACATAGGCTGCCGGCGGGTGAAAACAAAGCTGTCTCGAAACGCGTGCCCGCGGGCACGCAAATCGAGAAATGCATAAAATGGCATACAGAATGCAGTGACGGGCTTACGCCAACATGAGAGAGCCTCAGCCGCACTCACATAGGCTGCCGTTGGATGAAAACGGAGTGCCTCGAAGTGCGTGCCCATTGGCACGCAAACCGAGGCAATGCATTAAGGCATGGAATGACATGGGAAATGATATGCAAGCATGGCAATGAAATTTCAGCACCTAAATGAAAGGGGAAACAGCCCCGAAACAATTCGAAACGACACCCGAAGCATGCAATCATCCCGAAAGTGTGAAATTAAGCCCCGAAATGGCCTATAGCCATGCTATACATGCAAAATATGATTATGGCAGCAAGAACAGTAGCAAGGCAGTCCCAAATATAGCATTTTTTCAGTAACAAACTTGGCCAAAATGCAAGCATAGACAGATCAACATTAGCATGCAAAGTTAGTGGCCAAAAGAGGAGTACAATGGGGGATGGTATATACAAACACCAAATGAACAAACTTTATTCTACAACATTGAATATTAGCTAAAAATAAGCATATATGCAGAAGATGACATCCTCAAAATCAGAACACAAACATGCTAAAAGATCCATGCAAAATAGGCTCTAAATAGGCTATAACAAGAGACATGCCAAACTATACACCAAACAGCAAACTTTTCTTCATGAAACATGTAAAGGGGGTCAAAATAAGACCAAAGTCAGTAGGGGTCGAAGTCCCAAAAACAAATAGAAATAGGTCAAAAATTGCATACAAAATGGGCACACTTGATGAAATTTGAAGGAAGTGGTATATACAGTGGCCAAATGAAGTTGAGCTCCTCTACAATGTTGTAGAGGGGCTCAAAATAAGCAAGAAAGCAGTAGGGGTCGGACCCCTAAAAACCAACACAAATAGGTCAATTTTAGCATGCAAAAATGTGACAAACTTGGTGAATATTGAAGGAACTAGTATATAGAAATACCAAATGAAGTTGAGCCCTTCTACAATGTTGTAGAGGGGCTCAAAATGAGCACAAAAGAAGTAGGGGTCGGAGCCCCAATTCTCAACCAATTAGAGTATAAAAAAGGATCAAGAAAAAGCCCTAAAAGTTGATTTTGAATACTTACCCTTGAAGACTTGTCTTTCTTTGCTTTTTGGCTTTGATTTGTAGCTTCTCAACCTCTGAAATTCACTTCCTAGCTGCTGGAATCGAAGTAGGGATGGTGAGGCTAGGTGTTGGTGAAGAAATCAAGTAAGACTTGAAGCTTTTTTGAAGGTTTTGGCTATGGAGATTAGGGTTTTGAGAGAGGTGCTCTTGAGACCAAATTTTGTAACCTTGAGGAAGGAGGTGATGGTCCCTTTAAGTAGGCAAAACAAGGTGTAGAGTGGGAGGGAAATGGAGACAATCCCTCCCTCCTGAAATATCCCCCGGATGGGGGGATATTTTAAGAAAAATATCCGGACAGCTGGGATGCACTGGAAAGGAAGAAGCTGGCCGGCCAGGTGGTTTTCTGCAAGGGGGCCGGCCGGCCACCCCACCTGGTCGACCAGCCACTCATCATGGCCGGCCGGCCACCCCCAAAAAATGAACAAAATATTTTCTGGCCGACCTGTATGCCAAGTTGTCCTCCAATGTGTGTAGAATAAGGCCCCAAGGTCGGAATCTGGCAACTCTGAAGCAGAAGTCACAACATAGAGCTTGAAGAAGAGGCTCAAAAATGAACTCAACAATTTCTGGCCGACCATATACTTTTTGTGTCCTCCAAGATGTGTAGAACAAGGATCCAAGGTTGGAATTTGACAACACTGAAGCAGGAGCCACAACATAGAGCTTGAAGGAGAATCCCAAAAATGAAACCCACAGTTTCTGGCCGACCATCAACTTTTTGTGTCCTCCCATGTTTCCTCATCACAAATATGTAACTTTGGTTGGAAGAAAATACCCCCAAGGTGTTCAACATTGGCCCGGAAGTGAGAAAAACGGGCTCCGGAGGAGCGAAACTGGCTATCTGGGATAATTGCTGGCTTCTCACCCCCCAGTGATCTTCCTGATGTTGAAACAGAGGTACCTGCCAAGTTTGAACAAAAACTAATGAGAAATGAACACTCGGAGCCAAAACCGAGTAATTCGGGATCCCGAAAATGGGCATCTGGTGCCGGAAGTGGTGTTCAGCAGCGAAGTGGGTATCTGTGACCCCAGTGTCCCTCGGAATGACAAAACAGAGGTACCTGCCAAAAACCGGAGAAAGCGGATGCGAAATGAATGCTCGGGACCAAAACCGCGCAGTTTGGGGTCCCGAAAACTGGCTACAGGTACCGGAAGTGGCATACGGCCACGAAGTGGGCATCAGGGGCCCCAGTGTTCCTCGGAACATTAAAACAGAGGCACATGCCAAAAACCGGAGAACTCGGAGATGGTTGGGCGGTCCCGAGCCGAGGCACACGGCCTAACGGCTCCGAAAACCGGGAACCGGGCTCCGAAATGGGCAAAATGGCCTACGGCCACGAAACGTAGCTCACGGCCACCGGGAGATAGTCTACGGGACCACTCCCTTCCCTCAAGAAAGAAAACAGAGAAAATCGAGTCTGGTTCGCAAACCGAGACAAGGCACAGAAGAGGGTTCGGAAGTCCGGAGGCAGGGCGCACGGCCGCAACTCTGAGACTTCTGAACGAGCACAGTATGCAATATCACCGAGCGCTCAACCGGTGACGTCTGAGTCTTAAGGTCGGTCAAAAATGGGGTGTCTACAGTTGCCCCTCTTTGACAGAACTCGAAAGTCAAAAAGTGACGGGAGTGAATGTCAAAGCCCAGAGACGACCCATTTTTTACAAGGCCGAAGACTTAGACAATCATACGAGATAAACAGAGAATGTGTGCCCGCAGGCGGGCCCGCAGGCAGGGGCAAAATGCAAATGATAGGCGCGGAGTCAGGTGATCATGCAAATGCAGCAAGCTGTAATGAAGCAAGTATTGACAAATAGATGCAACAGTTTTAAGCAAGAATGCAAAGCAACAACTACATCTCATGCAGTTAGGAATGCGGAGAATCATTCAATTCTCGTCGCGTCTCACACGGAGAAGATACGATACCTGCGCGATTCGTCTGGTCGCACCAACCTCAAATGAACCGTACATACAATATCGTGCCTGCAAAAGAATGAAATCCAACAGGAACAATATGCTAACAACATATATTCAATGCGATTCCTATGATTCCAAAAGTGTGACACACACAGTGTAGGTGAACAAATGCAACATAACGCGAGAGAAGATAATGCGTGGCAACGCATGTTCAAGCATAGAAGTATTGTACACCAAGAAATCATGCATGACAATGCAAAACATTCATGAGAATGCGAATTATGAGCCGAATAAAGCAAAATGAACATAAATCAGGATGCCCATTTGACATGAAATGATGAACCGGAAAACGCGCATTTCGGCGACGGCAACTCAATCACGGCCTCTGATTCACCTCCCGGAGAGGTCACAACAAGTTTAAAAAGGATACACTCTAATTTTGATGAATAATGACGAGACACATGTCAGGAATTGCAGTTAAAGTTCCAGCGGAATAATTCGGTGCCAGAAAGTGCACTTTTCTTCAACTTTTTCAGGTCCCGGGAACTCCGATTTTCCTCAAAATTTGCAGAGAGATAGGGGAGGGGGTGGGGAGCATGGTCGGCCAGGTGGTTGCCCTTGGAGAGGCCATCGGCCAGGGGAGAAAAAGGACATGGCCGGCCAGCCAGGTTAGGTGGCCGGCCGGCCACCTGCCAAAAGCAGGGGCAAAATGGTGATTTTGGCATTTTCTATATATACACACCTCCAATGCCATCCGAAATCACTCCCCCAAGTGTGAAATTCTCTCCTCTTGCTCTCTAAGCCATTTTCTCTCTCAGATCTGCATTTTATACGCGTCCCTCGGCCTCCCACGCAAGTTGTTTTTGCGAAATCTTTCAAATTTAAGCACTTTGAAGCGACTAAATTTCGACTTTGGGGCTTCTCTTCTCATTTTCACCACTTGAGGTAATTTTGTTTCAATATTTGGAAAATTTTCCCGGGGGTTGACTTTTGTTGACTTTTCATTTCCCGAGAGTTGACTTTTGTTGACTTTTTCCAATTTTAGCCCATTTTGCTCATTTTTGCTCCTCTTTGCAGATTTCTCGACATGGCGGGCCATTTCCCTCACGGCGGAGGTTTTCCCGGCGCCGGGGATGATTACGACATTATGACATTGCCTCCGAGGGTTCGCCCTTTCATTCCCGATCGATATGCTCCAGCGGTACATAGGCTTCCGCGAGCCACTTTTCGTCATTTTACTGAGTTTAACGACCGGGTACCCGGGGATCTTCTCCTACGAGAGCCAGAGCAGCATCTCTCTCATGATGCAGAGGTATTTTACTTTAGTCTCTGTATTCCTCGTGCATTTCATTCCCCTGCCATGCTTAGACACACAGTTTAGCTTATGACATAGTACTTGCATCCTGAGCATGTGACTTAGCCACTTGAATTTCATGAACACAGCTCATTGAATAATTGTGAACGCATAGTATACATTAGTTAGGAATTGAACACACGGCTCAAACATTGATTCGCCAAACACACAGCCCGAAGTTGAAAATGAGCACACAGCACATACTGACTAAGAGTAGAACACACAGTCCCAAAACTCAGATTTTCTGAACACGCAGCCCAGATTTGAAGCGAACACACAGCCCACTGATTAAGAGTAGAACACACAGTCTCAAACTTTGATGCACTGAACACACAGCCCAAATTTGAAGCGAACACACAGCCCACTAATTGAGAGTAGAACACACAGCCCCAAACTTGATGTACTGAACACACAGCCCAGATTTGAAGCGAACACACAGCCCACTGATGTTGAGTAGAACACACAGTCCCAATTTGAAGCGAACACACAGCCCACTGATGTTGAGTAGAACACACAGTCCCAATCTGAAGCGAACACACAGCCCACTGATGTTGAGTAGAACACACAGTCCCAATTTGAAGCGAACACACAGCCCACTGATGTTGAGTAGAACACACAGTCCCAATTTGAAGCGAACGCACAGCCCACTGATGTTGAGTAGAACACACAGTCCCAATTTGAAGCGAACGCACAGCCCACTGATGTTGAGTAGAACACACAGTCCCAATTTGAAGCGAACGCAAGCCCACTGATGTTGAGTAGAACACACAGTCCCAATTTGAAGCGAACGCACAGCCCACTGATGTTGAGTAGAACACACAGTCCCAATTTGAAGCGAACGCACAGCCCACTGATGTTGAGTAGAACACACAGTCCCAATTTGAGGTGAACACACAGCCCACTGATGTTGAGTAGAACACACAGTCCCAATTTGAGGTGAACACACAGCCCACAAATTCTCTGAAATTTGAACACGCAGCCCAAAACACTTTATTTGCGCACAGCTCATTTTCACTTCATTTGCACACAGCTCATTTTCACTTCACTTGCTGATCTATGCATTCATTCTAAATGCAGGTTCATTCTCGCACAGTGCGAGGATATGGTTCCGTCACCGCGAGGGAGTGGTATTTTGAGCTTCCGGAAGCTGTCCGGGGGTTGGTTGACCTTGCAGGATTTGGACCATTCTGCAGAGGATTATCTCGTTACCTCATCAGTAGGACTTTATTTGTGGCTCTAGCAGAGAGGTGGTGGGACACCACCAATTCCTTCCATTTTTCTGCGACGGGGGATATGACCATGACCCCGCTGGACTTCGCTATGCTCACTGGCCTAGACATAGGCGGTGCACCCATTCCTTACGACGAGGATATGGGCCAGTGGGAGGCTGCCTGGATGCACTTATTGGGGGCACACCCGCCTGTAGACAGAGGTTCGGGGAGAGTCCGATACTCCTGGTTTGCTTTGCACTTCCGGCGGCCACAGATGGAGCCCGATACTCCTGAGGAGGCGGAGCAGTATGCCCGCGGTTTTCTCATGTATCTCCTCGGCACCACCTTGTTTGCTGATAGAGGGAACATGGTAGGGTTATATCTAGTGAGCGCTCTGGTAGACCTATCACAGGTCAGCCAGTATGATTGGGGCGGCGCTAGCCTGGCTACCCTGTACTGTTACATGAGCGCAGTCTCTCGCACACGAGGGGACTTACTCGGCGGCTACTGGAGAGCCTGGGAGGTACATTCTGCCCTCTTGCTTTACATTTTGCTCCTCATTACTTGTTCACTACACACACGGCGCACTTTGCATTCTGTATTCTGCTTTTAGCACATTATACTCACATCCAGCATTGCTTTTCTCAGCTATGGGTGTATGTGTATTTTCCCACATTGGCTCCGGAGATGGAGGTGGCGGGGCCTCCGACGACTCCGTATTCATTGGTGTTTGATGGTGAGCACCTACCGAGGCCTCGAGAGACTCTCTGCTCTCTGCGACGATACTTTGACACTGTTCGGGCGACAGAGGTATTTCAAAACTCTCAGTTCCTTTCATTTTCATCTTTGATCTGCTTTGTACATTCTTGTTTTCTGATTGATTTATGCACTGGTTATCCGCAGATCACTTGGCAGCCTTGGGCAGTCTTTGGCGACGACCTCGAGCATCAATACCCCGAAGGGTCGACTAGTTCGCAGTACAGATTCTTGCTCGAGGGACCAGTTGGTAGGGCCTGGTTTCTGGGAGAACGCTTTCAGCGTCAGATATGGGGGGGTAATTCTCAGGACCCTCCTGCTGTGCCTCCAGACACCATGCGGACTGCTAATAGATTATCTCCTGAGGAGGTCAGCAGTGCTATGCAGGGCAGTGATGCTTTGATACATCTTCTTGATGGGAGCTACGCCACCTACCGCCGTATATATCTGATGCCCCCCTTGACGGGAGTACGGGCTCCGGCACGGAGGCCCACTGGCGCACCATCTTCGAGTCGCGTCCATGCTACAGATATTCCTTCTTCTAGCAGGGCCGGCACATCTAGGGGTAGAGGCAGTTCGATTCCTCCGATCCCTCCGACTCTTGATCACCCTGGATGGCCAGAGATGCCGACTGAGTTGACGTGTTGGCAGTATGGGGCTACCTCCCCGATTCCGATCCCTATGGAGCCTCCGACGCCTGGTCACAGATACGTCAGTGATCCTGACTCACCACCGGTATGTTCTACCATTCTTCATTTGTCACACAGACATTTTGACAGTTGCTTATTAATTGATGAATCGAGCTTGTATCTGCAGCCACCTCGGGATTACATAGATCAGATGCTCGGAGTGGTGGCCTCACTCGAGGGGATGGTCCTGCGTAGAGAGGCACAGATGTCCATCATGGGCTTCCAGGTACCCTTCATCTTTCTTGTATTTATCATATTTCTGTTAATGCTCTGGCTTTAAACATTCCATTGCACTGATAGGCTGTGTAGAACACATCTGGCACACACCCCACTCCCATACTGTACTTGCACCTGCTTTTTATGTTTGAACTGATGTATTGCACTTTGCATTTTCAGATGCCTCCAGTCTATGCTCCGACACAAGGTGGGCCTCCCGGGCCTTTTCAGAGAGGTAGAGGTACTGGGCCTCGAGGAGCTGGGTCATCTCGGCCTCACCGAGGAGCTCGAGGAGGAGGGTCGTCTCGCAGACGCAGGGCACCCATTGTTGAGGATGACGAGGAGGAGGTCGCAGATCATGTGTCAGACACATCTCCTGGAGAAGGAGGCTCCGGTCTTGGTTCCGGGAGTGGAGACGAGCCTGAGGGGGATCCGGAGGACGACAGCTCCGATCCAGATGATGATGATGAGGTAGAGATTATCCCGCAGAAGAGGATGAGAGGGCCTCCCCATTCCCGCTCCCGAGGGCACTGATGTTATTTCCTGCTTTATTCTACTTTTTAGCTAGTAGTTTGTAGCACTTTGCACATTGTTAGGCAGTTTTATTTTCTGTAAAACTTGTACCTTTACTTTGTTGTAAAACATGATGAAATGAAACAGCTTTTGAAAAGATATTGTATTTGAAATTCTTAGCATCGTATCGCATTATTTTGCACAAAGTGGAATTGAATGAAAATGTGCCTCATGTATTACCGGGTCAGGTAGTGAACCGACGCAACAAATAAAAACAAATTGACTCACTAAGAAATAAAACAGAATCTTAGCAAGTTTACAACTCGATAAACAAAGTACGACAACGTGAACGACTCAATTGACAAGACTTAACAACATTGCATAAGCAAAAAGTAACAATTCAGAACACAAAATGCGACAGCTCGACAAAACTTACAACTCGATAAGCAAAACAACAACTCGATAAGCAAAACAAAACATAACAATACTTCGGATGGACAATCTGGATGACGGAATGCACTCGAAACCGAGAGAAATGGAGGCCTTCGACATTCCCGATGCATGAAAATGCTTCAAACTTTCTTCCGGCGGGCAAAATAGGACCAATGCGAGGCCGAAAACATTTTGAAGTTGAAAAGTAGTAGGTGGCCGACCTACCAGGATAGGTGGCCGGCCGGCCACCCCCCCCACATCCACCGAGATGTTGACAAGTGTCCCTTGAATAGTGTTTTGCCCCTCTATAAAAGCTCCACTCTTGGAATTTATTCATTTCATCACCTTTCCTCACCAAAATGGAAGCATTTCTCACAGAAAATCTCATATCTTGGATTTCTTCTCTAGATGGCTCGGAGAAGTTGAATTTCCGGGGTTTTGGCTTGAATGCACTATTCACGCTAAGCCGGACTCCACTACATTTTCCTTTCCTCTCTGCCGCGGCAAGGTTTTGGAACCCGGTGACGCACGTCTTTAGCTTTGGCGGGCAAGAGGTATGTCCTACTTTTGAAGATTTTCAAATCTTGATGGAGTCCGAGCGAGGCGAGGAAATTCTGCCCCAGCTCAATTTTGGCTATGCCCAGGCCTTAGGGCGGATGTGCGGTCTTAATGCGCATGATGCTAGATCTTTGATTGGTGATGGCATGTTAGACATTCCGAGCTTGATTTACCGCTTCTCTGATGCCGATGACCGCAGCGACCACTACTGGCAAGGTTTCCGGCAGCATGCCCTCTGCTTGTGCATGCTATCTCATTTTCTGTTTGTCTCGGGCTCCGGAGGAGCTAACATCCGTTTGATTGAAGTCGCTCAAGGCTTGAGGGACGGAAAGAGTTGTATTGCCATGACCTTGGCCGAGACACTGATGGGTCTAGATGCTTTCTACCGCCAAGAGACAACCAGGTTTGCAGGGAGTCCACTACTGCTACAGGTAATGTTTCCCACCCAAGCTCACATGTATTTGCTTACATCACTCGGCCCTCGGGCTCGATTTTTCTCAAAAAACCCTTATCTCACTTTTCCTTCATCGCACATCTCTCTATTCTTTATTCTCTCATTTTTCATCCCTCCCCAGATATGGTTGATGGATAAGTTGCAATGTCACACCCCAAACCCGCCCCTAAAAGTTTGGGCATGACCTATTCGAAAATGGACGCTAAACCTGCTATATATATATCATACGGGGTCTGAACGGAAGCATTTAAGAAGATAAAATACATAGAATAACATCCATTGAGCTAATACTAACATGCCAGGATCACATACACGTACTCAGCCCCTTTACTGAGCATATAATTAAACATCATATACAGACATTTTCACTTAAATAGACAATTAACTAAAAATTTAATAAGACTTTACAGAAATGCATGGGCTTGGTCTGGGTGCCTGACACACTGAGGTTGACAAATGAAAGGCGAGCATCAAGGGTTAAGACTGACCTCCAAGGTTACCTACAGAACAGACATAACACCAAGTAAGCCAGGCTCAGTGAATAATAGTACATAAACAAAACAATACTTCATTGGGAGCATAATATATCAATGCGTGTGAAATTGCAAAGTTAACATAGTTAGTCTGATTCTGTACTAAGTTCATAACGGTCTTAGGCCCAGTCTTGAAACATAATAACATGAAACATAATATCTTGAAGTATAATGGCTTTAAGCCCTTGAATATCATTGCATTAAACTTTCAAACATGTTGGCATAAAGCCCATGAAACATAGTGGCATAAAAGCCCTTGAAACTTGTGGCACAAGGCCCTTGAAACATATGGCACGAGGCCCTTGAAAGTGGCATGAAGCCCTTGTAACATATTGGCACTAAGGCCCTTGAAAGTGGCATGAAGCCCTTGAAAGTGGCACGAGGCCCTTGTAAATGGCACGAGGCCCTTGAAAATGGCATAAAGCCCTTGTAAATGGCACGAGGCCCTTGAAAATGGCACGAGGCCCTTGTAAATGGCACGAGGCCCTTGAAAATGGCATAAAGCCCTTGTAAATGGCACGAGGCCCTTGAAAATGGTTCACTTTACATTCTTTAACTTTAACATACTTTAAACATTAACATAAATACATTACATGCTTGAGACATTAACATGATTGCATAACATTTAACATGATTGCATAACATTTACATAGCATATGTAAACTTGTACCATACTTAAGCTTGTAACATGCTTGAACTTGTAATAGACATGAACTTGTAACATGCGTATACTTGAAGACTTGTAGACTTGTAACATACATGAACTTGTATATATTTAGAACCATACTTGAAATAGAACGTACTTGTCAAAGATAGAATACTTCACATCCTTATGAGGATCACATAATAATGTTAAACATTTACATGCATGTCATAGGTTCTTAACGACCTCGGGTCCATAAATAACACCATAGAATAATCTCAATTTTAGACATATACTTGGCTTAAAGATGAACATGATTCCATAACATGATTCCATTTATGCACTAAAACGACATAGTTTACTTATAGATAATAGAGAATTATTATTCGTTATTAACAGGACAGAGTCATTGCAAAGTCATACCGATGTAGGCCAATCTTCCAATGTTCACATTGACTTTCAATCATCATAAATGTTCATGTAACATGTTCGTGTAACACTTACAAGAAACAAAGTGTTAGTGATAATAATTATCAATGATAAATAAAATATACATCTTCGTACTATTACTCACAGTGCATTGGTGAAGCATTTAGTCCTTCCGAAGCGTGTCCTACACACATATGAAGTCACACATTAATTCTTTAAATCATTTCCCCCTAATTTCCTTTCTCATTTTACCACGATTTACAATGCCCATAATAAGGTTCATTCGCTAAATTTAAACATAATTACCAAACATTTCCAAATTCCAATTAAACTTGTAAACCTACAATTCAATAACTCAATTTCATGATTCTACTTCCAATTTGGGCAAAATCTTTGCTTAACATTATAAATCAACCTAGGGTTTTCAAGTAAATAAAGGATTTTCATAAAAATTCATACTTGTCATACCATGACCTTACAACCCAATTTCCTCCTTGATTATACATCTAAGGACCATACTCCATCACCTTAACCCATCAATTGGACCCTCAATGCTTCAAACCCGAAATCCCCAAATCATATAATTTACTCTATATGCTCAAAAATGCAAATTTGAACATTAATACAATGGAAATACCATAAATCTAACTCTTAATGTAAGTATTGAAGAGTATTAGAACCCTTACCTCGAAAATCAACAAAGGAGCAAGCTTGAGGAGAAACCCTCGCAAATCTAAATTCCAATCGGTTAAAAACATTGCTCTTCTCTTATTCTCCATCCTTGATGCCAAAATCATGGTAGATTGTTACTCAAACCAGAGGAGATCAAGGTTTTGGGGCTAGGGTTTCAAAGGGTTTCGGACTTAGGAGAAGAGGAAATAAGAGAGGGGAAAGAAAATGTCAAGAAATGAGCCAAAATCTCATTTTAAAAGCTGCTGCCCCGAAAATCCCGCTCGAGCGGACCTACTCTCAGCACAGATGTCGAAACTTTGAACAGGTATAACTCTCCCATCCGGACTCCGTTTTAAGTCGTTCTTGTGTCCAAATTGAAGCCCCGGAAATAAGCTTTCCAATGGTCCTAACCTCACATCCATATTCAAAGTGTGGAAAAAGAAAAGGGCAAATGAGTGACGGTTGGTCGTAAACGAATTATTCAAATTAAGGTTTTTGGTCCAATCTTACTTTACCATCATTAGCACCTCGACCAATATCCCAAAATAAAATAAGAACGTTCCAAATACGCTAACAAGATATCAAAAATGAACCTACATGTCTCAAAATACAACTCAACCTGGAGACCCGCTCGAGCGCCCAACCCTGCGCTCGAGCGCGAAGACCAACAAAGACGTCCGCTCGAGCGTCAACTCCCCCGCTCGAGCGGGGAATCACAACTCCCAGAATCTCAAGCCGTCTGCCAAATTTGCTGGGAACCCCAAAAGTCCGCTCGAGCGGCCACTCCTCCGCTCGAGCGGAGGAGAGAATTTTTGGGTCGTCACATGCAAGTTGTGGACTCTTGCCCTGCTTATTCAGCCCGTGGCTACTTCTTTCGGCAACGCCTAGTTAATGCTCCTGATGAGAGCTGGTGGTTTGAATGGATGTGCAATTTATCAGCAGACCGCATTGCTTGGCGCTGCCCTTGGCTCAATCTCCCGGCAATGAGCTATAGCATGTCACGGCAGGTCGGGATTCGATTGATCGGTTTGACTCACTGTGTATTCTATTTTCCATTCCGCATTCTGCGCCAGTTCGGCCATGATCAGACTTGCCCTCCGGAGGGACTAGAATATCCGGCTACATTTCCAGTTCGAGGCGCACAACTAGCTCGACAGGCCGCAGCATGGAGAGTTAGAGAGCTTCTGGCCCCCGCCCCTGCTTTCAATTGCACGTTGTCTGATGAGTGCTGGGATTGGCTCAACGAAGAAGCACAAGTTGGGCCTAAGCTGGCATCTGAAGCTTCGACTAGCTCTGGAAGGGGGCGCAGGGACATCTGACTGGACTGTGCCCCAGATTTATTGCTTTATTAGTACTTTCAAGTTTTCGTTATGAATGTAATAAAAAGCAACTTCAATTGTATGCAAGAGCAACAGAACTCTGTTTTGAAATCAATGAAATTGAAGGTTGTGGTACTGAAAATTCTCCACTTTTGGTCCAAAAATGGTCTTAGTTGTAAAAAGATTAATTTGAACAAAGTCAACTTTTATTAAAACTTTTCAAAACTATTTTCGAATATGGATCAGAACTGGACACGCCTGAGATCTGTCACCGAGATGCACAACCCCGAATCCTAGCAACTGGAAAGTTGCCCCTAGTCTGGATGACGCCGGAACACTTCACTGCAACGGAAAGTTGCCCCTAGTTTGAACAGCACTGTACCGGAGATCACAATAAATGCTGATGAATAGAGATGACTGAGATGATCAAAATGGACAAAGTTGATCGGGGAAAAGGTTATGACTGAACTTCAAGATGAAGCTGCCTACGTATCCCAAAGATGGGAATCAAGCCTTATGTAGTTCAGGCTCAGGTTCGCTCGAGTATTTTTGCTCTCCTTTTACGCTCTAACTTTTGCCAAGGCCGCCCTTTGCGGGTTTTCAACCTTGCGAGCTCAGTTTTTATAATTTCAAATTCTCTATGCTCTGAGTTTTGCCTAGGTCGCCCTTTCGGGTTTTCGGCCTAGCGAGCCTCTCAGGGATAATATTTCTTCAACTTGTCCATATTGATCGGTTGGGAAAACTCCAAGCCATCTAGATCCATCAGAACCACAGCTCCACCTGACCAGATTGACTTGATGATGTAAGGACCAGTCCAATTGGGTCTGAACTTGCCCCTTGGGTCGTGGATAGGAGCTCGGTTGTCCTTCAGTACCAAATCTCCTTCTTTCAAATTCCTGGACTTAACCTTCTTGTTGAAAGCCCGGGCGATTCTGCGTTGATAGCCTTGGACGTGGTACAGTGCTTTTAATCTTCTTTCATCAAAGAGCATGAGTTCCTCAAATCTATTCTGCTGCCAATCTGCTTCGGCTATCTGGCACTCGGCCAATACTCTCAATGACGGGACTTCAATCTCAATAGGCAGAACGGCCTCCATCCCATAGACTAATGAGTACGGAGTCGCCCCAGTAGAAGTTCTGATCGAAGTCCTGTAGCCCCACAGAGCAAATGGCAGCTTATCTGGCCAATCCCGATAGGTTTCCACCATCTTCTGTAGTATGCGTTTGATGTTCTTGTTGGCGGCCTCAACTGCTCCGTTGGTTTGCGGCCGGTAAGTAGACGACTTATGAAAAACCACATTGTATTTCTTCAACAAGTCAATCACCTCTTTCTTGAAGTGGGAACCATTGTCAGAGACTATTTCATTCGGAACCCCGTAACGACAGATAATGTTGTTTCTGATGAATTTCGCAATGTGTGAAGCTTTCAACACTGCGTAAGATTGGGCCTCAACCCACTTCGTGAAATAGTCTATCGCTACGAGGATGAACTCATGCCCGTTCGACCCCTTCGGCGTAACAGCTCCAATTACATCAATTCCCCAGACAGAAAAAGGCCATGGTGAAGTCATGTTGTACAGCTTTGACGGCGGAATGTTCATACGATTTGCATGAATCTGACACTTATGGCATCGCCTGACGAAACTAATACAATCCTCCTCCATGGTAGACCAGTAATAACCTTGTCTAAGGATCTTCCTAGCCAACATCACCCCATTCATATGTGCACCACATTCACCCCCGTGGATGGCTTCCATCAGACGCTTGGACTCTTCAGCATCAACACACAGTTTATGCATTCCCAGATGACCTCTTCTATACAGCTTACCCCCACAGATGATGAACTGAACCGACATTCTTCTGATTGCCCTCTTGTCTTTGGCATTTACCCCTGGCGGGTATGCTTCTTTCTCCAAGAAATTCCAGATATCGTAGTACTAGGGGTGTTCGTCCTGAACTTCATCTATGGTTGCAATCGACTCATAAGCAGGTACAAATTTCTGGTCGATGATGACTGGACGCATTCGGACTCCACACGGGATGTCTATCATTAATGATAGAGTTGCTAAGGCGTCTGCGAACTTGTTGTTCTCTCTTAGTAGATGAGCGAAATTCAGCTTCTCAAACCGAGGAATCAGCAAATCCAAGGTTTGGTGATACATCATCATATTTTCTTCTTTTACTTTCCAGTCTCCTTTAGCTTGAGACACAACAAGGTTCGAGTCCCCAATGACGTCCAGCCGTCTTGCCCCTAGTTCTAGGGCTGCCTCCAAACCAGTAATGCATGCTTCATATTCTGTTTCATTATTGGAGACTTTGAACCGGAGTTTGAAGGCTAGAGGGATACGGGAGTTGTCGGGTGCTATCAGCAACACTCCTATCCCATACCCATGTTGATTTGACGCTCCGTCAAAGTACATCGTCCAAGTTTCCTCGTCGATATGCAAAATTGCTTCATCTGGGAATAGATACTCAACTGCCTTATCCCCCTCGACCGGGTGGTCGGCAAGGAACTCTGCCACCGCTCTTCCTTTCACTGACTTGCGTGTCACATATGTGAGATCAAATTCGGAGAGCAACAGTAACCAACGAGCTAGCCTACCCGTAAGCGCTGGTTTCTCGAAGAGATATTTGATGGGATCGAGTCGTGAAACCAACATTACGGAGTGAGCTAACAAGTAGTGCCGCAGCTTCCTGGTAGCCCATACCAGAGCTAAGCAAGCCTTTTCCAGCGGCGTATACCGGGTCTCATACTCCAGCATTTTCTTGCTCAAATAATAGATGGCTTTTTCCACCTTATCTTCTGATTCTTGTGCAAGCATGCAGCCCATTGTGGTTTCAGTCACTGACAGATACAAAATCAACGGTTTCCCCGGTTCTGGTGGTGATAAAACGGGCGGGTTCTGTAGATATTCTTTAATCTTTTCAAATGCAGCTTGACATCGGCCGTCCCATTGGAACTTCTTGCCTTTCTTCAGGAGACCAAAAAGTGGTTCACAAGTCAAGGTTAATTTTGAGATAAACCGTCTTATGAATTGCACTTTACCCAGAAAGCCTCTCACCTCCTTTTCAGTCCTTGGTGGGGGCATTTCTAGGATGGCCTTGATTTTGGAAGGGTCGACTTCGATGCCCCTTTGTGTAATCAAAAACCCCAGCATTTTTCCCGCTGTAACACCAAACGTACATTTCTGAGGGTTTAGCCGCAACCGGAATTCCCTGATCCTTTGGAAAAACTTGTGCAAGGCGGTGTAGTGGCCCTCTCTTTCTTTGGACTTGACAATCATATCGTCCACGTACACCTCAACCTCTTTGTGGATCATATCGTGTAATATTGTGGTCACGGCCCGTTGATAAGTAGCCCCAGCATTTTTCAACCCAAACGGCATGACCCGATAGCAGTATGTCCCCCACGGGGTGGTGAATGCGGTTTTTTCTCTGTCCTCTGGCGCCATCACTATCTGGTTATAGCCCGAGAAGCCATCCATGAATGAGAGCAGTGCGTGCCCTGCTGTAAAGTCCACTAACTCGTCGATGTGTGGTAGGGGAAAGTCATCCTTCGGACTGGCTCGGTTCAAATCCCTGAAGTCTACGCACACCCGGATCTTGCCATCTTTTTTTGGCACCGGAACAATGTTGGCCAACCAAGTCGGATATTCAGAGACTAGCAGGAAGCCTGCGTCAATTTGCTTGGTGACCTCTTCCTTGATCTTAAGAGCCCAATCCGGGCGGATCCTTCTGAGCTTCTGTTTGACAGGTCGGGCCTCGGGGTCAAGGGGGATCCGATGCTGTACAATCTCAGGATCGATCCCAGGCATGTCTTCGTAGGACCACGCGAAAACATCTTTGAAATCTTTTAATAAAGCGACTAAGCGCTCGCGTTCCTCTGAAGACAGCGTGGACCCGATCTGGACCAGCCGCGGGTCCTCCTCAGTACCAATATTCACAAAAATGATTTCATCCATTAATGGCTTAACAAACCTCTCTTGCTCCTGCTCAAATAGACGTTGTAAAACCGGAGGAACTTCGTCCTCGTCGTTTTGATCAAAATTTTGAAAGTCCTGATTTAAGCAATAAATTAGGGGCACAGAAAAATACTCGGAAACCACATTCATCTCATTCTCATTAAGTTCATCCAAATCGTCCAATTCTTCTGTTACAACAGACTCAAAAGAAAAGGAAAAAGACGACCTGGACAGGACTTTGGCATCCGGGTTGACACCCCCAGGAGTACCAGACTCAGACTCAGTCGAGCTGGAATCTGATTCCGACTCAGAAGACTCGGTGGAATCAGATTCCGGCTCACTACCTGACCCGGAACTGCTGGATAAGAATCCCTCTTCGTACTGCCAAGTGAGGGAGGGTACGATTGATGCATCCAAAATAGCTGCTGGTTGGCTCGCGGCCATTTCATTCCCAATCATGGAAACCACGGCGTTATTCCCCAAGCAATCTTGGTCGATCAGAGGATCAGAGAGGAGACTTGCCAGTGCTACCCCCATTTCCAATTCAGTGCCCTCAGGCTCCTCTGCCTTATTCTGCTCAACCTCAGTTGTTGGGTCTGTCTGCTCTGTGGCAACGTCATCCCCGGATAGTTGCAGGTCGAAGAAGATTTCGAAACCTGGTACGCGCTTCTTCTCCGCGTTGAACCATGGCTCTGGGAAGCCACAAAATGGAAAATCTTCCCCCTCCCGGACGAAGCGTCCGTTCAGGGTACCCCAGATGGGTCTGTGCATTAGATCAAAAGGCTTCCCAGCCTGCTTCGCTCTGGCTCTGCCGGCCATTTCCTTTCCTTTCCTCGCCCAGTCTTCTTTGGTGGGCAGATAACCCAGTCCAAAGGTATGTGGATTGTGTGGCACTTCGGCCAACGCTGCGACTCCCTTCCTGCCGCTTCTTCCCAATCCCATCCCTGGGATATGCTGTAGCTTATTCATGAGGTAGACGGCTTGAGCGCTGACATACAAACCCTCATTCACAGCCATGATATTCTGTACTACCCGGGCCTCAGCCAAAGTAAATCCCGATATGAACATGTCCTCCATGCCGTGTTCAATCTCAAGGACTGGCGTAGATACCTCCGGAGGGGGATGGATTGATGAGTTCCCAAAAACAATGGCTACTCCCTTTCCGTAGGGGTACTTCACCATTTGATGTAGAGTAGATGAGACGGCCTTCACCTGATGCAACCAGGGTCGCCCCAAAAGCATGTTGAAAGATGCAGGGACCTCCAAGACATGAAAATCTACTTCGTGTTGTCCCGGCCCAATCTTGGTTTGGATTTTTACTGTCCCCAGGACATCCCTGCTTGTATTGTCGTAGGCTCTGATTACTTGAGTAGTCGGTGTGAAGTCCGCAGGCTTTAACCCAATTGCATATGCCGTCCTGGCGGGGCAGACGTTGATGGCGGACCCGGTATCGACAAGTACCACCGGAATCCATTTGTCCCTACATTCTACAGAGATGTAGAGGGGTCTATTATGATCTACGCCCTCAGGCGGCAATTCCTTATCTGAAAAGGTCAATGCCGGGGAACCTCCTCCCGGAAAGACCAGCCCAACTAGCTGTTCTGGCGTAGTTTCGATGGAAAGTTTGGCTTTGTCCATGGCAGATAGGACAGCCTGCCTGTGCACCCTTGAAGCCATAAGCAGTCCCCAAATGGAGATGTCTGCTTGTATTTTCTTTAGCTGCTTCAGTACAGCCTCCTCCTCAACTTGCTTCTCTCTCTGTTTTTCTGCCTCTTTATCTTTCCCTGATGCCTCGGGTTGATCAAGGTGTGGGGGCTTGAAGTACCGCCCACTTCTAGTCATGTGGTCCACCTCCTCAAGGTACCAAGTGCTGTCTGGTTGATCACCTGCCCAGTCTTCGTCCGTGTGGGCAAGATACAAATCGTCATCTTCCCACCACATTCCATCAGCATCTAGCAGGCACCTGTCTGGTTCCGGCTTGTTTGCGCTCTCAGCATTTTCCTCCCACATGCTCACAGCATGTTCAGTTTTCGTGCTCGCAGCACTTTCAAATTCCTCATGATTCTTTGCTTTTCGGATCCTCTCAGAATCCCATCTCTTTCCTTGTTCCTCCAATGTTAGTTGTTCAGTTTTCAAATTGTCTTGGTCCCGAGCGGAATTCTTCGTACCGGCACTCTCCGGCAATACAATCTGATCCTCGGCCCTTCCGGCCACAAATGGTACAATATCAGGCTGATCATCCAACCACCCGACGACTTCTGCTGACTCCTCATCTTCGAACCAATTAATTGATGCATCCCCTGATTCCTGCTCATAGAATTGGAGGTTGGCGAAGTCCTCTTCCACCGTAGTCGGATCATCTCCCACTGATTCAAGTTTATCCCCCCGGATCATACACAATTCAACCTCTGGCAACAGCCCCGCACTCAGCTTCGATTGACTTACTGACAAGATATATCCACTCGGATCATAAGCTCTGCCAGCTAAATTCTCAGTTTGCTCCACCCCAGACTCAACTGTTTCGCTCTCCTCAGAAGCCTGCCCCGTTCTATTCTCGGTGGTCACCACCTTTGGCTCAGGTTGGGGTGTGGAGGTGTCCATCATGCACAAGTCCGTGCTATCAGGGAGGATCACCTCCGGCTTGGGTAGGTGGGTGGGAGTAATGTAGATACTAGGGTCGTAAGACACGCCCCCAGTTTGGATAAGATTGATTCTTTTGGGTGGATCTTGGTTGTGTGCTGGGAGGGGATTGGTTGTGACATTAGGTCGCTCGGGGGGGAGAATGATGTTCTTGTCAATGAGATCCTGGATCTCATGACGTAGCCTGTAGCATTGGTCGGTGTCATGACCATGCTGTTGGTGGTATTTGCAATATTTGGCTGGGTTATGGGAAGGAGGGAGTGGATTTGGTGGGGGCCTCGGTTCCAGGGGTTTCAGGTGCCCCTTTCTGACTAGAACTCCGAGGACTTTGGATAAAGGCATATGTAGTGGGGAGAAGGTTGGTTGACCCCTGGGTTGGTACCTTGAAGCTTGGTTACTGCTCCCAGAGGCATCAGAAAAAGGTGTGGCCGCTGCGGACCTTGGTTGGGGAGGGGGATTGGTGGTGACCATTCCGACCTCTGAAGTTCTTGTATTGGAAGAGCCACTCGGGCCCGCATTATTACCACGGTTGAATGTTCTTCGGGGTTGATCCCGATCTTGGTCAAACAGACCCTGCTTCATCGCATCCTCTATTTGCATCCCCATATCATGCAGATCTGCGAAAGTGGGGAAGGGAACTACAATCATCTTCTTCATTAATGCCAGCTGGAGATTGCGCACAATCATCCGTATTTGATCTCTGTCTGTTGGCCTTAAGGTCATCATCGATGCCTTCGCCCTCCACCGGGTCACAAAGTCAGAGAAAGATTCCTTGGGCTCCTGCCTCGTTGTCTCGAGATCACGAGTTGTGATCTCGATCTGCGTGTTGTATGAATATTGTGCAAGGAAGGCCTCAGCCATCTCATCCCAGTTTATTTTCACCTGATCTTCCAGCTTTGAATACCAAGTAGATGCCACACCCGACAGGGTTCGACCGAACAAGGAAAGCTTTTGCGGTCGGGTTAGGCCCATTGGTCTTAGAACGTCTGAGAATAGCCGGAGGTGAACCATAGGGTCTCCGGATCCATCAAAGCGATCGATCTGGGGCATCTTAAATCTATCCGGCAATGTCACGGCCACATCAGTATAGCCGTCTTCAATATCTGGGATGGCCTTCACCCCCTGTGACTTCTTGAAAAGTTTTTCCAACTTGCTCAATTTCAGAGCTGTCTGGTCTACCTCGAACTCAAATGGAGCGTCCGGGTAATTCTGTGTCAGGTTCTTAGACAGTTGTGGTAGAAGCGCGGGCGGAGCCTGCCCCGTTGGAAGACCTGTGTCCTCTTGAGTGTTTTGTGGGTTTGGCGGAATGTTCTGTAGGTTTGGGAGGGTATTCTGGGTGTTCTGCAGATTTGGAGGGGCATTCTGGCCAGTAGCTATCGGCTCAGGTAATGGGGCCCCGGGTGGAGGAGGAACCTGCTGTACCCCTGGTGGAGGAGGGACCTGGTGGGAAGCAGATGCGGCGTTCTGCTGTTGTAATCTGGTAATCAACTCAGACTGCTGGGCCATGACAAGGGCCTGCTGTTTGGAAAATTCCGCCTGGCGGATAGCATCGTCGTGCATTTGTTTCATGCTCTCACCCATCTGGCGCATCATCGCCTCCATTGCTGTGTTCTGTTGTTCCATCTGAATAACTGGCAGGTGTATCTCTATAGCAGAAAGAGGAATCTCAACCCGACTATCTGACACTATAGTAGACTGCTGTTCTGGTGATCCGTGCTCTGATATACTGTGCCTTCTCGGCCTCCTTCTAATAACAGGGGGTAGAGAGTGGAACACTGGATGTCCGTCAACTAGATCCTCGGATCGGTTAAGTCGGCGACCTCGTGTCCAGATTGCTTGGGGAGTATCGACTGGCTCAGAAGCAATCGTGCTACAAACTGCCCTAGCAAAAAGATAATAAAGCAAAAGGAAAATAAATGACCAGAAAAACGGGCAGCATAACAGCTTAAATTTAAATACACACAACACACAGTCGAGCATACAACACACAGTTTAGATAAGCTGGAAATACACTGTCCTCAACCACTGATCATTGTTCCTGTACCACTGTTCTGATAAACTGAATCTGATATCCACGGACAACTGATTCCCAAATATACTGAATAATGCCCGCAGGCCTGATGCCCAAACTCAAAAACTGATGCCCGCAGGCCTAATGCCCAAACTCATACTGATACATGCATTCCCCTGTAGAGACGCACTCCAACAAGCACATAACAGATAAGTGAGAGCCAAAACACCCCTATGTTGGGGTAGGGTTTCTCTGTCCTATTTCGTCAGGAACTAGGGGTTCACTACGCACGCAGCGGCTTCAAACAACCTATAAACGGGTAAGCAACCTGTCCTAGTTTGGAATGGTCACTATGGATCCGAATATGCACTAGGTCGAATGGTCAAAAAGGGTGCCCCGGTAAAACCGGGGTTTGTGTTCCCATGCTGTCAGAGCCCAGAGCCGATCAGCCTTACGGACATGACTTGACAAGACAAGCCTCCGGCAAATCGTTCGGGAATGGCATATGGCAAACACGGTGTCCTAGGCGCACCAATGCAAATGCAATGCAAAGAAACACACAAGTGCAGTCAAAACAAGATATCATGAGTTCGAGTCAAGTTCTCTAAATCCCCAGCAGAGTCGCCAGAAACTGTAACAACGCCCGCGGGGGGCCTCGCTACAGTTCGGACTCGATTTTATGTTGCGGTTCTCAATCTCGAACCAAAGAGTCCAAATCCGGCAAATCGTTTTGAGAAAACTGATTTTTTGAAAGAAGTGCCAAACATGGACTGCTTTGCCAGATAACAGAGTCGCCACCTAAATATTTTTTAAATGGAAATTTAGGAAACCCTGACTCGGTGCCGAAAGGCCACGTGTCCGTCATCACCAAAGTTGGCTCGGGAACTTGGGTACGATTGGGGAAGGTCACATCGTGAGCACCCCCGCTCGCCCGGTCAAAGACCGGCCTCTACTAACCATGATATCTGTTTTTGAAAACACTGTGAGTTCTTATTCCGATTATTAGCCTAGGTTACTATGTGATGCTCACAGCAAACAAGTATAGACTGGGCCGTCTGAATTGGAACAAAACATCTCATGTTTGTTTGGTGAAAATGGTTTGATGGTGCTACCCGCAGGTAGGCTAAAATGCGGATTTGCTACCCTCAGGTGGGCTTAGAAAACATGATTTTGCCACTATCTAGTGGGCTTAAAACAAACAATCATCGAATTGTCCCAATTCAGATAACTCAACCTCCACCCACAGGCATTCAAGGCAGTTATATCACATAAGCAAATAGCCTCATGGTAAGCATGCTATCATGGCAGCACTCACACGCATGCAAGGATGCTAAAGCATAAAAACTCACCGAGTACTCCAAGCCAAAACAGAAACTACATTAGAAATCATGCATGATCCTAAGTATACAGAAATGCCTAATGCAACACATGCAGAATGCAACTATAGCAGGCTCGGCTATTCTAAACATGGCATATGAAATGCTACAACTAACACGTATTCAATTTTGGAATTGAAATACAAATGCAGTTTGTATGATGCGCCAAGCCCGGTGCATGCAAAACAGATGAATGATGCAAACATGCTGTCATACTGTATGCTAATTGAAATATGCCCTATATCTAACCATCGTAAGCAGGTAAATAAAAGGGAAGAAAGACGTGGGGTTGGAAGACATACATCACACTCACCCACCCTTATTACAATTATGCCCTCGCGCAGAGGGTCCGAATAAATATACAGTCCGAAATAAAAGAATAATACAGTCCAAAATAATACAGATTCTAATTAATTGACAAATTAATTACAAAAGAAGTAAACTGGCATGCAAGCCAGGGACTGCCTTGCTGTTGATGAATGATGTATGCCGGGCTGCCTCGAGCGGAAATCCACGGCGATGCCCCAATTAGCCTCTGTTTATAATTTATCTCGAAATGCGTGTTGGATTCCGAAAAGTTGCTGATCCTTGATTTTGCTGTAACAGAGAGCAGGAAAAGGGCACAGCAGTGTATTTCACAAATGTATGCATGTCTCGATCCTCGTGCCACCAATCACGCATCTCGATGCATGATGGCCGAGGAGCCGAATTGCACAACTTAATATAGGATGAATGCATATGAATGCTACAACAAAACCTAGCTCCATCATGGGTAATCCGGAGTGTCGGTGACTTGGGAATTGAGACATGTTCCGGTACGCGGAGTACGGAACGCGCCTCGTTTCCCGTGCAATATGCATGATATGCATGAAATGCAACTAACATACAATCCTAGCATGCGCAATGCTATGAAAATGAGATGCCTCGAAATGCGTGCCCACTGGCACGCAAACCGAGGCGATGACATAAAGGCACGAAACGCAATGATGGGCTTACACCAATATGAGAGGGCCTCAGCCACACTCACACGGGATGCCGGAATGATAAGAATGGGGTGCCTCGAAATGCGTGCTCACGGGCACGCAAATCGAGGCGATGATGAAATGCACATCGGATAAAACAGAGTGCCTCGAAATGCGTGCACGCAGGCACGCAAACCGAGGCAGAGGCATACACAATGTAAACCGGATAAAACAGAATGTCTCGAAATGCGTGCACACGGGCACGCAAACCGAGGCGGAGGCATACGCAATGCCAAGCGGATAAAGCAGAATGTCTCGAAATGCGTGCACACGGGCACGCAAACCGAGGCAGAGGCATACGCAATGCCAAGCGGATAAAACAGAGTGCCTCGAAATGCGTGCACATGGGCACGCAAACCGAGGCAGAGGCATACGCAATGCCAAGCGGATAAAACAGAGTGCCTCGAAATGCGTGCACACGGGCACGCAAACCGAGGCGACGATGAAATGCGCACCCACAGGCACACAAACCGAGGCGATGATATGCGATGCAAAATCAGATAAAACCGAAGTGCCTCGAAATGCGCGCCCACAGGCACACAAACCGAGGCGATGATATGCGATACAAAATCGGATAAAACCGAAGTGCCTCGAAATGCGCGCCCACAGGCACACAAACCGAGGCGATGATATGCGATGTAAAATCGGGTAAAACCGAAGTGCCTCGAAATGCGCGCCCATAGGCACGCAAACCGAGGCGATGATATGGGATGAAATGGCATACGGAATGCAACGATGGGCTTACACCTACATGGGAGAGCCTCAGCTCACTCACATAGGAGGCCGGCGGATAAAAATAAAGTGCCTCGAAATGCGTGCACACGGGCACACAAACCGAAGCAATGGCATACAAGCATGAAAATGCAAATTGGACTTACGCCAACATGAGAGGGCCTCAACCACACTCACATAGGCTGCCGGCGGGTGAAAACAAAGCTGTCTCGAAACGCGTGCCCGCGGGCACGCAAATCGAGGAATGCATAAAATGGCATACAGAATGCAGTGACGGGCTTACGCCAACATGAGAGAGCCTCAGCCGCACTCACATAGGCTGCCGTTGGATGAAAACGGAGTGCCTCGAAGTGCGTGCCCATTGGCACGCAAACCGAGGCAATGCATTAAGGCATGGAATGACATGGGAAATGATATGCAAGCATGGCAATGAAATTTCAGCACCTAAATGAAAGGGGAAACAGCCCCGAAACAATTCGAAACGACACCCGAAGCATGCAATCATCCCGAAAGTGTGAAATTAAGCCCCGAAATGGCCTATAGCCATGCTATACATGCAAAATATGATTATGGCAGCAAGAACAGTAGCAAGGCAGTCCCAAATATAGCATTTTTTCAGTAACAAACTTGGCCAAAATGCAAGCATAGACAGATCAACATTAGCATGCAAAGTTAGTGGCCAAAAGAGGAGTATAATGGGGGATGGTATATACAAACACCAAATGAACAAACTTTCTTCTACAACATTGAATATTAGCTAAAAATAAGCATATATGCAGAAGATGACATCCTCAAAATCAGAACACAAACATGCTAAAAGATCCATGCAAAATAGGCTCTAAATAGGCTATAACAAGAGACATGCCAAACTATACACCAAACAGCAAACTTTTCTTCATGAAACATGTAAAGGGGGTCAAAATAAGACCAAAGTCAGTAGGGGTCGAAGTCCCAAAAACAAATAGAAATAGGTCAAAAATTGCATACAAAATGGGCACACTTGATGAAATTTGAAGGAAGTGGTATATACAGTGGCCAAATGAAGTTGAGCTCCTCTACAATGTTGTAGAGGGGCTCAAAATAAGCAAGAAAGCAGTAGGGGTCGGACCCCTAAAAACCAACACAAATAGGTCAATTTTAGCATGCAAAAATGTGACAAACTTGGTGAATATTGAAGGAACTAGTATATAGAAATACCAAATGAAGTTGAGCCCTTCTACAATGTTGTAGAGGGGCTCAAAATGAGCACAAAATCAGTAGGGGTCGGAGCCCCAATTCTCAACCAATTAGAGTATAAAAAAGGATCAAGAAAAAGCCCTAAAAGTTGATTTTGAATACTTACCCTTGAAGACTTGTCTTTCTTTGCTTTTTGGCTTTGATTTGTAGCTTCTCAACCTCTGAAATTCACTTCCTAGCTGCTGGAATCGAAGTAGGGATGGTGAGGCTAGGTGTTGGTGAAGAAATCAAGTAAGACTTGAAGCTTTTTTGAAGGTTTTGGCTATGGAGATTAGGGTTTTGAGAGAGGTGCTCTTGAGACCAAATTTTGTAACCTTGAGGAAGGAGGTGATGGTCCCTTTAAGTAGGCAAAACAAGGTGTAGAGTGGGAGGGAAATGGAGACAATCCCTCCCTCCTGAAATATCCCCCGGATGGGGGGATATTTTAAGAAAAATATCCGGACAGCTGGGATGCACTGGAAAGGAAGAAGCTGGCCGGCCAGGTGGTTTTCTGCAAGGGGGCCGGCCGGCCACCCCACCTGGTCGGCCAGCCACTCATCATGGCCGGCCGGCCACCCCCAAAAAATGAACAAAATATTTTCTGGCCGACCTGTATGCCAAGTTGTCCTCCAATGTGTGTAGAATAAGGCCCCAAGGTCGGAATCTGGCAACTCTGAAGCAGAAGTCACAACATAGAGCTTGAAGAAGAGGCTCAAAAATGAACTCAACAATTTCTGGCCGACCATATACTTTTTGTGTCCTCCAAGATGTGTAGAACAAGGATCCAAGGTTGGAATTTGACAACACTGAAGCAGGAGCCACAACATAGAGCTTGAAGGAGAATCCCAAAAATGAAACCCACAGTTTCTGGCCGACCATCAACTTTTTGTGTCCTCCCATGTTTCCTCATCACAAATATGTAACTTTGGTTGGAAGAAAATACCCCCAAGGTGTTCAACATTGGCCCGGAAGTGAGAAAAACGGGCTCCGGAGGAGCGAAACTGGCTATCTGGGATAATTGCTGGCTTCTCACCCCCCAGTGATCTTCCTGATGTTGAAACAGAGGTACCTGCCAAGTTTGAACAAAAACTAATGAGAAATGAACACTCGGAGCCAAAACCGAGTAATTCGGGATCCCGAAAATGGGCATCTGGTGCCGGAAGTGGTGTTCAGCAGCGAAGTGGGTATCTGCGACCCCAGTGTCCCTCGGAATGACAAAACAGAGGTACCTGCCAAAAATCGGAGAAAGCGGATGCGAAATGAATGCTCGGGACCAAAACCGCGCAGTTTGGGGTCCCGAAAACTGGCTACAGGTACCGGAAGTGGCATACGGCCACGAAGTGGGCATCAGGGGCCCCAGTGTTCCTCGGAACATTAAAACAGAGGCACATGCCAAAAACCGGAGAACTCGGAGATGGTTGGGCGGTCCCGAGCCGAGGCACACGGCCTAACGACTCCGAAAACCGGGAACCGGGCTCCGAAATGGGCAAAATGGCCTACGGCCACGAAACGTAGCTCACGGCCACCGGGAGATAGTCTACGGGACCACTCCCTTCCCTCAAGAAAGAAAACAGAGAAAATCGAGTCTGGTTCGCAAACCGAGACAATGCACAGAAGAGGGTTCGGAAGTCCGGAGGCAGGGCGCACGGCCGCAACTCTGAGACTTCTGAACGAGCACAGTATGCAACATCACCGAGCGCTCAACCGGTGACGTCTGAGTCTTAAGGTCGGTCAAAAATGGGGGGCTTGTTTGGTTTGTGTTTCAGAAACATGTTTCTGAAAAAAAAAGTACGAAAACATGTTTGGTTTGGTTTTTTGGGAAATTTGTTTTGGAAAATTGTTTTGAGAGAGAGTTTTGGAAAAAGTGATTGATTTGATGTGTGTGTGAGAGAGGTTTGTTTGGAAAAGTTGTTTGGTTTGTGTGTTTTGGGAAATTTTTTTGGGAAAATTTGTTTGGTAGAGAAAATTTCTGAAACTTGTTTCTGAAAAAAATTTCTGAAATTTTTTTCCCAAACACAAACCAAACGAGCCCGGGGTGTCTACACAAGCATATACACTCATCATTGGGTGTGCAAGCGATGACGTCCAAGTCATAAGGGCCATCAAAAATGGGGTGTCTACAAATATCACTCTCATTTTGAAAATGATAAGGTTATATCTTTTGTTGGAAATTATCTATTGTATAGAAATATTTGTTTCGGGTTATCAGCGGAGGATAGTTTTGATTGATGTAGAAATTGCATAAGGATTAGGTGAATTAAAACTAATTACTCATACATCTTTCATTGGGTATCGTTTCATACTTAAGTATTGAAAATGTATTATTTTGAGAAAAATGGGTGAATACGTTGGTAAATCTGGTTAGGGGGTGTGGTTGTGGTTATTATATTGGCATGTGTATCCTTAGTGGAAGTCCAGAAACTTGTGCAGTTAGGTGTCAATCCTTCTAGTTAGTACCGGTAAAATGGCTTTAGTAATGCTTGTATAGCCTACTAGTAGACATCTACTTAGAAATTCTCAGTGTTTTATATCCACTGCCCTGTTTTCTTATATAAAATGTTATTTTCATGAATTGATATATAATCTGGCATTGCATTGTTTTGAGATGGAAATGTAAAACGTTTGACAAATGGCATGCATATGCATTCACCTTATGACTTCTTTAAGAATCATATATTGTGTTAAAATATCTCTATTGGGTTTTGACTCACCCTACGTGGAAACAACTTTCAGATGCTGATGATATACCTTCATTAAGGATATAACTTGGGAGGATTTGAAGCCAAGGGTTTCATTTTGTTATTTGATGTAATTATTTTTGTACAATCCTTGGGCTTTAATTGTATTGAGTTGAACTCATTTTGATGTACCCAAGTATCAACTTGGAAAGATGTAACCATTAGGGCATATAATTACTTGATTTTACTTTTATTTTAATCCATGTATCCATGTCATATGCTATAGATTCAGAATCTAGAATTTATGAATATATACGCGCATATGTCATTCTTTATATGATCTAGATTATTAATGGAATATAAAATATGAGGTTATTGATAATTTGTAAGGAATGTTATGAGATGGGTTCGGGGCATTACATTCTTCATAACTCCCTCTCTCTTGGAGTTTATCTTTTATTTGAACTTGATTGTTGTAAATTCTCATATATTTCAGCTTAATCTTTTCAAAGTTTATCTTCAAGTTAAACTTTATTTTATCTTTTAAAATCATCAATTAATTATCCATATAAATTTTAAATATGATAGAATTTCAAGTATAACTTTTGTCTAAGTTAATCTTTTCAATATAAAAACAAGTGCTTGAAAAAAGAACAACAAACATAAGATTGAAAAGAGAAAAAAAAAATCGCAATCAACATTGAGCCCTTTTTGACTCCTTTTCACTGTGCCTTCAAAAATTTTGCATTAAACTTCAAGTCACAAGCGATTTTTTTTTTTTTTCTTTTTTTTCAATTGTATCTACTTTACATTTGAAATGTGTACTTATATGAGTTTTTGCGTTTATGGGAAATGGAGTTTATGTAAATGGATATTATTATTTTATTTTTCTTTAAATTCTGTTTATGTTTTTATTTCTTCTTACAATTTGTATTTTTTTTTTCTTTCTTTCTTTTTTGGCTAATAATGTGTCATTTAATTGAGATTTCATTATTTTTTTGAAGTACTATTATTATTAATTTGTGACTCTTTCACTCATTGACTATTTGGGTTTAATTTTTTTAGGTGCAGATGTTAGATTGGAAGTGAAGAGAGCATCAAAATTTATTTGGATATGGGTTTATGTTTTAAATTTAATCATCACTTATTTTTTGTTTTTGATTGTCATGTTGAAATAATTTATGATTAGATTAATTTTTAAGAACACATTTCTTTTGAGACTTAAACCACAAATTTCTTCTTTTTTTTAAATGACTTTTGATGCAGATTCAAAACTTGAGTAAATGCAAGCGATCTCATATTTAAAATGTTAGGTTTTTTTTAAATAATTTAAATATTTCTATTCTTTATGTTTGTCAATTCAACTTTAATGCATTTCTAAACCTATTTATATTTAGTGAATCAATATAAAATTAAAGGCAAACAAAAAAACAAAAAAAAAGCATGGAATATTTTTTTAACCACTAACTGAATATAATAGAAATTAACATTAGTTTTATTTTAATTCATTATACTGTGTGGGATGATTAATATAATCTCGTATTGATTGAAAAAAAGAAAATAAAAAAAAAAAGAAAAAAATAGCATTCTTATTATCTATTTGTTATGGATGATTTACATAATTTATGATAGTTTTCTACAATTTTCCATATTGTCAAGTATTAAAAATTTTGAATGGTGTATGGTAAGGTTTAAATATACAAATTAAATAAAAAAATTTTATTCATGTTAGAGAATGCAACTAAATAGAAATTTTTTTTTATAAATATTATTCACTTTGTGAATTTCGTGCATCGCACGGGTGACTACTAGTTAGTTTTATAAGCAAATGGGGTTGGTCTCGTTTGACATGCGCTTGTTGAGCTTAAAAGTTAAAAAGTTACTAAAAAGCTTATAACCTATATCCAAAAAAAAAGAGTCAAATATTCTTTTTTCTCTTTACTTTTTGTACATCTTTTCATAAAAAATCAAAAAATCATTCCAAAAAAATAAAATAGGCTTTTTAGCCCTAATAAGACAAAACATCACATCTAACCAATCATTACATTCTTTCTCTCACAAAAAAGTAAAAAAAAAAAATCAAAAAAGCCAAAAGTCCTTTCCAAACCAGGCTTTTTAGCCCTAGGCTAAACTAGCCAAAAAAACTAAAAAGCCAACCCATTTCCCAAACCAAGCCTAGTTTTTTTCATCTCATATTTTAACTAAAAAGTCATAAAATTACAAAAATAACATGTTCTCAAACGAGGCATGTACTAATACACATAAACAAGTTCTCTCCATATAATTTTTTTTTTTTTCTTTTGCACCCAGCATAATATTAGCAAGTTAGTAAATTAAATTAGTACAACTATAAGTTTGATGCTTCTTTTTAATCTCAAACACAAACCTTCCCCTAAATTAGAGGTGACAAACCCAACCTAAACTTAATTATTATTATTATTTTAAAGCAATTAAAGACACTTATCTCTACTATGAGAGTCCAAGAACTACATTGCTCGATCCTGTTGTTTGTAATAATTTTTGGCATGCCCAGTGAGACATCATCCTATGTTGGAGAAAAAAAAATGATACAAACAAAATATCAAGAAATTATGCCATCAAGTGGCATATTTGCATCTTGTGCACCCTTGGATGCAAACTATTAATGGAGTGGCAATGTTCCAATGGCTATAAATTATTATTGGAATACATCATCTTGCATGTATAATGATTGTCAATATTATGATAATGATTCTATCGTCTGTGAGAATCCGAATATACAAATCAAATAAATAATTAAGTAATAATCATTTTACAATCTCAAATATTTTGCTTGTGAATCCTAAAGTGCAAATTAAATATTTGAAGAGTCTTTTAATTAATTTTAAACCTAAAATAAATTTATAGTGGAAGTCTTTAATTTGGAGTCAAGATTTATTGTTAAAAAATAATAATAATAATAATAATAATAATAATAATAATAATAATAATAATAATAGGGAACAAATTATTAAGTATATTTTGATCTAATAGTTATATTTAATTTAATTAGTGAAAAGATAATAAAAAATAGAATTAATATTGTAAAGAAACGTGGGAGTGGATGTTTGTGAGGAAGCTTGTTAGGGTTTTATATTCACTATATCAGACCATAAGTCTCCAAAACTGAGAGAGACAATGAAGTGTGTGGCAAATAGCAAGGAGAGAAAGAGGAATTTAGTAGTGGGTAGTGGGTTCCGTGTAATAATCACCACTGTGGGTGAGACAATTTTTTATTCTCACTTTTATTTTATCTTTTGATCTTTCAGTAGTCGAGTTCGTGCAACCACATGGATTATTCATTTAGGTATTTAGTAATTTATTGGCTGGTGTGAATGAATTTTGAACTGAAAGTTTTATTGTAGATTAATTACATATTGAATTGTATACTAGAATTTTCTTATAATTTTTGGGAGTCAAAATCCATATAAACTAATGCGTTTAAATCTGTCCAGACAACTGGTGTAAAACAGTAACTTCGGAAATGTCGTCCTCTTTGGGTATAAATCCAAAAATTATCAAATCAACGTCATTAGCACCAGTTACGAGTCTAGTTTCTTACATTTTTTGCCATACGTTGATTGCTCATGTATACTAAGAGAACCATTAATTTCTTTAAAGTGTTGCAGAAAATAATCTGTTTGGGCATAATTAATTATAAATAATTATTTTGATAAGCAAATCAAGTAAAACCAATTGGGTTTGAAACTTAGGATATATTAGTTGATACCTAGAGGGTTTTAGAATTTTTTTAGCAGCATGGAGTGTGTTTTGTAATTTTCAAAATTAGCGAATAGATTGGGAAAGCTTATTTAAAATTCTGTTTTATCTTAAAGTTACTTTTAATTAAGTTTCAATTTGAACCCATGTCTTGGGTGATTTTAGACCTTGAAGAACATGAGCTTAGGTAATATTTAAGAGTAACGGTGAGTTGGGTTGAGCCGTATTAGTGTGCTTTAGTTTGAGATTACTTAGTTTCTTATTCTTTAGTTTTTTTAAATTAGTAATGACGTGTAGTTTTTATACTTGTTTTAGGGTACTAGTTAGACTTTATTCTCTATTCGAGGATAACATTATTCTATTTTCAGGTGAGTAGTTGCATGCTACATTATTTTATAAATGTTTCCCTACCCTGAACTGTTGGAAAATTTAATTGTAGTTTCAAGACTATAAACTGTTTTGATAAATTATTATATTATCAATGGAATTAAATTATTTCTAAAACATGTGTTAACTTGGCATACTGTAAACTATTTGTTATGGTCTCATGTTTATAATGGTGAACTACCATGTTTTGCGAAACTGAATTGTATTGATTATCGGGACCATATGTATATTTTAGTCCAGGGAAATTATTACACTATGTGTGGTGACTCTGGCCACTATGGAACAGATCCGGGTTGGGCCGTGATGACTCTAGTGCTCAACGATTGTAAGGAAAAGACCTAGGCTAGGCTGGGTGACTTTAATCGGATCGTCTTAGAGAAAAGGCCCGGATTGCCACCCCGAGGATAACTCTTGGTTCAATATTGGATTCAACGGGGCTTATTGCCTTAAGAACTGTATGGCATGTTACTTGTTATTTTTGGTACCCAGAAAATTATTGGTGTTCATGTTGTAATATGTTTTAAGAGGAAAATGTCATTTATCATGTTCTTAAGAGACATGAGTATTTTAACTGTTGAACTGTGGAACCTTTTTTTTTTTTAATAGATTATCTTTATCGAAAGTGTATGCCAATCTAGTTTCTGTGATATATATCTTATTTTGGAATTGAACCCTGTTTTCAAAACTATATTTACTATCTATGTTGCTACCCACTGAGCTATCAGCTGACTTAGTTGTTTATCATTTCCAGGTGTTAGAAGGACGTAGAGTAGACTCACGGCGTAGTGGAGACTCAATTGCATGGACCTCTAGGACATTCACTTATTTTGTTTTAGATTGTTATGTCAAGTTTGTGCATATTTCTTTTAATTTTTATTCAGATTCATTTAGGATTATTTTGATATATGGGCTATTTATATCCCATAAGTTTGGATGGTATTGATTACGGTTGGTTTTGCCGTTTATACTTGTGGTTTGTCACTGGATTGAGTTTGGTTATTTATTATCGAACTATTGTATAGTTGTTCAATGTGATTATGGATTCGTGTTTAGGCTTATGTGTGCCTTGGGCTAAGGCCTTGTGGGCCACGGCCGGTCATACTGGGTTTGGGGTGTGACATCTATTGCCAACATAATGGAATGACAAATAATATGGAAAGAATAATTCGGCGTTGTGATGAAGAAATTTATTGGCGCAAAAGTGAAATTTTGACTCTACAAGAAGAAATTAATTCTCTTGATTGGCAAAAATTTCAAATAATTTCATCACCGTCATATTATTTGATGCAAAAAGATATAAATTACTTTGATGAAAAAATTCATCAACTTAGTTGTTAATTTTATCAAGTTGATGAAGAAATTCAACATTGAAGTAAAAAATTAGAAAATCTTAAAAAGTACAAATTTTACGTGTTTCTAAGTGCTTTTCCAAGCAAAATTTTCTCTCCACAAAAATCATGGCCAATGACAAATTAGGTTCTGAAAATGTCATGTTTGAGGGGCAATTTTTTAAGCTATTAATTGAAAAAGAAGACCAACTTCTTTTGCCAAAAGCTATTGAGCATTTTAATCCAATTGCGAGATATGGTTTTAAGTCAAATATGACAAATAACGTTGAACAATCATTACAAAATGATAGTGAACATTCAATTGGAGAGTATGATTTTAAGCCAAACATGACTAAATTTGATAAACAACCATTACAAAATGATGATGAAAATCCAATTTGAGGGCATGATTTTAAGCCAAATATGGCTAAATTTGGTGAAAAAACATCACAAAATGATGGTGAAAATTCAATTAAAGGGCATGATTTTAAGCCAAACATAGCTAAAAATTATGAACAACCCACATTTTATGAATTTGAATTTTTCAACATTGTTAATTTTGTCAAAAAATTTAATTTTCTAAAGTTAATTGATATTATGATTTCTGTCATCCAACAACTACAATGGTTTTGTGATTCACATCAAAAATTAATTTTGATGAAGTGGTTTACAAAAACAAATTTTGAATTTTATTTTTATTTTTATTTTTTATATAACAGTAATAGGGGAGTATTTTGATGTGGCCACAACAACAAAAAACTATATATATATGGCCAATCAATTATAATTTTCATAGTTTCTATTATATATTTATGTTCATACAATTCTTCAATAATTCGAATACTCATTCTTAAAGAGTTGTGGGGCATTGTTTGCACCATAAATAAAATTTTTGTCGATTATAAATAGGTTTAAACTTTTTATTGCTTATTATTATTATTATTATTATTATTATTATTATTATTATTATTTTGCAGGAAAATCTTGAAAGT
The DNA here is from genome assembly GCA_036172215.1 of Camellia granthamiana. Classification (NCBI taxonomy): domain Eukaryota; kingdom Viridiplantae; phylum Streptophyta; class Magnoliopsida; order Ericales; family Theaceae; genus Camellia; species Camellia granthamiana. The sequence goes on along the minus strand of CM069909.1, from coordinate 148,162,006 downwards.
TAAGAGAAGTTAAGTCAAGTTTTGAAGATTCAATGGATGGAGAACAAGTGATAATGTAAGAAAATGGAAGTTATATGGGTGATTAGATGATGGTTAATAGAAGTTTTTTCCTTCATTTTTTTGTATAAATTGACATTGATGGCTCTATTGTAAAAGATCGACAACAAATCAATACATGACTTGATTTTTATTTCTTTTCAAGAAAAAAAAAAAATCAATTCACAACTTGAGAAGTTTAGGAGTAATCTAATTTGTTTGGGAGTAGTAGTACTTGTAACTAGAAGTAGCAGTAGTTGTAGCAGTTAGTGTTGGTTCAAAGTCCTATCGATTGTAATACTAAAAGACTTGAAATTTAATCATTGTGGTTAAAGTGACAAGTTTTATTATTTTCAGTCGATTTCCAGTTATATTTACTTTTTCTTTTTTTTCTAAAAGTAAACCTCCAAAGAAGTTTTTTAACTTGTCAAGGTATTGAGACACTTAACCACATTGTTTAATCCTACTGTTTGTGAAAATTGATTTGTTTATTGTTTGTCAATATCACACCAAAACTAGATTTTTACTAACAGTGTTCTTTGTGAAAAAAATATAGAGTATATTGAGAAAAAATTATAACCTAAATAATTATAGAGAGTATTGAAAATTTTAGTGTATTGAATAATTTTTTTTTTTAGTGTAATTAGAATTATCCTAGTTTATCAAAATAGTCCAGGGCTAGAACCCGAGGCCCAACTCGTGAACTAGTAATTCAGCATAAGGCCGAAACAAGTAACATAGCCCCAACCTATCAAGATAGTCCAGTCCCAGAGAACCTACATTGATGGACAAAAAAGGTCCAGGTGGTGCTCCCTAGTTGGATGAGAGATCTATAAGAAAATATCCACCACAATATATACAAGACATTTGGGGTCTAACATTTTTCCATACAAAAGAGCATGCAGGAGGGCTATAAATTTCTCCCAAAACTTTTACCAAACATTTTCATGTGTTTGGTAAAAAAATTTTAGTATATGAGAGAGATACTTCTGCTGTGTTTGGTTGGGAGATTTGAGGAGTAATTTGGAAGGAGTAATTTGGAAAGAGAAATAGAAAAAGTAAGTGAAAAGTGAATAAAACATACCTATATTTCACATAGTTTCACACACCTTTTCCCTTTCCTTTTCCAAATCCCTCTTCAAATCCCTCAACCAAACACAGCGTTCATGTAAGATAACTTATTCTGAAATTATAATTCCTAATCTTTATTATCTTCTCTCGCTAAAGCTCTATTTAACTTTAACGCTGAAACGTTTTTGGTATAAATGCTCTCTAATAATAACTTTTGTTTATCATAACCATACATATTTAATAAGATCATTATAATATAATAGCTTTCAAAAAATTGAATCATATGGTGACAAGTAATGAATTAATCAATTAATTTTATTTATACACACACACATATATATATATAATTAGGATAAATTATATTTTGTCTCCTTTATGTTTGATTACTTTTTTACTTTAGTCATTAAAATTTTTTTTTTTCATTTTGACTCATCATATTTTAAATTTTTCTCAGTTTACTCCTAAAACTAATTTTTGTTAAAAATTAGATAAAAAATGACATATTAACAATCACGTAATATAAAAATATTTCATTAAATATAACCCACACCTCTGATACAAACTCAAATTCTAATATAATAATATATTTTCATGTTATATGACATTTTTCATGACATTTTCTATCTAATTTTGAACATAAGCTAACCGTAGTAAATTGACAAACTTTAAGAAATAAAGTAAAAAAGTGACCAAACATAAAATGACAAAGTGTAATTTACCTATGGAAAATGTTTAATACCCACAAAAAAGTCTCACAATTGTACCCACAATTATGTGATATTACATGTGTCAACTTTTGATATATTATATATCTAACAATATAGGATCCACCCTCTTACAACATCATTGTAGGTGGAGTTATGAGTTAAAAGTATGAATTTGTATCATTACTTTTTACCCATATAACTAATTACAAAAGATTGCATTGTATGATTGAAATTAAATTAAAGCAATTCTGAAGTGTGTAAGTACATACCATACGTTCTTGTATGAGTTCTCATAAATATACGTAAGTTATCTTAGAGAATCGTGTAAGTTTTAATAAATATACTTAAATTAACCCATAACAAAAAAATTACAAATTACGTATATTTGTGAGAACTTACACAATTTTGTGAGATAATTTATATATATTTATAAGAATTTATACAAAATATATGACATGTAACTTGCACACTCAAACACTTCCTAACATACCAAGTCTTCCCGTTGACTAAAACTTCAAAAATACCAAGTCTTCCCGTTGACTTGAACAACCACCGCAGAAGACTCCAGGCGATTTCTATTCGTCTTTTTCATATTATATATTTGTACAAACATAACATTTACATAGACCGCTAATATGTGTATAAATATTCTTATTATGTGAGTTCAGTCACCATTTTTTCAGAGTTTCAACTTCTGTTATGCTCATCTCCAATTTGTGGCAAAGATTTTGATTGCATTAATTGTAAGTCTCTCTCTCTCTCTCTCTCTCTCTCTCTCTCTCTCTCTCTCTCTCTCTCTTCTTGTTCTGGGATTAGCCTGTATATGTTTATTGGTTTTGTTTTTTATTCCTGAAAACTATCTGCTATAAAATGTGAGAAAAGTTCTCACACAGAGTACTATGTAGTGAATCTACATCCTTAAACATAAGCTATTACTGTGAGTGAAGGTGGTGAGGATGATTGATTCTTGATGCATTAATCTCAACTTAATATTTGAATGATTAATTGATAATCTTTCCTCTTTCTTCTTTAAATGGTACATGATAATTATTTTTTTGGCAATTAATGCATGAGAAAAGTTATTATTGGTTATATGCTCTCCTAAGCCCAAAAAAAAAAATTTATCTCTTTTTCCTTCCCATTCTCTTTCCCTTTACAGTTATTCTATCAATTTCTTGATCGAAACACAACCTAAAGTTAATATGAATTTTATGTGAAAAGGGAAGAAGAAAAATAGTGAAACAGTGTGTTCTAGGTCTTCTTTTGCTGCAAAAACTTGCATAGTTTTGGGTTATTAAAGAAAGACAGAAAAGTGAAATTGATGCTGAATAATTTTACAGACATGTTATGTTCCAAGAATTTAAATCTATGGTGTAGATTTAAATTTAATGGGGTGTTGTTCATAATCAAAATAAATCTAATCCACATATTTTAAATTATATATATATATATATATATTGGGTAATATTTTAGTATGTTACATTGATGATAAATTTATGAGGGAATTACATCCCCGTAGTGGGTCAGAAAAGTTTTTTTTTTTAACCCAAACATAATAGGGTGCAAGTCATACTTACAGCCTCGTAGGATTTCACTTGTACCCCATCACAAAGTCACTTGCATCTCATATGTTTTTTGTAATTTTTTTTTTCTATCCCACTACTATAGTTTCTCCTAAATATATTGACCTTCTAATTTTGTGTTCCCTGATGTACTATAAAATTAAAAATACTCAAAGAACGAATCTATTATAGTAGAATTTTTTCTTGTTACAGTTTCTAGTGAAGTTTCTTTATTAGGAAACCATGGCATAATTGCTTTAAACGAAATGCAAGTAAACATAGAGGGATTCTTATTTACAAACTAAGATGATATTACAAAGGATTATACATTAATAAAGCCACATACTATTACAGTGATGTTCCTTTTATTTATTTATTTTTTTTTTTATTTTTTGATCATAATATATACAAGAAATCAAAGTGATTGAGAGTTACAAAACTAGATGAAATTACAGGGAACTATTACTCATGAGTGGACTCTCAAGATTAATAAGTGATTCTGAGGAAGGAGAAGATGTCATACCAATGGATCCAACGTTAGAACAATGAAACCTATCTGCAATAAAATCCGACGTGCTCTTAACAGCCCAATCTATCACCCAAGAAACCGCTCCAATTAGAAAACAGAAAGCCCACTGTTCAGGATTTAACCTTGCACTGCTTGCAAGAAAATTTGCAATCTTAGTATACAACGCCAACAAAACAATAGTACCAAACATCGCCATCCAAAACCAGCAGTTTCGATGGATACCCTTGAACACGTTCTTTCTTTCCAGTTCTCGTGCGTTGAACCAATTGAAAACCTGGCAAAGAACAAAACTGTTAAAGATCATATTATTACTAACCTTCTGGGTGGTGTCCAATACATCTTGTCCTATAAACCGAAAGGTCACCAGAATTGCAGCCTGGTATAGAGCTTGAGGGACTATGTTTCTCCACATGGTTCTTGTTATTGGCGAGTCAATTGATCTTATTGGTGACTTCTTCATTAGTGTCTTGGTGGGTGGCTCCATCAACAAAGCTAGGCCACCTGGAACAGCCACGATGAAGCATACGTAGAAATACTGAATTGTTGTTATTGGGACATCTCCGAAATAGATAGTTGTGACTATATTTATCAGTACCCACGCAATGGTCACGGTGAACTCAAGTTGGATGAACTTTTGAATGTTTTCATACGCGCATCGTCCACACTTCATGATGGTGAGCAACGAATTGAAATCACCATTCCAGATAATGATGTTGGAGCTCGCTCTGGCCATTTTTGTGCTACCACTTCCCACTATGATTCCGACGTTTGCTTCTTTAATCGCTGGCGTCTCATCTGTTCTGGCACCCACCATTGCAACTGTCTGGCCCTTTTCCTTCAAACACTTCACCAGAAGAAGCTTGTCAGAAGGGAGTGAACTTGCCATAACACAAATTTGATCTACCATTTCCATCCTCACTTCATGTGTAGAATTTCTGAAATTTTCACCAAGCACCACTAAATCTGAGTTGGGTATGTTCAATCCGCACTCTAGAGCTATGGATTTTAACTCAGACGCGTCACATCCTGACACCAATTTGATGTTGACTCCAGCACCTATGCAATCTTCCATTGATTTTTTGAATGAATTTTTCAGACCTAGTAATCTGAGCAAGATCAAGTCTGTTTCTTCAAGAGTAGCTATATCAGTTTGTTTGTAACCAAATGCAATAGTTTTGAGATGTTTACCTTGCATATCGACAATAACTTGCTCGAAAAATACTCTTTTTTGTTCATCGATAACATTCATCGCTCCTTCACTACTGTAATAGGATGAGCACATTGCCAGTATTGTTGATGCAGATCCTTTCCAATAGGATGAGTTCACACTTTCCCCGTCCTGTCTCATCAAAACGCCACATCCTTCATCTTCAAAGTTCAATTCTTTCACCTCAACAATGATACATTCTTGCTTCAGAATATCTAGTTTCAGTCCCAACTTCAAAGAAGCCCAAGAGAGGAGCGAGTCTTCCATTGAAGAAGAAGGTCTCTTCAATCCTAGAATTGGTGCGGCAATTCCTTTGCATAGAGCTTCTATGACTTTTGGGGCTATAGCGGATTCATTGTTGAAGAACTGTCCACTAATGTACAACATGTCAACTTCACTCTGGTTCAAGTTTAGCCAACAAGTTTTGTCAATGCAGATCGTTGTTACTGAACCCATTGTGATGCAAGCCAAGAAATCTTGAGTTGTGGCCTTACCTGACAAAGCTTTTTTATTCCAATAATTAAGGGCGAGAGTTACCATTAAAGGTAATCCTTCTGCAATCCCCACCAAAATAATGGTAAGTGAAGTCAATAGATTAGTCTTCCCCTTCGGCTTCTTGACAATTTTATAAATAGCATCTATAAATTCTTTGATAACAGCCGATTTAGCTTTGAGATCAGGAATTACAGAACCAGCACTACCCTTACTGAACTCAAAACGAAGGAACAACACGACAAGGATGATGATAGTGATTAGGACCCCAATGATTTGTATGCAACTGTTCAACTGGTCAAGTTGAACTTGTAGAGGGTTGGAAGCATTTATCACATTACTCATCATTTCACCCCATACTGTGTCCTTGCCAATGGATACCACAAGCATTTTCCCTTCTCCATTAATCACCTTTGCACCGTAAAACATAAATGGGTTTTGGTCATCAATGGTGGATTCCAATTCATCATCTGATTTTAAAGATTCACCGGAAATGAACAACCCATCTGCAGGAATTTGATCCCCCTTCTTCAACCATATAATGTCACCCAATACAACATTGGATATGGAGATTTGATGTTGGCTTCCACCTCTAAAAACATGGACAGCTATTTCCCTATTCTTCAATAGCTTTTTCCTCCTTGGCTGATACCATGAATACCAATACTCGCGTATTATAGGAACAGATACAAGTACAATGATGGCACAAATTATAAATGCCCCCTCGTGCCACCCGGTATGTAGGCCTTCCTCTAGAATCCCAAAGACAATTGACAACACTGCACACAAAAGGAGAAGGAAAATGAGGTACTTGTTGCATACATTCCAAAGGATATGAAAGAAGCCTTCTTGAGGAGGCTTTATTTCAGATTGTGGGCACGTTAGGCGTCTACAGCAAATCTCATCTTCATCATTCGCCAACCCATTCTCCAAGTCAGTATCCAAAGCCTCTGCAAATCCTTGTACACCTCCGAACTCACGCAGGGAATTCAAGTCCTTTGCCTTCACAATCCTCGCTATTTTAGCATTTTGAAGCTCTTTGTTGCACTTGTTGCTCTCATCAGCGCCATCGGATTGGACATCTTGGGATACCTCCGGTGAGGTTGATATAATTGCAAGTTCTACATTCTGCAAAGGACACTGGAAATTAGTGTAAAAACCGTGATTACATCGTGAAAAGAAGAAGAAGAAGAAGAAGAAGAAGAAAACAATTGTTTACACTGAAAATCAATCTTATTCTTCTATATATTCCAATCATACAGTGAGGCAAGCACTCGTATATACACACAATACTTCTAACACACTAACTAATGTTGCTTGTCTGTCCTAACTCACTTTGTTTGATTTCTTCTAAAAGCTCAGGTTCACTCACTCTAACATCCCTCAATCGAATGGGAGAATTATTGACCATAAGTTTGGGTTTCAAAAAATTAAATCTCACAACTGATAATGAAATAGATCAGCAAGCCATAGAAGAACCAATGTGATTAATAATAATTTGTTTGCTGAGAACTTACTCTAACCTACTTTCACATTCTAGGTTATAGCATTAAAATAGAATTTGAAGCCAAGACAACAATTGAAAGATAGTCACAGTATATAAAACACTTTAAAAGAGGTATTGTAGCAGTGTTGAACATGACACGGACACGACATGAACACACGAGGTAAAGACATGAGTCCAACATGACGTGTTTAGTTTTTAATTTTTTAAAAAAATTCAATTTGCTTTCCTGTGGTTTGAAACCAAAGCACTTTACCTCCTATGTCCTATGGTTTAAATATAGCTAGAAAGCCCCAAAGTGGTTTGGAACTAAAGTATAATCGTTAACAACGTTAACTATATATGTGAAATGATCGTAATACTCTCAAACTTTTTTTTTTGTTATTTGCTCTCTCCTCTTTCATACACATAATTTATAATATTTAATTTTAATTCAATTAAATCACAATTAATTATAAATTCTTAATTATTTATTATAATTCTTAACTTTTTTTTCTGATTTTAATTTAATATTATTTTAGATCACAATTAATCCTAACTTCTTTTAATTTAATTATTGATTGTAATTCCGAACTTGTTAATCTAATTTTAATTTGATTATATTTTAGATCAATTCTTAATTATTATTTATTTTATATTTTTATTTAATTATATTTTAAATCACTTCTTAATTATATAATATTTTATTTTAATTAACATATTAATCTAATTTTAGATTTAGAAAAAATAGAGTAAAATTATCTTTTTCTTGTATTAATTTAATTTTATTTTTTTTAGAAAATCAAACTCACTCTAAAAAATAGTGTGTGATACATTTTCCATTAGTTTGAATGAAAAAATTAACGATGACACTTTAATCTAAAATCATATAAGGATTTTCTGACAATTATCAGAGGCACGCTTTACCACTAAGCTAAGAGCTCGTCTTGCAAGCCTTCCATTGGGAACCCCCATGCCAAAAACGAGAGAAACTCCATCCTTCTCTTTTGTTTTTTTGGCCCTGTGTCGCCACAGGAGGCGCATGGGGACGTAAAAAGAGATCCAATCAACTTGTTCTGACTTAGTATAATAATCTTATGAGTTTAGTCTTATTTCACCGTCGAAAAACGAAAAAAGGCTTCCATCTCCAAATTTAACTCAGTCGTAACTTCTTTCTTTCTGTTATATCTGAATCATAGGGGGTAAAGTGTATGAGGGGATAAAATGAATGTAATCCTTTTTTTTTTTTCACCAAACATGGCGGGGACACACGAGGATATGGTGGTGGTTAGTGGAATGGGAGATGGAGTAAGGAATGAATTTTTTTTCTTCTTAATAAATGATTTAGCTTGTTATTGTTATTTTTTGTTGGGTTTACAAAAAAATTAGCAAATTTGTAAAAAATAAATATTAAACAAAATTTTTAAATATAACTAACAAACTATAAATGGAAATCATACCAAACATGCCTAAGGGTTAAAATTACTAGGGACATCCAATTCAACACTAGTTGGTATATATGAATGAAGTTTGAGTGATTTAATAACAAGAAAATAAGAAAGTTCAAATACAAGCTCAAGACAAATATAAAAACTAAGTGAACGACACAAATTTAAACCAATGATAATAGATCATATGGTAACGAATAAAATATAGAAACGAGTCAACGACACAAAATTAAACAAATGATAATAGATCATGATAACCAAGAAAATAACAACACACAATTAAACAAATAATAATAGATCATGATGTTAACAAACCAATAAAATTGGAAAAAACAATGAGCAGTATTAATTAAAACAAAAAGAGAGAGAGAGCACAGAAATTCAAATAGAGAGCTTACTAGTCCATCACCATCACCGCCGGTATTAGAGGTGGCGATGGACGGTGGCGGAGGCACCACCTCAATCCCATCAACAGCCAGTGACTTGTTTCTTGCACTGGAGATGAAGGCTTGGCGTACATGGAGGATTATGATGATGGATCGCCAACGATGACTGGGACCACTAGTACTAGTTGTACTATTATCACCACCATCTTTCACTAAGAGATGACTCTGAGATTCAAGATCAAAATGATCATCACCAGAGCTTTTCCTTGACATGTTATGATCAGATCAGAAAGAATAGGACCAAACACTGATGATGAAGAACTATGGGTTATGGACTGATGAGGGTGGGGAGGATAGAGTGTAACATATATACATGGAGGGCAACACGTAGGAAGTTTCCATGCAACTTTTATAATAAAAATATCAGTGATCCTAGAGACCTCTAATTTAGAGGCTCTAAACACACCTCTAATGAGGTGAAAAAAAAAAAAAAAAACAACAACAACAACAATAACAACAACAACAATAGACACAAGACTGACAGTGGCAGTGGGTGGGACCCACTGCCACATCACTAGTGGCCTCTAATTAGAGGTCCAAGCATTTTTGTAAAAATATATAATAACATAATATCTTCTCCTTTTTTTTGGTAAAACTTGAAATTAGTCAAAACAAAATGGAGGAATACAAAACTCGACATTGTGCTACTCTATGGATTCATTTTGGCATTCATTCTAATGATCTGAACCGTTCAAATTTTAGAATATATCGAGTAAAATATACTTGTAAAAAATTAAATTAATCGGATATTGTTAACCCTTTCATCCACTCACATTTGTATTCATTTTAATACTTTTTTTCACAATATCATATATTTTTGTAAATACAAATGCGAGTGAATAAAAGAGTTAACGAATATCTGATTAACTTGATTTTTTATAGATATATTTTACTTACTCTAAAATATGAACGGCTCAGATTATCAGAACGGATCCCAAAATAAGCTCATAAAACAACACAGCAAGCACCCCCAGATGGGTGTGGGGGTTAAGAACTGAAGAAGTTACAAAATTTGAAACTTGCAATTAGACAAGTACAATTACTTCGGGGTAATTTCAAAAGATAAAATGTATGATAGAGTTTCATATTCTTTTTTTTTTTTTTTTTAAAAAAAGTTTCATATTCTGAATTGTACAATTTATATAATACTCTAGTATAGATTTATGTATAAATTAGAGAGAAGTGATGGATGAAAATAATTTACAAATGGAAATGGAGGTTTATTATAATTTATATATTACCAAATTATTTCATTTGAATTATTAGATCATGTTTATTTAAGGAGTGGCATATTTATTCGTTAAATCATAAAATTGATATAATTTTATAAATCACTTCTTATAATCTTGTTAATCCAAATATGGGATAATATAGAATCAAAATAATTAATGACCCCAAAACAAACAGTCAAACCAATAATAATCTCATCTAATTTTTCTTTCCTCAAACAAATATTACCTCACCTGATATATGATTTTTTATTTAGAAAAATAAATCTTACTATATTTTAAATGTGACGAGTCTTAAGTGATAATAAAACTAGAACAGTGCTAGAAATTTCAAATATTTTATCAAATGTTGTATCAAATGTCTCATATAGAGGTGAGATCCACATAAAACCCACATAGTGTGACTCCCACGAGACATTTAATAAAATATTTAATAAAATATTTAAGGTTCTAATATTTTTCATAAAATTATTTTTAAAATAATGTTATTTATTATTTATTATTAATTTTTCAGACAAATGGATACAAATGTTTATTGTTTGTGCTTATCCTAGCGATAATGAAATTTTCACGCGGAACAACCGATTCAACTGTTCAGTTGGTAGAGGCGTGTCAACTTGAGCTTCTCTAATCATTGTACACGTGTAACAATCACGCCTTTTGAAATTTCCAATTACTACCGTGTTGCCCTCATTTAGGGCCCCACCACCATGTTTATTACGTGGGTAAATTATAAATATACTCATAAATACGAATTATTTCTTATAATTTAAAAAATTATAAATACCTTCTTATTAAAAAAAATTTATTTAACAGAATTAATTAAAAAAATAAAATTTTTAACTGTTCATTTATACAATAATAAAATTATTTGAATTATTAATTAAAATAAAATTTTAACATTATTAAAAATTATTAATTAACTTAATAATTTATTAATAAAATGACTTATTTGTTATGAAATTAGAAATCTTAAGGAACATAATATGATTTATAATTTCTAGAACCACAGGGAATAATTTGTAATTAATGTAAATCTCAAGGAGTGTGTTTGTAATTTACCCTTATAATTTAATAATTCAAATTTATTTTATTAATAAATTTCATCAATTTATTTATCATTATACAAATATATTTTGGGTAAATTATGAATTAATAAGAGTGAGTTCATGGCATTTTTGGAATTTAAATTGTTGTTTTTATAATGCTTAATAAAAAAAATTATGCATGTAAAAATTTAACTTACAAATACACTTTTTGAAATTTGTTTAAAACATGTGCTACTCGTTGTAGTTCTGGAAATTATATCATGCCCCCTTGAAGTTTTAATTTCATAACAAATGATTTATTTTATTAATAAATTATCAAGTTAATTAATAATTTTTAATAATGTGAAAAATATATTTTAATTGATAATTCAAATAATTTTATTATTATATAGGATTGTAGTTAGAAATTTTATTTATTCTGTTAATTCTATTAAATAAAAATTTCTTACAAGTATGTGTTTGTAATTTTTTAAACCACAGGACAATTCGTATTTTAAGTAAATTATATGGGGTGTATTTGTAATTTACTCAAAAAATTAAATTGATTGAATATTAATAATTACATAATTAGATTAAATTTATTTATAAAATAGTAAATCTATTCTCAAAATAATATTAAGCATGTGTATATATATTAGATAAATGTAATTTAATTATATGACTGTTAATATTTGTTACCAAATAGGCCCTAACAGATCGTGATGTTAACAAACCAAGAAAATTGGAAAAAACAAATAGTAGTATTAATTAAAACAAAAAGAGAGAGAGAGCACAGAAATTCAAATCGAGAGCTTACTAGTCCATCACCATCACGGCCGGTATTAGAGGTGGCGATGGACGGTGGCGGAGGCACCACCTCAATCCCATCAATGGCCAGTGACTTGTTTCTTGCACTGGAGATGAAGGCTTGGCGTACATGGAGGATTATGATGATGGATCGCCAACGATGACTGGGACCACTAGTACTAGTTGTACCATTATCACCACCATCTTTCACTAAGAGATGACTCTGAGATTCAAGATCAAAATGATTATCACCAGAGCTTTCCCTTGACATGTTATGATTAGATCAGAAAGAATAGGACCAAACACTGACGATGAGGAGGGGCACAAGAACTATGGGTTATGGACTGAGGAGGGTGGGGGGGGATAGAGTGTAATATATACACATGGAGGGCAACACGTAGGAAGTTTCCATGCAACTTTTATAATAAAAATATATAATAACATAATATCTTCTCCTTTTTTTTTTGGTAAAACTTGAAATTAGTCAAAACTAAATGGAGGAATATAAAACTCGACGTTATGCTGCTCTATGGATTCATTTTGGCTTTCGTTTTAATGGTCTGAACTGTTCATATTTTAGAGTATATCGAGTAAAATATACTTGTAAAAAATCAAATTAATCGGATATCGTTAACCCTTTCATCCACTCACATTTGTATTCATTTTAATATTTTAAATCACAATATCATATATTTTTGTAAATACAAATGTGAGTGAATAAAAGAGTTAACGAATATCTTATTAACTTGATTTTTTATAAGTATATTTTACTCAATATACTCTAAAATATAAACGGTTCGAATTATCAAAACGGATCCCAAAATAAGCTCATGGAACACAGCAAGCACCCCCAAATGGGTGTGGGGGGTTAAGAACTGAAGAAGTTACAAATTTTGAAACTTGCAATTAGATAAGTACAATTACTTCGGGGTAATTTCAAAAGATAAAATGTATGGTAGAGTTTCATGTTCTGGATTGTACAATTTATATAATACTCTAGTATAGATATATGTATAAATTAGAGAGAAGTGATGGATGAAAATAATTTACAAATAGAAATGGAGGTCTATTATAATTTATATATTACCCAACCATTTCATTTGAATTATTAGATCATGTTTATTTAAGGAGTGGCATATTTATTTGTTAATTAATAATGAAAAAATTACCAATAAATCCTATGTGATAAAAAGTTAAACCATTTAGTCCTACAAATTTTCTTATGCACCATTTAATCCTACTATTTACGTCAACAACATCAACAACATCGTTAATATCATCGCATTCCATCAGAAAAAATAATCACAAGTCTCTCTCTCACAAATCAGAACTGAAGATATATTGTATCGATTCTATACCCACTGAACTATGATTTTATCATGAAAGAGTATTCTGTCAATGTACCCACTGAAATTTTGAACATAACCTTCAAACCTTCTTCCAGTTCTCCCAATTCCTATGCCTTTGTGAACGGGATTGAGGTAGTTTGGATGCCTGACATTTACAATACTGTGATGGGGCTTCCACAGAACTGAAGATATATTATTGTATCGATTATATAGCCGTGAGATCGGAACATCAGCGCGCGTGAGATCGGAACATCAACATCAGCGATCGTGAGATCGGAACATCAACATCGCAACACGTCTGCAACATCAACGCCATCGAATCATCGGACCACTTCTCTCTCTCTCTCTCTCTCTCTCTCTCTCTCTCTCTCTGTGTTTGGTACGGTGCGACAAAAATGGCACCAACCGGAAAAATAAGCCCACCACCGGGGAAAATGGTGGTAACCGTTTGCTGCCTCCAAAAACCAAAGGTCAAGAAGCGCTTGAATTGTTGATTGAATTGGCCGGGACGGAACCTAGGTTTTTGAGGAGGCAATTGGTGGATGTGGTGGGGTTTATGTTGCAGATTGCAGAGGCCGAAACCCTAGAAGAGGGAACTAGACACCTCGCGGTTGAGTTTGTGATCACACTTGCTCTCTCTAATGTTTGATGTTCATGACGGTTAACACAGTGATGTTCTATTTTATGGAATTTTTTGATGTTCATTTTTTGATGTTAGAAATTCAAAGGAATTTGAGATCTGGGCATTTTTTATTTTTGAATCTGATGTTTAAATGAATATGATGTTTTGACGATGATTTGATGATTTTTTTTAAATGAATCCGATGTTTGAAACACCCACAAACATTAAAAACATCGGATGTTTGATGATGTTCGTTAATGTTTGATGTTGTTGATATTTTTGATGATGTTTTGTTGATGATTGATGTTGTTGGTTTTTGTTGATGTTTGATGATGTTTTTAAGTGATGTTGGTGATGTAGTTGACGATGTTTGATATTGTTTTGATAATGATATTGTGATGTTTGATGTTGTTTTGATGATGATGATGTTTGATGTTTAATAGTCATTAACATTGGGATAGGACCTAACGGTTCATAAGAAAATTCATAGGACCAAATGGGCTACAAGATTCAAATTTGGGATTTATTGGTGCATCCCCCTTTATAAAATTGATATAATTTTATAAATCACTTCTTATAATCTTCAGTTAATCCAAATAGAGAAAAGTTAGGGATCATGGAAATTTTTTCATGAAAAGGATCATGAATGATTTATGATCCTTGGATTACCTTGATTAGTGTGTGGTGTTTTATTCTAAGTGTAATCCAAAGGTTACAAAATTTTCATAATTATTTTCATGATACCTAACATTGCTGATCCAAATATGGGATAATATATAATCAAAAATAATTAATGATGCCAAAACAAACAGTCAAACCAATACTAATCTCATCTAATTTTTCTTTCCTCAAACAAATATTACCTCATCTGATATATGATTTTTTATTCAGAAAAATAAATCTCACAATTTTTTAAATGTAACGAGTCCTAAGTGATCATAAAACTAAAGTAATGCTAGAAATCTCAAATATTTTATCAAATGTTCTATCAAATGTTTCACATAGGGGTAAAACCGATATGGTGCGAGTCCCACTAGACATTTAGTAAAATATTCAATAAAACATTTGGGGTTCTAACAATTTTCATAAAATTATTTCTAAATAATGTTATTTATTATTTATTATTAATTTTTCAGATAAATTAATACAAATGTT
Organism: Camellia granthamiana; assembly: GCA_036172215.1. NCBI lineage: Eukaryota > Viridiplantae > Streptophyta > Magnoliopsida > Ericales > Theaceae > Camellia > Camellia granthamiana. The sequence goes on along the minus strand of CM069909.1, from coordinate 148,146,835 downwards.
TATTGTTTGTGCTTATCCTAGCGATAATGAAATTTTCACGCGGAATAACCGGTTAAACTGAACGATTTGGTGGAGGCGTGTCAAACTTGAGCTTCTCTAATCATTGTACACCTGTACCAAACGAGTCAAGATTCTCTCCTTGTCCTCTCTCTTTGTACTCCCTTTTTGTAGGGACTTTCAGGTTACTTAATTTTGATAATTCGAATCATTCATATTTTAAGATTTATTCAGTATATCATATCTATAAAAAAATCAAGTTGATCAGATTTCAGAAAGCATATGTTCGGAAAAACCGAACTAAAAACTATTTTTTAAAAGAATTTAATAAACAGTTTTTCAAACATATACTTTCTGATATCCGATCAACTTAATTTTTAACAAGTATGATATACTGAATAAATCTTAAAATATAAACGATTCAAATTATCAAAATTAACCCTAAAATGGGCCCAAAGACTCTACAAGAAAGGAGTGCAAGGAGGGATTACAAGGAAGGATCCCAATTCGTAACAATCACGCCTTTCTGGAATTTCGAATTACTACCGTGTTGCCCTCATTCAGGGCCAACAACAAATGATAATAGATTGTCCAAAAAAAATCATGGTTCGAATGGTTTGGAATATCTAAAATAATATCGTTTTGACACATTTGAATCACAAAAATTTGAGTCACCAAATATTTTTTAAATTATAAATACACCTGTGAAGTTTGTCAAAATATGAATTGCCTTTTGTGATTTAGAAAATTACAAATATCTCCCTATTAGAATTTTTTATTTAACAGAATTAATTGAAAAGTAAAATTTCTAATTTTTCATCTATACAATAATAAAATTATCTGAATTATTAATTGAAATAAAATTTTAACATTATTAAAAATTGTTAATTAACTTGATAATTTATTAATAAAAAGACCTATTTATTATGAAATTAGAAAACTTAGAGGACATAATATAATTTCTAAAACTATAAGAGGTAATTTATAATTTAATTAAACCTCAAGAGGTGTGTTTGTAATTTACCCTTATAATTTAATAATTCAAATTTATTTTATTCATAAATTTCATCAATTTAATTATCATTATACAAATATATTTTGGGTAAATCATGAAATGATAAGAATGAGGTCATAGCATTTTTGGAATTTAAATTGTTGTTTTTATAATGCTTATAAAAAAAATTATGCATGTAGAAATTTAACTTACAAATACACTTTTTGAAATTTGTTTAAAACAAGTGTTACTCATTGTAGTTCTGGAAATTATATCATGCCCCTTGAAATTTTAATTTCATAACAAATGATTTATTTTATTAATAAATTATCAAGTTAATTAATAGTTTTTAATAATGTGAAAAATATATTTTAATTGATAATTTAAGTAATTTTATTATTATATAGGATTGTAGTTAGAAATTTTATTTATTCTGTTAATTCTATTAAATAAAATTTTCTTACAAGTGGGTATTTATAATTTTTTAAATCACAAGACAATTCGTATTTTAAGTAAATTATATGGGGTGTATTTGTAATTTACTCAAAAAATTAAATTGATTGACTATTAATAATTACATAATTAGATTAAATTTATTTATAAAATAGTAAATCTATTCTCAAAATAATATTAAGCATATGTATATATATTAGATAAATGTAATTTAATTATATGACTGTTAATATTCGATTAATTTAATTCTATATATGGATAATCTATTGATATAGCTAAAGAATACCATGTTGATTATGTAACTATCAAATGTTATGTTGATTAGATAAATATTATTAGGTTAGGTAACTATCTGATCAATTTAAATTATATTCTCTAAATTAGTTAAAGAATTTAAAATGAAATGTTGTTAGAAATGCTCTTAGCACTTATAAAATTACATAAAATCTCACAAAATAATTTTCTAATTTTAGATGAAACATGATATTTGGAAGGGAATTTACTAAAAAAATTAGAGCTATTACACACTAAAGTTCAATTATCACAACATTAGTTTTTACTAAAATTAGATGATAAGAACCAGCCAACGGTCAGTACGACTAAAATTAGTTTGAGCCAACACAAACTTTTTTTTTTTTTCCTTATGATTCCACTAATGAAGTTGTGGGGATATATTTTCTAAGTACCAACACGTGGCGTGATGATGCCGACTTGTCAGCCGATGTGCCACGTGTCGTGGTAGTTATGCCGAGGTGATCTCATAGTTGCCGAGGTTATCTCCGAAGATATCGGAATCCGGGATAAGCGGATAAGGGACAAGAGTCCAAGGATGAAGAAAGACTTCAGGATGGATAAAGATAACACTCTTAGGGGGTTTATCCTTATCTCTTGAGGAATCCAAAGTAAGCACTGAATTGGAGTCCATAGAAGTCAGGCTTCTAGTGGGACTGGGATTGAGAAAAATATAAAAGAGAGGCACTCCCGTGGGTCTAAGGTACGCAATTCATACTTTGAGTATTAAGTTTAGCACTATTGATTATCTTTGAGAGATATACTGACTTGATCGTCGGAGTGCCCCCCAGTGGAAGAACCACCGCCGGAGCCTTCTCTTTCTGTGCAGAACAGCCAGGTGCCATCTATTCTGCCTGTGTTCTACAGCTGAATTACTAAGGAGGGCAGTGTGGTCGGAAAATCACTCACACAATTTGGCGCCGTCTGTGGGAACAAAAGACGAATAGATGGCCAGTAACGAACAGAAAGAAAAGATTGGGGACGGCACTCCCGCTGGGAGCGAAAGACCTATTGACCTCAATATTGAAGGAGACAACCGCAACACAGAAACTTATCACGGAGCGAAAGACGTCGGCCAGGAGGGCGACACTTCAAAGAAGACCGATCAGAGCAGATACTACAACGAAGACAACCTCCAGGTACGGAGGGACAGGTGCCTACGGAGGGATGAAGAGGTAAAAAAAAATGGCAAACAAATTGGCTGACCTGCAATCGGTCGTCAATTTTATGATGCAAAACAATGTCATGCAGCCACCCTTCCCACTGCATGACACACCAGTTCCAGCAGTCAACACCCAGAAGGGGGGACAGATCCCTTTAGTACCACAGCATACTAGGAGCGGAAGACACTCTCACCAAACCTCCAGAGAGGTCGGGCGAGGAGAATCAAGAAGGGAAGAATCACGGAAAACGCATCGCACGAAGGAGGCAGACCCCAAAGAACATCGGCATGTTCAAGGGCAGGCATTATGCTTCGACACAACTCACGGGGAGAGATCGAAAAGAGGCCATCACGAGGCCGAGAGCAGTGCGCCAAAAAGACTAAAATCAAAGGATAGCCGAGCTCCTGGGCGGAGCAAGGAAGACTTGAGAAACTACCTCAAGAGGAAGCAACAGAACGGAGATGCCGAGGTAACCTCACCCGACAAGCCGAGGACACCCTTCTCGGTAAAATTGGACAAGTTCCAGGCACCAAAGAGATTCAGCATGCCGAGGTTTCAAATATACGATGGTAAGTCGGACCCTAAGTTCCATGTCGGATTATATTTGAACTCAATGGCATTGTATAGTGGGAACGAGCCGTTGCTCTGTAAAGTGTTCCCCTCATCCTTCGGGGAGATTGCATCAGATTGGTTCCACAAATTACCAAAGGGAAGCGTAAAGACCTGGGAAGGCCTGGCCGAGATGTTTGTGGCCAGGTTCGTAACAAACAAGCTGCAGCCATTGAGGGTGGATGCACTGATGCCCCTAAAGATTAGCAAGGATGAAGGCCTAAGGGCCTATGCAAAAAGGTACTATGAGGTGTTCAACCGAATACCCGAATGCAACCAGGAAGTAGCGGTCGTTTCTTTCAAAAACGGCCTGAAAGATGATTGTCCACTTCGGAAATCCTTGGCAAAGACATTGCCGAAGAGCATGGAAGAGCTCATGGCAAGAATTGAAAAGTATGCCAGAGCCGAGGAGGATACATCGGGGAATAAAGAAATAAAACAAGAAAGAACCAACGGCTCGCCGAAGCGAGGCCGAGGTAACAATGGGTTCAACAAACAAGAAACAGAATTGAGGGCCAAACAGGCAGTGACGACTGTGTTCCGAATCCCGGTCCACAAAGTCCTGGATCAAATCCGAAACCAACCCTATTTCAGAACACCGGCAAAGGCCCCAGGAGAATACATGGGAAGGAATGTTGGTAGGCGTTGTGCTTACCACAATGAAGAAGGGCACCCAACCCAAGGCTGCAGAGCCCTAAGAGCACACTTAGAGGACTTAGTGAGACAAGGCCATCTGAGAGACCTTGTCGATGAAGCCAGGACAAGAGAGGAACAGGCAAGATTGCCTCAAGCACCAGCAGCCCCGCCACCCCCAGCACAGCAACCACAGGCAGGGGGACCACGGGTGGTTAATGTGATCCACTCAAAGGTCAACGAGAACAAAGTCAGAGGAGAGACCCAGAGGGTAAGGCATTTGCAGCATGTCTACCAAGTCGGGGAAAAGAGACATCGACTAGAAGAGTGCCAAGGACCGATGATAGCTTTTACTGAAGCCGACCTAGAGATGGTCCAACACCCACATAATGATGCCTTGGTAGTATCCCTCCAGGTTGGGGAGTGCCAAGTGAAGCACATCTTGATTGATCAAGGCAGCTCTTGCGACATCATGTACGTTAGATGTTACAAGGAACTGGGCCTTCACCCAGATGACATGGAAGGATCCAATGGCCCGATGGTCGGCTTCAATGGAATGCCGACATGGCCACTAGGCGCAACAAGCTTGGAAGTACAAGCCGGCACAAAGAAAATCAAGACGGAATTCATTGTGATTGACACACCCTCACCATACAACATCATCTTGGGAAGGCCGTGGTTGCATGCAATGGGGGCAGTTCCCTCAACGTTGCATCAACTATTGCGTTTCCCAACAGAACTTGGGATTGAAGAAATCAGAGGAGATCAACTGCAGGTAAAAACTTGCTCCATGGCAGCAATGAAATCAACCTGCAACATCCGAGAACCAGAAAAGACTGAAATCGAAGACGAGGACATGGAGGTCCTAGATGATGTCGGTAAAGAGCCGGCCGAAAAAAGTGAAGAAGCACTGAAGAAGATCCTCGTCCAGGAGGGCGATGAAGAACGCTTCTTTCTTCTCGGCTCGGGCTTAGCCGAAGAAGAGGAAAAAGAGCTGGAAGCTTTTCTGAGGACAAACATTGAGGCGTTCGCTTGGACACCTTATGAGATGCCTGGCATTGACCCCGAGGTCACATGCCACAAACTGAACGTCGACAGGTTGGCCAAGCCTGTGATACAGCGAGCCAGAAGACCGACGTTGATGCCCGTCGAAGTAGTGGAGGAGGAAGTAGACAGACTTCTGGAGTCCAGGGCCATTAGAGAAGTCAATTATCCGACATGGCTGTCAAACACTGTCGTAGTAAAAAAGAAGAACGGTAAGTGGAGGGTCTGTGTAGACTTCACAAGCCTGAACAAAGCCTGTCCCAAAGACAGCTTTCCTCTACCGAAGATTGACCAGTTAGTAGACGCCACATCTGGACATGGAAGGATGAGTTTCCTGGATGCTTACCGGGGATACCGCCAGATAGCCATGTACCCCCCAGATGAGGAGAAGACAGCGTTCATCACCCCAAAAGGCCTGTACTGTTACAGAGTAATGCCTTTTGGATTGAAGAACGCAGGAGCAACTTACCAAAGGCTGGTAACCAAGATGTTCAGACACTTGATTGGGCAAACAGTGGAAGTTTACATCGATGATATGGTCGTGAAGACCAAGGATCCTAAGGGTCATCTTGCCGACCTAAAAGAGGTATTTGAGATACTCAAAACATATCGACTCCGACTCAACGCATCAAAGTGTGCGTTTGGAGTTGGGTCTGGTAAATTCTTGGGGTACCTAGTGACACGAAGGGGCATTGAGGCCAGCCCAGATCAGATCAAGGCCATCCTAGATTTACAAAGCCCGACATCGGCAAAACAGGTACAGAAACTTACCGGAAGAGGCGCAGCCCTGAACAGGTTCATAAGCCGAAGCTCAGACAAATGTAAACCTTTCTTCAACCTGGTGAAGAAAGCCACGGATTTCCTTTGGACAGAGGAATGTGAGGCCGCGTTGGCCGACCTAAGGAAGTATCTGACTACAGCTCCAGTCCTCTCAACACCTGAACCTGGGGAAGAGTTGTTTTTGTACTTAGCTGTTTCAGAACACGCAGTAAGTGCGGTGCTAATCCGAGAAGAAAAAGGGGAGCAAAAGGCTGTTTACTATGTAAGCAAAACCTTGGTCGACGTAGAAATAAGGTATCTACCACTGGAGAAGTTAATGCTAGCCTTAGTAATGGCTTCAAAGAAGTTGAACCATTATTTTCAGGCGCACAAGATTGTGGTCCTAACAGAGCACCCATTGAAGTCCTTGTTGCAACAAGGAGACTTTTTTTTTTTTTTTTTTGGGTGAATAACAACAAGGAGGCTTAACAGGAAGAATAGGAAGATCGACAGTAGCCCTGGGCCAGTATGACCTGGAGTTCAGGCCGAGAACAACAATTAAGGGCCAAGTTTTGGCCGACTTCGTGGCCGAGTTCACGCCAGAATCAATCGAACATCGGGCTCCGTTGAGCCATGATAAACGATGTCCGAGCAAGCAAGGAGAAGCCCATCTAAAGACAAAAGAACAAAGGAAGGAAAAGCTCAGACCCTGCAGCATTTACATCGGAGACTCCTTCAGACTGTTTGCCGATGGAAGTTCAAACCGGCAAGAGGCGGGGGCAGGAGTACTGCTGATATCTCCAGACGGAGAAATAATAGAACAGTCCATCCGTTTGGGGTTCAAGGCCTCAAACAATGAAGCAGAATATGAAGCATTAATTGCAGGGCTAAAGCTGGCAGCAGCAGCAGAAGCAGAAGCAGATGAGGTAATAGTTTTTTGTGATTCACAACTTATTGTTAACCAGTCAACAGGGGAATTTGTAGCCAGGGACGAGAGGATGTCGGCATATGCAAAAGAGGTCATCAGATTGGCAGCCTTATTTTGGAATTGCCAACTACTCCAAGTAAGCCGAGATGATAACAGCCACGCCGACGCGTTGGCCAACCTGGCAAGTTCAGTATAGATTGGAAAAAGAAGGACAATAATGATCGACTATATGTCGGGCCCGAGCATAGAACCACCGATCACAGAGCATGAAGCAATGTGCGTGGACATGGGACCAAGCTGGATGGATGCAATTATTGCATTCCTGAAAGAAGGAAAGCTGCCAGAAGACCGTAAGGAGGCACACAAGGTCAGATTGAAGTCGGCAAGATTCAGTCTGACAGCAGACGGACATCTCTACAGAAGGTCCTTCACTGGACCCCTCTTAAGGTGCGTACACCCTTTGCAGGTTGAGGATTTCTTATATGAAATTCATGAAGGAGTTTGTGGAAGCCACGCTGGGGGCAGATCACTAGCTCACAAGGCCATTACCCAGGGGTATTGGTGGCCCTACATGCAAAAAGATGCAGAAGCATACGTGAAGAAGTGCGAACAATGCCAAAGGTTTGCACCTTTGATACACCAACCAGCTGCTGACCTAAATCCAGTGTCCAGCCCTTGGCCGTTTGCCCAGTGGGGCATGGATCTTGTTGGCCAACTTCCCCAGGCAACTAGGCAGAGAAAATACTTGCTGGTAGCAACAGATTACTTCACGAAGTGGATAGAGGCAGAACCTCTTGCCAAAATCCGAGATGTGGATGTCAAGAACTTTATATGGAGAAACATCATCACCAGATTTGGGATTCCAAGAGCCATAGTTGCCGACAACGGAACACAGTTTGACAGCAAACTCATCAAGAACTTTTGTGCTAAATTCAAAATCAAGAATTACTTTTCAACACCAAGTTTTCCCCAAAGTAATGGTCAAGCAGAAGCATCCAACAAAGTAATTCTGGATGGAATAAAGAAGAGGCTGTAGGCAGTAAAAGGAAAGTGGGTAGACGAATTACCCAACGTACTTTGGGTATATCGGACTACGCCGAGAAGATCAACAGGGGAATCCCCCTTTGCCATGGCTTACGGCACAGAAACAGTCATTCCGCTGGAAGTCGGCATCCCCGGGATCCGAACCCAGGGAGTTGAGAATGGAACTAATGACATACTCTTAGCCCGAGATCTGGATCTTTTGGAAGAACGAAGAGAGAAAGCTGCAATTCAGCTCGCAGCATACCAGCAACAGCTTGCCAGAACTTACAACAAGAAGGTCAATCCAAGGGATTTTCAAGTCGGCGACCTAGTCCTGAGAGAAGTCGTTGGCAACAAGAAGGATCCCAGAGAGGGAAAGCTTGGCCCAAACTGGGAAGGACCCTACAGAATCACTTCGGTATTAGGCAATGGAGCCTATCGACTTGAAGATAATGAGGGCAAAGCATTGTCTAGACCATGGAACGCTTGTAATCTGAAATTTTTCTATCATTAGATGTTCCTTGTTATTTTTTCAACGTTATCAATAAAATCATAGCAGAATTCCTCTACACTGATAAAAGATGCGCAATATTATTTCTGAATAATGAGAACCCAAGTAGAACTCAGGTTCACATTGGGGGCAAAGAGAAGAAGAATATGCTTAACACTTGTTGAAATTTGTAGCAATTTACAAGTTGAAGTTAAGCCGAGATTATTTCTTATCTTCACTTGTTGAAATTTGTAGCAATTTACAAGTTGAAGTTAAGCCGAGATTATTCTTTATCTTCACTTGTTGAAATTTGTAGCAATTTACAAGTTGAAGTTAAGCTGATTCCTTATCTTCACTGGTTGAAATTTGTAACAATTTACAAGTTGAAGTTAAGCTGATTCCTTATCTTCACTTGTTGAAATTTGTAGCAATTTACAAGATGAAGTTAAGCCGAGATTATTCCTTATCTTCACTTGTTAAAATTTGTAGCAATTTACAAGTTGAAGTTAAGCTGAGATTATTCCTTGTCTTCACTTGTTGAAATTTGTAGCAATTTACAAGTTGAAGTTAAGCTGAGATTATTCCTTGTCTTCACTTGTTGAAATTTGTAGCAATTTACAAGTTGAAGTTAAGCTGGGAGTGTTCCTTATCTTCATTTGTTGAAATTTGTAGTAATTTACAAGTTGAAGTTAAGTTGATTCCTTATCTTCACTGGTTGAAATTTGTAGCAATTTACAAGTTGAAGTTAAGCTGATTCCTTATCTTCACTTGTTGAAATTTGTAGCAATTTACAAGATGAAGTTAAGCCGAGATTATTCCTTATCTTCATTTGTTGAAATTTGTAGCAATTTACAAGGTGAAGTTAAGCCGAGATTATTCCTTATCTTCACTTGTTGAAATTTGTAGCAATTTACAAGTTGAAGTTAAGCTGAGATTATTCCTTATCTTCACTTGTTGAAATTTGTAACAATTTACAAGTTGAAGTTAAGTTGGGAGTGTTCCTTATCTTCACTTGTTGAAATTTGCAGCAATTTATAGGGTAAAATTAAGTCGATATATAATGTTTAAATTTGTTGAAATTTGTAGCAATTTACAAATAGATCATTGTTTAGCACTTGATATAACTTGAGAAAAATTTATAAGTTGAAATTAAAACAGTATATGCTTTACACTTGTTGAGATTTATGAAAAGTTTGCAGGTCAGTATCTTGCCGAAGTAAACCTGTAGTTATTATGCCCGAGGTATGTAACCCCGAGAAGATTGCACAAAGGAGGCAAAGTATGAAAGGCATGCAAAAAAAAAAAAAAATTCTAAGTATAAGAACCATGCAGAAGCAATCAAGAGAAATTAAAAGATTAAAGCATCCATAGAAAAACAGTTGCAGTTGTGTACAAATGAAGGCACTACGGCCTACCAAAAGTAATTGATCAAAAGTTACAAAGAAGGCACATCGGCCATGAAGAGAACTCATACTATTTTCAGAAGAAGATAAACTTAAAGCTAGGATTCCTCAACAGTGACAGTTGGTTGAGTCTTAAGTTCAGATGATTGCTGGGTCGATGCCTCGGCCGCCTTTTCTGCCACGATCTCGGCATCAATTTCGGCAAGTGTTTGATCAAGACTTTTATCGATTGAAGGAACGTCAGATGATGCTTGCTCAGGAGCAGCCTCCTTGACAACCTCCTCATCCTCCTCCTCATGAGTCAAGTCTAAAACTTGATTATCTTGAAGAGGAGACTTGGTCTCATTGGCATCTTTAGGCTTCCTAACTAAAGCCTCATCATCATCCTTATCCTCATCCTCAGATTCGGACTCAGATTCGTCTTCAGCTTGACTTGGAGGTGGAGGTGGAGGGAATGGAAGAGGGATAGCATCGGCGTTGCGAAAGGGTGAATCGGCAGGGAGATCAAGTTTTTTTATCAGGGACATCCAACCAAGGAGGAAACCCCTGTTGCATGCCTGCCTAACTTGTAGTTTATATTCCTCAGTGACGCCGGCCATACCCTGAGCGTAAGCCTTCTCGTCGGCCTCCTTGATTTCGGCGTTTTTAGTGGCCAAGGCATCTTCAAGCTCCTTCTGAGCCTGGGCCACCTTATCCTCAACCTCTTTTAGCTGGGCTTGAAGAACTTTATTTACTGCCTCAGTAGCACCGGCTTTTTCTTCGGCATCATCTCTCTCCTTAATGGCGACCTCGGCGTGGTCCTCCAGCACTTTCATCTTTGACTGCAGGCCCTTATTTGTTTTCTGAAGCGTGGTAACTTCCTTCTTTTTCTCGGCTAACTTTTCACGGTTCTGAAAAGATTGCATGGAGAAAGAATGGGCATGCTGGATGGCCTGGAAGGAAACAAAAGTATTAGAAAAATATTCTAAGTGTAAAATAAAGAGAAAGAAAGAAGTACCAGACAAAAACACTTACTTGAACAAAGTGTTGCAGCATCAAAGCATAGTTTTCATATTCACTGAACCCGGCGTTTCGTTCCAAGTCGCCGGGGAGAAGCAGTGCAGTATTAAGTGCAACGCCGACATTTATATCGTCAGCGCTATCACTAGCCATTACAGGCTTATCCTCCAAAGTTATTTCAGGGGCCCAGGGGACATCGGGTTTTTTTGACCCCGAGGTTGTTGCGGATGATGACCTCGGCTTTTTTGTTTTTTGGGATTCTGATGGCTCAGACTCAGAGCGCCTCTTCCCAGCGGAAGGTTGAGATTTGTTGCCCTCTGCCAGCTTAGAAATAGGCATAGTATCCTCAGATTCAACCTGAGTTACTTTGGCCTTTGGCTGAGCCTTTTTGGTTCTCTTCGGCTTTGGTGGGGGTATGCTCTGTGTTGGCTGAGCGTCAACATCAGTGGGGAGGTCGGCTAAGAGATCTGTGACAATCGGCTTTGGGCGACCCATCTCAGCAGTTTTGACTAGTCTTCGCCGACGTCTTCGTTCAGGTATGGGGATCAAGTATGGTGCCGAAGTTGATGGCTGATCGGCAGGGTCAGATGTGGATCCTTGATCTGTTCGAGATGTAGAAGCGGTTTGAGTTGTGGCAGTAGGAGGAGAAAGACTTTTCTTCTTTCTTTTGGGGACGTCGGGCAAGATCGATTTGTATGTTGGAATAAAGTTGAGAAGAAGAGGCGCTTTTCTTTTGTGAACTGGCAAGTCCAGGAGTTTTTTCAGGTCCTTGCTGGGAACGTAAGATTGGCGAAAGTTTTTCGGTGGTTTGCGAACATCTGCAAGAAGAAAACAGACATTAGAAACAGATAAAATATTGAAGACTTAAAAAAAAAAAAAAACAACTAAGTATTGATACTAGGTTCTTACCCTTGCCCTCTTTAACTGTTCGAGGAAGAGGGTAAAGATGGGCATCCTCATCTGGGGCAAACTCCCAATTTCCCGAGGTAATGAAGTAGTCATCTCCAGCCCCCTTGTTGGAGTTTGGGAGGTCGGCTACGATTTTGAATTCGGTGGACCTCGGCTTGAGGTAATAGACGAAACCTTTTTCTTTCAAGTTAAGGGCACACATGGTATAACAATATTGGATGTCCGCAAGGGTGACCCTAACGTTCTCCTGCCTAGCTAAGGCTATAATACCGTTAATCACTCGATAAGAGTTAATGGTAAGTTGCATGGGGTTCAACTTATAGTAATGAAGAACTTCACGAAAAAGGGGACTGAGTGGAAGCCGAAGTCCACATTCAGTAAAGGCGACAATGGGAAAGGGCATCGTATCGTCTGTGGGCATAATAGAGTCGTCATCCCCAGCCAGTCTCAGATGGACGTCGACAGGAATTTCGAACTCTTCCCTAAAGTATTCAAGTTTGGCTGGGGTATCTACTCTATGTCTCCACATACCCATGATATCGGCGTAGAGGTATTTGATTACAGAGAGAAGATGTTCTTAAAGGGTTATTGGAACCTTGGTAAAAACCTAGGTAAATACTGGTTAGGCTTGTTAAAGTTTTTCCTAAGAGTTGGAAGGTTCTATAGACAAATCCCAAACCTAAATCTATGAAGACAAGGATTAAGGGCACGGATCTGGGAAAAATAACACAGAAAATAAGAAACAAAAGACGAAGCTTCAGAATCAAGAACAGAGGTGGGGCTCTCAAAAAGCATAAAAAACAAGAAATATAGGGTCAAGAACAGTGGCAGAAAAATGGTGAAACAGTGCAAGTGTTCAAAACATGGGCAAAAGCAGAATCAAAGCATTTAGATATATGGTTCGCAACATAGATGTTTGAAAAGGACAGTAACAGCAAGAAAATAGAAGAGCATCAATGAACTGAAAACAAGAAAGGATAGTGGCTTACCCGGAAGATTGAAACCGGAATAAGGGTCACCGACGAGACGGAATGGCGAAAGCTTCACTGGAATGGAAGAAAGAGATCAGTTGCAGAACCTGGAGCTTGAACAATGGCGAAGAAGAGTTTAGAAAGAGAAAGAGCAAGTAGAAACGAATGCAAAAATAAAGAAACGAAGGAAAAGAGGCAAGGGTTTTGTCAAAAACTTGAAACGGCGGCAAAATAGGGCATTTAATGCGCCTGGAGCAACGCACACGTCAGACGGCGCAGACAGATGAAAGACGGCTTACAAGCGCGTCGCAGGCACGAGCCAATAGAAACGAAACACGTAAGTGGAACGGTTGAGAAGTGATGCATGACAACTCAGGCGCGTGGGAGAGTTCATTTGAATTCTTGTTCTTGAAAGAAGACATGTCGGCCTAAAGTGAATGATCTCGGCTGAGGAGTTCATAGCCAATGTACAGAAGGAAAGTACCAATATAGGTTCCATCACCTCAGGATGCCGAGGTAATAGAACCTAGGGGGCAGTTGTGGGGATATATTTTCTAAGTACCAACACGTGGCGTGATGACGCCGACGTGTCAGCCGAGGTGCCACGTGTCGTGGTAGTTATGTCGAGGTGATCTCGTAGTTGCCGAGGTTATCTCCGAAGATATCGGAATCCGGGATAAGCGGATAAGGGCCAAGAGTCCAAGGATGAAGAAAGACTTCAGGATGGATAAAAATAACACTCTTAGGGGGTTTATCCTTATCTCTTGAGGAATCCAAAGTAAGCACTGAATTGGAGTCCATAGAAGTCAGGCTTCTAGTGGGACTGGGATTGAGAAAAATATAAAAGAGAGGCACCCCCGTGGGTCTAAGGTACGCAATTCATACTTTGAGTATTAAGTTTAGCACTATTGATTATCTTTAAGAGATATACTGACTTGATCGTCGGAGTGCCCCCGGGTGGAAGAACCACCGCCAGAGCCTTCTCTTTCTGTGCAGGACAGTCAGGTGCCATCTATTCTGCCTGTGTTCTACAGCTGAATTACTAAGGAGTGCAGTGTAGTCGGAAAATCACTCACACAGAAGTGATAAAGACAAAATGCATATAAAGAGGACTTTAAACGAAAATTTTTAATGTAAGTCAACTTTTCAAATTTGGCTTACCACGTTATTAGGGAAATTATGTGAGAAAAAAAAATGTGAATAAATCATTTTTCTTTAACATATTTGTGTAAATATATTTAAGAAAAATTCTATGGTACACACTTTTTCTATGCACTTTTGGTTATGACTTTTGAGTCAATGGTTATATAATTTACTATATTGTTAATTATGACAGAATATGATGTTGGTTATGACAAACTTTCTGTTATGATTCAAGAGTTGTTTAGTTATATCTCATATGATATTTAGTTCTAACTCAATTTATTTTTAGTTATGCCTTCCATAATATTGAGTTATACCATTTACAAATGGTATAGCTTGCATATGATACATATAGAGGAGGTGTGTACCATAGTATTTTTCTTTATTTAAAACTTATATAAAAATGGAGTAGACAAAAAATAATAATTTTGTTCTTTTTTGGTTATTTTTTGTTGATTTTTTTATTTTATTTTATTTTATTGTCTTTAGTATTTTTTTTATAAAAAAAATTCAAGAAGGTTAAAATTTTTGGATTTTACTTGATGGACCAGAAAAGTAGAATATTTATAATTAAAAAAAAACGAAAAATAATTAGTTTTTTTGGCTTAATTTATTTTTAAATTTTTTCAAAAAAAAAATTACTTTTAAGACCAAAAAAGAAATTTGACATAAATTGTGAAAAAAATATCACTAAATTTAAATGTTCCCAAACACTACTATCTGTCTAGATATTTCAATTGCAACTATAGTTCGATATATATAGCTTGTTTTGAAAAGTAGATTAAAAGTTAACTTTTTATTTTATTTTATTTTTAAATGTGTAAAAAAAAATAAAGAGATAATATGATTAAAAAAACTAAAAAAATTAACTTTTAACTAAGACCTTGTTCGAGAACATGTTATTTTAGTAATTTTTTTGCTTTTTAGTTAAAATATGAGGTAAAAAAGTTAATATGTCTAGAATGATTTTTTTAATTTTTACAAAAAGATATGTAAAAAATAAAGAGAAAATAAAATTTTTAACTTTTTAGTATAAGTTATAAATTTTTTAATTTTTTTAATAATTTTTTATTTTTAGACTAAAACAAACCTACCAAATGAAAGTTTCCAAAATAGGCCATGTAATATCTCGATATTGCAAGTTTTTTTTTTTTTTTTTTTTTGAACAAGCAGATATTGCAAGTTGCGACAGGTAATCACATTCAAAAAAGTTGCAACAAGTACAACGCGTATATGGGAAGACACGGCAACTTGGTTTTTTTTCTTCAAGTGTAAATTACATGATCATTCCAATTTTAAAATAAAAAATGCTTGAGGGTCATAATTTTTGTGGTTTAAATGGTTCTAAATTGTTAAAACGATGTCGTTTTAGCAATTTTAATGTTGTTTTGTACTCAAAACGACGTCGTTTTGATAATTTCGAGCCATTTAAACCACAAAAATTGTGACCCTCTACTATTGCTGTTTTAAAATATACAGACACACGCACACAACAACAAACTCACATCACTTTTTTATTTTTTTTATTATAAAAAATCAAAAAATTAAAAAATTAACATTTTACCAACATTCCAAAACACCACTCTATAAATATGACATAACTTCACTTGTATTCCTTTTAGTTAAGGTGGAAATAATTAAAAATTCTATATATTTTTGAAATGACATTATTATTTTTTCATTCACAGTAATTACTAATAAAAATAAGGTAAATGTCTTTTGATACTCAATTTATAAGAATTCGTTTGGGAAGTGGGTTGATTTTTTAACTTTTTGACTATTTCAATCTGTGGCTAAAAAGTCTCGTTTATGATAGATTTTTTGACTTTTTGTGAGAGAAATAATATAATGATTGTGGGTTGGATATAATATTTTGTCTTATTAGGTTAAAAATCTTATTTTATCTTTTTATGGTTAAAATAGTCCCAAACCCAACCCAACCCAACCCAAGTTTCCAAACGAAGGCTAAGTTAGCTTATTAACTTTAAAAGAGACTGTTTGGAAAATGATTTTTTTAGTAATTTTTTTGAATTTTGTTATTAAAATATGAAATAAAAAAATTACGGATCAATCCTATTGACCAAATTTATTTACTTATAAGTCCTATATCTTTTTTCATCTATGAACATCCCTAAAAAGCGTTGGGGCAAAATAAGCATTTCAAGGTTTATGAGTGTTTTAAAAAAATGTATATAACCAACAGGTATTTAAATCCATCACATAAGACTGATCTATAATTTATTCAAAAATGATATCGTTGAAAATGATTTTTTACTTTTTCACCAAAAAAAAAAATGTATAAAAAATAGTGTGAATGAAAAGAAACTTCGACTTTGAAGAGACAATGAGAATGAATATTTGACTTTTTTATACAAGTTGAAAATATTTTAATTTTTTGACTTTTTTAATGACTTATTAATTTTTTTTAATAAAATATTTACTTCCCAAATGAACCCAAGTCCACAACAAATAAATTAATTATTAATAAAGCTAATTCATTATAGAATTGTTTTTTTTTTTTTTTTTTAGCTCTAGTGATTTTATTTATTTTTCAAAAAGTTATACAATTTTAGATTCTATCCACTAGATGAATCAAAAAAAGTTTTAAAAATAAAAATATATTAAAAAAATGCACTAAAGACTACCAAAACTAAGTTATTTTTATATCATATATCTAAGGTGGAGGAGAAATGTCATTTTTATACTTGTAGGGAAGTGATCTTAATCATGAAAACTACCATAAAACCTAGCATCAAGTTATCAACTTTTGTTCAAAAAAAAAAAGTGTTATCAACTTTAGCAATTAGAGTTAAAGTTCCAAAAACATTATATAAATTGTAATGTATATATAAAGTATAAGTTTTGAAAATTAAACCAGATGGGTCACAAAATGGATACAGATCCAATTCAAACCTAATCTAAAACATATGCACAAGATAAGTCCAACCCAACATATCACAACTTGGCACATGCCCAAGACTAAATCCAACACATGTACATACACAAGTCTAGGCCAATCCAAACCAAGACTAATAAGTCCTAATCCCAACTTTTATTAATGCTTACTTTATCAGACAATTCTCATTCATAATTCAATGGTTTCGGCTTATTATTTTGTATTACAATCTTTTCACTTAAGAGAATACAAAACTACTTAAATCCATCTCAATCGGCGGTTGGGTCTCATTTTAATTTCTATCAAAATTGTCAAAAAGCTATCATTTTCCAACAAGATCTACATGATACCAACCATCTACTTCATTGGCCCCGCATTAAAGGTCATTCATACAAAAAATCAATTTCAAATATCTATAAACACAAAAATAAATAACATTTTTGTTTTATAAATTTAAACCATCAATTTAATAAAATAAAATGCAATTTGTTCCCGTATTTATGGTCATCCAATAAAATTATTTTTTTGCATAAATAACATTTACTGCAAGGCTTACAAATTAAACGTTTCTGATCATGTATGCCTGCTCAAGTTAGAGAGCTACAAGAATGGTATGGACGAATATAAAAAGATACTTTATTCGGATCAGCACCACCTCTAGAGGTGTACAAAAGGGTAGTTTGATTTGGGTTAACATTAAATTTAGAACCCACCATTAATCAATTACAAGTTTTTAGACTAGAAACTAAATTAATTCTCCATTAGAATCGAATCAAATCAACCTAATGTAAATTAGGTTAGTTCGGGTTGAAACTCCTGATTCTATTATATTCAGAGTTAAACATAGCATCCTTTTCAATTTTGCATCATAAAAATTTTAAAAATAAAAAACAAACAACAATAAATATTAATAATAAACAAATCTTGAACGTTCTAATATCACAAAAAAATAAATAAATAAAATAAAAATAAAAAATGACGTGTAAATGGAAGGAAGAGTATGATTTGCCCTAAAAAAAAATTTCACGATTAGTGTAGTAATGTTGACTTTAGTATTTACTTTTCACCAATTATATAACAATAATTTTGCATAAGAAACAATTTTATGTAAAAAAAAAAAAAAAACTAAGATTTGACCATTATAACAAAATAAATTCTAAATTTTTAATTTGGTTAATTTAAACTATAACATTTGATTCATTTTTAATCTAAACTATTTACCTATTTCTGTCAAGTAAAACTAAAATAAAAAATATTTTAGTCATTAACTCAAGGTGTACATAAAATATTTAAAATACCTATTTGTTGAGTTTAATGACCAAAATAATATTTTTTATATTGATTTTTCTTAACGAGTGTAAGGAAATGATTTAGATTGAAAACAAATCAAAAAAATTTAATTTAAATTGATAGAGTTAAAAATTAAAAGTTTATTTCATTACAAAGGTTAAATATTTGGGGGGAAAAAAAATTATAATTTTTTTTTAAAAATAAAGGTCTCACAATTCTGGTAAAATTTTTGGTAACCCAAATTCTTCCAAACTCGGCCCATCTGGGTTGGAGGATTTGTGGGAAACATATTGGGCTTAGATTTTAGATTGGGTGTGGCTACAAAACTTGAAGCCCAGCCCAGTCAATACTTTGGGTTATTACAAAATAGTCGTTTTTTTTTTTTTTTTGAGGAATTACAAAATAGTTATCTATACTATTTATCTATATTTATACTATATATTAAGCAAAAGGAGATTTTTAACCCCAAGCCTTGTGGGAGCTATGATCTCCCAATCTAAATTTCTTGATTTTTTTATTTAAAAAAAAATAATCTTAGCATTTATTAACTTTTCCCAACTTCAAAGTCTTACCATCATAATAACACTTTAATGCATTAAGAACAAGTATAAAAAAAGTTCTTTAAAATCCAACACATATGAATTCCTTGAAAAGTCTCAACACATATGATTATTATCCCTCATAATAACACTTTAATGCATTAAGAACAAGCATAAAAAAAATTTCTTGAAAAGTCTAACACATATGATTATTATCAAAATATTAAACTTTAATATAATATAATAAATAAATAAATAAAGGCATTTAATTCCTTGAAAAGTCATTTTAAGGCATTTAAACTTTGAAATAATGAAATTTAAATAAGATATGATTTTTAATTATTTTTCAATCTATACTACACTATATATAACAAAAATGTAATGTGTTCTAAGAAAAATTTAAAATGATTATTCTTAAATTTTCATAATTTTAATATTTCTCTCTTCTACTTAGCAATCCTCTTTGATTGTCTTTTATGTTTTCTTTTTTGCTTCGTGTTTTAATTGTTAAATTCATTTTCCAATGGAAATTAGTTTCATAGCCTATAGATAAGATCTAAATTTCAAAGTTGAAATTTTATTTTATTTATTCTATTTTCTCATGTTTATCTTATTTTATTTTTAAATTTGAACATAATTTTTTATTTTCTTTATAGCAGTTCTGGTTTTGACCCGACCTATTTCATGCTCTTAGATCCGGGAATCCATATCCTTAACTATTGTTCATTTCATTTTCATCTTGTTGCTAGTTGAGTTTGGCTATTTGGGAGTTATGGTTGTATTTGAAATAGGTTGGGAGCTAGTTTTTCAAAAAAAGTTGTTGTTTAGATTTTTGTCTATTCGTTTGAGCGGTATTTATTGCGCTCAAGCGGTCTTTCGCAAGTCTAAATTTCTGGGAGAGGGTTATTGTTCGCTCGAGTGGTGTTTTTGGTCGCTCGAGCGATGTCACTTACTGTGTCTAACGCTCGAGCGGTCTGTACGTACATCAGGCCAAGAAAATGATTTTTTGAATCACTTTTTCATTCCTCTCTCTCACTAAACATTTTCCTAGATTTTCTCTCCCTCTCTAGTTCTTGCATTCAAGCCCCAAATACTCACAGTCTATTAATTTCTTCACCCTAGCCCTTTGGAGAAAAAGGTAAAGCACGGTGAGAGTTTCTTTCTAATCAGAGGATTTATAATTGTCGGCTTTGCCAAACTTCAACCCTTGCTCTCTCTTGTCTTCTATTCTTAAGGTAGATATTTCTTCAACCTTTGGTATGATTTTTACCTTAGTTATTTGTCCATTAGAAGAATCTAGTGATTTGAGAATTTTGGGTTAAACCTAGGGTTTGATTTTAAAATGTAAAAGAGAGGTTTTCAAATGGGTTCTTGGGAAGGGTCGTAGGGATATGTTATTGGTTGAGATATATTGAAATAGTGGATTTCTTTACTTAAAATTGATTTTGAAAGTAAATAGGGTTTTGTTCTAAAATCATGGGCATTGGTTTGTGAAAAAGAATGGAAATGATGTTAGATTTTATAAGAATAGAACAATGTATATGTTGATGATGATGGAGTTGGATATATAATATCACTCTCATTTTGAAAATGATGAGATTATATCTTTTGTTGGAAATTATCTATTGTATATAAATATCTATTTCGGGCTATTAGTGGAGGATAGCTTTGATTGTTATAGAAATTGCATAAAGATTAGGTGAATTAAAACTAATTACTCATACATCTTGAATTGAGTATCGTTTCATACTTAAGCATTGAAAATGTATTATTTTGAGAAAAATGGGTGAATACCTTGGTGAATCTGGTTAGGGGGTTTGGTTGTGATTATTATATTGGCATGTGTATCCTTGGTGAAAGTCCCGAAACTCGCACAGTTTGGTATCAATCCTTCTAGTTAGTACCAGTAAAATGGCTTTGGTAGTACTTGTATAGCCTACTAGTAGAGAAGTACCTAGAAATTCTCAGTGTTTTGTATCCGCTGCCCTATTTTCTTATATAAAATGTTATTTTCATAACTTGATATATAATTTGGCATTGCATTGTTTTGAGATGGAAATGTGAAACATTTGACAAATGGCATGCATATGCATTCACCTTATGACTTCGTTAAGATTCATATATTGTGTTAAAATATCTCTATTAGGTTTTGACTCACCCTACGTGGAAACAACTTTCAGGTGCTGATGATATACCTCCACTAAGGACAAAACTTGGGAGGATTTGGAGCCAAGGATTTCATTTTGTTATTTGATGTAATTATTTTTGTACAAGTCTTGGGCTTTAATTGTATTGAATTAAACTCATTTTGATGTACCCAAGTATCAACTTGGAAAGATGTAGCCATTAGGGCATATAATTACTTGATTTTACTTCTATTTTAATTCATGTATCCATGTCATATGCTATAGATTCAGAATGTAGAATTTATGAATATATACACGCATATGTCATTCTTTGTATGATCAAGATTATGAATGGAATATAAGATATGAAGTTATTGATAATTTGTAAGGAATGTTACGAGATGGGTTCGGGGCGTTACATTCTTCATAATTCCCTCTCTTGGAGTTTATCTTTTATTTGAACTTGATTGTCATAAATTCGCATATATTTAAGCTTAATCTTTTCAAAGTTTATCTTCATGTTAAACTTTATTTTATCTTTTAAAATCATCAATTAATTATCCATATAAATTTCAAATATGATAGAATTCCAATTATAACTTTTGTCTAAGTTTAATCTTTTCAATATAAAAACAAGTGCCTGAAAAAGGAACAACAAACATAAGATTGAAAAGAGAAAAAAAAATCACAATCAACATTGAGCCCTTTTCAACTCCTCTTCATAGTGCCTTCAAAAATCTTGCATTAAATTTCAAGTCACAAGTGATTTTTTTTTATTTTTTTTTATTTTCAATTGTATTTACTTTACATTTGAAATGTGTACTCACATGAGTTTTTGCGTTTGTAGGAAATAGAGTTTATGTAAATGGATATTATTATTTTATTTTTCTTTAAATTCTATTTATGTTTTTATTTCTTTCTTTTTTGGCTAATAATGTGTCATTTAATTGAGATTTCATTATTTTTTTGAAGTACTATTTGTGACTCTTTCACTTATTGACTATTTGTGTTTAATTTTTTTAGGTGCAGATATTAGATTGGAAGTGAAGAGAGCATCAAAATTTATTTGGATATGGGTTTATGTTTTAAATTTAATCATCAATTATTTTTTGTTTTTGATTGTCACGTTGAAATAATTTATGATTAGATTAATTTTTAAGAACACATTTCTTTTGAGATATAAACCACAAATTTCTTCTTTTTTTTAAATGACTTTTTATGCAAATTCAAAACTTAAGCAAATGCAAGTGATCTCATATTTAAAATGTTAGGTTTTTTTTTAAAATAATTTAAAGATTTCTATTCTTTATGTTTGTCAATTCAACTTCAATGCATTTCTAAACCTATTTATATTTAGTGAATCAATATAAAATTAAAGGCAAAAAAAAAAAAAAAAAGCATGTAATATTTTTTAACCACTAACTGAATATAATAGAAATTAACATTAGTTTTATTTTAATTCATTATACTGTGTGGGATGATTAATATAATATCTCTTATTGATTTGAAAAAAGAAAAAAAAATAGCATTCTTATTATTTATTTATTATGTGATAATTTACATAATTTATGATAGTTTTCTAAAATTTTCCATGTTGTCAAGTGAGAGGGTAATTTATACTAAATTGGGCCGAGCTGGGAGTTGGGCCGAGATAGGCCCAAATACGAAAGATATTAGGTACACCGGTCAAAGGGGTACTACGGTTAGTCCGGTTGGAAGATGGGCACGGTGTAGTTCGGTTTCAGCGTATTGGATTAGTCTGGTCGCGTCTTCTAACCGGAGTACAAGAGAAGCTTCTTCGGGACCGTTTAAGTTAGTTCGGCTCGACACTTCTACGGATAGCCCGGTTTTAGCATGTGGAACCGGAATAGAAGCGAGGGAAAGAAGAGCCGAACTATAAATTAGATCGGTCATACCTGCCTATTTAGTGCAGTGGTGTTAGTTCGGTCTCGGCATATGGAAACCGAAGTATGTTTAGTCTTCTTAAGGACTCGGCTTTGGAGATAGTTCGGCTCGACTCTCTTATGGATAGCTCGGCCTTAGCATGGGAAAGCCGAGATAAGAGAAAGGCATGTAACAGCCGGACTAACAGCTACTTCGGTCATCTTGAAGTCCGGCCGTGGAAAACCATCTCACTTGGTTTAAGCAGTGAGGGGGGTGTTGAAGGATAAGCATTATCCTTTAGGAATATGAATCCTAGGAGGACTCTACATGGAAGAGTTAGAGTCCTACTAGGATTGTGCCACTCGAAACCTATATAAGCTCACCAATATCACCTAAGAAAAGGTAATGCAACTTTTGTCCCCTGACTATATTGAGCTTTTGCCTACTTGTCTTGCTTACTGACTTAGGCATCGGAGAGGTTTCCGGCACACACCCGCCGGCCAGCTCACGTTTGTGTTTTCAGGTGATAAAGGGACGACGTACAGAGGAACGCAGACTTGATCAACAGGATTATACGAGAAGGAGTATCTCTTTCCCGTACAATTGGCGCCGTCTGTGGGAAGAACAGACAAGAACAACCTCTTGATCAAGCGTTTTCTCTCAAAATTCGATGGCAAACAACGAAGAACTACCTCAGCCCGCCATTGACGGACAAACTCTAGACGGAGGTGCAAGGCGCGAGGGCCTACCTTTGGTCCCTCCCATGGCGAACCTGGAACCACAGAGGCAAAATTCCAGGAGGGATGCGAGGGGATGAAGGAGGAATAACAGCCCTCATCTCTCTCGTTCGCAAAGCCCAGAAAGACAAAGGCGCAGGGTTGATCCTCAGGCTTTGGAGGATCGCGTCAAAGCACAAGACGAATTGATACAGCGGATGGCGGCGGACATGGAATCTCTCAAACGCCAGGTGAAAGGAAAAGAGGTGGCGACAGGAGAGGGGCACACAAACAAGACGCCCCCTCGCCACTCGGAAGGTCGTAGTAGGAACACTACGCCTTCCCAAGCAGAGAACAGAAGCCTCAGAACAGGCGACACGCAATCTAGATCCTCCAGAACTCGTCACTCCAGGTCTGAGAGGACGAGGTCTGTGAGGTCTTACACGGAGGGAAGCGCGTACTGGCCTTCACATACGCACCAAACAAGGTCCAGACAGACAGAGTTACCCAGATCGTCCGACCTACGAACCGTGCTAGAGGAAAAGGCACGATGCAGGGAGGACGCCAGGGCGCGTGATCCACATAGAGTTTCGGCCTTACAAGCGGTTGGCTCCTCGGACGCATGGAAGCGTTGAGGTTGGAATGCCACAACCGCGCCCGGCCTATGAACCAACGGACAAAGTATTGGCGAGGCTGCAGACCTCACCGTTTGTCCCAGCAATTGAGAACGCGCCTCTACCATCAGGCTTTCTACAGCCTAAGTTCACTACATACCAGGGGAAGACGGACCCCTACTTGCACTTAAGCCACTTCCGCCAGGTCATGGCTGTATACCGGCGGAACGAGGCCTTAATGTGCATCCTATTCCCCTCAAGCCTTGGTGACCTAGGCTTGACTTGGTTTGAGAAACTCCCAGAGGGCAGCATAGCCTCCTGGGCGCAATTGGCAGAAGCATTTGTCACAAGATTCAGAACAAACACTAAAACCCCAGTGGAGATCGACCAGTTACTCTCCATTGACATGGGCGAGAAAGAGACCCTGAGATCATACAACAGTCGCTACTGGGAGACATTCAACCAGATTGGGGACTGCCCAACCAATCTCGCCATTGCGCAATACAAGAGAGGACTCCCAGTCGGAAACAGACTAAGGGATTCGATCACCATGACGCCACCTCTCACCATGGAAGCCCTGATGGAAAGAGTGCATCAACACATCAGGGTGGAAGAGGATGGCGCACGTGCCAAAGCAAAGTCTGGCACGACCGCAGCACCGGAAAAGAAGGCCTCAGCAAAGGTCAATGCGGTAAATCGGCCGAACAAAAACGGGCATGGTAGACGGGACAATGGAGAAGACCAGGACGAAAGATGGTTGAGAGTCCGCACCGCCATCACCACGGTCTTCAAGAAGCCGATCTACCGAATACTCAGTAAGATTCGCGACGAGCCTTTCGTCAAGTGGCCAGCCAAGTTGGGCGAAGCTCAGAAGGACTACGACGACAGATCACGGTGCACCTTCCACAAAGAAAAGGGGCACCGCACTGAGAACTGCACCCCATTGAGGCAGCACTTGGAAGAGTTGGTGGCGGCAGGCCACTTAGACAAATACATTGAAGGAGGGGCACAGCCAGCCCCCCAGGACCATAATAATCCCAACGGAATGCCAATCGACGCTCCACCTCAAGGCATTATCAATGTGATACATGGAGTTTTCGAACCCGAGCGTGTATGTGAGCTCAGAGGTTCGATCAAGAAGGCTGAGCACTTAAAGGAAGTACTAAGTGCCCAACCTGTCGCCAAGAAGGGGAGGACAGAGGCCACAAATGTTATGTCTTTTTCGGATAAAGACTTGGACAGAATATATTGCCCTCACAATGATGCCCTGGTCGTCACTCTCCGAGTCAAGGATTTTGACGTCAAGCGGATTCTGATTGACCAGGGTAGTTCATGCGGAATCATGTACTATGAGACGTTCAAACAATTGAAGCTGCAAGATAAAGACTTAGCACCTGCAGTGTCACCCTTAATTGGATTTAACTCGATGCCAGAATGGCCAGTTGGCAAGATCATCCTTCCAGTCAGAGCAGGGACTGTGACGAAGCAAGTAGAATTCTGGTTGTTGAAGGTCCCCTCCACTTACAACATCATCTTGGGCAGAACATGGCTGCATGCCATGCGATCGGTGGCGTCGTCTTACCACCAAGTAATGCGGTTCCCCAACGACGCCGGAGTAATAGAAGAAGTCTATGGAGACCAGCTCATGTCGAAGCAGTGCTTTGTCACGGTGCATGGTAGCCGCGCTGCCAAGGGATACGTTCATTTGGTGGAAGAACCTGAGAGTAACTGGCAAGCTAGGGCCTAACTGGGAAGGACCTTACAAAGTGGTCGAATTAGCAGGCAAAGGGGCATACCACTTGGAAGACAAGGACGGCAAAGCAATCCCAAGGCCATGGAACACTGCCAATCTTAAGTTATTTTATTTTTAGCTTTTTTCCTTTCAAGCATGTGTAATTTTTTCCTTTCTCAATAAAACAAGTAAAATCTTTTCAACATGGTCATTTTTTCTGTAAAAGATAGCTTTAGCAAGTTAGGAGCATTGTAAACATAGTTGGCTGGAATAACCAACTATGGACCCTTTCTAAGCCCAGGATAAGGATCCAGGCTGCAGGACGTTTGGTCGGAATAACCAAACACTTTATTCTAGGTTGGCTGGAAAAACCAACCTAGAGGTTGGCTGGATTAAACTAACACTCTGTACTCTTCAGCCGAAGTATGGGTATGGCTGAAGAGTGGTTGGCTGGATTAAACCAACATTCTGTACTCTTCAGCCGAAGTATGGGTATGGCTAAAGAGTGGTTGGCTGGATTAAACCAACTCTTTGTACTCTTCCGCCGAAGTAAGTTCATGGCCGAAGAGTGGTTGGCTGGATTAAACCAACACTCTGTACTCTTCAGCCGAAGTATGGGTATGGCTGAAGAGTGGTTGGCTGGATTAAACCAACACTCTGTACTCTTCAGCCGAAGTATGGGTATGGCTGAAGAGTGGTTGGCTGGATTAAACTAACTCTCTGTACTCTTCAGCCGAAGTATGGGTATGGTTGAAGAGTGGTTGGCTGGATTAAACCAACTCTTTGTACTCTTCAGCCGAAGTAATTATCTCGGCTAAAGAGTGGTTGGCTAGTAAGATATATAGTTAAAACCGGAATACGGCATATCGGCCCGGAAATATTTCAAGTAGCAGTTAGAAAGCAAGCATTCAAACCGAGTTCACAGTTGAGCAAATGAGTTCATGGAAAAATTCATTTACAAGTGCAAGCATACATACTCAAAACCGAAACAAGAATTGAAGAAGATTTTTTCATTGAAATGCAAAGCAAGTACAATTGAGGGGCCGCAGGCCGGTTACAAAAGTTCAAATACAAAAGAAAAGAAAGAACAAAATCAACGGAAGAGTTCATCAAGTTCGGCATCAAAGGCTGCATCAGCAACTGTCTGGAGTCCGGTGTCGGTTGGAAGCACGGTTTGAGCTGGGAGCTCGGTCTCAGCCTGAACCTCGGTCTCAGTTGGTTGCAGCTCATCCGTTAGGTCAGTGATTGGCTCCGACCGAATTGTTTGATTATTTTGTTCATTGACGGCCGGGGTGAGAGTTGGCTCATCGTCATCATCTTCATCATCACCGGACCCCTCAAGAAGCTGCTTTTGGAGATCGGCAGCATATTGCGCAAGCGAGGCCGGAATAGAATACGGTGGAGCATTGAAGACCTCGGTTTCAGGCCCGCAGCCGAGCTTCTCCACCGCACTCCTCCAGCCGCACTTGAAGAATAAGTCCTTGGCCGCATCACACTGGAGGGTGTATGCGTCCTCTGCCTCCTTGAAGCCTTGCTTCTTCGCAGCTTTTACACTCTTCTTCAGCTGCGTTATTTCGGCATCCTTCTTCTTCTCAATCCTGGCCAGAATGCGCAGGTACTTGTCTTTCGCTTCGGCAGCTATCTTGTTCTTTTCGGCTTCAACCGAATTAGCTACTTCGGTCAGTCGAACATTCTCTGCCTGGAGTTCGGCCATTTGTTTTTTGGTCTCCTCCAGCTCGGCCCCCTTTGCTTCTGCCTCAGCCATGGCATCCCTGGTGTTCCTCCTTAGCTCCAGCACTTTCCTGTGTGTGATATGGTTTTTCTGGATGGCCTGCAAAGGAGAAGTAACGTTAGCCGGACTGAAAGTTGGAAAAAATTACACAGAAAAGGACAGTGCTACTTACCAGAATCATGGACTTTGTTGAAGACCGGATTGCCTTCAGCTCGGTGTTTAGCTGCTTTTGATGGTGCTCCATATCTTTGGGAAGACAGACACTCTTGGCAAGGTTGAATGCCAATAAGTGGTCTTTCTCAGAGACGACCGAGTCAGTTTCTTGGATATCTCGGTCGGCAAAAGTAAGACTGGGAGCCCATTTGGAGGATGTAGTTCGGTCTGTTTGCTCCGGTTGGGAGCTTGGCTGAATGTTTGGAGGACTTGGTGGCAGGATGGTTTCGTCTTCGTCGACAAGACGTGGCTCGGTTACGTTAGTCCGGGCACGCTTGGTCGGACGAGATGAGGACGACCGCTGGGATGGAAGTGCTACCACGGTTTGAGTGGTCTGCACGGCTGGTGGTACATCGGCGGGATTGGTCTCGATTAGCAGGGCCTTCAGTCTGTTTCTTTTCGCCATTTCTTGTTCGGTAGTAAGTGGCACAAGGTTGATCTGGGGCAAGGAAGGGTCCGGCTCTGGTACGTCTTCGAGGAGGAAGTCGGTCACCCTTGCTTTTCGGCAACCGGAGTAGCGGTAGGTCGGTTCGAAGTTTAGAAGCGTTGCCCAACTTCTCTCCTTTACTCTTAGTGCAGCGCGCAAGAGATCGAGGTTGGGGTAGCCGTAGTTTGAAAGGAGATGGGCTTTATCTGCAAAGAGAAAGTAAGTGTTAGTTCGGTCCAAAGTAGAAAGCCGAAATAAAGAAAGAAAAAAATGTGAAATGAAACCGAGGTATGTATACCGGGCTCTCCTTTTTTCCAGTTTATTCTTCGGCCAGGAATCTGGGCTTGAAGGTCTTCAAAATTGCCAGAGACCCAAAAGAAGTCATCGTCGTTTAGGTCTTTGTCCGGTGTGTGTTTTATTATTTTCTCTCGGCCACGGCGTACTCTCAAATAATAACACCAGCCTTCGTTTTTTGATCCTATGGAGTATTGGTGAAGTATCTCGGCCAAACCTAGGTTGAGACCGGTTTGATGGTTCAGCGCGGCTATACCCATTATTATTCAATATGTATTGGTGGACAGCTGGGTGGGGCATAGTCTGGTTTGTCTTAAGAATTCACATATTAAGGGTTGGACTGGGAATCTGAGTCCGGTTTCAATTATTGATTGGAGGGTGAAGGGGACAAAGCCTTCGTTGTCCCAAGGATCTACATCTTGTTTGGCTAGGGTGAGGTTTACATCGGTTGGAATGTTGTATTCTCTTCTAAATTCGGCTAGGCCTCCTGGGGTTTCTACTAGGAACCTATATTTCCCCATTTATGGTATAAGTTATGAATAAATTATCTCGGTCGAAAAAAGGGTGTGCTCAGTAGCTCGGCTGAGTGCAGGGAAGTGCCTGGCAACCTAAGTCTGCAAAGTGGAAAAACAAGGTGTTAAGCACAGATCAGCGACCGTGCTACAAAAACAAAGCAAGAAAAGAAGACTTATTTCGGTTGCAAGGGGGTGCTAAGGGATCTACTTCGGTTTCTTCAAGGTGCTTATTATCTCGGCTCGGCAGGATGTCTGGTTATTTCGGTTTTACCTATTGGTTTTGTTATTCCGGTTGGGCATCAAGGGGCAGCTTTCTGAGTTCGGTTTAGGAACTGAGAAAGCTGGCTTATTTCGGCTAGTATGATTCGGTTGGTGACCTATTGAAACTACTGTGATGTGTACAAGTGCTAGTTCGGTTCCAGTCTACCTAAGTCTTTGTATAGCAAAAACAGCTTCCTAGTTCGGTTGGATGCGTTTTGAAGATCAAAATGGTGTTCTGCTAGCTATTTCTTGAAATTCATAAGGTTCTTATGACGTTTTTCCAGAAAACAACATGAAGCTAAGCATAAAAAGTGTTTTGTAAAAACGTACGAAACAGAATACAGGAAACAGAGGAAAACAAGAACAGATTTATGGTGCTTACCTGGTAGAGAGGAAAGAGCTAGAGGATGGAAGCAAAGGCAGCAATGGGAGCACGAACACAGCAAGCTCGAGTACAGCAAAAACTCAAGAACAAGAGAGGGAGAGCAGAGGAAGCGAATAGAGTGAATCAGAAATGAAAGGGTTTTTTGTTTTGGTGATGGAACCATAAGGCGGGAACTGTTCAAATTTTTCGGAGTACGAGGGCGGCGCGACAGCTGGGATTGGCCAATCAGAGCATGCCACGTGTCACTGGAAGGACAATCGATTCAGTTTCTGCAAACTGAAGAGACGTTTTGACCGGACGCGCACAGTACGGCTCAAGTTTAGCTCGGCTGGATAAGCTAAATGGTTTTTAGCTCGGCTGGATAAGTTAACTGGGTCTTAGCTCGGCTGGAGAGGCTTAAAGTTTTAGCTCGGCTGGAGTGATTGAAACTGTAGCTCGGCCGGAAGACGGGTAATCCCTGTCATGCTTTGCAGATGGAATTAAGGGGCAATTGAGAGGGTAATTTATACTAAATTGTGCCGAGCTGGGAGTTGGGCCGAGATAGGCCCAAATACGAAAGATATTAGGTACACCGGTCAAAGGGGTACTACGGTTAGTCCGGTTGGAAGATGGGCACGGTGTAGTTCGGTTTCAGCGTATTGGATTAGTCCGGTCGCGTCTTCTAACCGGAGTACAAGAGAAGCTTCTTCGGGACCATTTAAGTTAGTTCGGCTCGACACTTCTACGGATAGCCCGGTTTTAGCATGTGGAACCGGAATAGAAGCGAGGGAAAGAAGAGCCGAACTATAAATTAGATCGGTCATACCTGCCTATTTAGTGCAGCGGTGTTAGTTCGGTCTCGGCATATGGAAACCGAAGTATGTTTAGTCTTCTTAAGGACTCGGCTTTGGAGATAGTTCGGCTCGACTCTCTTATGGATAGCTCGGCCTTAGAATGGGAAAGCCGAGGTAAGAGAAAGGCATGTAACAGCCGGACTAATAGCTACTTCGGTCATCTTGAAGTCCGACCGTGGAAAACCATCTCACTTGGTTTAAGCAGTGAGGGGGGTGTTGAAGGATAAGCATTATCCTTTAGGAATATGAATCCTAGGAGGACTCTACATGGAAGAGTTAGAGTCCTACTAGGATTGTGCCACCCGAAACCTATATAAGCTCACCAATATCACCTAAGAAAAGGTAATGCAACTTTTGTCCCCTGACTATATTGAGCTTTTGTCTACTTGTCTTGCTTACTGACTTAGGCATCGGAGAGGTTTCCGGCACACACCCGCCGGCCAGCTCACGTTTGTGTTTTCAGGTGATAAAGCGACGACGTACAGAGGAACGCAGACTTGATCAACAGGATTATACGAGAAGGAGTATCTCTTTCCCGTACATCAAGTATTAAAAATTTTGAATGATGCATGGTAAGGTTTATATACACAAATTAAATAAAAATATTTTATTCATATTAGAGAATGCAACTAAATAGAAATTTTTTTTTTTAATATTATTCACTTTGTAAAATCTCGTACATCACACAGGTGATTACTAGTTAGTTTTATAAGCAAATAGGGCTGGTCTCATTTGACATGCGCTTATTTTAGTTTAAAAGTTAAAAAGTTATTAAAAATACTAAAAAGCTTATAACCTATACAAAAAAAAAAAAAAATCAAAAATTTTCTTTTCTCTTTACTTTTTGCACATCTTTTCATAAAAAATCAAAAATCATTTCAAACATACTAATTTTTTTCACCTCATATTTTAACCAAAAAGCCATAAAGTTACTAAAATAACATGTTCTCAAATGAGGCATGTACTAATACACATAAACAAGTTCTCTCCATATAATTTTTATTTTTATTTTTCTTTTGCACTCGGCATAATATTTGCAAGTTAGTAAATTAAATTAGTACAATTGCAAGTTTGATACTTCTTTTTAATCTCAAACACAAACCTTCTCCTAAATTAGAGGTGACAAACCCAACCTAAACTTAATTATTATTATTAATTTAAAGCAATTAAAGACACATATCTCTACTATGAGAGTTCAAGAACTACATTGCTTGATCCTGTTGTTTGTGAAAATTAGTTTGTTTGTTGTTTGTAACAATTTTTGACATGCCCAGTGGGATATCATCCTAAGTTGGAGAAAAAAAAAATGATACAAACAAAATATCAAGAAATTATGCCATCAAGTAGCATATTTGCATCTTGTGCACCCATGGATGCAAACTACTAATGGAGTGGCAATGTTCCAATGGCTATGAATTATTATTGGAATACATCATCTTCCATGTGTTAGAACAATCTTCAGTGTAAATAAAATAAATTCAAACAATTCAAACAAAATAAAATAAACTTACAGTATTTATTTTGTAGAACCGAATAAATAATTCAAAGACCAAGTCAAGTGTGTGACACTCTGTCCTTAAGACAGATTCGCCCCGCTACGGTGCTTACGGTTGAGTGGCGTCTATCTCCCAGGATACAATGATCTTAACCAATTTGTAGTAACACTCCAAAACAAATTGTTCGGCAAACCAAACCTGTGTTCTAACTCTCTGAATATTTATTCTAAAATTAATATGGAGAATAATGCACTAAAAGAACAAAGTTGGACAACAAAGATGGAATATTCTGACTGATTTTCGGATGATCCTAGATTGCTGGAATTATGGCTGCATTTATAGGCAAAAGTCCCTGCCCCGAACAGGTTCCAAAAGAAGTGAAAAGGTGCACAAATTAATTTGAACAGGTGCACAGTGATATATCCGTTGCTTTGAACACTTTTTCAAAATGTTTGAAAAAGGTACCGTTGCACTTTTGAACACACTTTATTCAAACAATTTTTCAACCTTTTTGAAATATGTATCCGTTTGAGACCAAGTTCAAAACTGTTGGATATATATTATATTAAACTATTTGAATAGTTTAATTACTAAAAGTAGAAGTACAAATTTTAGGAAACCACTTAGGAACTCAAAATTTGAAAAAATCCCACAATAATTTTTGTTGAAAAAATTCAAAAGAATTTTATCTAAAAAATTAATGTTAGACCTAAAAACGACGTCAACTTCCCATTCACTCAAAAATGGTTTTGACGTTCCGTCTTCATCGTGTGACTTGCCACGCGGCAAGGAACACTTCACTTCTTTGGACCCACCACAAACACTTCACCTCTTCGGACCCACCCCAAAAGACGTTTGAGGCCCACTCAAAATTGGGCTAAAAAATATGCCTATATTAAACCATTTTTCCAACAATCCTCCACATGAATGGAATTTGACGGAGAGAAAATGCAACAACATGATCTAATTTCAAAGAAGACAAAAATTGAAAATATTCTGCAAAGGATAGGTAGCTTTTGGCTTTGAACCTTCCCTTGTGAGACACTATCGGATTTATTAGCTAATCAGTGAACATGATGTCTTGAACTGTTTAGCCGTTTGTGTAAACCAAGACAATAGAACTCATATAGTATATTCCCAGACACAGTTTAGTTCTCATTATTGTGTTCATTTTGGCCTTGAACAACCTGGTCTTTCATGAGTGCTCTAGAGAATTGTAACCCTTCACAAATCTCACAGAACCGGCCCAGTTCACACTCACATAGGTGATGCTTATGAAGAGTATCCTGCCATACTCCACTAGGTTTACCTAGATATAAGAATCATTAAAATTTTACTTAACCTCAAACACTGCAAACATCACTATTTCATCAAAGAAATGGGTAGGAGTTAGACTCCCCAGTGATACTTCTGAGTCATTCACAACTCGGTTGTCCCTTTGAACCTAGATCTTGGGATCTCCAGTCAACTAGGTTGGGTTGCCGTTGTGGTAACTCTTATTTAATAGGCTTAAGTACCATTCCCCTCGATGAATTCTCAACTAACTCTCTTGCTAACCCATTGGTTAGTGGATCCGCTATGTTGTCTTTAGACTTAACATATTCTATGGAAATAATTCCATTAGAGAGTAGTTCTCTCACGGTGTTATGTCGACGACGAATGTGTCGTGACTTACCGTTATACATATGACTCTGTGCTCTACCTATTGCTGATTGACTATTGCAATGTATGCATATAGCAAGCACTGGTTTTGGCCATATTGAAATATCTTCAAGGAAGTGACGAAACCATTCTGCCTCTTTTTCTGCTTTGTCTAAAGCTATGAATTCTGATTCCATAGTAGACCTAGCAATGCAAGTCTGTTTGAAAGATTTCCAAGATACCGCCGCCCCACTAAGAGTAAAGACATACCCACTGGTGGACTTTGAGTCTTTAGTATTCGATATCCAATTTGCATCACAGTATCCTTAAAGTACTGCTGGATATCTTGTATAATTAAGCCCAATGTTACGAGTAAATCGGAGATATCTTAGAACCCTTATAATTGCTTTCCAGTGTTCTACTCCCGGATTACTCGTATATCTACTTAATTTACTTACTGCATAAGCTATATCCGGGCGAGTGTAGTTCATCAAGTACATTAAGCTTCCAATAATTTGGGCATACTCTAATTGAGAAATACTTTCATGTACATTCTTAGATATATACAAATTAACATCTACAGGTGTTCTAGCAAGATGATCATCATCTTTGCTGAATTTGTCAAGTATTTTCTCAATGTAATGAGATTGTGACAAAGCATAACCTTCTAATATTTTGGTAATTTTCATACCAAGAATTACATCAGCAATGCCCATGTCCTTCATGTCAAAATGTGTATTCAACATTTGTTAGTAGTTTTAATCATATCATTATTACTACCTATGATGAGCATATCATCTACATAAAGCCATACAATGACATAACCTTTATCTGTGTTTTTAATATAAACACATTTGTCACACTCATTAATTTTAAAACCATTTGACATCATTGCCTTGTCAAATTTCTCATGCCATTGCTTTGGCGCTTGTTTTAAACCATATAATGATTTAACCAATTTACACACTTTCTTTTCTTTTCCTGGAATAGAAAAACCTTCTGGTTGTTCCATGTAAATTTCTTCATTTAACTCACCATTTAAGAAAGCGGTTTTCACATCCATTTGATGAATTTCTAGATTGTATAGAGATGCAATGGCAATTAGCATTCTAATGGATATTATTCTAGTAACCGGTGAGCATGTGTCAAAGTAATCAGGACCTTCTTTTTGTCTAAATCCTTTGACCACAAGTCTTGCCTTGTATTTGTCAATTGATCCATCCGCTTTCAATTTTCTTTTGAAAATCCACTTGTATCCAAGAGGTTTACAACCTGGTGGCAAATCCACCAATTCCCAAGTGTGATTTTGCAAGATGGATTCAACTTCACTATTGATAACTTCTTTCCATAAAGGAGCCTCAAGACTGGACATAGCCTCTTTAAAAGTTAAAGGCTTATTTTCTAACAAAAATGTTAGGAAATCTGGACCAAAATATTTTGAGGATCTAGCACGTTTACTACGCCTAGGTTCCTCTTCCTCATTTTGATTTAACTCTTGTTCTTGATCATGTTCTTGATCCTTACTAGTAATAGCATCAAAAGATCTTTTATTGTTACTAGTCTCTTGTCCAGTCTTATTTGAAAATACATTTTCAAAGAAAGATGCATTCCGAGATTCAATAATAGTATTTACATACATTTCGGTATGTTCTGATTTATGAATCAAAAACTGATATGCACTACTATTCTTGGCATAACCAATGAAAATGCAATCAATGGTCTTAGGACCTATCTTAGTCTTTTTAGGACTAGGAATAGCCACTTTAGCCAAACACCCCCACACTTTTAAGTATTTGTAGGATGGTACTCTTTCATGCCACAATTCATAAGGTGTTTGATTTATTCTTTCGGGGTACTTTATTAAGTATATAATTAGCAGAAAGTATTGTTTCCCCCCACAAGTTCTGAGATAATCCAGAACTTATTAACATAGCATTCATCATTTCTTTTAAAGTCCTATTTTTCTTTTCAGCAATTCCATTTTGCTGAGGTGAGTAAGGAGCGGTGGTTTGATGAATTATTCCATGTTCTTTACAAAACTCACCAAAAGGTGATTCATATTCACCACCCCTATCGCTTCTTAGTTTTTTGATTTTCTTACCAAGTTAATTTTCAACTTCAGTCTTATATTGAATGAAATTTTCCAAAGTTTCATCCTTGGTTCGAATTAAATAAACATAACTATATCTAGTATAGTCATCTATAAAAGTGATAAAATACTTTTTCCCACCTCTTGTTTGAATTGATTTAAAATCACAAATGTCACTATAAATTAATTCAAGCGGTTCCGTACTTCTTTCAATTGAATGAAAAGGAGTTTTAGATAATTTTGCCTCAACGCAAATTTCACATTTATGATTTAAATCAATGTCAAATTTAGGTAAACATTCCATATTAATTAATCTACGCAAAGATCCATAATTAACATGCCCTAGTCTACCATGCCATAAATTTGAAGACTCAAGCAAGTAAGAAGAAGACATATTATTATTAATAACTGAGAGTACAACGGTCATTATATTTAACTTGAAAAGGCCATCAGACATGTAACATTTTCCTACATACATCTCATTCTTAGTAAATACAAATTTATCACTCTCAAATACTAGCCTGAACCCATTCTTACTCAACAAAGATCCGGAAACAAGATTTTTGCGAATGTCCGGTACATGCAGCACATTGTTGAGAGTGAGTTCATTTCCTGATGTCATCTTGAGAACAATCTTCCCTTGTCCTTCAACTTTGGAAGTTGAGGAGGTGCCCATAAAAAGTTATTCACCATTGTCCACTGTAGAATAAAATGTGAACATCTTTTTGTCGGCACAAATATGGCGAGTAGCACTAGCGTCCACCCACCATTCTTTAGGATTTCCGACAAGATTTTCCTCGAAAACAACTACAGAAAGATTGATGTCATCTACACCATTGGAAATCTTGTCCACTTCAGTCATATGGGCTTGAGCAGGCTTCTTGCTTGTTCTTCTTTTGCCTTTGCCTTTGCTACGGCAATCTTTGGCCCGATGTCCCTCTTTGTCACAGATGTAACATTTGCCATTAAACTTGTACTTTTTATTTCCCCCTCCCCTTTAGAGCCTTGTGATGAACTTTCTCCAGAAGACTTTCGTTTCTTGGTTTTTGAAGCATGTTCCACCACATTTGCCTTAGACTCCATAGGATGCTTACTAGCCCGCTTTTCAAAATTGCGGTTGTCCTCCTCAATCCTCAAACGCACAATTAATTCTTCTATAGAAATTTCTTTGCGCTTGTGTTTGAGGTAGTTCTTGAATTCCTTCTAGCCTTTTGATAATTTTTCAATTAAGGCTGCAACTTGGAAGGATTCACTGAGAGACATACCTTCTGCGTGAATGTCATGCAGAATGAGTTGGAAATATTGAACTTGGTTGATCACAGTTTTTGAATCAACCATTACAAAATCCAAGAATCTGCCAACCACAAATTTCTTTGAGCCAGCATCTTCCGTTTTGTATTTTTTCTCCAAAGACTCCCAAAGTTCTTTTGCTGTCTTGATAGGACTGAACACGTTGTATAATGTGTTGTCAATTCCGTTCAAGATGTAGTTCCGGCAAAGGAAATCGGCATGTTTCCAGGCATCAACCGCAGCAATTACTTGCCGGTCGGTTTCATCCTCTTTCAAGATAGGAGCATCTTCACGGAGGAAACAAGTCAGGTTCAGAGTTGTAAGATAGAACAACATTTTCTGTTGCCATCTTTTAAAGTCAGTTCCTGAGAACTTCTCTAGCTTTTCACCGTGATTTACCGGTACTGTTACAACAGGAGAGGGGGTTGGCGTCATTGCAGCCACCACAGTAGTACTTGTTTGGGCATTAGTTTCAATAGCCATCAATTCTAATTTATAAAACAAAATTATAATTAGAATTTATACTACACAGAAAATTAAATCAAATTCACATAATTAAATTCTGTAAAAAATAAAAGAAACAAGAATGTAACTCTTATTTTCCAATTAATTTGGAAATAAAATAAAATTTTATTCAACCAAATTAATTCCACACAGGAAATTAAATTCTGTAAAATAAAAGAAATAAGAATATAACTTTTATTTTTTTAATTAATTTGGTTGAATAAAATCCACACAGGAAATTAAATTCTGTAAAATAAAAGAAATAAGAAAATAACTTTTATTTTTTAATTAATTTGGAAATAAAATAAAATTTTATTCAACCAAATTAATTCCACACAGAAAATTAATTTCTGTAACACTTCAATAATTAAAATCCTAAAACATAATTTTAAGTAATGAAAACTCAGAAAATAATTTCTAAAACCCAAAATTAATTTCTGAAAAAATTTCACAAAAATATATTCTGAATTGTTAATGACACCAGTATCGTACTACTTGTTGTCAAAGAAAATAGACAGTATATTACTACTATCTGTCAAATAACACATAATTACTATTTGTTTTTCTAACCAGAATATTATTTTGTAAATCCACAGAAAATAATTTTCTTAAAAGAAGAAAGAGAAAAGGAAACAAACGAAAAATTCTGTAAACAGAATAATTCGAATCTGTCTTAAGATTGTTGGAACAATCTTCTGTGTAAATAAAATAAATTCAAACAATTCAAACAAAATAAAATAAACTTACAGTATTTATTTTGCAGAACCGAATAAATAATTCAAAGACCAAGTTGAGTGTGTGACACTCTGTCCTTAAGACAGATTCGCCCCGCTACGGTGCTTACGGTTGGGTGGCGTCTATCTCCTAGGATACAATGATCTTAACCAATTTGTAGTAGCACTCCAAAACAAATTGTTCGGCGAACCAAACTTGTGTTCTAACTCTCTGAATATTTATTCTAAAATTAATATGGAGAATAATGCATTAAAAGAACAAAGTTGGACAACAAAGATGGAATATTCTGACTGATTTTCGGATGATCCTAGATTGCTGGAATTATGGCTGTATTTATAGGCAAAAGTCTCTACCCCGAACAGGTTCCAAAAGAAGTGAAAAGTTGCACAAATTAATTTGAACAGGTGCACAGTGATATATCCGTTGCTTTGAACACTTTTCAAAATGTTTGAAAAAGGTACCGTTGCACTTTTGAACACACTTTATTCAAACAATTTTTCAACCTTTTTGAAATATGTATCCCTTGGAGACAAAGTTCAAAACTATAGGATATATATTATATTAAACTATTTGAATAGTTTAATTACTAAAGGTAGAAGTACAAATTTTAGGAAACCACTTAGGAATTCAAAATTTGAAAAAATCCCACAATACTTTTTATTGAAAAAATTCAAAAGAATTTTATCTAAAAAATTAATGTTAGACCTGAAAACGAAGTCAACTTCCCATTCACTCAAAAATGGTTTTGACGTTCCGTCTTCATCGTGTGACTTGCCACGCGGCAAGGAACACTTCACTTCTTCGGACCCACCACCAAACACTTCACCTCTTCGGACCCACCCCAAAAGACGTTTGAGGCCCACTCAAAATTGGGCTAAAAAATATGCATATATTAAACCATTTTTCCAACACCATGTACAATGATTGTCAATATTATGACAATGATTCTACCGTATGTAAGAATCCGAATATATAAATCAAATAAATAAT
The DNA here is from genome assembly GCA_036172215.1 of Camellia granthamiana. Lineage (NCBI taxonomy): Eukaryota > Viridiplantae > Streptophyta > Magnoliopsida > Ericales > Theaceae > Camellia > Camellia granthamiana. The sequence continues at coordinate 148,107,824 of CM069909.1, read as the reverse complement.
TAAGTAATAATCATTTTATAATCTCAAATATTTTGCTTGTGAATCCTAAAGTGCAAACTAAATATTTGAAGGGTTTTTTAATTAATTTTAAACCTAAAATAAATTTATGGTGTAAGTTTTTAATTTAGAGTCAAGATTTATTGTTAAAAAATAGTAATAATAATAATAGGGAACAAATTATTAAGTATATTTTGATCTAATAGTTATATTTAATTTAATTAGTGAAAAGATAATAAAAAAATAGAATTAAATATTATAAAGAAACGTGGGAGTGGATGTTTGTGAGGAAGCTTATTAGGGTTTTATATTCACTATATCAGACCATAAGTCTCCATAACTGAGAGAGAGGCGACGAAGTGTGTGGCGAACAACAAGGAGAGAAAGAGGAATTTAGTAGTGGGTTCCGTGTAATCACCACTGTGGGTAAGACAATTTTTTATTCTCAGTTTTATTTTATCTTTTGATCTTTCATTAGTCGAGTTCGTGAAACCACATGGGTTATTCATTTAGGTATTTAGTAATTTATGTGCTGGTGTGAATGAATTTTGAATTGAAACTTTTATTGTAGATTAATTACATATTGAATTGCATACGAAATTTTCTTATAATTTTTGGGAGTCAAAATCCATATAAACTAATGCGTTTAAATCTGTCTAGAAAACTGGTGTAAAACAGTAACTTCGGAAGTGTCGTTCTCTTTGGGTATAAATCCGAAAATTATCAAATCAGCGTCATTAGAACCGGTTATGAGTCTAATTTCTTACATTTTTGGCCTTGCGTTGATTGCTCGTGTATACTAAGAGAACCATTAATTTCTTTAAAGTGCTACAGAAAACAATCTGTTTGGGCATAATTAATTGTAAATAATTATTTTGATAAGCAAATCAGGTAAAACCAATTGAGTTTGAAACTTACGATATATTAGTTGATATCTGGAGGGTTTTGGAATTTTTCGAACAACATGGAATGTGTTTTGTAATTTTCAAAGTTAGCGAATAGATTGAGAAATCTTGTTTAAAATTTTGTTTCATCTTAAAGTTACTTTTAATTAAGTTTCGATTCGAACCCATGTCTTGGATGATTTTAGACCTTGAAGAACATGAGCTTAGGTAATATTTAAGAGTAACGGTGAGTTGGATTGAGCCCTATTAGTGCGCTTTAGTTTGAGATTACTTAGTTTCTTATTCTTTAGTATTTTTAAATTAGTAGTGACGTATCATTTTCATACTTGGTTCAGGACTTTATATTCTATTTGAGGATAACATTATTCCGTTTTCAGGTGAGTAGTTGCATGCTACATATTTTTATAAATGTTTGCCCTCAACTATTGGAAAATTTAATTGTTATTTCAGGATTAAACTGTTTTGATAAATTATTATATTATCAATGGAATTAAATTATTTCTAAAATATGTGTAAACTTAGCATACTGTAAACTATTTGTTATGGTCTCATGTTTATAATGGTGAACTACCATGTTTTGCGAAACTGAATTGTATTGATTATCGGGACCATATGTATATTTTAGTTTAGGGAAATTATTCCACTGTGTGTGGTGATTCTGGCCACTATGGAACAGATCCGGGTTAGGCCATGATGACTCTAGTGCTCAACGATTGTAAGAAAAAGACCTAGGCTAGGCTAGATGACCTTCAATCGGATCGTCTTAGAGAAAAGGCCCGGGTTGCCACTCCGATGATGACTCTTGGTTCGATATTGGATCTAACGGGGCTTATTACCTTGAGAACTATGTGGCATGTTACTTGTTATTCTTGGTACCCAAAAAATTATTGGTGTTCATGTTGTAATCTGTTTTAAGAGAAAAATGTCATTTATCATGTTTTTGAGAGACATGAGTATTTTAACTGTTGAACTGTGGAACCTTCTTTGTTAAACAGATTATCTTTATCAAAAGTGTATGCCAATCTAGTTTCTATGATATATATATATATCTTATTTTAGAATTGAACCCTGTTTTCAAAACTGTGTTTACTATCCATGTTGCTACTCACTGAGCTATCAATTGGCTTAGTTGTTTATCATTTCTAGGTGTTAGAAGAACTTAGAGTGGACTCATGGCGTAGTGGAAACTCAATTGCATAGACCTCTAGGACATTCATTTATTTTGTTTTAGATTGTTATGTCAAGTTTGTGCATATTTCTTTTTATTTTTATTGAGATTCATTTAGGATTATTTTGATATGTGGGCTATTTATATCCCATAAGTTTGGATGATATTGATTACGGTTGGTTTTGCCGTTTATACTTGTGGCATGCAGGGCCGGCCCTGCCCTAAGGCAGGTAAGGCTTGTGCCTTAGGCCCCATATTTTGGCCCAAAAATAGGACCCCCAAATTTAAAAAATTGTTATAGGTCTAACTTTTTTTTTTTTTTTTTTTTTTTTTTAAGATCAATTTAAAGGGTCCCAAATGTTTTATTGGGCCATGTATAATTTAGCCCATATTTATTTATAAATGTGTTTGGCCCATATTTATTAAAATAAAAATATATAAATAAAAAAAAAACAATAGGGCCCCTAAATTTGGTAAAACATATAAACATATATAACATAGAGCCCCTAAATTTGGCCCAAAAATAGGGCTCCTAAATTTGGTAAAATATTATAGGCTCAATGTTTTTTTTTTTTTGGTTTTAGGATCAATTTAAAGGGCCCTAACATATTTTTTTGGGTCCATGTATGATTTACTCCATATTTATTTATAAGTGTAGTTTGGTCCATATTTATTAAAATAAAAATATATATTAAAAAAAAAAGTGTTTGGGCTCAAGAAAAATAATACATACAATATATGGGCCCTATTTTTTTTATTTTTTATTTTTACCTTCTTTATCTATTAGATTTTAGTGGAATAAATAATTTTGCTCAAATTTTTTTACCTAGGTCTTTATCAATTTTAATTGAATAATTTTTTCCTAATTTTTTTGTTCTAATTTTGTTTTATTAAATTGTTTTGTTTATAGTTTTAATGATTATATGTGTAAGCAAATTTTTTTATGACTACAAGCAAATAAAAAAGTTATAACTTATCGTTTTATTTATGAATTTTTTTTCAATACAAAAAGGCCCTCATTTCCGAACTTCGCCTTAGGCCCCGACGAACTCAAGGCCGGCCCTGGTGGCATGTCACTGGATTGAGTTTGGTTATTTATTATCGAACTATTGTATAGTTGTTCAATGTGATTATGGATTCATGTTTAGGCTTATGTGTGCCTTGGGCTAAGGCCTTGTAGGCCACGGCTGGTCATACTGGGTTTGGGGTGTGATATCTATTGCCAACATAATGGCATGACAAATAATATGGAAAGAATAATTTGGCGTTGTGATGATGAAATTTATTGGCGCAAGAGTGAAATTTTGACTCTACAAGAAGAAATTAATTCTCTTGATTGGCAAAAATTTCAAATTTCATCACCGTCATATTATTTGATGAAAAAAGATATAAATTACTTTGATGAAAAAATTCGTCAACTTAGTTGTTAATTTTATCAAGTTGATGGAGAAATTCAACATTTGAGTAAAAAAATTAGATATGGAAATATGGTTTGGAAATACTCTATGGATCCTGTAGAACGCTCTTGATCCTCAGCTAGTCACCTGAAAAGGGATGAACACTCCGGTCGGGAGTGCCGGAATTAGCACTCCGACGGACAAGTCAATGTATACTCTCTTGGTTGCTTGTATCTCAAGTTAATCTTATTTGTTCTCACACCCTTTTTCTTAGCTAATGCTCCTCTTATTTATAGTCGTCCTTGATATTGATGGTTGGGCCCACCTTTGGACCAATGAATAATTGCTTACTCAACTATTATGTCCTCCCTATTTGTACTCGGCCCAGTTTATAGATGATTCTACGGCCGATTTGGTTATTCAGCCTCTGTGTCCCTTCAAGATAGAGCCGTATAGTATATGACTTGATTTCTTTCTTTAAACTAAATCGGCTTCCCTACGTAATAATATTATTCGACTCCCACAATTGCTCCCCAAACATCCTATTAATGTCAGTTATTCGGCATGTTTGGTCTTGGACTTAGAGGGTCAAAAAATACGACGGTTTCCCTTATTCCAACGTAAGCGTCAGAACACCTACTCTTTTTAGGAATTATTATAATCTCCCGCCCCTTCGTATGCTTCATTCATTTAATACAATTTGAAACCGTGTTGTCTCTTCATTTGTATGCTTTTTTGAATACACAAGGTTTCTCGTTGCCTGTTAATTCACCTCCCTCGCTTTACGACCTCTACAACTTCTTTCTGTTCCTCATTGTTCTCCTCATTTCTTGTAAGTTTTTCTCTCTTCCATTTCGACTCCCATTTCCTTGTTTGTTTTCTGTTTAGAGTGTCCACTTTACTGGCTATGATGGCGAAACATTTGAAAGCCCTTCTTTCTGCGGATCAAGTCTCTGGTTTCTGTCGCCATTTTTCTATCCCTGACGACGTCCATCTGTCACTCTTGGCAAAGAGCATAGTTGACATAGAGAGGACCGATGAGAGTACAATCGTCTTTCCTCTCCTGTCAATCGCTGAGGGCGAAGTCCGTTTCCCCTTTTATCCATTTTTAAGGGTTGTCCTTCGCCATTGGGGTTTAATCCCTTCTCAGCCGAACGTAAATTTTTACCGAATAATAATGGGAATTGTAAAACTAAATCGACGCCTTAGGCTTAACCTTGGGATCCCTGCTATTCGGCATTGTTATGCCTTGGCCAAATCCTCTGGCCGGCAAGGGCGCTACTTCCTCAGGGCCAAGGACACCAACCATCATTTGGTGACTATGCTTGCCAGCTCTGTCAAGCATGTTAATGATGTCATGGTCATTGTTCGCAGCAACTGGGAATTCGGCGAGGGCAAAGATCGCTTAGATCCAGTGCCCAGGCGAAGAGGTGAACCAGGTGGCCGTTTAACCCCCCACGAATATTTATTAAGTATTTACCTGGTTCAAATTCTACGTATTTACCATTTTATTTGTGCAGAAAACGATTTGAAAAAAGTTCTTGTCTCGGCCGACGAAGCTATACTTGCGCAGATCAGAACCGCACTCCAGTTCTTTGGCCGTCCGAATCTCCAGAAGCAAAGGAGGGCAGCCCACAGTCTTCTAAGATACGAGCCGACTTACGTTACTTTTTCGACCGCAGATAACATTCTAATTCCAAGGGGTGAACAACACCTTACGGCGCTTATTTTTCTGAACTTCAAGAACCTTAGGTAGATTGGTCTTGAAGCTTCAGATTCAAAGCCAACGGACGAACAAACGGACGAACAAGCAACCGAAGGAGTCGCTGAGCAGCCGAATCAACCCTCATTGGATAGATCCGACAGACTAGAGGAGGTGGTTGACGCGGTACTAAATTTGGCTTTTGAAGAAGCCAGCCTCAATCATCTATCCACTTCTGGCTGAGCGGACATGTCCTTCGAAGATATTTTCACCGACCCGGTTCATATCCTGACAACATGGCTGGTGAGTCACTTACTCAAATGGCTAGGCGGAAAAATGCCGAGAGGATAGCTGCCCGTAGGAGAGCCGAAGCAGAGCGAATTGAACCTCCACCCTCTCCACCCAATGCTAGGGCAAAATCTCCTCCACCTACTCCTGTTGAGGAGACGGTTCAGACTGATGTGGTCGAAACAGAGCCTGTTGTCGCGAAACAGAGCATGTTGTCAATCAACAAGAGAGCCAAGTGACGGAGCACAGGGGGGAAAATGTCCGGCCGAACACAAAGTCGATTTTTCAGAAAACCTAGTGGATAAACGGCCACGCATGGAAGAATCGAACCTGGTTGTGCCGTTTATAATACAACCAAGGATAAAGAACGTACTGGTTGCTTCTGATGCATCAGCTGTAAAAGACGCCGCTGTGGCCTTGAGCTTGGCCTCCTCCATTTCTCTGCCGGTTGACAGAGCAACCTTTAGGGCAGAGCCTGATCTGCTGTCCATCGCATTAGCCGCTCAATCGGCAATATTGGTACATGATCCTTGTTTATAATTTTGCAAGGCTAAACAAAAAATAAATAATTAATTTATATCAGCTATCTTACTGATTCCTTGTTTTATAGGTGACGGGAAGGATAGCTGAGATTGGCCGTCGCCAACATGACGCTATCGAACAGATCGGCTTTCTCACAGCCGAGGTGGAAAACGAAAAGGGCAAGGCAGTAGACGCCTCTCTCAAAGCCGAGTCTAAGGCCATGAAAGCGGCGGAATAAAGAGCGAGAGCCGATGCCAAAGCAGATAAGGCCAAGACTGCTGACCAACTGAGATTGGCCGCCGAGGAAAGGGCTAACGCAAGCGAAGAAGCACTCAAATTGGCCAACGAGATAATTGCCAAGCTGGGAGCCAATTTGGAGGAGTCGAAGAAGGCGATGGCAAATGCCAAATCCGAGATTTCCAAGTCATTCCAAGCTGGCAAGGATACGGCCTTGGAGAACTATGTAGAGGAAGTGCCTAAATTCGAGAATAGGGGGTTCAAACATGGCTAGCTCAAAGCCTTAGCTGCCGGTAATGTGGTATCAGAGCAGCTGATTCTGTACGAGCGGGTAAACGTTGAGCCACTGGAGTCTGACCCTGAAGACTGACCTAGGGTCAAAGTATTTTTCATTTTGTTTTGGTATCGTGTGTATATACGTTTTGTTAGATTTATTAGATTTTTGACTATTTATTTTTGTGAGAAGCTAACGTAGGGTAGTTTTCATTTATAAAATGACTTCTGTTTGTACTCAGTTTATGAATAAAAATTGTCTTTGCCTTTCTGTCTGATGCATGTGCTTGTTAACGGCTAAGTAAGATGTAAAAACATGAAATGAGATGAATGGAACAAACTACTGATAAAATAACTGCATAGCACTGCGACTTAGCCGAATAGATTAGTGAATATGCTATTCCCCAGCAAATTGATGAACAGGACCGCCGAACAACGGCAGTTCACAAATTGGCTGGGACAGAATAACATTTCGGCGCACTCTGACATTTAGGCCGAATAGATTAATGAATCTGCCCTTGCTCCAGCAAATTGATGAGCAGGACCGCTGAACAACGGCAGTTCACGAATTGGCTGGGGCACAGTAACATTTCGGCGCATAGCTCTGATATTTAGGCCGAATAGATTAATGAATCTGCCCTTGCTCCAGCAAATTAATGAACAAGACCGCCGACCAACATCACTTCGTGGTGCAGAGCATTGAAGGGAACGCTTTGAGAACGCTGCACTCGCGATTAATAAGAAGGGTGGGGGCTACGTTCATTTAGGGTCCATATTGGTGTCCAAATTTAGCAGATCACAGGAGGGAGAAGAGTAGTGGGTTTGAACTAGATGTTTAGAAGACTATTCTTCAACAGCAAAGGAAAGGGTAAAACACTGGCTGAGTTGGATTCAGCGATGAATAGAGGTGGCGAACCGTTGCGAACAGGAAATAGGATGTCGGGGGAGCGCGAAAGGCGTCATTCTCCGCGTCGTCAAAGCAGGTCACCTAGAAAAGAAAGGCAACAGCCGGGGAACTCCCCTCGCTCGCGAAGTGAGACCAGTGGGGCAGCACGCCCATTGAGCTTTTCAGTCTTCGTGGGGAACAAACCGATGACAGAGGCGAATTCGATCATTCGTGATCCAAACGTGGCAGTTAAATTCGCCCGACAGATTTTTCTGTTGGAAGTCCAGTAGTTGATGGTTAGGTGACCTGATTTCGAAGTTTTTCGGGAGGGCGTCCACGGAGCGGTGAAAGGGCTATATACTTCATATAAAATCGGCATCCGTCTCTGTGCCATGCGGCAGGAGATTGAGTAGAAAGATGAGTGCATTCGGAACTTAGAGGTGCGCATAGAGAGAGCCGAGCGAGAAATAAAACAAGCAAAAGCTACCGAAAATCACTCGACAGGTTAAGGTAACCTGATTGTACAGGAAATGGTGACCCAACGGCTGCTAAACCAAGCCATTGTCAACCGAGATACGGCGAGCATGTTCGCTAAAGAAACGATAAGGACGAAGGCCTATAATGAGGGATTTTTTTACGGTCGGAAGATTGGTATAGAGAAGACAAAGGAAAAGCTGGCTGAGGAGGTCTGCCGATGCGAAAATCGTGGATTCAAGCATGGGTGGACCAAGGCTCTACAGGCAGCGGGCATTGATTCGGCGTTGCCTCTTTATCAAAGTTATAATTTGCCCTTTGCGGCTTTTGAAGCCGAGAAGACTGACGATGAGGATGGTGCCGAATAATATATTTCTCTTTAATTTATTTATTTATTTATTTATTTTTAACACATGTATTGAATGAAACAGATCAAAGATATGCATGACCTATTACAAATTTGATGCGAATTGTGTATTTTATGATCTATTGAATGAAACATCTTATTTTGAATGTCTCTATATTGTTTCAATTATTGTTCGTAAATTAAGTCATGACCATCGATTAGTGTTAATCGCGTTTGCGGTGGCCAACTGCGATGTCGACGAAGCGCTTCGATTCCAGATGTTTATTCGGCCCAACCATGACATATACGAAAAGGGCTCCAAATTCAGAGGCTTTTGTCTTGGCCAATCGTGTTATCCACGAAGGCGCTCCAAATCCGGAGGCTTATTCGGCCCAAACGTGTTGTTCACGGATGGGGCTTCGAATTCAAAGGCTTTTATTTTAGCCAATCGTGTTATCCACGAAGGGCGCTCCGAATCCGAAGGCTTATTCGGCCCAAACGTGTCATTTATGGATGGGGCTCCGAATTCGGAGGCTTTTATTTTGGTCAATCGTGATATCCACGAAGGGCACTCCGAATCCGGAGGCTTATTCGGACCAAACGTGTCATTCAAGGATGGGGCTCTGAATTGAGAGGCTTTTATTTTGGCCAATCGTGGTATCCACTGTCATGACCCAAACCCGCCCCTATGGGTTTAGCATCGTAACCGGCTAGTAATCCTTGGATTACCGAAGGCCTCTGAACTGATTAACAAAATTAAGGGGCTAACGGAAGCAAATACATGAATATAATTGTCCAACGAGCTGTGTAAACTTACATGAAACAGAATATTTAAAACTTCATATACATAACCAAAAGTCATTTTCTCATTATACCCACACACTTAGCAAAACATCTCAAGTACAGCCAATAAAACAAAGAACCCACATACACAGAAACAGTAGAACTTTAAAACATGACACTTCAGGAATCTCCGTGTGAGGCGCAATGGTTGGCTGACTGCAGGACACAGGTCCAGACAAAAGCTTTCAGGCTCGATCTCCAGAATGCTCACCTATACATATGTATACACATAGTGAGCTAAAGCCCAGTGATTAACATCAATGTAAAGAGGTTAGTGAACGAAATCCGAACATGTCATAAGCATAAAACAAATCATAGCATAAACATTCTTGTATCTGAACATAATAATGGTACATCCCATAGAACACGTCACAAATCGTCTTCCGACTAGAGTAATCGGTTCCGGATACTGATTAAACACATAACACCACAATGAAGTGGCTAACGAGATCTCGTAATCATATGCACGTCATGGACCCGCATTTACATGTCGTCCCCCATGACGTGGGACTATCTATGGATGCCATAATAGATTTCAAACATGGACATTCGTTCACGAAAACAGATATCATTTCAGAAGTCATAACTTGACATATCACATTTGGAACATAATTCATATCGACATATCTTTACAGAAATGTTATTCACAGTGGTTCCTGTAACCGGCCAATCAATCTTCAGACGTTGACCTACAGACACAAAAGCACATAACACAAATATATCGTATCATTACACATTCATATGGCTATCACGGCTTAGTTTTCATTACGTTGATTCCTGTTCATCCTTAGCACATTACTTAAAATACACACACTTATAGTCTCGTAACTCAGTACATTCTTTACTTAATGTGTTTCTAATCCATAACCTCTTTACTATGGCTTAATTAAGGCTTAGAAATGCCTAAGATGCAATGAGGATGCCAAAACATGAGTTAGAACACTTAGTAAATTTTCTGAAAATGAGGTCCCCGCTCGAGCGTAGCTTTCCTCACTCGAGTGGACATGCAAACATGAGAGAGGTCGCTCGAGTGCATATTCCCTCGCTCTAGCGGCCTGAAAAAACATGAAACTTCTAGGAGCTTGCATTTCACGCTCGAGCTTGCAATTCTCTTCAATTTCTACACTTTCTCTTTCTAAAGGTGAACTCTCTCTCTTTCTCTCTCTCTAAAATGTCTCACCAGATGTTTCCACTCAAGGGATGAAGGGTCTTGGGCTCAAAATGGAGCTTATAACTCATATATATAGCTATGATGCTAAAATACATTAATTAAAACATAAGGCTTGCCAAACGCAACTTAATGAATCGTTCTGAATCAATTTTTAATAAAACTTGCCAAATGATTCTAGAAATTCCAAATAACATATTAACGTAACTAATTTCGAATTCGGATGCCGATAAGACTTTCAATTTTCATATTAAAGCGGAATTCCAGACAGATATTTCTACAAGTAACAGATAGAAAGCCAAAATCATGCAAAATACAAAATAAACATATAATTTATTTTATCCACTTAATTAACATCCTTAATTACCGATTAGTGGCTAATTGCGGATCGGGGTTATTACATCCACGAAGGGCGCTTCGAATCCGGAGGCTTATTCGGCCCAAACGTGCCATTCATGGATGGGGCTCCGAATTCGGAGGCTTTTATTTTAGCCAATCGTGATATCCACGAAGGGCGCTTCGAATCCAGAGGCTTATTCGGCCTAAACATGTCATTCACGGATGGGGCTCCAAATTCGGAGGTTTTATTTTGGCCAATCGTGGTATCCACGAAGGGCGTTCCGAATCCGGAGGCTTTTGATTTACCGAACTAAATTTCACATAGCGATGAAATAAGAGGCCTTGTATTGTAAAAGTGAAAGTTGTACACGGCGAACATTCAAAACGAGTTATCATGTCCCACAAGTCGGGTTAATGATAAAATTTACACAAATGCGTGGAATTCCAAGGACGTGGCAAACTTCTCCCAGACATGTCTTTGAGCCGATATGCCCCTGTGCTGGCGATAGACTCAACCTGATAGCGGTCATCCTAATTGGGACCTAGCTTTCCGTTAGTGGGGCCCCTAGTAGCGAGAAGACCTTTCTTAAGGACCAATTCTCCAGATATATAACGCCGCAGCTGCACGCGTTAATTATATGATTTAGCGAACTACTGCTGATACTGCGCCATAGATGCGAGGGCACGGTCTCGGCATTCCTCGACCAGAGTCAAATCCAATGCTAACATCATGTCATTACAGCCCAAGTCGAAGACCTTCGTTTTCAGAGTGGGTAAGCCAATCTCCAGGGGGATAATTGCCTGGGTTCCAAAGCATAGGGCGGACAGCGTTTTCCCAGTAGACCGCCTTGGTGTAGTACGATGAGCCCACAACACACTGGGGAGCTCTTCGACCCACCTGCCTTTAGCTTTCTCCAACCGTTTCTTGATGCCGTCCAAAATGGCTTTGTTGGAGGCTCCAGCTTGACCATTGCTCCGTAGATTGAATCTGTGGGAACTGAGGCTGATAAACAGTAGATTGAATCTGTAGAAATAGGGCTGAATACCATACGTGCTGCATAATTCTCAGTAGACGCCACAGTCAAACTGGGTGCCGTTGTTTGAAATGAGTGTTCTTGGAATGTCGAATCGTGTTATGATATTTTTCCATATAAAACGCCTAACATCAGTATCTCAGATGTATGTTAGTGCCTCTGCTTCGACCCATTTTATGAAGTAATCTGTCACGACAATCAAGAATCGCTTGTTCCCTGGGGCCCGTGGCAATGGTCCGACGATATCAAGTTCCCATTGAGCGAACGGCCAAGAACTGGTGATAAAACTTAACTCCTCAGCAGGTAAATGAGTTAAAGGGGAAAACTTCTAGCACTATTCATATTTCTTGACGTAACACTCGGCATCAGCTCTCATGGTCGGCCAATAGTACCCCTGTATTACAGCTTGATGGGCCAAAGAACGCCCGCCAAAATGGGCACCGCAACTACCTTCATTTATTTCAGTCAAGAGTTCCTCGACTTTATCCGGATGAACGCATTCTAGGTATGGACCATAAAGGGATTTTTTTGTAGAACTTTCCTTGTGGATCTAAGTAATATCGCAGGGCTTTGCTTCGCAGTTTGTGCGTTTTTTTCTTGTCTGTCGGAAGCTGTTCGAAAGATAGAAATGCAGTGATAGGGTCCATCCAACTTGGACTTGATTCTATGATATTGATCTGAATTGACTCCGAAGGGGCAATGCTCGGCTCAAGGATGAATCCTACTTCAATTGTCCGTTTAATTTCTGAGTTGATGGCGGAGGCTAGGCAAGCCAGGGCATCTGCATGTGTGTTTTGATCCCGGGTTATTTGATTCAATTCATGATGGTCAAATTTTGCCAGCAAAGAATTCACCGTTTTCATGTAGGCTGCCATACGATCATTTTTGGCTGCGTATTTCCCCTTCAATTGGTTGATGACTAGTTTTGAGTCGCAAAAGATAAGCAGACGCTGAGCACTAAAGAGAAGTGCATTCCGTAAGCCGGTTAACAATGCTTCGTATTTGGCCTCATTGTTCAATGCTTCGAAGCCCAGTTTGACAGCCTACTAGATTATTGCCTCGTCGAGAGCCATGATCACTACACCCGCCCCACTACCACGTTGGTTGGATGACCCGTCACAATACAACTGCCAAATGTCCCCAACGTAAATTCTCCAGTTCGGCTTAAGTTGAATTTGATCAGACTTAAAGTTGGCGACACACCCAGTGAATTCGGCCACAAAGTCGACGAGCACTTGCCCCTTGATTGAGGTTCTGGGTAGAAATTGGATATTGTACTAGCCGAGTTCGATAGCCCATTTTGAAACGTGCCCTGATGCTTCCGCTCTACGGAGCACTGACCGGAGGGGGTAGTCCGTTAGTACCCCAATGGTATGCCCCTGAAAGTAATGCATCAGTTTTCTTGCTGCCATGACGAGAGCAAGGACAAGTTTTTCCAACAGAAAGTAACGTGTTTCGGCGTCAACAATTGCTATGCTCACATAATAAACTGGCCGCTACCCCTCTAGTTCTTCCTTTAACAGTACAGCGCTGACCACCCGATCGGAAACTGTCAAATATAAAATGAGTGGATCACTTGTCGAAGGTGTTGTCAAAATTGGAACTGATCGGAGGTAAGTCTTCAAACCGTCCAAAGCGGCTTCGCACTCGGGGGTCCATTCAAAAGCTTTACCCTGCCGAAGGGTATGAAAGAATTGTCGGCAGCGATTTGTGGAATGACTAATGAACCTATTGAATGCGGCGGCCATTCCCATTAGCTTCTGAACCTCTTTGACCGACCGAGGAAAGCCAAGTTCTAGAATTGCTATGATTTGCCTCGGGTTGGCTTCGACTCCACAGTGGTTAACAATGAAAGCCAAGGAATTTGCTGGATCCGATGCCAAATGCACATTTGGAAGCGTTCAGCTTAATTTTGTATTTGCGAAGAATACCGAATGTCTCTTCCAGATCGGTTAAATGAGTTTGCTCTTCTTTGGACTTGACCACCATATCGTCGATGTATACTTCCATGGTACGGTCGAGTTGCTCCTTGAACATGGCAGTCACTAGTCTTTAGTAGGTTGTCTCCACATTCTTCAGCCCGAAAGGCATAACCGTATAGCAATAGGTTCCTCTTGGGGTGAGGAATGTAGTTTTTTCTTGGTCCTCCAGATGCATGGCAATTTGATGGTAGCCCCTGTAGGCATCCAGAGAGCTCATATGTTGATGATGTGCCGTTGCATCTACGAGTTGGTCTATTCTGGGGAGAGGAAAGCAATCCTTGGGACAAGCTTTGTTTAAGTCAGTGAAATCCACACAAACACGCCAAGTTCCATTTTTCTTCTTTACAACTACAGTATTCGGCAACCATGTAGGATAGGTCACTTCGCGGATTGCCCCGGTATCAAGTAACCAATCAACTTCTTCAACAATGGCAGCAGTATGTTCCGTGGCTGACCGCCAGTTTTGCTGAATAATTGGCTTACATTTGGAATCAACATTTAAGCGGTGCTGGGACACAGATGGATCCACCCCTGGCATCTCATATGGTGACCATGCAAATACATCAAGGTTGCCGAGAGAAGGATATTAGCTCTTGCCTGTCGACTTTATTCAGGGAAGCACCGACCATGAAGAACTTGTCAGGATTTTCGTCAATTTCAACTCGATCCAGGCTCCGGTTGCCTTTTCACTTGGGAGCTGCCCAACGTCGTCGAGGCTCTCCTGATCTGGTACTTCAATTGAATTCACTTCCAGCTCTCGTAGTGTCTTTGCAGCAAGAAGATAACATGTCTGCGCCGATTTCTGGGAACCTCGAATTTGCTCTATGTTGCGTTCAGTTGGAAAGCGAAGTAGTTAATGATAGGTGCTTGGCACGGCCTGCATGGTATGCAACCAAGTTCGTCCCATGATGAGATTATACGACGAATGAAGCTTGACAACCAAAAATTCTACATCCACTGATCGGGAGCCCGCCCGAATTGGTAGTGTGATTTTGCCCAAAGGATATTCTGGAAATGACTAAGGGATCAGTGTACGGGAGCGTTATGCTGACCAAATCAGAATCATCGAAACTAATACTGGCAGCTTCATGGGGCCATTTCGCTGGTGTGATTTGCTTTTGGGGGTTAGACTGCAGCTGAATTGTATGTACCGCGGATGTCGCCGGCAAGCTGTATATCATATGAATTACGCCGAGTGAAGGTGAATCCTGCCGTAAAGCTACTGTTTTTGTTGAATTGTTCTTTCAGACGTGTTGCATAAACCGACCGTCTTGTACCAACTTGTCATGACCCAAACCTGTCCCTATAGGTTTAGCATCGTAACCGGCCAGTAATCTTGGGATTACCGAAGGCCTCTAAGACAAATCAACATAATATAAGAGGCTAGCAGAAGCAAATAACAAATATACAACGTCCATTGAGCTGTACAGACTTATATGAGATAGAAAAATTTTAAATTTTTTATATACATATATGTACATCAACCTTACATCATTATATATATACAGATTAGACAAAAAGGGACTTAGCCATATTTACAAAATACACAAGACTTGTCTAACCAATCAAGAAAACAAAAATTAAACTTTAAATCACATAGCCATAGTCACTTGACACATTTGGAACCTCCACAGGAGGCACATAGATTGGCTGACAAAAACAGATCCCAGGCAGATGCCTCTAAGCCTGGTCACGCGCCTGTTCACTTACATACATAAATAATACAGTGAGCTAGAGCCTAATGAATAATAACAGAGTAAAGAGTTTTAATGAATGATGTCCATATCGAATTCAGAAATCAGATTTCAAATCTCTTATCAAATCAGAAACATAGTCATGTTCATGTTCGTATTCGTATCAGAAACAGAGTCATTCATATTCATATTCAAATCATGTGTGGTACTTCCTTTAGCGTAACATATCATGTTGGTCAAGCATATCAAGTTCCATAATGGAACCTCCGGTACCGGGTAACATATCTCATACATCGGCCACGGTATTATTTCTCCCGGGTGAAGGCCTAGGCCACGGTATTGTTTCCCCCGGGCGAGGGCCTGGGCCAAGGTATTTTTTTCCCCGAGCGAGGGCCTGGGCCACAGTATTATCCCCCGAGCTAGGGCCTCATGACCATAAGCCACAGTATTATGTCCCCTGGGCAAAGGCCTCTACTAAGGATACCACAATTACGTTTTAAAGAAAATTGGACAATCATTCATTCATACAAAACATAGCATTTCAGAAAACTTGTCATTTCATATCATCAGAAAATAATTAAAGTTAAACATAACTTTACAGAGTTATTACTCATAGATAGCTGGAGAAGCAGATCAGACAGATCAAGCAGACAATAGCTCGTGACCTACACAAACACATAACATATACACATTGAAACACAATATCAGTTCCTTGATCAAACTTGACTTTTCTTGTCTTTTTCTGTCTAAGTAGTCCAAAGTTCTACTATGCTTATTCTTTCTTATTTAATGAATCGGGTTCTCATTTCAAATATTCTTTCATTACTAAATCATTCTTTTCTGAATAAACCAATTCCTTACTTGGCTTCTTAATCAAGTACTATCAAGTTAATGACTTGTTCTTTAATCAACTAATTAATGTTGATTATTAGCTTATTAATCTTTATTCATCCATAAATCATGTCTAGAATGCTTTGGAAAGAGATGAGAATAAAAATGTGAACTAAATGCAATTTTTCAAAATATGCTGAAAATAGGGTCTTCGCTCGAGCGCCACTTTGGTCGCTCGAGCGGACTGTAAAATTTTGAAAAACTTCTGGGAGCTCGATTTTCACGCTCGAGCGGGACTTTTCTCGCTCGAGCGGACAATGTGAATTCTGAAATTTCCAAAATTGTAATTGAAGTTCAAATTTGATATTCAGAGCCTCAAAACTTGTATTTTTTGTGCACAAATATGGAGAACCATTGTATAATTTAGTGAACACTCTCAATTAAAAATCATTTATTCAAATTCATGCTCCAATCGTCCAAATTTAGTTTTAACTCATTTTCTTTATATCAAACCCACAATTTTAAAATATGAATTTGACTTTCCAAACTCTTGAAATTTCATGATGTATGTAAAAAAGAGAACCCAATTTTATTATTAATAACAAAAATTAACTTAACTATGAATTACACGAATCAATTTCTTAGAAATTCAACTTAACTCAATTTTTAACCAAAAACTTAATTTATAATCATAGATGTTCTAAAATATGTTTAAATTGAATAAAACTTTTAAATTAAATTACATGCATGGATCAAAGATCAAAATCAAAGAAATTCCTAATTTTCAAAGCTTTTCCTCTTCTCTTTTTTTTTCTTCAAAATATGAGATTGAATTAGTCCAAATTCTTCAAAATCCAAGATGCATGTATAATTAGAGTATTAAACATGTAGAATTTACTCATGCATGTAACAATGAGGCTTAATTTCATGCAAGATCATAACTTCAAACTCAAAATAATTAATTTCTAAGTTAATTTCCATAAATTTGAACCTAACTCCATTGCATGGATCAAAATTTCAATACATCATTGTTGCACGTAATTTATATAACAAAATTTAAGAATAATTCTCAAAATTAAACTCAAACTTAACAAATTTAAAGAATCATAACTCATAATCTTCATCCTAACTTGATTTTTCATGCAAAAACCCAATTTCTATCAATTTATATAATTGATCCTCAATCTTTATTTTTAATCCTCTCAAAAGTCATCTTGAATCAATTTATGTCTAGATTATTTAAACAATGCTAGAAAAAGAATGGAATTTCTTACCTTAAAATGAATTTTTCATAATTTTTAACTTCAATTTTTGGCATCCCACAAAACTCTCTTTTTCTTTATTCTTCCTTCTTCCTTTCCCACGGTTTGCTCCACCAAATTTGGCCACAATGCATATATATATATATATATATAGATAATGAAGTTCTCTCTCTCTCTCGGCTGTCTTGTTCAAGCCAAAAACAAAAACAAGATAGATGTATAGCTTCAACGTATTACATTCATTTTCTTTATTCCACTTTCTTTTCTCTCCCCCCCCCCCCCCCCCCCCCCCCTTTTTTTTTTTTTTGGTTTAAGCCCACGGTTTTGCTCCAGCAGAGGGTGACTACATTGCACATATAGGTAATTGAGCTCTCTTTCTCATTTCTTATATTTCTAGAATACTCCAATTCTCTCATCTTCTTTAATTGACTTGATTAGATTATTACACTGAGTATCCATTAGCTTAATTAATCACCACATCATTTGAAATAATTTTAATCATAATTTAAATAATCATATCTAATCACAAGTTCCACATAATTTAATTAGTCTAATTAGCTTCAATTAAGGCCCAATTAATTATATTTAATTTTATCATTCTGAATCAGATTTTTAAGCAAACCCTCAAAAGGCTCTAAAAATTAATTAAACTTATTGTCATCATCAATTTTGATTCCTCAAATCATTTAGGCCTTCAATTTTTGATTATACTCCAAATTTCCGTCAATTAAATTACATATTCAAATTAGACACCTCATAAATAAATTTAATTCGTAATAATCACAATTCTCAATCTTCATAATTTAATTAACTTAATTAACTCCAATTATGACCTAATTAATCGAATCTCAATTTTACTAAATTGAATCAAATATTTAATTAAACTTCCAAATGGGTCCGTAATTAAAATTAAATTGATTCAACTTCTCAATTTTACTTCCTTAAGCCATTTGGACCCTTAATTTCTAATTTCAAAATAAATCTTTAATAGAATCATATATGAATCAATCTCTATAATTTTTCGTAAATCCCTTATTAAATTATAATAATTGGCAATTAAATTTCAAATCTCCTTAATTAATTAAGTGCTAATCATTATACGTGGTGGGGTCGTTACACAACTCCTCAAGGTGGTCCTTCAACGCATAACAACTGTCAGTATCATGACCGTGGTCTTTGTGATATTTGCACCGCCTATCCCGTCTCCTCGTGTCGGGAGGTCCCACCATCTTGGGTGGCCATTTAAAGAATGGGAGGTGTTAAACTTTAGACATAATCATACTGATCAGCTCCGATAACTCTGTATATTTCTTGTCTGCGCGCCTTATGCACCTGCTATCCACTTGAAGTTGTTCATTTGCTCGATGTGAACATTGGTCATTTGATTGGCGCAAATCTCGTCTTTTGTCTCGTTTAGCCCGATTCCATGGTTCAAGGCTCCGTGATGTACAGAGTTTATCGACTGAACGATTTCAAGCAGGGCCATCTTGTTGGCCTTGTGCCCGACTTTGACCCTCAGGGCATCATCTTCCACTTTGCAGTATTCCTCGACTTTCTTCATTAACGACCAGACTGTTTTAGGGGGCCGTCTGGTCAAGGAGCTACGAAGGGCACTATCAGGATGCAATCCCATCTTAAAGGCGGTGATGGCCATGGAGTCATTGCAGGCATCATCTACTAGATTAAAGCATTTCCAATAGCGCGCCGAATATACACGAAGGGTTTCTCCTAGTTGAATTTGCATTGCCCGGAGAGAATTGACTTGCTTCGGCTAGACCTCGTTGGTGATTAACCTTGCCTTGAAGGATTTTTGGAGTTGGTGGAAGCTCTTAATCAATGCCGGTTCTAATTTATACTACCATCTAACGGCCAATGGTCCCAAACTGCTCGAAAATATTCGACACATGAGGGCCTCGTCGTCTGCATAAAGCGTCATGGCTTGTTTATAATGACGAATGTGATCAGTGGGGTCCGATTTTCCATCGTATAGGGTGAATGATGGCGCTTTGAACTTTTTGGGTATCACTACCCTTGCGATCCGTCGCACAAAGGGGTCATGTTGATCCTCTTCGTCTGAATCATTTTTTCTTCACTTATTCCGCACACGTGGACTTCCTCTGGAAGAACTGGAGACTTCGACTCGACCCTTCTTTTGGGATTCTGGGGATGATGAGTCAGAATCACTGCCACTATCATGTCTCTGAATTCGAGGCCGTTGACTATCCTTTCCCAAAGGTCGTCCTCGATCTTGGCACGCGACCTGTTGCAATTTTGCCACCTCCAGTGCCAAATCCTATAGAAGGCGCTCATTCTCAACTATCATATTTTCCAACCTCTGTTCATTTTGCTTCGCCTGATCCATAATCGCTTGCATTGTCTCATTTACTGATGTCGAGGGTGAGGTATGGGCAACTGAGTCGAAGTTCAAGGCCCTTCGTGCGGCAATGTTCTCCGGCCCAAGTATGTTTCTTGGAGTGGTATCATCTCGTGGCGTAAGGTCATCAGTGACTACCGAAGGATCATCTGTCACGCCCGCCACGGATGTACTTGAGTATTCCCACAGACGGCGCCAATTGTGGAAATCCTGTCGAAGGCGCTCGTTCTCAGCTATCATATTTTCCAACCTCTGTTCATTTTGCTTCGCCTGATCCATAATTGCTTGCATTGTCTCATTTACTGATGTCGAGGGTGAGGTCTGGGCAACTGAGTCGAAGTTCAAGGCCCTTCGTGTGGCAATGTTCTCCGACCCAAGTGTGTTTCTTGAAGTGGTATCATCTCGTGGCGTAAGGTCGTCAGTGACTACTGAAGGATCATCTGTCACGCCCGCCATGGATGTGCTTGAGTATTCCCACGGACGACGCCAATTGTGGAAATATGGTTTGGAAATACTCTATGGATCCTATAGGACGCTCTTGATCCTTAGCTAGTCACCTGAAAATGGATGAACACTCCAGTCGGGGGTGCTGGAATTAGCACTCTGACGGACAAGTCAGTGTATACTCTCTTGGTTACTTGTATCTCAAGTTAATCTTATTTGTTCTCACACCCCTTTTCTTAGTTGATGCTCCTCTTATTTATAATCGTCCTGGATATTGATGGTTAGGCCCACCTTTGGACCAACGAATAATTGCTTACTCGGCTATTTTGTCCTATATATTCGTACTCGGCCCAGTTTACAGCTGATTCTACGGCCGATTTGGTTATTCGGCCTTTGTGTCCCTCCAGGATAGAGCCGTATAATACATAACTTGATTTCTTTCTTTAAACTAAATCGGTTTCCCTATGTAAGAATATTATTCAGCTCCCACATTAGAGAATCTTAAAAAGCAAAAATTTTATGTGTTTCTAAGTGCTTTTCCAAGCAAAATTTTCTCTCTACAAAAATCATGGCCAATGACAAATTAGGTTCTGAAAATGTCATGCCTGAGGGGCAATTTTTTAAGCTATTAATTGAAAATGAAGACCAACTTCTTTTGCCAAAAGCTATTGAGCATTTTAATCCAATTGCGGGATATGGTTTTAAGTCAAATATGACAAAGAATGCTGAACAACCATTACAAAATGATGGTGAACATTCAATTGGAGAGTATGATTTTCAGCCAAACATGACTAAATTTAATGAACAACAATTACAAAATGATGATGAAAATCCAATTTGAGGGCATAGTTTTAAGCCATAACATGGCTAAATTTGATGAAAAAGCATCACAAAATGATAGTGAAAATTCAATTAGAGGGCATGATTTTAAGCCAAACATAGCTAAAAATTATGAACAACCCACATTTAATGAATTTGAATTTTTCGACATTGTTAATTTTGTCAAAAAATTTAATTTTCTAAAGTCAATTGACATTATGAGTTCTGTCATCCAACAACTACAATGGCTTTGTGGTTCACATCAAAAATTAATTTTGATGAAGTGGTTTACAAAAAGAAATTCTGAATTTTATTTCCATTTTTTATATAACAGTAATGGGAGACTATTTCGATGTGGCCACAACAACAAAACACTATATATATATGGCCAATCAATTATAATTTTCATAGTTTTTATTATATATTTATGCTCATACAACTCTTCAAGAATTCGAATACCCATTCTTAAAGAGTTAGGGGCATTGTTTGCACGATAAATAAAATTTATGTCGATTATAAATAGGTTTAAACTTTCTATTACTTATTATTATTATTGTTATTATTATTATGATTATGCAGGAAAATCTTGAAAATTAAGAGAAGTTAAGTCAAGTTTTGAAGATTCAATAGATGGAGAACAAGTGGCAATGGAAGTTATATGAGTAGTTAGATGATGGGTAAAAAATTTACATGTGTTTGGTAAAAAAATTTAGTATTTGAGAGAGATACTTCATGTCAGATAACTCATTATGAAATTATAATTCCTAATCTTTTATTATCTTCTCTCGCCCAAGCTTTATTTAACTTCAATGCTGAAAAGTTCTTGAAATAAACGCTCTCTGATAATAACTTTTGTTTATCATAACCATACACATTTAATAAGATCATTACAATATAATAGATTTTAAAAAATTGAATCATTTGGTAACAAGCGATGAGGTCAATTAATTCAAGTATATGTTCTCACAATAAATTAATCAATTAAATTTATTTATACACACACATATATATATATAATTAGGATAAATTATATTTTGTCTCCTTTATGTTTGATTACTTTTTACTTTGGTCATTAAAATTTATTTTTTTCCATTTTGACTCATCATATTTTAAGTTTTTCTCAATTTACTCCTAAAATTGATTTTTGTTAAAAATTAGATAAAAAAAATGACATATTAACAATCACGTAATATAAAAATATTTCATTAAATATAACTCACATTTCTGATACAAACTCAAATTCTAATATAATAATATATTTTCATGTTATATGACAGTTTTCATGACATTTTCTATCTAATTTTGAACATAAGTTAACTGTAGTAAATTGACAAACTTTAAGAAATAAAGTAAAAAAATGACCAAACATAAAATGACAAAGTGTGATTTACCTATGGAAAATGTTTAATACCCACAAAAAAAACCTCCCAATTGTACCCACAATTATGTGATATTACATGTGTCAACTTTTGATTTATTATATATCTAATAATATAGGATCCACCCTCTTACAACATCATTGTAGGTGGAGTTATGAGTTAAAAGTATGAATCTGTATCGTTACTTTTTACCTATATAACTAAGTACAAAAGATTGCATTGTATGATTGAAATTAAATTAAAGCACTTCTGAAGTGTGTAAGTACATACCATACATTTTTGTGTGAGTTCTCATAAATATACATAAGTTATGTTACAAAATGGCATAAATTTTAATAAGTATATTTAAATTAACCCATAACAATTTAAAAAAATCACAAGTTACGTATATTTGGGAGATAATTTATATATATTTATAAGTATTTATACAAAACATATGACATATAACTTGCACACCCAAACACTTCCTAACCTACCAAGTCTTCCCGTTGACTAAAACTCAGAACATACCAAGTCTTCCCGTTAACTTAAACAACCACCGCAGAAGACTCCAGGAGGAGCCAACTTTGACTAGACCCTCTCAGCATATTTATTCAAGCAATATATATATATATATTATTATATAAAATAAAGAAAATTTCAAATGCGATTTCTATTCATCTTTTTCATATTATATATTTGTACACACATAACATTTACATAGACCGCTAACATGTATATAAATATTCTTATTATGTGAGTTCAGTCATCATTTTTTCAGAGTTTCAACTTCTGTTCTACTCATCTCCAATTTGTGGCAAAGCTTTGGATTGCATTAATTGTAAGTCTCTCTCTCTCTCTCTCTCTCTCTCTCTCTCGCATTCTTGTTCTGGGATTAGCCTGTATATGTTTATTGGTTTTGTTTTTGATTCCTGAAAACTATCTGCTATAAAATGTGAGAAAAGTTCTCACACAGAGTACTATGTAGTGAATCTACATCCTTAAACATAAGCTATTACTGTGAGTGAAGGTAGTGAGGATGATTGATTCTTGATGCATTAATCTCAACTTAATATTTGAATGATTAATTGATAATCTTTCCTCTTCTTATCATGAAAATGATCATGAAAGATTCTCCACCGTTAGATTACACATACAAGAAAACACCACACACTAATCAAATGATGAAAAAATTTCATGAAACATTTCATGATATTTTTTTCATAATCCCTAATATTATTCTTCTTCTTTAAATGGTTGATGATAATTATTTTTTTGGCAATTAATGGATGAGAAAAGTTATTATTGGTTATATGCTCTCCTAAGCAAAATAAATAAATAAATAAAAATCTCTTTTCCCTTCCCATTTTCTTTCCCTTCGCAGTTATTCTATCAATTTTTTGATCCAAACACAACCTAAAAGTAATATGAATTTTTTGTGAAAAGGAAAGAAGAAAAATAGTGGAAACAGAGTGTTCTAGGTCTTCTTTTGGTGCAAAAACTTGCATAGTTTTGGGTTACTAAAGAAAGTCAGAAAAGTGAAATTGACGCTGAATAATTTTACAGAAATGTTATGTACCGAGAATTTAAATCTGTGAGATATGTGAGATATCTGAATGAATGTTATATTCAATGTGTATATTGGTTACAAGAGTGATGCTCATTTATAGAGGAAGCACCGAAAGGAGAAGACAAAAGCTATGCGTAATAATGAAAGTGTGTGAGTGGTGTTTGGCCTTTACAGCCGAAAGAAAAGAATCCTATGCTTTCTATGCTCTGTCCTATAATATATTATACTATATACATTATACATTAACAGCCCCCCTCAAACTCAAGGAGGACAAACATCAACCAACTGGAGTTTGGAGACAAGTTCAACGAAGCAGCCAGGAGAATGAGCTTTGGTGAAAATATCAGCAGGTTGATCAACAGAAGAGATCGGATGGAGATGGACAGTACCACGAGTGACGTGTTGACGAATAAAATGGCAGTCAATCTCAATGTGCTTGGTGCGATCATGAAAAACATCATTGTGAGCAATTTGAAGATCACTTTGATTGTCACAAAAAAGGTCAGTAGCACTAGAGGGGGTAACAACCAGGTCAGCAAGAAGCCAACGAAGCCAGAGAAGCTCTTGAGTAGTATCAGCAAGAGCACGATATTCGGCATCGGTACTGGAACGAGCAGTAAGAGATTGTTTCTTGCTGCGCCAAGAAATAAGAGAATCACCTAGAAAAAAGCAGAACCCAGTAGTAGAGCGGCAGTCAGTAGGATCTCCAGCCCAATCAGCATCGAAAAAAGCACGAAGCTGGAGAGATGAGCGGGCGGAATAATGAAGACCATGAAACATGGTGCCTTTGAGATACCGAAGGATACGAACTAATGCAGCATAATGAGGGGTACGAGGAGCCGACATAAACTGGCTGACAATATGAACGGCATAGGCAATATCAGGACGAGTAACAGTGAGATAGACAAGACTGCCAACCAGCTGACGATATAGGGTAGCATCAGAGAGAAGAGTACCATCAAGGGGTGTAAGACGACTCTAAGGCTCCAGGGGAGTGGAGGCAGTCTTGCAATCCGTAAGACCAGCACGTGTGAGAAGATCAGAGGTATACTTAGCCTGAGAGAGAAAAGAACCCGTAGAATCATGAAAGATTTCAAGACCTAAGAAATAGCTGAGAGGACCAAGGTCTTTCATCTCGAAATGATGGCTAAGAAACTGTTTAAGGTGAAGAATACCATCGATATCATCACCGGTGATAATCATGTCATCCACATAAAGCAAAAGCAGGGTGGTCCCTTGAGCTGTTTTCCGGATAAAAAGAGCAGTATCATAAGAGCTGGAGGTGAAACCACATTCATGAATAATAGAGCTGAACTTGGCAAACCAAGCGCGTGGAGCCTGTTTTAGACCATATAAAGCACGCTGAAGTTTGCAGACTTTATGAGGTGGATAAGTAGACCCAGGGGGAGGTTGCATGTAGACCTCCTCGAGAAGAACACCATTAAGAAAAGCATTTTTCACGTCCAGTTGATAAAGATCCCATTGTCGGGTGGTAGCAACAGCAATCAAGTTGCGAACAGAGGTGAGACGAGCAACAGGAGCAAAGGTCTCCTCATAGTCAATACCATATTCTTGGTTGAAGCCTTTGGCAACAAGGCGGGCTTTGTAGCGCTCAATAGATCTATCAGAACAAGTCTTGATTTTGTATACCCATTTGCAGCCAATGGCAAACTTGCCAGGAGGAAGATCAACAATGTCCCAAGTATGAGTTTTGTCTAAAGCCTGCAATTCATCAGTCATAGCATGCTGCCAAAGAGGATTAGAGCGAGCCTCACGATAGGAGGTCGGTTCATAAGTAGAAAAAGCAATAAAACCAACAATAAAGTCACGAAGACGAGTAGAAGGTTGGGTTACCCGGTGTGGTCGAGCAGAGGAAGGAGGAGCCAGAGGAAGAGACTCAGTAGGAGGGAAAGAACCCGAGAGAGCAAGAGCAGGACCATCAGAGCGAGCAGGGGCATGGGACAGACTAGTAGGCAAGGCGATCTCGAGAGAGGTTGGCAGGGGCTGTGGAGTAAGAGGATCAGAAAACTCGAGAGAGGCTGGCAGGGGTGGTGGAGTAAGCTCATCAGAAAATAGATCTGTGGAAGGATTAGTAAAAAACAGAGAGGGTGAGGGAACGGACAAACGGAAGAGAGAGAGAGCGAGAGAGGAAAACATTTTGTGTTCCCAAAAGACCACATGATAAAAGATACGAAGTCGCTGGGAGAGAGGATCCCAACAACGATACCCCTTATGTTCAATACCATACCCCAAGAAACAACAAAGGCGGGAACGAGGTTCAAGTTTGGTACGTTCATGAGGTTGGAGAAGAACAAAACAGGCAGATCTAAAGACCCTAAAGTTGGTGTAAGGGGGACGAGTGCCATGCAGACGCTCATAAGGAGTGTGATTATGAATGACAGGTGTAGGGATACAATTGATAGTGTAAATAGCAGTGAGAGCGGCCTCTCCCCAAAAATGTTCCGGACAAGAGGAAGACAGAAGAAGAGTGCGAGTAGTGTCGAGAATATGCCGATGTTTCCGTTCAGCACGTCCATTTTGTTGAGACATACCGGGACAGGAACGATGAGGTTGAGTACCATGACTCTGAAGAAAGGAAAGAAAGTCAAAATCTTTATATTCCATGGCATTGTCATAGCGAAAAAGCTTAATAGTTTTAGAAAATTGTGTTTTAACCATTGCAGCAAAATTGTAATAAAGTTGTTTGAGCTCAGAGCGATTTTTCATAAGAAACAACCACGTAAAATGGGAAAAATCATCTATAAAAACAACAAAATAGCGTGCGCCGCCCATAGTGGGAGTAGGAGAGGGTCCCCAAATATCAGAATGGATGAGATCAAATGGTGCAAGAGAAACAGAGTCACTTTTATTAAACGACAAAGCAGGTTGTTTGGCAAGTTGACAGGACACACAATCTAAAGCATCAAAACTTACAAGACCTAAATGACCACTAGAAATTAAAGATTTTAAATGACCAACAGAAAGATGGCCTAAACGATAGTGCCAAAACTGAAAAGGAGATAAAGGAGGAGCAGTGGTAACAGTGGTAGGAGCGGTGATTTGAGAGGAAGCCGGAACATGAAGATGGATAAGTTCGTAGAGACGTCCATGCTTATGACCTATCCCAAGAGTTTGCCCCGTCCGAGGGTCCTGCACCAAACAACCAATATGGGAAAAGGTAACAGTTAGACCATGCTCACATAATTGACTAATGGAGATAAGATTTAAAGTGAGAGCAGGCATAAGATATACATGGGATAAAGATAAGTGAGAGGTGGAAATAGAACCAACATGACTTACAGACAGAAGAGACCCATCAGCAGTATGGATAGAAGGAACATGAGGAGTAGAAGAGAGAGGAGTAAGCATAGTAGGGTCAAAGGTCATGTGATTACAACAAGCGGAGTCAAAGTACCAGGAAGTATTACCTGCGATGACAAACAAAGCAGTAGATGGAGGAGTACCGGAATTCTGCCAAAAATGTTGAAACATGGCTTCGACATCTGTTTGGGAGAAGATTGGAGTAGAAGGATCTATAGGGACAGAGGAAGGTAAATCCTCTGAGGCAGCAGCAACAGTGCGTTGAGCAGGGATTGGTTTAAACGGAGTCCTAGAACGGTGAGAGTTGCTGCGAAAAAAATGCCCGGGGGAAGGACCATTGTGAGAGGCACGGGTGGGATTGCGGAAGCAATCTTGCTGGAGATGACCAGGACCAGTCTTGTTGCAAAATCGACAAAGACGAACTGGACAATTAACCAGAAGATAAGTCGACAGAAGACTGCAATTTTGACAGTAGTTGCAGAAAGTTGACTTCTGTAGTGAAGGTGGTGAAGGAGAACTCCGAATCTGGGGAGTAGCAAGAACAGAGTCCACAGGGTGCGGATGGAGAGTACCAAACCTGGTTTCCTCTGACAGGAGTTCAGAAATTGCTTGCTCAAGAGTGGGTAAAGGAGTGCGATGAATGAGAGATGCGCGTACTGGCTCAAAACGGGAAGTGAGAGCCATGAGAAACTGAACCAAGCGCTGTTGGTCACAGTAAGTAGTAAACAAGGCAGCATCCTTTGTACAATCCCATAGAGATTCAGAAAGAGCGAGCTGATCCCAAACATAATACATTTGGGAGAGGAAATCATTAATGGTCTGAGTTGTTTCTTGGCGCATACGGTGAAGATGACTCAGAAGCTGATATTGGTGAGCAAGGCCAGTAGTCTGATAGCGTTCTTGTAAAAAATCCCAGATGGCCTTGGCTGGAGAGGAAGCAGAGTCAAGTTGGAACCGACCAAACTGAAGGCTGATAGATGTAATAGAAGTATTGCGAAGCCAAATGATGATCTGATAGTTTTTACTATCCC
This sequence comes from Camellia granthamiana, assembly GCA_036172215.1. Classification (NCBI taxonomy): domain Eukaryota; kingdom Viridiplantae; phylum Streptophyta; class Magnoliopsida; order Ericales; family Theaceae; genus Camellia; species Camellia granthamiana. The sequence continues at coordinate 148,079,559 of CM069909.1, read as the reverse complement.
AATCCTCCAGACGGTCGACATATTTGGCAGCGGATTCTGTGGTTGCTTGGATGGGTTTGCACACATCCCCAGTGATGATGCGCCAAAGTTTCTTTCCTTTGAGGAACCCAGACATAGCTTGTGCCCATAAGACATAGTTAGTCCCGTCAAGAACAACGGAAATAGGGTGGTTAGAGGAGTCCAGGCGATCCATGAGGGAAAAGCAGTACTATCGAGGTAGAATCTGAAAAATCTGAGGTTGCCAGTGAATTCAGAGGGTCCAAATCAATGGGAAATGAGTGAACTGACCAAAAAATATGACCAGAAAGGCACTAAATTGGCTTGTCAAAGTGAGTTAACTGTTCTGGTCAACAATTCTGGTCAAACAGGATGATGTCACTGTTGACAGAGATGATGTCACAGGTGTGGCGCACGTTAGCAGAGAAGTGCGCGGCGTACGATAGCAGAGGAGAACAAGCGGCGCAAGAAAGCAGCCAGGGCTGACGTCGGCTGACGTCAGAAACACGCGGCTCACGTTAGCAGATGAGGCCGCGGAGCACAATAGCACGGCACAAGTGTATGAGGCGCATAGAGCGCGTCTGAGAACGAGGAAGCGCGTGGCTTGAAGTTCTGGCGGCGCGTGGAGGCAGGTGGAACGTCGGATGATGAGGAATCTGGTGGCGTTGGATTTGTCGTGAGGAACCGAAGGTTCTGGTGTGGTCCAATCTGTAAGTTAGATAAGGACGAGATATGCAACAATCTGCCAAACAGAAAATGTGATGAACGAGATACACAGCAATCTGCTAAGAAAAAAATATGATGCAGCGGAAGAAGAGACTAGGCAAAACACCTGTGCTCTGATACCATGTGAGATATGTGAGATATCTGAATGAATGTTATATTCAATGTGTATATTGGTTACAAGAGTGATGCTCATTTATAGAGGAAGCACCGAAAGGAGGAGACAAAAGCTATGCGCAATAATGAAAGTGTGTGAGTGGTGTTTGGCCTTTACAGCCGAAAGAAAAGAATCCTATGCTTTCTATGCTCTGTCCTATAATATATTATACTATATACATTATACATTACATTATACATTAACAAAATCTATGGCGTAGATTTAAACCCTAATGGGGTGTTGTCTACAATTAAAATAAATCTAATCCATATATTTTAAATTCTATTATATATATTGGGTAATATTTTAGTATGTCACATTGATGATAAATTTATAAGGGAATTACATCCTCGTAGTGGGTCAAAAAAATTTTTTTTTTTTTTTTTTTTTACGCAAATAAGAAGGGGGGCAAGTCATACTTACAGCCTCATAGGATTTCACTTGCACCCCATCACAAAATCACTTGCATCTCATATGTTTTTTGTAACACTCATTTCATATGTTTTTTGTAATTTTTTTTTTCTGTCCCACTGTACTATAGTTTTCCCTAATATATTGACCATCTAATTTTGTGATCCCTGATGTACTATAAAAATAAAAATAAAAATACTCAAAGTACGAATCTATGACAGTAGAATTTTATCTTGTTACAATTTCTAGTGAAGTTTCTTTATTAGGAAACCATGGCATAATTGCTTTAGACGAAATGCAAGTAAACACATAAAGGATTATACATTAATAAAGTCGCATACTATTACACTGATGTGCCTTTTTATTTTTTTATTTTATTTTATTTTTTATCATAAGTACAGGAAATCAAAGTGATTGAGAGTTACAAACTAGATGAAATTACAGGGAAGTATCACTCATGAGATTAATAAGTGATTCTGAGGAAGGAGAAGATGTCATACCAATGGATCCAATGTTAAGAACAATGAAACCTATCTGCAATAAAATCCGACGTGCTCTTAACAGCCCAATCTATCACCCAAGAAACCGCTCCAATGAGAAAACAGAAAGCCCACTGTTCAGGATTTAACCTTGCACTGCCAGCAAAAATATTTGCAATCTTCGTATACAATGCCAACAAAACAATAGTACCAACCATCGCCATCCAAAACCAGCAATTTCGATGGATACCCTTGAACACGTTCTTTCTTTCCAATTCTCGTGCGTTGAACCAATTGAAAACCTGGCAAAGGACAAAACTGTTGAAGATCATAGCATTACTAACCTTCTGTGTGGTGTCCAATACAGCTTGTCCTTTAAACCGAAAGGTCACCAGAATTGCAGCCTGGTATAGGGCTTGAAGGACTATGTTTCTCCACATGGTTCTTGTCATTGGCGAGTCAATTGATCTTATTGGTGACTTCTTCATTAGTGTCTCGGTGGGTGGATCCATCAACAAAGCTAGGCCACCTAGAACGGCCACAATGAAGCATACTTAGAAATACTGAATTGTTGTTATTGGGACATCTCCAAAACAGATAGCTGTGATTATATTTATCAGTACCCACGCAATGGTCACGGTGAACTCAAGTTTGATGAACTTTTGAACGTTTTCATATGCACATCGTCCGCACTTCATGATGGTGAACAACGAATTGAAATCACCATCCCAGATGATGATGTTGGAGCTCTCTCTGGCCATTTCTGTGCTACCACTTCCCATTGTGATTCCGACGTTTGCTTCTTTAATCGCTGGCGTCTCATCTGTTCTGGCACCCACCATTGCAACTATGTGGCCCTTTTCCTTCAAACATTTCACCAGAAGAAGCTTGTCAGAAGGGAGTGAACTTGCCACAACACAAATTTGATCTACCATTTCCATCCTCCCTTCATGTGTAGAATTTCGAAATTTTTCACCAAGCACCACTGAATCTGAGTTGGGTACGTTTAATCCGCACTCTAGAGCTATGGATTCTAACTCAGACGCACCACATCCTGACACCAATTTGATGTTGACGCCAGCACCTATGCAATCTTCCATTGATTTTCTGAATGAATTTTTTAGACCTAGTAATCCAAGCAAGATCAAGCCTGTTTCTTCAAGAGTAGCTTTATCAGTTTGTTTGTAACCAAATGCAATAGTTTTGAGATGTTTACCTTGCATATCTGCAATAAGTTGCCCGAAAAATACTCTTTGTTGTTCATCGATAACATTCATCACTCCTTCATTACTGTAATAGGATGAGCACATTGCCAGTATTGTTGATGCAGTTCCTTTCCAATAGGATGAGTTCACACTTTCCCCGTTCTTTCTCATCAAAACGCCACATCCCTCCTCATCAAAGTTCAATTCTTTCACCTCAGCAATGACACATTCTTGCTTCAGAATATCTAGTTTCAGTCCCAACTTCAAATAAGCCCAAGAGAGGAGCGAGTCTTCCATTAAAGAAAAAGGTCTCTTCAATCCTAGAATTGGTGTGGCAATTCCTTTGCATAGAGCTTCTATGACTTTTGGGGCTATAGCGGATTCATTGTTGAAGACCTGTCCACTAACGTACAACATGTCAACTTCTCTCTGGTTCAAGTTTAGCCCACAAGTTTTGTCAGTGCAGATCGTTGTTACTGAACCCATGGTGATACAAGCCAAGAAATCTTGAATTGTGGCCTTACCCAACAATGCTTTTTTATTCCAATAATAGAGGGCGAGAGTTACCATTAAAGGCAATCCCTCTGCAATCCCCACCAAAATCATGGTAAGTGAAGAAGTTAATAGATCAGTCTTCCCCTTTGGCTTCTTGACAATTTTATAAATAGCATCTATAAATTCTTTGATAGCAGCCAGTTTAGCTTTGAGATCAAGAATTACAGAGGCAGCACTACCCTTACTGAACTCAAAACGAAGGAACAACACGACAAGGATGATGATAGTGATTAGTGTTGATATCACCCCATGTGAAAGGGGTGATTTCCTTCCAGTGTGAAGTCGGCTGCAACATTCCTCCATTACAGCTACCAACCGACAAGCTACCGAAGTTGTTGATCCACCATCGTTGAACAACAGCTGGCCATGTGCAAGGCCAGCCACCTCCCTCCCTTCTCATGTATAAATAGAGGTAGAGAGAGCAGAGAGATTACAGGGTGGTGAGCTTAAGAGTGAGTAGTGAGTAGTGAGTAGTGAGTGGTGAGTTCAAGAGAGAATACAGAGTGAGTGAATTGTGTAATTCTTCCATTTCTCCATATAGTGAAATCCGTTGCCCGTGGACGTAGGCGATTTGCCGAACCACGTTAAATCTCTTGTGTTATTGCTTGTGTGTGTTCCCTGGTGTGCTCCCGATCCACAACAATTGGTATCAGAGCTCGGGTTGTGAAAAATAGAATTTTTTCGAAAGTGCCCAGATTTCGAAGTGCTCGAAATCAACGTTTGAGCACACCAGGAGCAAGAACTCCAGGAGAGGAGTCCAGAACAGCAAAAACCAAGCCCAGAAAAGGCTCCACGCGCTCTCACGCACCTTCTGAAGAAGGAGAGTGAAGCCTATACTCCACACGTGCCGCCATGCACTGTTCAGCCACCGGCGTGTCATCACACTCGCAGACACGCGCCCTCAAGCGCAGCGCAAGGAAGAAGACGACTGAGTAATGCGCGTGTAATATACGCTCCAGCCACGTCATCCGCCACGCAGATGCCACGTCAGTGCCACGCAGATGCCACGTCAACGCCCACATGTCAGACACGTGTCAGACCACGTCATCACTGAGCCGTTGACCGCGCTGCCAAGCCGCCATTGACCGCGCCGTTCTGGAGTAATTATCCGGTGCATCTCAGACGCACTAGATTCCACAGATCTAAACCGTCAAAACTGTTTTGGCTTGATCAGAGCCATTCGGAGTCCGTTTCTGATGATCCAATAGTACTTTCCAACTATTTGGAGTATTCCAGACACATCTGTACGGTCAATTTTTTGAATCGGAGTTTCTAAAAAAAAAAAATTTAATGGCAAAATATACAGAGACGAGATCAACCGAGTCCGTAAGTAATCCAGCGAGTACAAGCAACTCTAGGCATTGGACCCCGGTGTCCCATGCTAAGTTCGAGGTAGAGAAGTTTGATGGAAGCAGCAACTTCGGCATGTGGAGATGCGAAGTTAAAGATATGCTCGTCCAGATGAACCTGCACTTCACTCTGGGAGACAAACCAGATGACCTGGACAGGATAGAATGGGAGAAAGTGAATCTCCTGGCCTGCAGTTCCATCCAACTTTGCCTTGTAAAAGAGGAGAAGTACACCTTCACAGAATATGATATTGCGAAGGAGCTTTGGAAGACGCTGGAAGATAAGTTCATGACAAAGAGCATTGAGAACCGGCTCCACTTGAAGAAGAGGTTGTTTCGACTACAAGAAAGGTATTTCGATGAACGAACACCTAAACAACTTCAACAAAATTCTCACCGATCTGAAGAACTTGGATGATCATATTGGTGACGAAGATAATGCACTGTTATTGTTGAATTCCTTGCCTGACTCATATGATCATCTTACTACCACTTTATTATACAATAAAGAAAAGATCAAGTATGCTGATATTGCAAACGCCTTGGTAAATAATGAGTTCAGAAGGAAAGATAAATCTGCAAACAGGGACTCAGCATCCGAGGCATTGACAGTCAGAGGCAGATCAAATAACAGGAGATATATAGGGCGAGGAAAGTCTCGCTCAAAATCCAGAGGGAAATCATCGGATAGAAGACGTCTTGCAAAAGACGAGTGTGCTTCTTGTCGCCAGAAGGGGCATTGGGCAAAGGATTGTCCCAATAAAGACAAGAAAGAAGAAAAGGTGAACGTTGCACGAGATGGAGATAATGGTGAAGGATCAGCCTTCACAGTTTCATCATATGGCCAGTCTGATGAATGGATTATAGATTCTGGATGTTCCTACCACATGTGCCCGAACAAGCCGTGGTTCTCGAGCTTACGAGAGTTCGATGGAGGAGTTGTGCTGATGGGCAACGACCAAGCTTGCCAGACAAAGGGGATTGGAACAATTCGACTGAAGATACATGATGGAACAATCAGAATTCTTGAAGATGTTCGGTATCTACCAGCTTTGACAAAGAATCTCGTCTCAGTGGGAGTTTTAGACTCCAAAGGTTACAGAGTAACTATGGAAGGTGGAGTCCTCAAAGTTGTTCGAGGAGCATTTGTTGCAATGAAAGGTACTCGACAGGGAAATTTATATTTCCTAGACGGCTCTACAGTCACAGGGAGAGTGACTGTCTCCACCAGCTCAGAAGATGATGTATCAGACACTTCCAGACTTTGGCACATGCGCCTAGGGCATGTCGGTGAGAAGGCTTTACAAGGATTGGTAAAGCAAGGCCTGTTGAAAGGCGCCAAAACAGGGAAGCTTGAGTTCTGCGAGCATTGTGTACTGGGCAAGCAAACAAGAATCAAGTTTGGTACTGCTATTCATCGTACCAAAGGGATTCTAGACTACGTTCACACCGATGTATGGGGTCCTTCCAAGAATGCTTCTTTGGGAGGTAAACACTACTTTGTGTCGTTCATTGATGATTTTTCAAGAAGAGTTTGGGTTTACACAATGAAGCATAAAGATGAAGTATTAGAAATCTTTCTTATGTGGAAGAAAATGATTGAGACCCAGACAGGTAGAAAGATCAAGAAGCTCAGATCTGACAATGGTGGGGAATACACATCAGATCCCTTCTTAGAGGTTTGCCAAAATGCAGGGATAGTGAGACATTTCACAGTTCCTGGAACACCGCAGCAAAATGGAGTTGCAGAACGCATGAACCACACTTTGGTGGAGAAAGTCCAGTGTATGCTGTCACATTCTGGATTGAGCAAGGCATTTTGAGGCGAGGCATTGAACTATGCTCGTCATCTTGTCAACAGACTACCTACCGCAGCACTAGATGGCAAGACTCCCACGGAGGTATGGTTAGGAGTGCCAGCTACTGATTATGATCAGTTATGTATCTTCAGATGTCCAGCTTATTTTCATGTTACAGAATCTAAGTTGGATCCAAGAGCCAAGAAAGCCATCTTCTTGGGCTTCAGTGACGGTGTCAAGGGATACAGACTCTGGTGACCTGAATCAAAGAAAGTTGTCACTAGAAGAGACGTTACCTTTGATGAGTCTACAATGCTGAAGCAACCAAATCCTCAAGAAAATGATGAAGCATTGAAGAAGTCAGTGCAGGTGGAGTTTGAGACTCCAGCAAAGACTAGTCAGCCAATCAACCATCCTGAAGAAGTCTCAGTGGATAGCTCTGAAGAGAGTTTAGATGAAAATGAAGATCCAGAGGCCCCACAACAATCAGAACCCATTGCAATCAGGAAAGCAAAAAGGGTTACTAAACAACCCGGTTAGATGACCGATATGGTAGCCTATGCACTTCCAATCATTGAAGACAATGTTCTTTGCACTTTCAAAGAAGCCGTGCAGCATGCAGAAAGTGTCAATTGGAAGGAGGCTATGGATGAAAAGATCAGGTCACTTCACAAGAACCAGACTTGGGAGTTAGTGCAACTTCCAAAAGGTAAGAAAGCAATTGGGTGTAAGTGGGTTTACACCAAGAAAGAAGGCATCCCAGGCAGAGACAACATCAGATTCAAAGCTAGAGTGGTAGCTAAAGGCTATGCTCAGAAGGAAGGAATAGACTACAATGAGGTATTCTCACCTGTTGTGGAGCACATGTCTATTCGTATCTTGTTAGCTTTGGTTGCACAATTTGATCTCGAGCTTGCCCAACTCAATGTCAAAACTGCCCTTTTACATGGAGATCTTGAAGAGGAGATATACATGTCCCAGCCAGATGGTTTCAAAGTTGCTGGAAAAGAGAATTGGGCCTGTAAGCTGAACAAATCGTTGTACGGGTTGCAGCAATCCCCAAGACAGTGGTACAAGCGATTTGATTGGTTCATGATCGAGAAAGAATACACAAGAAGTCAATTTGATCATTGTGTATATTTTCGTAAGCTTCCAGATGGTTCCTTTATCTATTTGCTGTTATATGTGGATGATATGTTAATTACATCTAAGAGCAAGGTAGAGATTGACAAACTCAAGGCACAATTGGCAAGAGAGTTTGAAATGAAGGATTTGGGAGAAGTAAAGAAAATTCTTGGCATGGAGATCAAGAGAGACAGGAAGAAGGGCACGGTTTGTCTGACACAAACCCAGTATCTAAAAAAGGTGTTAGACAGATTTGGCATAAATGGGGAACAAAAGCTGTGAGTACACCATTGGCCCCTCATTTCAAGCTCAGTGCTTTGATGTCTCCACGCACAGAAGAAGAATGGAAGCATATGGCACAAGTTCCATATGCAAATGCAGTTAGTGCATTAATGTATGCTATGGTTTGTACAAGGCCTGACATCTCACATGCTGTGAGTATGGTAAGCAGGTATATGCATGATCCAGGAAAAGATCACTGGCAGGCAGTGAAGTGGATCCTAAGGTACATACATGGCACGGTTAATCTGGGATTGAAGTTCGAGAGAGATAACCGACTCGGACAGAATCTGGTTGGATATGCGGACTCAGATTATGCTGGTGACTTGGACAAACGCCGATCAACAACAGGGTATTTATTTATGCTTGCTAAAGGGCCGGTGAGTTGGAGGTCAACGCTTCAGTCAACAGTGGCTTTGTCTACTATAGAGGCAGAGTACATGGCAGTGACAGAAGCCTTTAAGGAAGCTATTTGGCTACATGGGTTAATTAAGAACTTGGGTATTGTTCAGAAGCACGTTGAGGTGTTTTGTGATAGTCAGAGTGCCATTTGTTTGGCAAAGAACCAGGTTCATCATTCCCGCACTAAGCACATTGATGTCCGTTTCCATTTCATCCGAGAAATTATGAATGAAGGGGATATTCTGCTTCAAAAGATTAGTACTGCAGATAATCCAGCCGATATGCTCACAAAAGTGGTTTCTGGGATCAAGTTCCAACATTGTTTGGACTTGGTCAACATCTCTCGGAACTAAGTACCTTCGGGTGCAAGGCAGTGTTGATCGATCACTATGGACAGAGGGCAAAGGCATGATAGTCAAGGGCATCCCAGTAGAGGGTGCAGGACATCCAATCAGGGGGTGTATGATATCTTGGTTACACAAGTTCAAGCATAGCAGGTGAAGACATCCGAGACAGGAAACGTAGAAGAGATCTGTGGAAGATAGGAGCAGAGGCTCTCTCCAAATCAGAGAGTGGTGTGAGTTGAGTTGAGGATGTAGGATTCCCTCCTCCTTTTGTATCTCTGGTGTATTATCTCTAGCTTCAGGAGATGCAGACTATGTTGAATTTTGGACGTGACAAAGATTAGCGGCAGTGTGTGCCATAGATCACCTCGCATGGGTTAAGGGGGTGATTTGTTGATATCACCCCATGTGAAAGGGGTGATTTCCTTCCAGTGTGAAGTTGGCTGCAACATTTCTCCATTACGGCTACCAACCGACAAGCCGCCGAAGTTGTTTATCCACCATCGTTGAACAACAGCTGGCCATGTGTAAGGCCAACCAGCTCCCTCCCTTCTCATGTATAAATAGAGGTAGAGAGAGCAGAGAGATTACAGGGTGGTGAGCTTAAGAGTGAGTAGTGAGTAGTGAGTAGTGAGCAGTGAGTAGTGAGTGGTGAGTTCAAGAGAGAATACAGAGTGAGTGAATTGTGTAATTCTTCCATTTCTCCATATAGTGAAATCCGCTGCCCGTGGACGTAGGCGACTTGCCGAACCACGTTAAATCTCTTGTGTTATTGCTTGTGTGTGTTCCCTGGTGTGCTCCCGATCCACAACAATTAGGACGCCAATGATTTGTATGCAATTGTTCAACTGGTCAAGTTGAACTTGTAGAGGGTTAGAAGCATTTATCACATTACTCATCATTTCACCCCATACAGTGTCCTTGCCAATGGATACCACAAGCATTTTCCCTTCTCCATTAATCACCTTTGCACCGTAAAACATAAATGGGTTTTGGTCATCAAAGGCGGATTCCAATTCATCATCCGATTTTAAAGATTCACCGGAAATGAACAACCCATCTGCAGGAATTTGATCCCCCTTCTTCAACCATACAATGTCACCCGACACAACATTGGATATGGAGATTTGATGTTGGCTTCCACCTCTGAAAACATGGACGGCTATTTCCCTATTCTTCGATAGCTTTTTCCTCCTTGGCTAATACCATGAATACCAATACTCGCGTGTCATAGGAACAGATACAAGTACAATGATGGCACAAATTATAAAGGTCCCTCGTGCCACCCAGTATGTAGGCCTTCCTCCAGAATCCCAAAGACAATTGACAACACTGCACACAAAAGGAAAAGGAAAATCAGGTACTTGTTGCATACATTCCAAACGATATGAAAGAAGCCTTCTTAAGGAGCCTTTATTTCAGATTGTGAGCATGTTAGGCGTCTACAGCAAATATCATCTTCATCATTCGCCAACCCATTCTCCAAGTCAGTATCCAAAGCCTTTGCAAATCCTTGTACACCTCCGAACTCACGCAAGGAATTCAAGTCCTTTGCCTTCACAATCTTAGCTATTTCAGCATTTTGAAGCTCTTTGTTGCACTTGTTGCTCTCATCAGTGCCGTCGGATTGGACATCCAGGGACACCTCCGGTGAGGTTGATATAATTGCAAGTTCTACATTCTGCAAAAGACATAGCAAATTAGTGTAAAAACCGTGATTAATTACATCGTGAAAAAATGAAGAAGAAGAAGAAGAAGAAGAAAATAATTGTTTACACTGAAAATCAATCTTATTCTTCTATAAATTCCAATCATACAGTGAGGCAAGCACTCATATATACACCCAATACTTCTAACACACTAACTAATGTTGCTCGTCTGTCCTAACTCACTTTGTTTGATTTCTTCTAAAAGCTCAGGTTCACTCACTCTAACATCCCTCAATCGAATGGGAGAATTATTGACCATGAGTTTGGGTTTCAAAAAATTAAATCTCGCAACTGATAATGAAATAGATTAGCAAGCTATAGAACCAATGTGATTAATAATAATTTGTTCGCTGAGAACTTATTCTAATCTACTTTCACATTCTAGGTTATAGCATTAAAATAGAATTTGAAGGCAAGACAACAATTGAAAGATAGTCACAGTATATCAAATACTGTAGCAGTGTTGAACATGACACGGATACGACAGGAACACACGAGGTAAGGACACGAGGTAAGGACACGAGTCCGACATGGCGTGTTTAGTTTTTAATTTTTTTGAGAAAAAATTATTTTACTTTCTTATGGTTTGAAACTAAAGCACTCTACCTTCTATGTCTTATGATTCAAATATAGTTAAAAGGAAAATGGGGAAGAACCCCAGCACCCCCTACTGGGTGCTGACTGGCCCAAAAAAAAAATTTTTTTTTTTTTTTTTTTTGTTTTCATCCTCGACCCTTACGTGTGTGTGGGGGTGGTGGGGGTCTGTAGCATGATTGTAGTTAAAATGCCTCAATGTAGTTTGGAACTGAAGTACAATCGTTAATAAAGTTAACTGTATATGTGAAATGATCGTAATACTCTTAAACTCTTTTTTTGTTAATTTTTTTCTCTCCTCTCACATACACATAATTTATAATATTTAACATTAATTCATTTAAATCACAATTAATTATAAATTCTTCATTATTTATTATAATTCTTAACTCTTTTTTTTCTAATTTTAATTTAATTATATTTTAGATCACAATTAATCCTAAATTCTTTTAATTTAATTATTTATTGTAATTCCTAACATGTTAATCTAATTTTAATTTGATTATATTTAAGATCAATTCTTAATTATTATTTATTTTATATTTTTATTTAATTATATTTTAAATCACTTCTTAATTATATTATATTTTATTTTAATTAACATATTAATCTAATTTTAGATTTAGAAAAAAATAGAGCAAAAAATCAAACTCACTTTAAAAAATAGTGTGTGATTCATTTTCCATTAGTTTGAATTGAAAAATTAACGATGACACTTTAATCCAAAATCACAGAAGGATTTTCTGACAATTATCAGAGGCACACTCTACCACTGAGCTAATAGTTTGTCTTGCAAGCCTTCCACTGGGGACCCCTATGCCAAAAACAAAAGAAACTCCATCCCTCTCTTTCCTTTTTTCTTGCCCCATGTTGCCACCGCGCCGCCGGGGGATGTAAAAAGAGATCCTATCAACTTGTTCTGACTTAGTATAATAAGTTCGTGAGCTTGGTCTTAGTACTTCACCGTGGAGAAACAAAAGAAGGCTTTTATCTCCAAATTTAACTAAGTCCTCACTTCTTTCTTTTTGTTATATTTGAATCTAGGGGGTAAAGTGTGTGAGAGGATAAAATGAATTTAACCCCTTTTTTTTCCCACCAAATATGGCGCGGACACACAAGGATATGGTGGTGGCTAGATGGAACGGGAGATGGAGTAAGGAATGAATTTTTTTTCATCTTAATAAATGATTTAGCTTGTTATTGTTATTTTTTGTTGGGTTTACAAAAAAATTAGTAAATTTGAAAAAAATAAATATTAAACAAAAATTTTAAATATAACTAACAACTATAAATGGAAATCATACAAAACATGCCTAAGGGATAAAATTACTAGGGACATCCAATTCAAAACTAGTTGGTATATACGAATGAAGTTTGAGTGATTTAAGGGTGTGTTTGATTGGACAGACTGAATAAGGGAGGATTAGAATTCATCGGATTTGAATCCTAGAACTATGAATCCCCCGGACTATTTTGTTGGATTGGATTTGTATCCCGTGTTTGTTTTTTCTTGGGATTAGATGTCTAAAAATAACTATTTTTAGTGAATCCAATGTATGGTTGGATAGACTGGATAAGATAAATGAGCAAAAGACTATTTTACCATTTTTCAATTGTTCACTAAGTAATAACAATATTAAACTTATCTTTAATATTTTAATTATTTTTAGTTAGATTAAATAAAATTTTATTTTATTTTATTTTTTACACAATTAAATAAATTTATTTTTTAAAAATTAATTAAATAAAATATCAATAAAAATATGTGTTATTTTTTTAATTAAAATTTTAAATAAATTTATTTTTAAAAATAATAATAATTAAATAATGAAATTAAATAAACATCTATTAAAATTTAAATAATGAAATTAAATAAATTATAAACAAAATTTTAAAATATAACATGAATAAAATATCTATAAAAAAAATTATTTAAAAAAATTAAATAAATAAAACATCAATAAAAAGTTAAATAAAATTATTTTATTTTTAAATTGAGACATTTAAATTTTATTGAATTTTACTAAATATAATACATAATTAAATAATAGATGGTCAAAATGGTCATTTCACCACCTAATCCCAACAGTGGATAGTCCCCCGAAAATTTCCCCCCCCCTTAGGATACAATAGTCGCCCATATGGGGGATGGCGGACTAAAAAAATAAACAAACGCCGGATTGAATGCTTCCTCTGGATTACAATCCACATAGTAAATAATTCCCCCATTATCCCTTCAATCAAACATAGGTATCATGAAAAAAATATCATGAAAATAATTATGAAAGATTCTCCACCATTAAATTACACATACAAGAAAACACCACACACTAATCAAAGGATAAAAAAATTTCATGAAACATTTCATGATATTTTTTTCATGATTCCTAGTTTTATTCGTGATTTAATAACAAGAAAATAAGAAAGTTCGAAAACAAGCTCAAGACAAAAGGCATAGGGTTGTTTGGGGTGTCCTAAATAAGTGTACTTTTTGACTTTTTGGACTAAAAATTTTAGGGAAAAAATATGGTTGTTTGGGTCAATTTTTTGACTTTTTACGAAAAAATGTGTATTAAAAAATTGTATAAATTAGTGTATAGGAGAAGATAAAGATTGTGAGTTATACAGCTGTACCATCTGCACATGGTGAATTGATGCTAAGAAATGCTTGTCTACTATTCGGGCATTGAATTGGAAGGTACTGTTCGGCCTGTGGGGGCCATCATGGGTCCCGTTTGATAATCTGAACCATTCAATGTATACAACTCGTTGAGTACTATATGCCTATAAAAGATCACGCTGATCAGATATGAATAACTATCTGATTGGGTTAGTTTTTTTTTCAACCATTAACTATAACACCATCCATTTTTTTATACAAAACAGATTTGATCATGTAGTTAGCGATATCCAATCAACGTGATTTTATGCAGACATATAGTACTCGACGAGTTCTACACATTGAACGGTTCAGATTATCAAAAAGGACCCGTGATAGACCCCCACAAACCGAACAGCACTGTCCTGTGTAAATTTGTTGTGCACCCATGTGTAATTTGTACCGGGACAGACCCATCACTGTGTCATACATTCATGAATCATGACTTGTACTTTGCATCAATGTAAATTTATAAATGATAATAACTTTTTAACTTTTTTAATAATTTTTGAGTTTTTATCTTTTTTTTAAGGCCTGCCAAACCAACCCATAATCAAGAATATATAAAAACTAAGTGAACAACACAAAATTAAACAAATGATGATAGATCATGATAACCGAGAAAATAACAACACACAATTAAACAAATAATAATAGATCATGATGTTAACAAACCAAGAAAATATGAAAAAGCAATGAGAGAGAGAGAGCACAGAAATTCAAATGGAGAGCTTACTAGTCCATCACCATCATCATCACCATTACCATCACCATCACCACCGGTATTAGAGGTGGCGATGGACGGTGGCAGAGGCACCACCGCAATCCCATCAACGGCCAGTGACTTGTTTCTTGCACTGGAGATGAAAGCTTGGCGTACATGGAGGACTATGATGATGGATCGCCAACGATGACTGGGACCACTAGTACTAGTTGTACTATTATCACCACCATCTTTCACTAAGAGATGACTCTGAGATTCAAGATCAAAATGATCATCACCAGAGCTTTCCCTGGACATGTTATGATCAGATCACACTCATGATGAGGGCACATATATATGGAGGGCAACACGTACGAAATTTCCATGCAACTTCTGTATTAAAAATATATAATACATAATTGCCTCCGTTTGGGAAGTAGGTTGACTTTTTGACTTTTTGACTTTTTTGACTATTTTAGCCTGGGCTAAAAAACTTAGTTTGGGAAAGGCTTTTTGGCCTTTTTGACTTTTTTTGTGAGAAAAAAGTGTAATGATTATGGATTGAATGTAATATTTTGTTTGTTGTGGTTAAAATAGCCTATTTTGTCTTTTGTGACTAAAATAGCCAAAAAAACTCTTGCAAACGGAGCTATTAATGTCTTCTCCTTCTTTTTTTTTTTGGGTAAAACTTGAAATTAGTTAAAACTAATATTGTGTTTGATTGGTAAATTTGAAAAAAAAAATTTGAAAAGAGAAACTAAAAATAAATAAATAAAATGTGAATAAAATATATGTATAACTCATCTAATTTTATACATCTTTTTTTTTTTTTCTTTTCAATTTTTTTCTAAAATCTCCTAACCAAACATAAATGGAGGAGAAATACAAAACTCGGTGTTTTTGGCTGGGTAGGTAGGTACAAAAAAATGAGAAAAGTTAGGGATCATGAAATTTTTTTCATGAAAATGATCATGAAAGAGTTATGATCCTTGGATTATTTTGATTAGTGTGTGGTGCTTTATTCTAAGTGTAATCCAAGGGTCACAAAGCTTTCATGATTATTTTCATGAAAGGTTTTTCATGATACCTAGCATTGCTGCAAAAAAATCTCCCAACCAAACATTAATGGAGGAGAAATACAAAACTCGGTGTTTTTTGTTGGTAGGTAAAAAACTCCGTGTCGTGCTGCCTTGTTTCACGCGGGTTGGTGGAGGCGTGTCATCTTGGGCTTCTCTAATCATCGTACACGTGTAACATCACCTTTGCGGGAATGAATTAACGAATTATTACCGTGTGCCCTCATTTAGGGCCCAACAACCACAAGTCTATTTTTATAATTTACATAATAAATTCCATAAACCTAAACTTATCAATTTATAATTTATTGTGAAAAAAAAATTAATGGTTTAAATTTATTTTATTTATGAATTTCACATTTCATCCATTTAATTTCTACCACATAAACATATTCGGGATAAATTATGGATTGATAAAGATAGGTTCATAGCATTTTTTGTAATTTAAATTATTGATTTTATAATGCTTATCAAAAAAAGAAAAAAATTTATGGATGTAAAAAATTTAGGTTAAACTTACAAATACATTTTTTAAGATTGACTTAAAATATGAATTGCTTTTTATAGTTCTGAAAATTATATCATGTCCTTAGAAATTTTTAATTTCATAACAAATTGTTCATTTTATTAACAAATCATCAGTCAATTAACAGTTTTTAATAATATTAAAAATATATTTTAATTAATAATTCAAGTAATTTTATTATTTTGTAGGATTGTAGTTAGAAATTTTATTTATTTAATTAATTTTGTTAAATAAAAATTTTCTACAAGCGGGTATTTGTAATTTTCTAAATCACATGACAATTCATATTTTAAGTAAACTAAATAAGGTGTATTTGTAATTTACTCAAAAAATTAAATGGATTGAATATTAATAATTATATAATTGGATTAAATTTATTTATAAAATAATAAATCTATTCTCAATATAATATTAAGCGTATCTATATATATTAGATAAATGTAATTTAATTATGTGACTGTTAATATTTAATTAAATTAATTTTATATATGGATACTGATAGCAAAAGAATACCATGTTTTTTTTGATCGGCAAAGAAAAATTTCATTAACAGCAAGAAATTAAAAGTACAGGAAGATGAGATGCCTCGAGAGAGATTCGAAAGTATAAAAATACCCCTACTACTGCTACTCGCATCCATACAACCAACCCCTAAGCCTCTCGATTTTTTAAAATAAAAAGTTAAGAAGAACTTAACTAGAAAAATAAAATACATGAATCCCCACAAAAACCCACAAAACCACCCAAAACAAACTAAACTAAAATAACTAAACAAGACCCACAGACCACGCCTTCTAACTAGAAAATTCAAACCAGCGTCCAATCAGCCACCCACTTCTCTGCTAAGCAACTCCCCATGCCTCACGCCTCTGCTAAGCAACGTCCATTCAGACCCACGTCTCTACTGAGCAACTCCCCGTGCCTCACGCCTCTGCTGCATCAACTCCCCATGACCCACGTCTCTGCTGCTGCTGCGACAACACTCCACTCCGGCCGAGAAAACGCCAACGCCACCACCGGGAAGACTACACCTCCTCTGCCAAACTCCCAATGCCCATTCCATGCTGCTACTACTCCTCTCCTCATCATCTATCACACACCCAATGCCCACTCTAAGCTGCTACTACTCCTCACCTCAACTTCTATCTCACACCCAAACACCAACGCCACCACCGGGAAGACTACACCCAAAACCCACTGCCAAGCTCCCAATACCCACTCCAAGCTGCTACTACTCCTCTCCTCATCTTCTATCTCACACCCAAAACCCTCTGCCAAACTCCATAACCAACAGGTCTTCAATCTCCCGCCTCGGATCCGCACACCCACCGAACAAATGGTAGAACTTCACCCATCAAACTCTCACTCGAGGAGGAGCGCTCGAGTGACAACCGGACAGAAACTGGATCGCCTATGATACCCTTGTTTCCACCCAAAAAGCGCACCTCTCAAACTCCAACTCGCCAAAGAGCGCTCGAGTGAAATACCAGGCCACCCCTGCTGAATCATCCATTACGGCAAGGTTGAAACACATGAGGACAAGCTGAAAACAAAACCTTGACACACCAAACACTCTCCCGCAGCACGAAACACACCAAGGTGGGTAGAAACGGGGGACTTAAGTTTATTGAAAAGAAAAACTAACAAGACAAAGGAAAAAACGAGCTAGGCCAGCCGACCGCCATAGCCAAAGGTGGCGGCCAGTCGGCCCAAAAAAGAGGCCGGAGGAGGAGGTTTTAAGAGAAGGAAAAATGAGGTTTTAGAGAGAAGGAAAATTACGACGAAAGGATTGTGTGACTCTACTTAAAAGAATACCATGTTGATTATGAAGTGGGTTGGCATTTTGACTTTTTTGCTATTTTAGCCTGGGCTAAAAAGCTTGGTTTAGAAAGGACTTTTTGACTTTTTGACTTTTTTGACTTTTTTGTGAGAGAAGAGTGTAATGATTATGGGTTGGATGTGATGTTTTGTTTGTTGTGGCTAAAATAATTTATTTTGTCTTTTGTAGCTAAAATAGCCAAAAAAACTCTTACCAAACGGAGCCTATGTAACTATCAAATGTTATGTTGATTACATAAATATAATTAGGTTAGGTAACTATCTGATCAATTTAAATTATATTCTCTAAATTAGTTAAAGAATATTAAAATAAAATGTTGTTATAGAAATGCTCTCAGCACTTATTAAATTATATAAAATCTCACAAAATAATTTTTTAATTTTAGATGAAACACGATATTTGGAAGGGAATTTACTAAAAAATGAGAGCTATTACACAATACAATTCAATTATCACAACATTAGTTTTTACTAAAATTAGATGATAAGAACCAATCAACTCTTTGTCCCCGTAAAATTAGTTTGTGTAATTTAGGCGTTGTTTGGGATCGGTGGGTTAAGGCTATTATAGCCTGAAATGCAAAATAATCCCAAAAGCCAATACTGTTCACAGTTTTTCAAAAAATAAAAATAAAAAAATAGGCTACACGCTGGACAGTGTAGGCTGTGCCTACACTGTCACAGCCGGAAATTGGTACATCAACGGCAAAATTATCATTTTGCCCCTTTATATCAATTTAAAAAATAAAAAATTAGGGATAAATTTGTCATTTTAAATTTAAACATCATTTCAACACACTTTCCAATACAAAAACTCAACTAAAAACTCATCTCATCTTCCCAAACACAAAACTAAAATAGCCTACTAAAATAGCCAAAAAGCCAAATAGCCTACTAAAATAGCCACTTCCCAAACGAGGCCTTACTATACAACAGTGCTATATTAACATAATTTCTTTTCTCTATAATCCCTCTAATAAGGTGGTAAGACAAAATATTTATAAGGAGAGTTTTAAAAGAATATTTAAAATTACTTTGTGTAATTTAATATACAACAGTGCTATATTAACATAATTTTTTTTTTCTCTATAATCTCTGTGTTGGGTATACCTCCTTATTGGAGTGTGGGACCCAATTGGTTTATTATAAGAGTTTAATTTGGTTTGGTATTAGTTATAATATATTTTCATATGTTATATCTAATTTTGTGGAGACCCAATTCAATTTGGAAACAACTAAGGTTTTGATAAAAAAAAAAACCCTAGATTCACAATACATATTTTAGATATTGTTTTTCCCAAGGAAAAGGTGTTGTGCGGCTGTAACAACATTGAAAAACCAATTCGATGGAAAAATTTGAGTCGGTGTGCTTCGGTTTCGGCTTCATAACTGGATGTTTTGATGGAATTATTTTGGGTCTTCTACAATTCTGGTTCTGAAGATTTTGGTTCATCTATTTGGTGAGGTCTTTCCTCTTGTTTATTTGTGATTATTTGGAATTCATCTAAGGGTAGGGCTGCAAATGAACCGAGCTGTTCATGAACAAGCTCAAGCTCGGCTCGTCAAGGCTCGTTTAAGCTCGGTTCGCTTGCTAAATAAACGAGCTCGAGCTTAAATTTTAAGCTCGTTTAACAAACGAGCCGAGCTCGAGTTTGATAATACTCGGCTCGATAGGCTCGCGAGCCCATATATATATAATTATATTATATATTATTTATATAAAATTATAATTATATATTATATATTATTTATATATAATTATATAATATATACATAAATATGATTAACAATATTAAACTTTTCAATTTATTTTTTCAATCATATTTGTGTAAACTGTACACGCTTTGTAGGAGTTTTATAGGAATTATTTGCTTTTCTTGGAGGAGTTTTATAGGCACTCTCATTGTTGACCATGCTTCTCTTGGACCGATGTGGGACTTAAGAAAGCAAGTCCTTTCAACAACCAAAGAAGTGTATCAAATGTCAAAACAACTTTGTCCCACATCGTCTCCACAGAGTGGTGTTCAGGTGAAGGGATTCTATTTATGTTCAAGTGTAGTAAGCTTCCTTCCTCTTATTAGTCTGACTTGGCTAACGAGCTCCAACGAGCCGAGCTCGAGTTAGATAAATTTTGCACGAGCCGAGCTCGAGCTAATATATTTGGGCTCGTTTCGAGCTCGAGCCGAGCTCGAACATTTTGAAAATGAGCCGAGCCGAGCTCGAACACTGATAAACTCGACTCGGCTCGGCTCGATTACACCCCTATCTAAGGGTGGTTTTGTGAGACCATTCATGTCTCGTTTGTAATCATTTGGAAACTTATTTGGTTGATAGTGGAATTGGATTTCGATCCCGTGGACGTACCTTACATTGAGGGAACCACGTAAAAATTCTTGTGTTGCTGTTGATTTAATTTTTTCGCATTAGTTTTTATTCCCATTGATTGATTTACTTGTGGAGAATCACATATTTTCCCTAACAACTGGTATCATAGCTTACGGTTTATTTGCGTCTATTTATTTGTGTAAATCAATGGAGGGGAATGTGGGTCGTATGTCTAGCTTTAATGGAAGCAATTGGGTAACTTGGAAAACTAAAATGAAGGACCTATTATTTTGTAAAGATTTGTATGGGCCTATTAAGGGTGACAGTGGCAAACCTGATGATATGAAAGATGATGAATGGAAGAGGCTTAATCGAAAAGCCGTTGGTGCTATCCGTCAATGGATTGATAACAACGTGTTTCATCATGTTGCTACTGAAAGTTCAGCACATGATTTATGGAAAAAATTAGAAGGCCTTTATGATAGGAAATCAGCCACAAATAAAGCTTTTCTGTTTCGTAAGTTGGTTAATTTAAAATATAAAGAGGGCAGCCCTATTCCGGAACATCTGAATGAAATAAAGAGTATTGTTAATCAACTTGCTTCTATGAAAATTGTTTTTGATGATGAGTTGCAGGCTTTGATGCTACTTAGTTCTTTACCAGAAAGTTGGAAAACTTTGGTTGTGACAGTTAGTAATTCAGCACCCGATAGAGTTGTCACAATGGGCCAAGTCACTAGTAGCTTGTTGAATGAAGAAACTAGAAGAAAATCAGCCGGTTCCTCTCATTCGGAAGCATTTGTTGTAAGAGGTCGAAACAAAACAAGGGGGAGGAGTAAGACTCCTCATCGTCGTGATCAAAGCCGTGACAAATCAAAAGATGGTTCTTTTTCAAAGAAAGACATTGAGTGCTATTATTGCCATGAGAAAGGGCACATGAAGCGGGAATGCCGAAAGCTCAAGAATAAGGAGAAAAGGCGTGACAAAAGTGTGGATAAGAAGCAAGAAGACACAACGGCAGCTACTACCAATGATGATCTCATGGTCGTTTGTGAAGATGATTGTATCAATTTTGTGGGCCAAGAGAGCAATTGGGTGATTGATTCCGGTGTTTCTTTTCATGTGACTTCTCAAATTGATTTCTTCACTACCTACACCGAAGGAGATTATGGTTTTGTTCGAATGGGTAATGAAGGTTTGTCCAAGATTATTGGCATGAGTGATGTTTGCTTGGAAACAAATTTAGGCTGCAAGTTGTTGCTTAAAGATGTGAGGCATGTTCCCGACATTCGCCTCAATTTGATCTCTACTGGGAAGCTAGATGATGAAGGCTTCAACAACAAATTTGGTAATGGAATATGGAAGCTCACAAATGGTTCTTTGGTGGTGGCTAAGTGCAAGAAGACTCATACACTTTATTCGATGCAAGGAAAAAATTGTAAAGGTGTTGTCAATGCACTTGAAGATGATACTTCTACCAAATTGTGGCACAAGTAGCTTGGGCACATGAGTGAAAAGGGGCTGCAAGTTTTGTTCAAGAAAGAGCTTCTACCCGGTTTGAAAGGTACACATCTTAAAACTTGTGTTCATTGTTTGGTGGGTAAACAACATAGAGTTTCTTTTCATAAAAGTATTGCCTCTAGAAAAGAAAATGTTTTGGAGTTGATTCATCCGGATGTTTGTGGTCCTTTAAAAGTTAGAATACATAGTGGTGCACTTTATTTTGTTACTTTCATTGATGATTATTCAAGGAAAGTTTGGGCTTTTCTACTAAAAACTAAAGAACAAGTTCTAGAAGTATTTAAGCATTTTCAGGCCATGGTTGAAAGAGAAACAGAGCAGAAATTGAAGTGCATCCGATCAGACAATGGTGGTGAATACATTGGGCCATTTGATGAGTATTGTCGCAGCCAAGGTATTCGACACCAAAAGACAGTTAAGAAGACTCCTCAACAAAATGGCATTGCCGAGAGGATGAACTGCACTATTGTGGAAAGAACAAGGTATTTGCTTTCACAAGCTAAATTGCCAAGATCCTTTTGGGGTGAGGCAATAAGTACAGCGGTTGACGTGATCAATTTGTTTCCTTACTATCCTTTGAATAGTGATGTTCCTGAAACAGTTTGGACTGGCAAAGATGTGTCTTATGAGCACTTGAGAGTGTTTGGTTGCCGAGCTTTTGTTCACATTCCAAAAGATGAGAGGTCCAAGCTTGATAGCAAGTCAAGACAATGTATTTTTCTTGGCTATGGGTGTGATGAATTCGGGTATAAATTGTGGGATCCGGTCGACAAGAAAATCATTCGAAGCCGTGATGTTGTGTTTCTTGAAGACCAAACAATTGAAGACTTTAGCAAAGGTGATCAACCAGAGCCAAAAACTAGTGATCTCATTGACATGGATCCATCTCCTTCATCTTCGGTGGATGATGAAAATAGGGGAGATGTGCAGTCACCTATTGAGGATGTAGAGGATGATGCTAATCCTAATGAAGTTGAGCCAGAAATTGAGGAAGAGCATCCAACTCAAGAACCGCCACCACAACTTGAGTTGAGGAAATCTACTAGGGACCGACAACCTTCAAGAAAGTATCCTCCCAATGAATTTGTGTTGATTTCCGATCAAGGGGAGCCTGAGAGCTACCAAGAAGCAATTGAGCATGCAAAGAAAGATGATTGGAAAAAGGCCATGGATGAGGAGATGAATTCCTTGCTTGAAAACCAGACTTATGATTTAGTGAAGTTGCCTAAAGGAAGGAAAATTCTGAAAAATAAGTGGGTTTACAAATTGAAGAATGATAGCAAGACTCTGAGGTACAAAGCACGTCTTGTTATGAAAGGCTTTGGGCAAAAGAAAGGTGTTGACTTTGACGAGATTTTCTCACCGGTTGTAAAGATGTCTTCTATTCGGGTTGTACTTGGCATGGCTGCAAGTATGAACCTTGAAGTTGAGCAACTTGATGTGAAGACCGCATTTCTTCATGGTGATCTTAAAGAAGAAATTTACATGGAGCAACCGGAAGGTTTTGTGGAAAAAGGGAAAGAGAAATTTGTTTGCAAATTGAAGAAAAGTTTGTATGGTCTCAAGCAAGCCCCGCGGCAATGGTACAAAAAATTTGACTCTTTCATGATGAATAATGGTTTTTCTAAAACCACTCCGGACCATTGTGTGTTTGTGAAAAATTTCCCGGATGGTAAATTTATTATTCTTTTGCTTTATGTTGATGACATGTTAATTGTGGGTCAAGATTATACCATAATTAACAAGTTGAAGTTAGAGTTGAGTAAATCTTTTGCTATGAAAGATTTGGGACCGGCAAAGCAAATACTTGGTATGAAAATTGTTCGTGATCGCAAAGAGGGGCTGATTTGGTTGTCTCAAGAATGCTACATTGAGAAAGCTCTTGAGAGGTTCAACATGAATAAAGCAAAGCCGGTTGGTTGTCCACTTGCAGGTCACTTCAAGCTTAGTTCGAATCAATGTCCTACAAGTGAGAAAGATAAAGAAGAGATGTTCAAAGTTCCTTATGCTTCAGCAGTTGGTTCTTTGATGTACGCCATGGTTTGTATAAGGCCAGATATTCCTCACGTCGTTGGTGTGGTGAGTCGGTTTCTCTCTAATCCGGGTAAAGAACATTGGGCAGCGATAAAATGGATTCTAAGGTATTTTCGAGGGACTTCGAAGGTATGTTTGTATTTTGGGGATGGTAAGCCGATACTTGATGGGTTCACAGATTCTGACATGGCCAGTGATATTGATTCTAGGAAATCTACTTCGGGGTATTTGATGACTTTTGCAGGGGGAGCTGTGGCATGGCAATCTAAATTACAAAAAAATGTTGCTCTCTCAACTACCGAAGCTGAATTTATTGCCATTACGGAAGCTTGCAAAGAAGAGTTATGGCTGAAGAAATTCTTGCAAGAGTTGGGTTTGAAGCAAGAAAAGTATGTGCTTTATTGTGATAGTCAAAGTGCTATTCACTTGAGTAAAAATTTTACTTTTCATTCGAGATCGAAACACATTGATGTGAGATACCATTGGATTCGTGATGTGTTAGATTCGAAATTGTTACAACTCGAAAAGGTTCACACAGATAATAATATTTCAGATATGTTGACAAAGACTTTGTCGAGGGACAAACATTTGATGTGTCGAACTTTGGCGGGTATGGTTGATATCTCCACCTAAGTCGGTAAGGGGAGAATTGTTGGATATACCTCCTTATTGGAGTGTGGGACCTAATTGGTTTATTATAAGAGTTTAATTTGGTTTGGTATTAGTTATAATATATTTTTATATATTATATCTAATTTTGTGGAGACCCAATTCAATTTGGAAACAACTAAGGTTTTGATAAAAAAAAAAACCCTAGATTTACAATACATATTTTAGATATTGTTTTTCCCAAGGAAAAGGTGTTGTGCGGTGTAGACGCGCCCGTGGGGGCCTCATGCTACAGTTCGGACTCGATTTGTGTCGGTTCTTAATCTGATCTCGCAAAGTGCAATGCGAGATTGATAAATCACCAAAGAGTCCAAATCCGGCAAATCGTTTTAGAAAACAGATTTTTTTGAAAGAAGTGCCAAACATGGACTGTTTTGCCAGATACAGAGTCGCCACCTAAATATTTTTTATGGGGGAATTTAGGAAACCCTGACTCGTTTGCCTAAGGCCACGTGTCCGTCATCACCAAAGTTGCCTCGGCTCGGGAACTTAGGTACGATTAGCGAAGGTCAGCTATGAGCACCCCCGCTCGCCCGATCAAAGATCGGCCTCTACTAACCATGATATCTAGTTTTGAAAACATTATGCATTCTTATTCCGGTTATTAGCTAATCTTACTATGTGATGCGCACAACACAAAAGTATAGACTAGATCGCCTAATTTGGAACAAAGCATTGCGTATCCGCTTGTTTGAAAGACAGTTTGAAATTTGCTACTCGCAAGTAGGCTAAAACACGAATTTCAACGAGTTGTTCCAACTCAAGCAATCCAACCTTCACCCACAGGCATTCAGGCAATTTATATCACATAAGCATATAGCCACATGGTAAGCATGCTGTCATGTTAGCACTCACACTCATGCAAGATGCTAAAGCATAAAAAGCTTACCGAGTACTCCGAGCCAAAACAGAGAACTTGTTAGCAATCAATATATGATCCAAGTCCATGTTAAGTGGCTAATGCATCGCATACAAAATGCAACTAGAATAGGCCCGGCTAATCCTAGGATGGCATGTGGAATGCAACAAATAACATGTATTCAAGTTAGATTTGAAATACTGTGCAATTAGTATGATGCGCCGAGCCCGGTACATGCAATACAAATGAATGGATGCACGCATGCATAGCATAAGAATGCTAAATTAAATATGCCCTAATACTAACCATCAAAAGCAGGTAAGTAAAAGGGAGAAAGAAGTGGGGATTGAAAGACATGCATCACACGCACGTACACTAATTACAAATTCGCCCTCGCTCGGAGGGACCGAAAGAATAATACAATTTAATCAACTAACAAGCTAATTAAACAGTTACAAACCAATTAACTAATTAATCAAATTAACTAAGCTAATAAAGCGATAAAACAGCCTCGGAAGAGGGTCCAATGCATGCTTGCTCGACTCTGCTCGGAAATCCACCACCATGCACAAGCTACCTTTGTTTTCACTGTTTTCCTCCTCTAAAGACTTCACAAGCCCCAAGGAGCACTCTCTGATCATAGTGGAAGGTCACCGGCCAAGGGGGAACACCACCGGCCATGGAGAAGTGGTTATCAACCATCTATTGAGCTCTCAGCCACCAATTCATGGCCGGCCGGCACTTAGTGTAGTCGGTCGGCCATCTATGCCTGTAAAATCCTATTTTGACAGCAGCAGAGGACAAACATGTCATGGCAATGCATTTCAAGCAAATGTGGGCACCACCATACCCCTTATCATGTTTATGACTCAAATGGGGATGGTACTCGATTCTTGGACCACCAATCGCGCATTTCAATGCGTGATGGCCCAAGAATCCAAGTATGCCATTTCAATGTGGAATGAGATGCACACAAAACAAACAAGGGGCCCAACCTCTATCACTTGATCAAGAGACAAGGCATGTATGCCAAATGCAATCCTAGCATGTGGGCTAAGTATGCAACATGACAGTGCAAGCAAGTAATGTGCACTAGGCACACAACCTAAATAAACAAGCATGCTAGACATGTAACAATAATGCTAATGACCAACATGCAACAACATGTGAAGGGGACTGAGCATAGGAACATGTAAAGAAACTTAACACAAGATGCATGCCAAATACTACACCACTTGGACATGCAATAACATGCCAATAGACCAAGTATGCAACAACATGCAAGGCTAGCATGCAACAACACGCGAATGAGGGTCTTAGACTAGTTTGGGCAGCTCTCAAATAAGCCCAAAACAATGGCGGAATGCTAAGGGAATGAAGGCCAAAATACACACAAACATGCATGCATACATGGTTCAATACTTAAGCATCAAAGAGCAACCTTTAAGCACATTTAAAAGGGATAAACATGGACATATGGCATGCATACTAAGCTCTGAAAATCATATTATAAAGGTGCCAAACCAAGTAAACAAGACAAGCCAAGCATGCAACAATGTCCAAGGCTCAAGTGAGGCTTAAACCAAAGCTATATGAAGCAAGTCCCAAAGGGCCATGAGGACCTAAAACAGGTCCAATGCAGGTCTAAACAAGACCAAAGACACACCTAGATGGCGTTTAAATGGTCTAGACATGGAAGCATACATAAAGGTCCAAACATGGAGCATAAGACACAAGCCTTTTAAAGCATTGAAGGGGCATCAAATGCAAGCATACAAGCATACCACAAGGACTGAGATGATGCTATAAGTGGAGCCAAACCACTGAAACAAGCCAAGTAATGCATGCTCAACACTCACACACCCAAGGCTAACAAGCCGAAATGCAAGGTGGCTATACAAAGCATGCCATGGATGGCCAAAACAACCACAAAAAGACCTTAGGCATATCAAAACATGCATAAAAGCTTCACAAAGCTAGGCCAAAACAAGTGAGCATGGTAGTCTAAATGCTAGGCACATATTAAGGCAATTCATGGCATTACATGACAAGTATGCAAAGCAAGCATGGTGTGTCTAAACCAATTAAAAACAGTGCTATATCATGGCAAAATAAGCACAAATAACACTTAAGACATGGCCAACATGATCTCAACAATGGTGCTCACACATGAGGCTAAAATGGCACATATTGAAGACAACAAGGAGAGGGGATGGCCCTCTCCTTCTTAGGACCTTAAAGCACCATCCTCACCACTGAAATCCAGAGGGATTTCAGTGGTGAGGAGGCCAAGACAAGGTGGTCCCGGAACTCACCAAAATAGCACAAAAATGGGGCCAAACAAGGCCTAAGAGGGGTCAAACAACCCCAAACACCAAAGTAACCTTTAAAAACTATTTAGAGCACTCAAAAACAAGACTTTTATTAGTTATACACAAAGTCTAAAAACAGATGCAAGGTAGGTTAAAAGACTATGCAAAAATAGGGAATAAAGAGCAAGAATCTTACCCTTGTAGACCCTTTCAAGGATGGAGTTCCAGCAGCCTTCCTTAGCTCAAAACCAGCTCAAAACCTCTGAAAATCACTCCTTAGCACCTCAGTAGCCAAAGGAAAGTGTAACTCTAGGTGTTTGTGTGCAAAACTATGAACAAAACACCTTAAGGCAAAAAGGACAGGGAGATATAGAGATAGAGAGATACAAATCCTAAACCCTAATCTCAGGCCCTCTCTGGAACTTTTTGTAACCCCTGGGGAGGGAGGAGAAGGCCTCCCTTTATAGAGGATCACTCTTGCAAAGCTTACAAAACAAGCTAAGCAAGAGTGAAATCCCTCCATACACGTGTATGGAGGGGGGGCAAAGTGGGTGCTAGCTATCACAGCTGGCACAAAATATCTGCCAAAAGCAAATGCACAGTGGTCGGCCAACCAAAAATAACAAATTGGCCAAAACAATGGTCGGCCGACCACAAAGAGTGCCGGTCGGCCAAACATTTGGCCGATGGCAACAAAACAATGGCCGGTGGCCTCAAGCCATGGCCGATGAGGTGTGGGGGTCGCCAACAAGCCATTCCCTGCCCCTCAAAAGCAAAACACAAGTGTTTGGTGCAAAACCAAACACAAAACAGTCGAGTCGAGAGGTCTTGAGGCAAGGCACGTGGCTGAGTCCTCCGGGAACTCAAGACAAACACGAACATGGATGATCACCGAGTGTTCAAACGGTGACGTCCAAGTCTTGAGGACGGTCAAAAATGGGATGTCTACATGCGGCTTTAACAACATTGAAAAACCAATTCGATGGAAAAATTTGAGTCGGTGTGCTTCGGTTTCGGCTTCATAGCTGGATGTTTTGGTGGAATTATTTTGGGTCTTCTACAACTCTGGTTTTGAAGATTTTGGTTCATCTATTTGGTGAGGTCTTTCCTCTTGTTTATTTGTGATTATTTGGAATTCACCTACGGGTGGTTTTGTGAGACCATTCGTGTCTTGTTTGTAATCGTTTGGAAACTTATTTGGTTGATAGTGGAATCGGATTTCGATCCCGTAGACATATCTTACATTGAGGGAACCACGTAAAAATTCTTGTGTTGCTGTTGATTTAATTTTTCCGCATTAGTTTTTATTCCCATTAATTGATTTACTTGTGAGGAATCACATATTTTCCCTAACACCCTGTAATAAGGTGGTAAGACAAAATACTTATAAAGAGAGTTTTAAAAGAATATTTGAATGTAAGTCAACTTTCAAATTTTACTTACTACGTCATTAGGGGAATTATAAGGAGAAAAAATTGTGTGAATGAATCATTTTTCTTTAACATATTTGTGTAAATATATTTAAGGAAAATTCTATGGTACACACTCTCGCTATGTACCTTTGGTTACGATCTTCAAGTCAATAGTTATAACCTACTGTGTTGTTAGTATGACATATTGTGATGTTAGTTATGACAAAATTTTTGTTATGATTTACGAGTTGTTTGGTTATACCTCATATAATATTTAGTTATAACTCAATTTATTTTTAATTATGACTCTCATAGTATTGAGTTATACCATTTGTAATAATCAAACTTATAAATGATATAACTTGCATATGATACACATAAAGAGGATATGTACCATAATATATTCCTTTATTTAAAGCTTATATAAAAATGGTGTAGACAAAAAAACAAGATTTTTTTTTCTTGTTTTGGTGAATTTTTTTTTTTTTCGTTTTTAGTGATTTTTAAAAAAAAAACAAACCAAAACAAAACAAAAACAAAAAGATTAAAATTTTTGGATTCTACTTGATAGACCAGAAAAGTAAAATATTTATAATAAAAAAACTAAAACTAATTAATTTTTTTGACTTAATTTATTTTTTAATTTTTTTTCGAAAATAAATTTTACTTTTACAATTCATCCACATAAGATAGACCAAAAAAAAAAAAAAAAATTGGCATAAATTTTAAAAAATATCACTATAAATGTTTCCAAACACTACTATCTATCTAGATATTGCAACTATAGTTCAACAAAATATATATACATATCTAGATATTGCAAGTTTTTTTTTTTCTGAATAAGAAAACGAATAGGGTAAATTATACTAATCTCTCCTGAGGTTTGCCTTAATTATAGAGACTCCCCTGTGATTTCAAAAATTACACAAACCTCTCTTACTTTTGAAACTAATATACGAAGACCCCCTTCTGTTACCTATCTGTCCAAATTCAAATAGATTATGCTGATGTCATCCATAATTATTCTACAAATTCCAATACTACCCCTTCTGTTACCCAGCCATTCCATCTCTCTTCCCTCTTACTCTTTCTCTGTGCTCTGCCTCTCAAAATTTGATTAAACAAAAAGTAAGAAAAATAAAGAGAGAGAGAGAGAGAGAGAAAGAGAGAGCCATGGATTCGATCATTAGCGGAGGCGATGAAATAATAGTGGGATGCATTCTCTCAATCAAAACCACACTCGGAGAAGAGCTCGAAGGCCAAGTCATGTCCTCCGATCCACACTCCAACATACTTGTTCTCTCTCTCTCTCTCTCTCTCTCTCTCTCTCTCTCTCTCTCTCTCTCTCTCTCTCTTACATATCTGATTCCTTGCTTAAACCCTTAAATCAATTTGTCGAATTATCTATATATGCACTGCCAATTTGAATTCTTTAACACTGTGTGTGTGTGTACGCGCGCACGCGCGCGCGCGTGTGATAGACATAAGAAGGCATTCAATCGGTATTGGAACCACAAAGCATTAAGCTTTTGAAGTGCAATTTCATAAGGGATATTACTTACTTGGGTCGAGCTGAAGTCCCTTTTGATTTCAAGAAATGGGACATCGATCTCAATACCCTTCAAGCTCGTGAAGAGTCTGCAATTAGGTAACCTAAAAAGCTCACTTCTTGATTTTCTTGATTATTTTCTCTGTAATCATTTTGCAGTGGGTTTGATTGTTGTATTGGAATGGAATTGCAAGCAAGCAAAGATAGAAGCTGAAAGGATTGGTGTGGGCTCAGACCTTCATAACGAAGTGATTAACGGTGGCGGTGATGATTTAAGGGAGCGATTTGAGAAAGAGATCTGGAAATATGGAGATTTTGGAGACACAAAGGTCTAGATAGAGAGTTTCATCACAAGTTGAGTTAGCGATTTGGGTGTGTATAAGAAGGGTTACTGTTGGTTTGGGTTTTAGATTTTTGATTAGAGAGGTTTGGGAAGAGAGTGTGAGGAATACAATGGCGGAAATGGGTAATAGAGTGAGGAAGATAATGATGATGATATAGAGTGTGTTAGGTCTTTGTAGAAGACAACGGGTTGAAGGGTATTATGGTCAATTCCACTATCAAGTTAACATCATTAAGGCACTTTTGACAAGAAGGGGAAATCTGACTATTAGTTTCAAAAGAATATGTTCCGTGAGAATATCATAGCATCCGCTAGCTCTGGTTTCGAGATAGCCGGTTGACAACCAAATTTAATCCAACCTAAAGGAAGAGACCTACCACTGAAATACTTAATAGAGCTCAACCACAAGCTATAAAAAAGATTACGTATCGATCAGAGTATAGCACGAACAATTTTTTTTTTTTTTTTAAACACGGAGATATTACAAGTTGTAACAAGGTTTTTTTTTTTTTTTGTTGCAACAAGTACAACGCATATACGGAAAGACACGGCAACTTTGGTTTTTTTATTCAAATGTATGAGTGTAAAGATTAGAAGTGTACACGGTCTGGATTGGTTCGGTTCTGAGAAAATTCAAGAATCGAACTGATCTTAAAAGTTCTGTAATTTTGAGAACCAGACCATACTATTACACTTGTAAAATCAAACCAGAATCAAACTAAAATAACAGTTCGGTTTCGGTTTGGTTCACGGTTCTAAAAATTTCTATTTACAAGAATAAATTGTTAATATTAGCAAAATAATTACTCAAACTAATTACATTTTACTCATGATAAAAACTAATAATATTAAGGCATTACTCAACATTACATATCTATATCATCTTAATATCATTAAAATTACAAAAAAACCAATTAATAAAAATAAAACTTGATATTATTTATATCTTTTAAAATTCTGTTTGGTTCCGTTTGAACCGTGATTTTTTTCATAAAATCCATTAACCAAACCGTTTTTACGATTTTCATATTTCTTAAATCGAAACCAAACCAATTCTCAATAGAACCGAACCAAATCGTACGATTCGGTCTGGTTCGGTCCAAATTACCGTTTGAACGAATTTTTGAACAGCCTTAATAAAGATGGCTCGCATTTTGTGGACGGCACGAAGTCCGCCTGTGGTCCGTGGTTAACTTAGTTGGGTTAAAAAGAATATAAAAGGCAAAATAGGCCAAATAAATGAAAAAGACAAAATATCACATTTAAATCATAATTATATCACTTTTTCTCTCAAAAAAAATTAAAAAAGTCAAACCAAAATAATTTTTTAATATCAAACTAAAAAATTTCAACTCAAAAAAACTAACTAAAAAAATCAACGAAAACTAAAAAATTTAACTTGTATTCCTTTTAGTTAAACTGTAACATTTCGGTCAATGGCGATGAGGCTATTAGCATTTCAGTCAGTGTGTTTGGTTTCAATTTTTTGAAAATTGAATTTTTTTGTTTTTCGTATTTTTTTGTTTTTAGTGAATATTTTTTAAATTTTAAGTAATTTTTTTACTTTTTTAGATGCACCTTACTTAGATGTATCTAAATAGTAAAATATTTGTGAAAAAATATTTTTAAAAATTGACAAATACACAAAAATACGAAAATATACTAAATTTTCATATTTTTTATATTTTTTTGGTATTTAATGTATTTTTTAAATATTTTTTCACAAATATTATACTTTTTAAGTGTATTTTTGTTAGGTGTGTCTAAAAAAAATTTAAAAAACAAATTGCTTAAAATATTAAAAAATTCATTGAAAATATTAAAATACGAAAAAAATAAAATAAAATTTTTTGCAAATTATTTTCTGATAACTGAAACCAAACCATGTCGCTAAGACCATCTCCAACGGTTCACCAAACCTGGCATCAAATTTAAAATTTGGTGAAAAAGTTACTGTTTGGAGCTCCAACGGTTTCACCAAATCGGTATCAAATCGAGAATTCACCAAACATTTCACCAAAGTGAGAACACGCCCAGATTTCAGCAAATTACTGTTTGTTACCGTTGGGGGAGAGGAACCGGTTGACCAACCGGTCGACCACTAAAAAGTTCAAACAGTTCAAATTTATAGGTTCAAACAATTCAAAAAAAAAAAAAAAAATTTCCTTACTGGTCGACTGGCCAGTCGACCAATCGGTCGACCACTAAAGGGTTCAAACAGTTCAAAAAATAGGTTCAAACAATTCAAACAAAATATTTTTTTTTTTGCCCTTACCGGTCGACCAGCCGGTCGGCCAACCGGTTGTCCCGGCGCAGATTTGATGAAAGTTCACCGTTGGAGCCAGTGGTATCAAATTGAGAAAATCGTCATTTTTTCCCTCAGATTTGATGGAAAAAAAAGTTCACCGTTGGAGATGCTCTAAGGTTATACGTTATCCAAAAACGCATTATCATCGCTTTCTTTTTTTGGTCTCTTTTTAATGATTTTTTTTTTATAAATATATTCATTCGTAGACCCATAAAGATATTCTTTTTTCGGTCTCGTTATCATCGCTTTCATGCATGCATAAATATGTTCTTTTTTTTGGTCTCTTTTATCATCGCTTTCTTTTCAAAATTGTTTTATAGACACACTTGAAAACTAAGGCCTGATTTGGCATCTTTAAAATAATTTTAAAAGTTAAAAAATTACAAAAAAAGTTAAAAAATTATCACTATTCACCAAAAAAAATAATAAAAAAATTAATTTTATTCAAAAAATAATAAAACTCAGTCTGCCATCCACAGGTGAAGCTAATTTGTTTGAAAAAATTGTACAGCCATATTACACAAAAAGCATGTTATTGTTCGGCCTGTGGGGGGTTATCACGGGTCCCGTTTTGATAATTTGAACCGTTCAATGTGTAGAACTCGTCGAGTACTATATGCTTGTAAAAAAATCATATTGATCGGATATCGCTAACTATATGATCAAACCAGTTTTGTATGAAAAAAAGGGATGATGTTATAGTTAACCGTTGAAAAAAAACTAATCCAATCAAATAGCTATCGATATCCGATCAACGTGATTTTTTACAAATATATAATACTCGATGAGTTCTATACATTGACGGTTTCGATTAGCAAAAATAGACCTGTGGTGGGCCCCCACAAGCCGAACATCACAGTCCAATGCAATGCCCGCAAATGAGGCAACAATTTCTTATGTCAAATGCCTCTACCCAAGACGGTTGGCCGTACTGCTACTCTCCCTACCTTCTCTTACACACTAATTTATATAATTTTTTAATATACGTTTTTTCATAGAAGTCAAAAAGTTAACTCAAACAATCATATTTTTTTCCTCAACTTTTTAGTCCAAAAAAATAAAAAGTGTATTTATTTAAGATACCTCAAACAACCCTAAAAGATGGCCACAAATAAAATAAAAACAC
The DNA here is from genome assembly GCA_036172215.1 of Camellia granthamiana. Classification (NCBI taxonomy): domain Eukaryota; kingdom Viridiplantae; phylum Streptophyta; class Magnoliopsida; order Ericales; family Theaceae; genus Camellia; species Camellia granthamiana. The sequence continues at coordinate 148,045,170 of CM069909.1, read as the reverse complement.
TAAAGATGAAAAAAAATTAGACCCAAAATAAAAAATAAAAAAAACAACTCCTTGAGGTTGACCACCGCGGATGTGCTCATTTTTATATTTTTATCTTGAGTGAATTACACAAATAGTCCTTATAGTTTAGAATTTGTGTTACTTTAATTCTTGACTTTTCAATTGTAACACATTTGACCCTAAATTTTAAATCTTGTTCCAAATAAAGGTAAATGAAGATATCATTAGATTTTTCAAGGGTAAAATCATCAATTTGATAAAATATAAACTAATTTGACAAAAATAAATGTCAAACAAATATTTTTGAATTTTTAAAAATTATTTCTCCCAACTAAAAATAAAATTATATAAATTGTTAAATCTTTTAGATATTTATTTATTTTTACCAAATTAATTTTTATTATGTGTTTGGATGATGATCATGTAAAATTAATTTTTAAAAATTAATCATGTAATTTTTATTAATTTTTATCAATTTTACATAATTTTATCATTGGTGGATAAAAATAATTTTTAAAAAATTAAAAATATTTTTTTGACATTTATTTTTATCAAATTAGTTTATATTTTATTAAATTGACAATTTTGTCCTTAAAATTAAACAATGGTATCCTCAATTGTCCTTATTTAGAACAATATTCAAAATTCAAGGTCAAATGTATCACAATTAAAAAGTCAAGTACTAAAATGACACAAGTCTCAAACTAGAGGGACGGTTAGTGTAATTTACACTTATATCTTTTTATATTCATTCATAGCCCTGTGTGAGTCTTTTGGATCACATGATACCAGCCAATTACTTCATTGCCCCGCATTAAAGGTTTCATATAAAAAATCAATATAGATATTTATAAACACAAAAATAAATAACATTTTTGTTTTATAAATTTAAACCATCAATTTAATGAAATAAAATGTGATTTGTTTCCGTATTTATAATTGTCCAATAAAATAAATTTTTTGCGTGAAGAATATTTACTACAAGACCTACGAATTAGACGGTTCGACTCATATATGTCTGCTCAAGTTAAAGAGCCCACAAGAGTGGTACGGACAAATATGAAGAGATAAAATATAGAGAAGAGCTTATCCGAAAAAGCACCACCTCTAAAGGTGTACAAAAGGGATAGTTTGGTTTGAGTTAGCATCAAATTTAAAATCAAACCAATCATTAATCAGTTACAAGTTTTTAGACTAGAAACTAAATTAGTTCTTCATTAGAATCAAATCAAATCATTCTGATGTAAATTGGGTTAGTTTGAGCTGAAACTCCTGATTCTATTATATTCAAAGTTAAACATAGCATCGGTTTCAATTTTGCATCATAAATTTTTTTTTAAAAAAAACAAACAACAATAAATATTAATAATAAACAAATCTTGAACAATCTAATAACAAAATATATATATATATGTGTGTGTGTGTATATATAGAAAAATGCCTCAGACCCCCAGTGGGGGTCACTGGGGGTCATGGTTGCTGCTTTCTCATTGGCCAAAAAAAATAAACTGTTTTTTTTTTTTTTTTTTTTTGAATTTCGGCCAACCCCAGTGCGCCACGTCACTGGGGGTTGACCCCCACTGGGGTCTGTAGCAAAACCGATATATATATATGATGTGTAAATGGAAGGAAGAGTGATTTGCTTCAAAAAAAATTCACGATTAATGTAGTAATGTTCACTTTAGTAGTTACTTTTCACCAATTATATAACAATAATTTTGCATAAAATACAATTTTATGTAATAAAGATAAAAAATAAAGGAAAACAAAATCCAAGATTTGACCGTTATAATAGAATAAATCTCGAATTTTTAATTTAGTCAATTTAAATTATAATATTTGATTTGTTTTCAATGTAAACTATTCACCTATTTCGGTCGAGTAAAACTAAAAATAGTATTTTAGTCATTAATTCAAGGTATACATAAAATGTTTAAAATGCCTTTTGTTGACTTTAATGACAAAAATAATATTTTTATATCGATTTTTTTAAATGAATGTAGACAAATGGTTTAGATTAAAAACAAGTCAAAAAATTAAAATTAAAATTGATAAAATTAAAAATTAAAAATTTATTTTTGTTAAAAGGTTAAACGTTTGGAAAAAAAATTTATAATTTTTCCTAAAATAAAGGTCTCACAATTCTGGTCAAATTTTTGGTAACCCAAATTCTTCCAAACTCGGCCCATCTGGGTTGAGGATTTGGGCTTAACGTATTGGGCTTAGAATTTAGATTGGGTGTGGCTACAAAACTTGAAGCCCAGCCCAGTCTATACTTTGGGTAATTACAAAATGGTTATTAGTTTACTTAAATTACGGATAAATTACAAACATACCCCTGAGATTTACTTAAATTACAAATTACTCCTTGTGGTTCTAGAAATTACATTATGTCCCTTAAGGTTTATAATTTTATAATAAATAGGTCCTTTTATTAATAAATCATCAAATTAATTAACAGTTTTTAATAATATTAAAATTTTATTTCAATTAATAACTCAAATAATTTTATTATTGTATAGGTAAATAGTAAGAAATTTTACTTTTTCAATTAATTCTGTTAAATAAAAAATTCTGATAGGGAGGTATTTGTAATTTTTCAAACCACAGGAGGCACTTTGTATTTTAAGCAAACCTCAGAAGATGTATTTATAATTTACACTTAGTTTTATAAGCAAATGGGGCTTCAGTAGCTATGTTTGGCATGAGTTTTTTTGGCTATTTTAAGTACAAAATGATAAAATAGGCTAAGAATCAATAAGACAAAATGTCACATCCAAACCATAATCATTTTATTTTTTTTTCTCAAAAAAGTCAAAAAAATCCATCCAAAATAAGACTTTTTATTCCCAGACTAAAATAGTTAAAAAGTCAAAAAGTCAACATACATCCCAAACGAAGGCTAATACACATAAACAAGTTCTCTCCATATAATTTTATTTTTATTTTTCTTTTGCACCTGGCATAATATTGAGAAGTTAGTAAGTTAAACTAGTACAACTGCAAGTTTGATGCTTCTTTATAATCTCGAACACAAATCTTCTCCTAAATTAGAGGTGACAAACTCAACCCAAACTTAATTATTATTTTCTTTTAAAGCAATTAAAGACACTTATCTCTACTATGCAAGTCCAAGAGCTACTTACAAACATATTGAAAATCTCTCTTAATTTAATTTACAGTGATATAACAGATTACATATCAATTTTTTATTATCGCACACTCAAACATGTAATGCTCACATGAGTATTGAACATTAAGTTCTAAAAAAAAAAAATCATGGGAAAGTAAACAGTTTGTCAAGCTTGCAAATTGCAATGATCCAAGAGCCACTATGTTAGTTCAATCCTTAAAAGGGCTTTTGGTTTATATGCTTTGCAAAGTTCAGATGCCTCAAAGCACTTGTCTTTTCATTTAAGTTATATATGAAAATTAAATCATTCAAAACAAATAAATAAATGAATAAATATTAAGATTGTACAAGATAACACAATCACGTTCAAAAAACTGAAGATACTAACAAATGTTGAATAATTCTAATAAATTTATTATATTGATATGTACATTTGAAATATTTTCTTATAATTTAATTTTATATACATAAACTAATTTTTCTATTTTTTATTTTTATTCTTTTGTCTTTTTTAGTCAGATAAAAGTAAAGATAATTCGTGACCTCATCCTCTCCCCCACCAAGTAGTGTTTGGAAGTTCTTTATGGTCTTTATTATGGGGAAGAAAGCAAGATTGTTCCACACACGTCCATAGAAACGCACTAAAGATGAAAATGATGGTTACCTTGAGCCAATACTTTGCTTGGTTTGGGTTTTTTAAAAATATTGTTTAGAAAATTTAATTTTTTATTTTTTATTTTTTTAATTTTTTTATTGAATTTTTTAATATTTTTAAAAAAAAATTTTAATTTTTAGATATACCTAACATAAATATACTTAAAAAGTATAATTTTGGTGAAAAAAATCTTTAAAAAATTTACTAAATATCAACAACAACAAAAAACGAAAAATTCAGTATATTTTTTGTATTTTTGTGAATTTATTAATTTTTTGAATTTTTTTTCACAAATATTTTACTTTTCAGATATATATATATAAGTAAAGTACATCTAAAAAAATAAAAAAAAATGCTAAAAACTTTTAAAATATTTATTAAAAATAAAAATAAAAAAACACAAAAAATAAAAAATTTAGTTTTCAAAAAATTGAATTTAAAAAATTGAAACTAAATTAATTTTAAGATATAAATTTTACATTCGCAGTTAGTAAGTTATAAATTTTACACTTGATAAAAACTTATTCTCAGATGACACATATGATAAGAAAATGTCCCCAAATCAATTTTAATTGAGAGATGATTACAAACTTTGAAAATTGGGAACATCGGATCCAATCACGATTGTTGGGTGATGACATAATGATTACGGGCTTGTTTGGTATATATCTCAAGATATAATTTTTAAGAAAAATTTTAAAATTTTATTTGGTTTAAATTATTAAAAAACAATTCAAAATCATTTTCTCTCTCCTACACATCAATCAATCATTTTTTCTCTCTCCTCTCTCCTTCTCAATCACTTTTTTTTCTCAAACACATCTACTCCATTCCAACAAAATATCAAATCATCTCAAACTCCTAAACTCTAAAACTATTTTCAAAACATACAATCAAACAAACCAAAAAAAAATTCAACAATGATTCATCCCACTAAAAACACCACCACTAATAGCACTAATGCATTAAAAAAGTAAAAAAAAAAAAAAATACAACTCCAAGACCAAAACATCACATCATTACTGGTGGGACCCACTGCCACCTAATTAGTGGGAGCACTAATTAGTGCTCCCACTCATTTTCCAAAAAAATTTAAACTCTCTTCCTAAAAAAATTTTAAAAAATTTATCTCAAAACACAAACCAAACACACATTTGTATATTATATTTGACTTGTTATTTCGTTTGTTATAATTGTATTAATTGAATACATTTTAAAAATCATGTTTATTATTAATACAATGATGATACATCATATAATAAATAAACGTGATCACTCTAATATTATTATTGCTAATTTGGCCAAACTTTGAATCCTATTAACTGTGAAATCAATGAGGTCACTGTTGAATATAAAAATTAAGATATTATATTTGAATATGAAAATTAGAATAGGAATTGTTTTGATTATAGGATTCTTACCTTGTGTATATTGTTTTCATTATAAAAATCTTACATTGTGTATATTGTTTCTTAAATTGTATCATGAATATATTATGGGGTGTTTTGGGAAGAAGTTAAAAAAGCTAATTTTTTTACTTTTTAGCTTTTTTAGTCAAAAAATCACCAAAAAAGTCAAAAAGTCAATTTTTTGCTAATTTTCCAAAACAGTCCATTTATACATGGCCTTTACCTCGGTGATTGGTAAGCAAAATAATTCTTTTAATTCTTTTGATATCAAAGTCTGGTTGGATATGTAATTGGTGTACCGTTTGTTCGGCTACTTTATATTTTGGTTCAGGAGGGCGTGTTGGAATGTATCCCACATCGTCTGAAGTTGCCTTATCTATGCTAGTTATAAAGTTTCAGCTTCCCTCTCCTTAATATTTAGATTTTAAGGAGAAGTGTAGGTTGTACTTTTCAATTTACCAAAACATTGAGTAACAAACCTCTTACTTAAAATTAAATATCGATTTTTTATATCTATGTCATCAGTAATGTGTACTATCAATACTCCATCAAGTCATTACTATCAACGTTGTCACTCTAGTACGGTCACCATCGCCATTTGCATCCTCTCTTCACTTCGTTGTTCTTCCATTGTCTACTAACACTAGCGTCTACTACCACCATCACTGTCATTCATCACCCCTATCACTACCAATACTTCCACCATCCTTTGTTTCCACCATCACACACACAACCATCGCTGCCCTCACAACACTATTATTATCGCTACTATCACCTATAACCATTACCACCAAACTCTACCTCACTGCCACTATCATTGTTGTCAATACTATCTCATCATGACAACTATAACATTTATCTATCTCTATCACCACAACTATCACTACCACAACACTGTAGTTGCAACCATTCCAGTGCTACTGTTGTCTCCATTATTCCACCACCATTGCCCTTTACCTTAAAACCACTATTGTACTGCAATTTCTATGCCACTATACTATCATCGTCGCCACTATTATTCACCATCAAACAACCACAATCACTAATAGTGTGCCATTATTATTGGCATTTCCACCATCATCATTCTACTATCAGTACCGATCTCACCACCCTATCTTCACCCTTGTCATTTTTACACCACCACAACACAACTTTGGACAAATATCGTGGTGCATAAAAGTTATGACCATAATATAATGGAATTATGACAAAAAGTGAGTGATCAATTACCACGTTAAATAGTAACTTCTCTGTTTTTTATTATTTATTTATTTTTTAATATATGCATCATTGGGTTAGACCATATTTGGTAATTTGATCAGATGCCTTTGGAGGGATGATTCACTTTTGTCCATTTTACACCTAAGCTTGACGTGTATCTTCTTTTCTTTATTTTCTTCTTTTATATATATATATATATTATTTAGATGGTGACGTGTATCTTCTTTGAAGTATGGTGATTGTGTTAGCCTAATGGAGAAAAATTATTTTTGAAAAAATGGTATGTACTATATAAAATTGTATTTTGAATTTTACTTTAAAAATGAAGTGAATTATGTAAATTTAAAATTAATAAAATATGAGTCACACTTAAAATAATTATGATCTATAGATGTATTTTTTTATACTTCCAATATTATCGATTATATAATGGTCTTACACAAACTCATATATGTAGTTTGAATTTCTCTTTTATTGATTAAAACAATGAGACCTATCATTGTTATATTAAGAGATTATTTAATGATCCGCTTATCCTATTATCTTCTAAAAGGAAATACAAAATAAGAGTTATAAGTCTTACTATTCTAACTAATAAAAAATTAGCGAAAGCACGGCATAGATCTGTCACATATAAAATAATTTTTCTTTTTATATTAGATTTTAGGAAAACAATAAGACAAGCATTTTTAAAATAAATCATGTTAAATAATATCTCAAAAACACCAAATAATCTCCTCTGATGGAGCTCACAAAAAAGACAATAGGTAGGGCATTATATCATTATTATGCTCTCTATGGCAATGGTATCTTCACTCATAAAGCATATCATCCATAATGACTGATTTTGATTGCAGATCAGATTCCTTCAAAATTTTAAATCATTGAACACAACTCAAGTACAATATCCTAACATGTGAGAAGATTTCTCTGCTACATACATATTTTTTTTTTTGTCTTCTCATGTTCCTAGTACTAGCATTACAGACAATTTTAATACAATTCTAATAATCAATATAGTATACCATTATTTAATTAAATCATACCTTCACACAATTTATGGTTGATTAGATTATTTCTTGTTAGGACATGGCTTAGAAGCGTTGTTGGGCTTGGTAAACTTATTCTTGATGATCACCATGGCTCAAGGCCGCCCCACTTTGGTTTTTCGCACAACAATTTGAAAGGAGGGCAGAGATAGATGTTTTTTCTCTCACCATGTTATACTCTACTCCTACCTTAATTATATTATTAAAATTGTATACATATAATTTATTATTTTAAGAGTGAATTACATTAATCATCCCTATAGTTTGAGACTTGTATCACTTTGGTCCCTAATCTTTCTATTGTGATACATTTGACCATGAATTTTGAATCTCGTTCCAAATAAGGACATTAAAGATATTGTTACTCTATTTGAAGGGAAAAGTCATCATACGACTTATTTTGTTTTAATGAACTTATATGTTATTTGAATATAATGGTCTTTTTTTAATGAATAATATTGAAACTTTTTTCATTATAAAGTTTTGTTTGGTTTGGTTTTCAGAATCTATTTTTATTATTTTTTTTAAACTAAAAATTAAATTGGTGTAAAAAAATTAAAAACACAACATTTTTATATAATTTTATCTTTTGGGAAGGTAGAAATAATTTTTAAAAATAATTTTTTATATTTATTTTTGTTAAATTAGTTTTTTTTTTTTTTTTAAAAGTCAAATATGGCGATAACTTTGATATCATTATTAAACCAATCCATTCAATCAAAAAATCCAAAACTAAAAACATTTCGTATATTAAAATATCGATTTTACATTAAAAGCATAATAACCATTCATTATATAATAACTATCCAAAAATATCTGTTAATAACAAATGCAACTATTTATTTCATGATAACCATCTAAAAATATCAGCAAAACAACCACCCATTACATAATCTAAACATATACTAAAAATTAATTTGGTAAAAAAATAAAAAAAAAATGTAAAAGATTTATCATTTTAATATAATTTTATCTTTGATAAGTAGAAATAATGTTTAAAAAATTAAAAATATTTTTTAATCAAATTAGTTTATATTTTATCAAATGACGACTTTGCCCTTGAAATGGAGTAAATATGTTTTCAATTGTCCTTATTTGGAATGAGATTTAAAATTCATGGTCAAATGTATTACAATTGAAAATTAGGAATCAAAGTAATACAAACTCTAAATTATAAGGATCATTAGTATAATTCACTCTTATTTTAATATAGTAAGAGCAAAATATCAAAATATTATATTTAACATTCATTTTTCTTATTTATCTTTTATTTTACATATTTCAATTTCATCACTTAATCATTATCTGTATTATAACATAATAGCTCACTTTTATTATTACTGTTATTTTTCAAGTGACAAAACTAAGTCATGCCATTCCCAATCCCACCCTGCCAACTCATACACTACGATATGATTTGAAGTGAAGGCAAGACACTACAAACAAGGTCCCGGGCCGGTTAGGAATATCCTTAAATATAGACAATGAAAAAGAGATTATGAAAGGCATTTTTTTGGTGAGTGAAGCATAGAAAAAATTCACGCGGTGTTTTTGACGCGGTGGAACAGCCACCATCAAGGAAATGACAAAAGTTAGTTGATTGGTAAATGTTAATGCTTTAGGCTGTTTGTTTGTTTTGTTGGTTTGTTGATAAAATGATTGTTGAGTCAAGTTCATGGCCTCACATATGGGGAATTCGGTTCCTGCTGCACCATAAAGTATAACAGGTTGCTGTGAGGTTGGTTAAGGACGCGTCCTGAGTCTTTTTTAATAATTTAAATCGTTCATATTGTAAAATTTGTCGAGTAAATTATTTATATAAAAAATCAAGTAATTTAGACATTTGTAACCTTATAATAGTAACACATTTATTTTTCAAAAAATAAACGGTTACCATGATTTTAATAATTTTATAAAAACAATTAAGACTTAATCAGGGAGTTACAGATGTCCGATTAACTTGACTTTTTATATAGATGATATATTCAACAAACCTTATAATATAAACAGTTTACATCATCAAAATACATTCGGTAAATACCTCTATAAGCCCTCACAGCAGAGTTGTTGTGCAATAAGGTACAACAACAACCCTCAACCCCACATATGGGGTTCCAAGGAATTAATAAATTAAAGGAAAAATTAATGTTTAAGTTCTTAATTTTTTTTTTTCAACAAAAGTTATTGAATAATTATTAAATTAACACACTGAAAGAGTTGAACTCCTGACCTCTTCTTCCTTATAACACTTAAGCGTTGGGAAGATTTTAAAATAAAAATATATAGTTAAATAACTAAGATTACGCTTTCATAAAAAATATGAATTTTCCCTTTTAAGTGTTACAAACAAACTATATCATTTGATCTATTGTATAATGAATCAAACTAGCTGAAATAATTTATTGAAAAGTTGGTCAAAATGAACTTATCATGGAAAAAAGTTTATTAATTTTTCAAATTATACTCAAACACATCATCAAATGTAATTTTTAGAAGTGTTAAATTATGAGAAAAAACATACTTAAAACACTTAATATATCACCTTTAATAATGTGTTCAATAAGTATCAAATTTTAATTTATCAATTATTCCATGAGATAAAATCTCACGTCAATATCATACTATTAAAAATAATTTTAAAATGATAAACTAAAAAATGTAACAATTTTATAAATTATCATTTTTCTTACTTATCAAATTTACACTAGCAAAAGCAATAAAAGCGACGAGCACGGAATCAAACTTCTGAAAGATCAAACGTAAGCAGTGAAGCGCGTGAGTGGAAATAATTTCCACGTCATCCTCCAAAAATAGTAATAAAATTTCGACAAAAAGCATGTGGACAAATACAAGCTGGTTCGGGGAACTGAAGATAACAAGTCACTACAGAGACGCTTTCCTTAAAGAAATAAACCCAAAATATTTGCTTTATTTACGAAATTGCCATTTGACCCTCCTCTCGGAAACCGTGTTTGGTTACGCCCCCGGTTTCGATGTTACGACGAGCGTTTGATGCTAATACCGCTTAGTGGGCCCCAGCATGACGTTTTCCCTATAAATTAATGGGCAAAAAAGGTTGTTAATTTTAATTTTCAAAAATATTTTATTGAACTAATTAAACACATAAATAAATAAAATAAAAGAAGATTTGTTTTGAGTTAATTAATTAAATCAGTCTAAATAATTCAAGACAAATAAGTAGTTAAAATAACATGTCATCACCCAAAAATATATATATATCAGCAATAGTTGGTGGCCCGAAATTTAGTGGCTCGAATGGCTCGTAATTGTCAAAACGACGCAAAACGACGTTGTTTTAACAGTTTCGAACTATTTGAACCACTGATTTTGTTGTAACCCTCAAACATTTTTCTATATATATATAACGGCATCGCATCATCATTGCAGAAAAAAATAAAATGTTTATTAACTTTGATATATATGTTAAAAAGATACATAAAAAAGTATAAATATATGAAATTATTTTAAAATATATAAAAAGTGCATCAAGATTCTAAGTATTTTAAAAAAAATTATTATCTTGACATGATTGTCATTAGCATGGGTTTAAAAAAAACTATAAATTCGTCTTTTTGTATTATTATAATAAAATTAATAAATTTAAAAAATTAGGTAGTCCTAAGTAATACATAGAAATACAAAAATCTAATTATTTTGATTTATGCACTGTGAATATTTATTTTTTTTTGTTAATTACACTATCTTCTCTACTATGTATTGTTGATTATTATTCTATGTCTTTCAACTTTAAAATTTTGCATAAACAAATAAATTAATACCCCTTTCTTGAGAAGTGAGAATAACACAATTTCAATAATTGAGAGATCTAAGGCTTATTTGATCAACATGATTAATAGGGAAAAGATTAATAATTTTATGAATTAGTATAAGATTAGTTATTTAATTAAATTAATGAGATAATCATTTATTATATATTCATTTTATTTTTTTCCTTTATACTTGAAATTATGATATCTAACCCTCTCAATATTATAAATTTTCAAATTTTCTCCGATTGAATGCTCAGTGTAGATATAATTTGATTAATAAAATTTGTAATCACATATGGAATTGTGAGTCCATAGACTAACAATTTCAATTGGGTTTGGTTATGGTGTGCAACTTACACCTTACACTTTTGTGTTCAACTTACACCTTACACTTACACCTTTTTTACCTTGCACTTACACCTTTTGTGTAAGGTTGCACATGGTGTGCAACCCACTTACACCTTACACCTTACACTTACACCTTATACTTACACCTTATACTTACACTTACACCTTACACTTACACCTTTTGTGTAAGTGGCACATGGTGTGCAACCCACTTACACCATTTGTGGGTTGCACACCTAAGAAAACTCCATTTCAATTTTATGCTATAATGCTACTAATCAAACATACCCTAATTGTACTATTAGAGAGAAAAAAGGATAAATTATAAATATCCCCTTATTAGAATTTTTTATTTAATAGAATAAACTAAAAAAATAAAATTCATAATTGTTCTCCTATACAATAATTAAATTACATAAATTATTAATTGAAACATATTTTTAACATCATTAAAAACCGGTAATTGACTTGATGATTTATTAATAAAATGAGTGATTTGTTATGAAAATAAAAATCTCAGGAGGCGGAATGTAATTTTCAAAGCCACAGGGGTGATTTGTATTTTAATCAAATTTTAGGGGAGCATTTGTAATTTACCCGAAGAATTAATATTTAATAATTAATTAGGAGAGCTAAAGTGCAATTCATTTTTTTTTTTTTTTAAACAAAAAATATTTTACAAATTTAATAGTAAAGTTTTGGTATGGGAAAAGAAATCCACAAGAATTTTACATGATATGAACAATTCAATGTAACATTAGATTATAAAAATAAAAAATGTATATGATTGTTTTTCTTATGAACACAACAAAAACGTGATAAATACATGCAGAAAATAATACTAGTGAGCTGCTCGTGCAAGAGAGCAAGACCACTATTCTAATCTATCAATACTTGTGATCACTTTGAAAATAGCCAAAAATAAGTCAAATAATAGAAAGTTTCAAATGGAAGCTTGGGTAGTCTCAATTGACATGTCAACTATGGCCGATAATGTACGTATCACGTAATCTCCAATCACCTAGGGTTTCTATTAAGATCAAACTACAAATAAATGAGAACTTTTATTTATATAATACTTTGATTGCCTTTACATTCATTTTCTAATTCAATCCTCTTTCAAAATTCAAAATATTTATTTTATCTCATTACATCTTCCATGATTCTAAATGAGTTAGCTTTCTCTTATATTGAAATCTGAACATAAAAGAACTTGAGAGCCTATAAGGCCCACTATGGATTCCATGATCCGAACCATTCATTTGTAAGACTCTCAATATATATTATTCATGAAAAAAATTAGTTTGATCTAATAATTGTAACTTCATCATTTGTATCCGAAAAATAGACGACATATAAATTTTTGAAATATGTAACAATCCGAAAATTTAAGTTGTCCCTTAAATTTTATACTAGTATTATGGTTGTATGTAATAATATATTATTAAATAAATAATAATAAATACATAATCTAATTTGGCATTAGATTATCAAATATGTGATTAATTAGGGATTATTATTTGGGGCCAAATTAACAAAAATATGAAATTATAATACTAATTAGGCCAAATTAAAGTTAAAGATAGTAAATAAATAAATATAAAAGTAAGAGCAAATAATAATAATAATAATAATAATAATAATAATAATAATGGGTGTGGTAGTAAAATGAATAATTAATTTTCTGTTGGTATACGATAGAGTGTAATTTAATTAGGAAATCATTTATTTATATAGTTATATTAAAAAATTAGGCCAATATGTAATTATTTTAAATATTTATTAAAGATAAATATGAATCTATGATCAAATCTGAGAAGGATTGAGCTGCCACGTGTTGGCTCAGGAGGCTTTTACCTCCCTAGATAGGGAGGAGGTGATTAACTATGTGGAAAGAAAAGGGGAAAAAAAGAGAGAGGAAGAAAAGAAAAGGAAATAGAGAGGAAAAGGAGAGCGAATGAACATTTGCGAGAATGTTGTAAAAATAAGAAGAAAATAGTAAGGGTTAATATTAAGGTGAGTTATATTATACCTTGAGTTATCATAATGTATTTTACGTATATTTTGATTTATCATATTTATCTTATACAAGTTATGTTTTATAAATTGTTATAAATTATATTAATATTTTGATTATGTGGATTATTTTCTGACCCATATTTACTTAAAATGAAACCCATGGATATGTTTGTTTAACTTTTAAAGAATATTTGACTATGACCTTATAAACAATTATGTTTTGTAAGTACCACCACGGGAGTCCCATGTCTTGGGGGACTTAAATAACCATTGGTCTCTGTTTGATCATCTTGTGGACTACTATTATCATGGATCTATTGACCTCTGTTTTGTGCGGAGCAAAGTGCTGTGCGAAGATAAGTTCTACACTATTGTAGGAGCCACCTCTATAATCTGTACGAGCCACCTCTTGAATCCGTATCTCTGTTCTAACTGTCACTCATGTGACCTCTGTTCCGTTCTGTTCGATACCGTAGTTATGGTTATATATTTACATAATCTCAGTTTTGCTACTTAAATGATTATTTGTTCAGATTAAGTTATTTTAAATACTTTAGTTATATAACTACCCATGGTTATTTTGTGTCCTTTATACTCTTGGCATAATATTTCTTACTCTGCCATGTGCTTATAGCTGTTTACCAATTTTTAGGAAACAGTGCAATTCCGAAATAGTTTTTAGAAAGTCTTAGATGCGGGGCAGTGGAATAGACACACACAACACTTTTATGATATTTTTATATGTAAATATCAGCCTTTTTGGTCAATAAATTTTGTAATAAAAATAGAAACTCCAATGACTATTTTGGTACCCTCACTTGAATATTATTTACACTCGCGTTCATTAATTTGTTTAAGAATTGGCCGGAGGTAACCTCAGTTACTGGTCATCACGATACTTAACTCTTGGGTACGGGGAGCGGGTCGTGACAAAATAGATCATTATAAAATGAAAATGTTACAATTATCGAATTGAACTAAATTTTTTCAAAGATGATATATATTGAAGGCTCTACAAAATGAACGGTTCAATCATCGAAATGAGACCTGTAATAGGCCATACAGGCCCCTTAAGTTCTGTTAAGTTGAGATCTCAATATGAAAGAAACCCAACCCATTCTATTTATATTCTAATCTTTATTCTTTCTTTCATCTTTCATTTTTGTGATACAAGTAGATCCTCAATAACCATAGTAGGATAAATTTAGAAAAAAATCTTTACAAACCTTTAGATATTGTAATGAAAATCTTTCATTACAATTTTAGAATGGAGAGGATCTCAATCCATAACTCTACTATTGTTGTTAAGCTCAGCAATAATATGAAAATGACCACTCTCATAGAGATTGAAGACTGTCACTTGCTCCTTACTAGATACGACTCTTGTAGGGCAAATTACACTTTGTACCCTTGCACTTTACATCAAATCTTACTTTGGCCCCTACACATTAAATTGTGACACTTAACCCCTTGCCCTTTTGGTCAAGTGTCACTTTGACCCTTCTATTAACCTCATTGTTAAGAGAGGTTAGTCATATGAAAAACATGTGAGAATAAATTACATTTTGCACCCATGCACTTTGCACAAAAATTCCAGTTTAGTCCTTACACATCAAAATTGTGACACTTAGCTTCCTAAATGATAACTTCTGTTAGCCTCACTATTAACAGAAGGGCCAATGTGACACTTGACCAAAAGTGCAGGGGATTAAGTGTCACAATTTGATGTGTGGAGATTAAAATGAGATTTTTTGTAAAGTGCAAGCGTACAAAGTGTAATTTACCCGACTCTTGTATTATCTACACTTTGAGGGAAGGAAATTTATGTACACATCTATTGGCAAGTATTGGTGTCACGACCCAAACCCGGCCCTATGGGTTTAGCACCGTAACCGGCCAGTAATCCGAGATTACTGAAGGCCTGCTTAACAGTAGTACAGTAAAACAGAGTTCAGGGCCTGGCGGAAGCCAATACAGTAAATAAATAAATAATGTCCATTGAGCTGTGACAGTTTGTATGCCAAAAAGATTTTTCATGCATTCACACGTGTAGAACAGTATAGTCTATACAAAATTTACAGTCACACAGTAAAGGGACCTAATCCCTTGATAACAGTACAGTTAGCAGCTGACAGTCTATACAGTAATCCAAAACAGTACGGAGACAGACGGGGGAAAAACAAAACACCCCAAAGCCATAACATGGCAACTCGGAACCTCGCAGTCAGGCACATAGGCTGGCTTGACAAAACTGGAGTCTAACCCACGCTCCTAGCTCCGGTCTGGTGGCTGAGCACCTACATATATATATAAACAGTGAGCTAAAGCCCAGTGAATAACATAATGTGTAAAGAGGTTAAGAATGAAATGTCCTTACAGTAATGAAAACAGTTCATTAAACAATAATTCAGTCTTTCAGTCAGAACAGTTATTCAGTCATATGTGGTACATCCATTAGCATAGCAGTAAACAGTAGGTCTTAAAGACCGAACAGTAATGATGGCCATCAATCAGTAAACAGTAGTGGTTCCACGAGGGAACCGACAGAGATCTCTGTAACAGTAACAGTAAACAGTAGGGGCTAAGGATGCCACAGTACATTTCAGAATATAGGACATACATTCAGTCAGTTAACAATAATCAATTCAGAAAACAGTTTGGTTAATCAGTCAGAAAACATTCTCAGTTAAACATATCTTTACACAATTGTTACTCACAAAGTTTGGGCTACGGTATGCTAGAGCGTGCTTCCCCAGTCGCCAACCCTACACAGTTCACAGGTTGAACACACACTAAGCTACACAGTTGGGAAATATCATAATTTAATCCCTAATTTGCCTTGGTGTGTTCTACATCTATATCCTCATTAAGATGTCTTAAACTAGGCCTAAGAATGCCTAGAATGGGATGAGAATGCAAAAATACACTTAGAAAACATTTTGCAAAGTTTGCTGAAAATAGGAGCCTCGCTCGAGCGAGCCTTCTTTCGCTCGAGCGAGCTTCCAAAATCAAAGGCTTCGCTCGAACGAGGAATCCTTCGCTCGAGCGAGCTGTCGAAACAATAAAAGTACTGGATGCTAAAATTTTACGCTCGAGCCACCAACCCTACGCTCAAGCGTAGCTTCGAACAAAGGTTGGTCGCTCGAGCGAAGAATCCTTCGCTCGAGCGAAGAAGCCAAATTCTGGAATTTCCAAATTTGTCTCCTAAGCTCAAACCAAGCATTCTTTCACTCAAAACTCGACCTCTTGGGCCCAAATTCTGGAAAACACATCTAAATTCAATGTATAACAAGTTTCAAAGCTCAATTTACGAATTCAAGCCCCAAAGGTGAGTCAATTAAAACCATTTTTCAAACCCATTTTCATGAACATGAAGAATATGCAACATGCATGGATTCAAACCAAATTCAACCTTCAAAGCTTGTCCAAATGGACTCATTTCTTCAAGAACATGATGAATTCATGGACTCAAGCCTAAACATGAACATGCATGTGCAATTTACTATGAACTCAACTCAAATTTCAACATTTCAACCATGCATGCATGAAATGAGTTCTAATTCAACACTATAGAACCAATTTATGTCTTAATTCTATAATTTGCCATGAATCTAGCAAGAATCAACCTTAAGGACATCAATGAGGGGTTGAAATTCATACCTAAGTCTTATATTCAAGAATGGAAGCAAAATTTTGAATTCAATCTTCAATTTCCAAGCAATTCTACAAGTTGAACCCAATTCCCTCTTAATTCTCTCCCTCTCTCTCTAATTATCCTCTATGGCCGGCTATAGCAAGAATAAGGGGCTGAGGTGATGAATTTGTTCAAGTGTAATCAAGGCCTCAAACATGAATAAACAAATGCCCCACTCAATGGCAATTCCGTAATTAAGGCAAACTCTTAAATTGGCTTTATTTAATCTAGTTTAATCATTCCTAATCACATTTTAGATAAATACACCATAAAATCACATAAATCCTACTGATCATGAAACACTAAACAATTCTCAGTTCGGCCGCCGATAAGGCCTTCAATTTGTAGTTTAAACATAGAAACACGAACAGATAATCAAATAATCGAAAAGATAAAAATGCAATACAATAGATATGCTCAGTCAATTCAGTTCCAATTTTCAATCAGTCCGTTCAGTACTTCAGTTAGTTCAATTATCAGTCATAAGCAGTCCAGTTTAACAGTAATCAGTGGGTAATTCAGTGGTTTATCGGTAAACAGTATGGGGGTTGTTACAGTCTCCCCTCCTTATAAGGAGTTTAGTCCTCTAAACTCGAGTTACCTTCATTTTGGAAGAAAACAGGATCCAGTGGGAACAAATCAGGATATCTCTTAGCCATGTCATCTTCCCTTTCCCAAGTGGCATACACACCACCGTGGTTTTGCCAATCAACTTTCACTAACGGGATCTCTTTGTTTCTCAGTTTCTTGATTCGTCTGTTTACAATCTGTATAGGCCGTTTCTCGTAAGTGTAGTCATCACTCAACACTATTCGAGTAGGCTCAATCACATGGAAGGGATCCCGGAGATATTCTCTCAACATCGAGATGTGGAAAACATTATGCATATGCTCCATTTCAGGAGGGAGCGCAACTTGATACGCCACCGGATTAATTTTCTCAATAATTTCATATGGTCCGACGTATCTCGGTGCTAACTTGCCTTTGACTCCAAAACGAGTCTGGCCTTTCATTGGTGTCACTTTCACAAAAACGTGATCACCCACTTCATATTCTCTGTCCCGTCTTCTGACATCCGCATAACTTTTCTGTCTGCTCTGTGTAGTTTTCAGTCTCTGTTGTATCAGTTTCACTTTCTCAGTCGTTTCATATACAATCTCGGGCCCAAGCAAAGGCCCATCTCCAACTTCTGCCCAGCAAATCGGAGATCTACATTTCCTGCCATACAATGCCTCGAAAGGCGCCATACCAATACTCGAATGGTAGCTGTTGTTGTAGGCGAATTCAGCCAATGGCAAAAGACTTTCCCAGTTTCCCTGAAAATCAAGGACACACATTCTCAATAGATCCTCCAAAGTCTGGATGGTCCTTTCTGACTGTCCATCAGTCTGAGGATGATAGGCACTACTCAGCCTCAATTCAGTACCCAGTGCAGTCTGTAGGCTTTGCCAAAACCTCGATGTAAACTTCGAATCCCTGTCAGAAACAATGGACACAGGCACTCCATGCAGTCTCAAAATTTCATCAATATAGATAACAGCCAATTTGTCCGCATTATAGATTGTCTTGACAGGTAAGAAGTGAGCAGATTTGGTTAGTCTATCAACAATAACCCAAATTGAATCCATACCTTTTCTGGAGCGAGGTAATCCAACGATAAAATCTATCGTGATATGCTCTCATTTCCACTCTGGTATGGGTAAGGGCTGCAATAATCCAGCAGGTTGTTGATGTTTAGCTTTGACTTGTTGGCAATGAAGACATTTGGACACAAAGTCGGCAATTTCTTTCTTCATTCCCGGCCACCAGAAATTCTGTTTCAGATCTTGGTACATTTTTGTATTCCCCGGGTGGATAGACAATTTTGAATTGTGGCCCTCTTGCAGAATTCTTCTTTTCAGTTCAGTGTCATTCGGCACACACAGTCTTTCTTGAAATTTCAGTACATTGTTCTCAAATTTGAACCCCGGTCTCGGCTTAGACTCTCTTTCTTCGATGATCTTTTTCAGAAAGTCATCCAGTTGCTGTTTCTCTTTAACTTCTTCAATCAAGGCTGGTTGGGCAGAAATAGCAGCTATTGTTCCACCTTGTTCTCTCAAAACAATTTCAATTTCAGATTTTTCAAGATCATGAAGCAATTCTTCCTGCCTGGTGAGCAAACAAGCTAAGTTCCCAATGGATTTCCGGCTCAGTGCATCGGCAACGGTGTTGGCTTTTCCCGGGTGATACAGAATCTGTAAGTCATAATCTTTGATCAATTCCAGCCATCTCCGCTGTCTCATATTCAATTCCTTCTGTGTGAAGAAATATTTCAAACTCTTGTGGTCGGTGTATACTTCACATGTCGCCCCATAAAGATAGTGACGCCAAATTTTCAGTGCAAACACTACTGCTGCAAGTTCCAAATCATGGGTCGGGTAGTTCTTTTCATGTGGTCTCAACTGTCGGGAAGCATAAGCAATAACTCTCCCATTCTGCATTAAAACACACCCCAAACCCTTATGAGAAGCATCACTAAATACAGTATAACCATCCGTACCTGAAGGTAGAGTAAGGACCGGTGCAGTCACAAGTCGAGTTTTCAACCCTTGAAATGCTGACTCCCTTTGGTCTGTCCAGTCAAATGATGTCCCCTTCTGAGTTAACTGAGTCAATGGTAAGGCAATTTTGGAGAAATCTTTGACAAATCTTCTGTAAGATCCAGCCAATCCCAAAAAGCTTCGGACTTCTGTCACATTTGTTGGTCTAGGCCAGTTTACTACAGCTTCAATTTTCTGCGGATCAACAGAAATTCCATCTTTGCTAACAACATGCCCCAAAAACATAACATGATCAAGCTAAAACTCACATTTAGACAGTTTAGCATACAGTTTCTGTTCCCTTAGGGTCTACAGGGCAAGTCTCAGATGGTGTTCATGTTCTTCTCTACTTTTTGAATAAATCAGTATGTCATCAATAAATACTACAATGAAATCATCAAGGTATGGTTTAAAAATTCTGTTCATAAAGTCCATAAAAGCAGCAGGGGCATTCGTGACTCCGAATAGCATAACTAAAAATTCATAATGGCCATACCTCATTCTAAAAGCAGTTTTATCAATGTCTTCTGGTTTCACTTTCAGTTGATGATACCCCGATCTGAGATCAATCTTGGAAAACACTTGTGCACCCTGTAACTGATCAAATAAATCATCAATACGTGGCAATAGGTATTTATTTTTCACAGTTACCTTGTTCAATTCACGGTAATCAATGCACAGTCTCAGTGAGCCATCTTTCTTCTTTACAAATAAAACAGGTGCACCCCACGGTGAAGTACTGGGCCTGATAAACTTCTTGTCTAACAGTTCTTGCAATTGCACTTTCAACTCCTTCAGTTCAGTTGGGGCCATTCTGTACGGGGCCTTAGACACTGGATGTGTTCCCGGAATCACGTCCACGGTAAATTCAATCTCCCTGTCAATCAAATCCCCTGGTAGATCATCTGGGAATTCTCTGACTATAGGAATACAATTCACATCAGTTTTAACACTATCATCAGTAGACACAGTCAGCACAGAACACAGATATCCTTTACACCCCTTTCTAATCAGTTTAACAGCTTTCACAGAAGAAATCAGATACGGAGAAGGTACTACTCCACTCCCATTAAACACAAATTCAGGCAAACCAGGTGGACGGAAAACTACTTGTTTTGCTACACAGTCTATAGTGGCATGATATTTTTGTAACCAGTCCATCTCCAATATTACATCAAAATGATCGATGTTCAATGGCAGCAAATCAATAAACAGATGCATATCCCCAACAATAATTTCACAAGCAGGATACATATATGCACATGTCATGGATCCCCCAACAGGTGATGATACAGCTAGTAGATAATTCATGGGTTCTAAGGGTCTATTCAATTTCCGTGAAAAAGCATGCGACACATAAGAATGTGTAGACCCCGAATCAATCAATACATATGCATTTTGTGTACAAATAGAGAGGATACCTGACACAACGGTCTTAGTATTTTGCACGTCTCCCGGTACTAGGGCAAACACTCGGCCCTGCCTCATAAGCTCTTTCCCGGTAGCTTTGGGGTTAGGCTTTGGTGCTGCCGTTGATGCTGCTGCGCTTGGTGCAGCTTTGCTACTGGCTTGCGGAGCAGAGGGACAGTCTCTAACCACGTGGTCCACTTTGCCACATCTGTAACAGGCTCCGGATATTTTGTGACAAACCCCTTTATGCTTGTTGCCACATACAGAGCAGGGTGGAATGAACCCACTCCCTTGGCTGGGGCTAGTTGTTGACCCCGTATTCTGTTTCTTGTTGGCCGGGTTGTCCTTGCCTTTCTTGAATTTGAAACCCTGCCTTTTACCATGCCATTCAGTTGTTGGTGTTTCAGATTGTTTCACAGCTTCGATGTTCGACTCAGCCATCAATGCTCGGTTAAGAACACCCACATAAGTCGGTAGCTTTAAAACATTTATTCTATCAAGGATTGCAACATTAAGGCCGCCTTCAAATTTCCTGGCCTTCTTATATTCAGTGTCCACCATATGTGGCGCATATCTAGCAAGCTTGGTAAATTTCGTTTCATATTCAGCAACAGACATTGTGCCCTGTCTCAGTTGTTCAAATTCAGTCACTTTTCTGTCCCTGACACATTGAGGAAAGTACTTTTCAAAAAAGGACTCCTTGAACTGAGCCCAAGTCATGACAGTATTTGTATCACAGATCAACATCCACCACCTTCTAGCTTCTTCTTGTAGGGTGAAGGTAGCTAACAGTACTTTATTCGCCTCTGAGCACGGAAACACTTCAAATAGTTTTTCTGTTTCAAGCACCCAAGCTTCAGCCTTTAGCGGTTCAAGGCCTCCCTGAAAGGATGGCGGTTTCATCTTGCTGAATTTATGGGTGAGAGCAATTATGTCCCCATCATTCACATTTACATTTGGTTCCGGCTGTACTGGAGGAGGAGGAGGAGGTGGGGGCTGTGGGTTTTGTTGTTGCTCAAGTCTAGCAGTTATCAGTTCCATCATTCTTTCCATTCGTGCCATTCTGGCCTCGGATGATTCAGGTTCATTTGCATTGTCCATTTCACTATAAGCAGTTATAGCAATTATAACATAAACAGTTGCATGTTTAGTCAGTTATCACATTAACATGTATTCAGTCATAACATAGCCACACACTTTTCAAGTTCATGAAATGCCCTAACCACTTTTCTAGGACACCCTCTAGCTCATTTGGACACGTGTGTGGGATATAACTCGTGGTTAAGTATCGCTCTGATACCACTCTGTCACGACCCAAACCCGGCCCTATGGGTTTAGCACCGTAACCGGCCAGTAATCCGAGATTATCGAAGGCCTGCTTAACAGTAGTACAGTAAAACAGAGTTCAGGGCCTGGCGGAAGCCAATACAGTAAATAAATAAATAATGTCCATTGAGCTGTGACAGTCTGTATGCCAAAAAGATTTTTCATGCATTCACACGTGTAGAACAGTACAGTCTATACAAAATTTACAGTCACACAGTAAAGGGACCTAATCCCTTGATAACAGTACAGTTAGCAGCTGACAGTCTATACAGTAATCCAAAACAGTACGGAGACAGACGGGGGAAAAACAAAACACCCCAAAGCCATAACATGGCAACTCGGAACCTCGCAGTCAGGAACATAGGCTGGCTTGACAAAACTGGAGTCTAACCCACGCTCCTAGCTCCGGTCTGGTGGCTGAGCACCTACATATATATATAAACAGTGAGCTAAAGCCCAGTGAATAACATAATGCGTAAAGAGGTTAAGAATGAAATGTCCTTACAGTAATGAAAACAGTTCATTAAACAATAATTCAGTCTTTCAGTCAGAACAGTTATTCAGTCATATGTGGTACATCCATTAGCATAGCAGTAAACAGTAAGTCTTAAAGACCGAACAGTAATGATGGCCATCAATCAGTAAACAGTAGTGGTTCCACGAGGGAACCGACAGAGATCTCTGTAACAGTAACAGTAAACAGTAGGGGCTAAGGATGCCACAGTACATTTCAGAATATAGGACATACATTCAGTCAGTTAACAATAATCAATTCAGAAAACAGTTCGGTTAATCAGTCAGAAAACATTCTCAGTTAAACATATCTTTACACAATTCTTACTCACAGAGTTTGGGCTACGGTATGCTAGAGCGTGCTTCCCCAGTCGCCAACCCTACACAGTTCACAGGTTGAACACACACTAAGCTACACAGTTGGGAAATATCATAATTTAATCCCTAATTTGCCTGGGTGTGTTCTACATCTATATCCTCATTAAGATGTCTTAAACTAGGCCTAAGAATGCCTAGAATGGGATGAGGATGCAAAAATACACTTAGAAAACATTTTGCAAAGTTTGCTGAAAATAGGAGCCTCGCTCGAGCGAGCCTTCCTTCGCTCGAGCGAGCTTCCAAAATCAAAGGCTTCGCTCGAGCGAGGAATCCTTCGCTCGAGCGAGCTGTCGAAACAGTAAAAGTACTAGATGCTGAAATTTTACGCTCGAGCCACCAACCCTACGCTCAAGCGTAGCTTCGAACAAAGGTTGGTCGCTCGAGCGAAGAATTCTTCGCTCGAGCGAAGAAGCCAAATTCTGGAATTTCCAGATTTGTCTCCTAAGCTCAAACCAAGCATTCTTTCACTCAAAACTCGACCTCTTGGGCCCAAAT
Source organism: Camellia granthamiana (assembly GCA_036172215.1). Classification (NCBI taxonomy): domain Eukaryota; kingdom Viridiplantae; phylum Streptophyta; class Magnoliopsida; order Ericales; family Theaceae; genus Camellia; species Camellia granthamiana. Next base: position 148,021,150 of record CM069909.1, on the reverse strand, counting down.
TCTAGAAAACACATCTAAATTCAATGTATAATAAGTTTCAAAGCTCAATTTACGAATTCAAGCCCCAAAGGTGAGTCAATTAAAACCATTTTTCAAACCCATTTTCATGAACATGGAGAATATGCAACATGCATGGATTCAAACCAAATTCAACCTTCAAAGCTTGTCCAAATGGACTCATTTCTTCAAGAACATGATGAATTCATGGACTCAAGCCTAAACATGAACATGCATGTGCAATTTACTATGAACTCAACTCAAATTTCAACATTTCAACCATGCATGCATGAAATGAGTTCTAATTCAACACTATAGAACCAATTTATGTCTTAATTCTATAATTTGCCATGAATCTAGCAAGAATCAACCTTAAGGACATCAATGAGGGGTTGAAATTCATACCTAAGTCTTATATTCAAGAATGGAAGCAAAATTTTGAATTCAATCTTCAATTTCCAAGCAATTCTACAAGTTGAACCCAATTCCCTCTTAATTCTCTCCCTCTCTCTCTAATTCTCCTCTATGGCCGGCTATAGCAAGAATAAGGGGCTGAGGTGATGAATTTGTTCAAGTGTAATCAAGGCCTCAAACATGAATAAACAAATGCCCCACTCAATGGCAATTCCGTAATTAAGGCAAACTCTTAAATTGGCTTTATTTAATCTAGTTTAATCATTCCTAATCACATTTTAGATAAATACACCATAAAATCACATAAATCCTACTGATCATGAAACACTAAACAATTCTCAGTTCGGCCGCCGATAAGGCCTTCAATTTGTAGTTTAAACATAGAAACACGAACAGATAATCAAATAATCGAAAAGATAAAAATGCAATACAATAGATATGCTCAGTCAATTCAGTTCCAATTTTCAATCAGTCCGTTCAGTACTTCAGTTAGTTTAATTATCAGTCATAAGCAGTCCAGTTTAACAGTAATCAGTGGGTAATTCAGTGGTTTATCGGTAAACAGTATGGGGGTTGTTACAATTGGTGTTATGACGGATAAAGAGGTGATGATCCTATAAATTCCTCTCTCAAGATTTTGTCTCTCTACAATGATGCTAGATTCTTTTTAGGAAAAATCACTAATAAATCCCATTTTGATAAATGTTACTCTATTTAGTCCTGAGTGGTTTTTCTTAAACCATTTAGTCATTTTTATTTTGGTATGATATATGTTTTTGATATATTGTGTATGGAGTTTATATTTTTCTATATTGTGATTTCATTTTGATTTTGTCATGATGTGTGTGTTTAAGGGATGTAGTAACATTACTATTTTATAGGAGGGAATTTTGTGGACTCTTCTGGAAGTAGTTTCACCATTCCCGGTTTGGTGTTTGGTTTATAATGTTATATTTTGGGATGTGTTGCCAATCGATTTTTGGGTTGGCTGTTTGAGTGGTGTCAATTGATTCTTCGAGGTTTTATGCGATTGACGTGCTGTGCGGATTTATTCAAGTTAGTTTTTATCTCAGTTTTATGTTTAATTTGTGGCCAAAAAGATTTTTCATGCATTTACACATGTAGAACAGTACAGTCTATACAAAATTTACAGTCACACAGCACAGGGACCTAATCCCTTGATAGCAGTACAGTTAGTAGCTGACAGTCTATACAGTAATCCAGAACAGTACGGAGACAGACGGGGGAAAAACAAAACACCCCAAAGCCATAGCATGGCAACTCGGAACCTCGCAGTGAGGCACAAAGGCTGGCTTCACAAAACTGGAGTCTAACCCACGCTCCTAGCTCCGATCTGGTGGCTGAGCACCTACATATATATATATAAACAGTGAGTTAAAGCCCAGTGATTAACATAATGCGTAAAGAGGTTAAGAATGATATGTCCTTACAGTAATGAAAACAGTTCATTTAACAGTATTTCAGTCTTTCAGTCAGAACAGTTATTCAGTCATATGTGGTACATCCATTAGCATAGCAGTAAACAGTAGGTCTTAAAGACCGAACAGTAATGATAGCCATCAGTCAGTAAACAGTAGTGGTTCCACGAGGGAACCGACAGAGATCTCTGTAACAGTAATAGTAAACAGTAGGTGCTAAGGATGCCACAATACAGTTCAGAAATAAGGGACATACATTCATTCAGTTAACAATAATTACTTCAGAAAACAGTTCCGTTAAACAGTCATAAAACATTCTCAGTTGAACATATCTTTACACAATTGTCACTCACAGAGTTTGGGCTACAGTATGCTAGAGCGTGTCTCCCCAGTCGCCAACCCTAAACAGTTCACAGGTTGAACACACACTAAGCTACACAGTTGGGAAATATCATAACTTAATCCCTAATTTGCCTGGGTGTGTTCTACATCTATATCCTCATTAAGATGCCTTAAACTAGGCCTAAGAATGCCTAGAATGGGATGAGGATGCAAAAATACACTTAGAAAACATTTTGCAAAGTTTGCTGAAAATAGGAGCCTCGCTCGAGCGAGCCTTCCTTCGCTCGAGCGAGATTCCAAAATCAAAGGCTTCGCTCGAGCGAGAAATCCTTCGCTCGAGCGGTCTGTCGAAACAGTAAAAGTACTGGATGCTGCAATTTTACGCTCGAGCCACCAATTCTACGCTCGAGCGTAGCTTCGAACAAAGGTTGGTCGCTCGAGCGAAGAAGCCAAATTCTGGAATTTCCAGATTTGTCTCCTAAGCTCAAACCAAGCATTCTTCCACTCAAAACTCGACCTCTTGGGCCCAAATTCTGGAAGACACATCTAAATTCAATGTATAACAAGTTTCAAAGCTCAATTTATGAATTCAAGCCCCAAAGGTGAGTCAATTAAACCCATTTTTCAAAAACATGGAGAAATGCAAACATGCATGAAATCCAACCAAATTCAACCTTCAAAGCTTGTCCAAATGGACTCATTTCTTCAAGAACATGATGAATTCATGGACTCAAGCCTAATTATGAACATGCATGTACAATTCCACCATGAATTCAACTCAAACTCATCAATTCAAACATGCATGCATGAATTAAACTCTATATCAACACTTTTGAACCAATCCATGTCTTAACTCTACCATTTAACTTGACTCATGCAAGAAAAACCTTAAATGCAACAATGGGAGATTCAATTACCTTGCCTAAGTCTTCAATTTCAAGTGTAGAGGCTCAAACAAGCAAGAACTCTTCTAATCTTCTTAATTTCCAAGCAATATCATAAAATGAACTCAATTCTCTCCCATTTCCTCTCTTGGTCGGCTAGGTGTGAGAAAAAGGCTGATGAAGTGAAGTTGTTCAAGTGCAAAACAAGTCCCTGGTTGTGTAGGATGGTGGCCCACTTAGTGGCATGTTTGGTAAATAAATCAAAGTTGGCAATATAACGATGTTTAATCTAATTTAGTCATACCTAATCACATTTTAGATAAATATACCATTAAATCACAAAAATTCCACTGATCATGAAACACTAAACAATTTTCAGTTCGGCCGCCGATAAGGCCTTCAATTTGCAGTTTAAACATAAAAACACGAACAGATAATCAAATAATCGAAAGATAAAAATGCAATACAATAAATATGCTCAGTCAATTCAGTTCCAGTTTTCAATCAGTCCGCTCAGTACTTCAGTTAGTTCAATTATCAGTCATAAGCAGTCCGGTTTAGCAGTAATCAGTAGGTAATTCAGTAATTTTTTTCGGTAAACAGTATGGGGGTTGTTACAGTCTTCCCTCCTTATAAGGAGTTTAGTCCTCTAAACTCGAGTTACCTTCATTCTGGAAGAAGACAGGATCTAGCGGAAACAAATCAGGATATCGCTTAGCCATGTCATCTTCTCTTTCCCAAGTGGCATACACACCACCGTGGTTCTGCCAGTCAACTTTCACTAACGGGATCTCTTTGTTTCTCAGTTTCTTGATCCGTCTGTTTACAATCTGTATAGGCCGCTCCTCGTAAGTGTAGTCATCACTCAACACGATACGAGTAGGCTCAATCACATGGAAAGGATCCCGGAGATAATCTCTCAACATCGAAATGTGGAAAACATTATGCATATGCTCCATTTCAGGAGGGAGCGCAACTTCATACGCCACCGGATTAATTTTCTCAATAATCTCATACGGTCCGACGTATCTCGGCGCTAACTTGCCTTTGACTCCAAAACGAGTCTGGCCTTTCATTGGTGTCACTTTCACAAACACGTGATCACCCACTTCATATTCTCTGTTTCGCCTTCTGACATCTGCATAACTTTTCTGTCTACTCTGTGCAGTTTTCAGTCTTTGCTGCATCAGTTTTATCTTTTCAGTCGTTTCATATACGATCTCGGGCCCAAGCAAAGGCCCATCTCCAACTTCTGCCCAGCAAATCGGAGATCTACATTTTCTGCCATACAATGCCTCAAAAGGCGTCATACCAATACTCGAATGGTAGCTGTTGTTGTAGACGAATTCAGCCAATGGCAAATGACTTTCCCAGTTTCCCTAAAAATCAAGGACGCACATTCTCAATAGATCCTCTAAAGTCTGGATGGTCCTTTCTGACTGTCCATCTGTCTGAGGATGATAGGCACTACTCAGCCTCAATTCAGTACCCAATGCAGTCTGTAGGCTTTGCCAAAACCTCGATGTAAACTTCGAATCCCTGTCAGAAACAATAGACACAGGCACTCCATGCAGTCTCACAATTTCATCAATATAGATAACAACCAATTTGTCCGCATTATAGATTGTCTTGACAGGTAAGAAGTGGGCAGATTTGGTCAGTCTATCAACAATAACCCAAATTGAGTCCATACCTTTACCGGAGCGAGGCAACCCAACAATAAAATCCATGGTAATATGTTCTCATTTCCACTCCGGTATTGGTAAGGGCTGCAATAAGCCTGCGGGTCGTTGATGTTCAGCTTTGACTTGTTGGCAATGAAGACATTTGGACACAAAGTCGGCAATTTCTTTCTTCATTCTCGGCCACCAGAAATTCTGTTTCAGATCTTGGTAAATTTTCGTATTCCCCGGGTGGATCGAGAATTTTGAATTGTGGCCCTCTTGCAGAACTCTTCTCTTCAGTTCAGTGTCATTCGGCACACACAGTCTTTCTTGAAATTTCAGTACATTGTTCTCAAATTTGAACCCCGGTTTCGGTTTAGACTCTCTTTCTTCGATGATCTTCTTCAAGAAGTCATCCAGTTGCTGTTTCTCTTTAATTTCTTCAATCAGTGCCGGTTGAGCAGAAATAGCAGCTATTGTTCCACCTTGTTCTTTCAAGACAACTTCAATTTCAGATTTTTCAAGGTCATAAAGCAATTCTTTCTGTCCGGTGAGCAAACAAGCTAAGTTGGCAATCGACTTTCGGCTCAATGCATCGGCAACAGTGTTGGCTTTTCCCGGATGGTACAGAATCTATAGGTCATAGTCTTTGATCAGTTCTAGCCATCTGCGCTGTCTCATATTTAGTTCTTTCTGTGTGAAGAAATATTTTAAGCTTTTGTGGTCGGTGTATACTTCACATGTCGCCCCATACAGATAGTGACGCCAAATTTTCAATGCAAACACCACCGCAGCAAGTTCCAAATCATGGGTCGGGTAGTTCTTTTCATGTGGTCTCAACTGTCGGGAAGCATAAGCAATAACTCTCCCATTCTGCATTAAAACACACCCCAAACCCTTATGAGAAGCATCACTAAATACAGTATAACCATCCGTACCTGAAGGTAGAGTCAAGACCGGTGCAGTCACAAGTCGTGTTTTCAATTCTTGGAATGCCGATTCCCTTTGGTCAGTCCAATCAAATGATGTCCCCTTCTGAGTTAACTGAGTCAATGGTAAGGCAATTTTGGAGAAGTCTTTGACAAATCTTCTGTAATATCCAGCCAATCCCAAAAAGCTTCGGACTTCAGTCACATTTGTTGGTCTAGGCCAGTTCACTACAGCTTCAATTTTCTGCGGATCAACAGAAATCCCATCTTTGCTAACAACATGCCCCAAAAACATAACATGATCAAGCCAGAACTCACATTTAGACAATTTAGCATACAGTTTCTGTTCTCTTAGGGTCTACAGGGCAAGTCTCAGATGATGTTCATGTTCTTCCCTACTTTTTGAATAAATCAGTATATCATCAACAAATACTACAATGAAATCGTCAAGGTATGGTTTTAAAATTCTGTTCATAAGGTCCATAAAAGCAGCAGGGGCATTCGTGACTCCGAATGGCATAACTAAAAATTCATAATGGCCATACCTCGTTCTAAAAGCAGTTTTATCAATATCTTCCGGTTTAACCTTCAGTTGATGATACCCCGATCTGAGATCAATCTTGGAAAACACTTGTGCACCCTGTAACTGATCAAATAAATCATCAATACGTGGCAATGGGTATTTATTTTTCACAGTTACCTTGTTCAATTCACGGTAATCAATGCACAGTCTCAGTGAGCCATCTTTCTTCTTCACAAATAAAACAGGTGCACCCCACGGTGAAGTACTGGGCCTGATAAACTTCTTGTCTAACAGTTCTTGCAATTGCACTTTCAACTCCTTCAGTTCAGTTGGGGCCATTCTGTAAGGAGCTTTAGATATTGGTTGTGTACCCGGAATTACATCCACGGTAAATTCAATCTCCCTGTCAACCAAATCCCCTGGCAGATCATTTGGAAATACATCTGGGAATTCTCTGACTATAGGAATACAATTCACATCAGTTTTAACACTATCATCAGTAGACACAGTCAGCACAGAACACAGATATCCTTTACACCCCTTTCTAATTAATTTAACAGCTTTCACTGAAGAAATCAAGTACGGAGGAGGTACTACTCCAACCCCATTAAACACAAATTCAGGTAAGCCAGGTGGACGGAAAACAACTTGTTTTGTCACACAATCAATGGTAGCATGATATTTTTGTAACCAGTCCATCCCCAATATTACGTCAAAATATCAATGTTCAATGGCAGTAAATCAATAAACAGATGCATATCCCCAACAATGATCTCACAAGCAGGATACATATATGCACATGTCATGGATCCCCCAACAGGCGATGATACAGCTAACAGATAGTTCATGGGTTCTAAGGGTCTATTCAATTTCCGTGAAAAAGCATGCGATACATATGAGTGTGTAGACCCCGAATCAATCAGTACATATGCATTTTGAGCACAAATAGAGAGGATACCTGACACAACGGTTTCAGTATTTTGCACGTCTCCCGGTACTAGGGTGAACACTCGGCCCTGCCTCATAGGCTCCTTCCCGGTAGCTTTGGGGTTAGGCTTTGGTGCTACAGTTGACGCTGCTGCGCTTGGTGTGGCTTTGCTACCAACTTGCGGAGCAGAGGGACAGTCTCTAACCATGTGGCCCACTTTGCCACATCTGTAACAGGCTCCGGATACTTTGTAACAAACCCCTTTGTGCTTGTTGCCACATACAGAACAGGGTGGAATGAACCCACTCCCTTGGCTGGGGCTAGTTGTTGACCCCGTATTCTGTTTCTTGTTGGCCGGGTTGTGCTTGCCTTTCTTGAATTTGAAACCCTGCCTTTTACCATGCCATTCAGTTGTTGGTGTTTCAGATTGTTTCACTGCTGCAATGTTCGACTCGGCCATCAATGCCCGGTCAAGAACACCCACAAAAGTCGGTAGTTTCAAAACACTTATTCGGTCAAGTATTGCAACATTAAGGCCACCCTCAAATTTTCTGGCCTTCTTGTAGTCAGTGTCCACCATATGTGGTGCATATCTGGCAAGCTCAGTGAACCTTGCTTCATATTCAGCCACAGACATTGTACCCTGTCTCAGTTGTTCAAATTCAGTCACTTTCCTATCCCCGACGCACTGTGGGAAGTACTTTTCAAAGAAGGACTCCTTGAACTGAGCCCAAGTCATAACAGTATTTGTATCATGGATCAACATCCACCACCTTCTAGCTTCTTCTTGTAGGGTGAAGGTAGCTAACAGTACTTTATTCGCTTCTGAGCACGGAAACACTTCAAATAGTTTTTCTGTTTCAAGCACCCAAGCTTCAGCCTTTAGCGGTTCAAGGCCTCCCTGAAAGGATGGCGGTTTCATCTTGCTGAATTTATGGGTTAGTGCAATAATATCCCCATCATTCACGTTTGCATTGGGTTCCGGCTGTACCGGAGGAAGAGGAGGAGGATGTGGGGGCTGTTGGTTCTGTTGTTGCTCAAGTCTAGCAGTTATCAGTTCCATCATTCTTTCCATTCGTGCCATTCTGGCCTCGGATGATTCAAGTTCATTTGCATTGTCCATTTCACTATAAGCAGTTATAACAGTTATAGCAATTATAACATAAACAGTTGCATATTTAGACAGTTATCACATTAACATGTATTCAGTCATAACATAGCCACACACTTTTCAAGTTCATGAAATGCCCTAATCACTTTTCTAGGACACCCTATAGCTCATTTGGACACGTGTGTGGGGTATAACTCGTGGTTAAGTATCGCTCTGATACCACTCTGTCACGACCCAAACCCGGCCCTATGGGTTTAGCACCGTAACCGGCCAGTAATCCGAGATTACCGAAGGCCTACTTAACAGTAGTACAGTAAAACAGAGTTCAGGGCCTGGCGGAAGCCAATACAGTAAATAAATAATGTCCATTGAGCTGTGACAGTCTGTATGCCAAAAAGATTTTTCATGCATTCACACATGTAGAACAGTACAGTCTATACAAAATTTACAGTCACACAGTACAGGGACCTAATCCCTTGATAGCAGTACAGTTAGTAGCTGACAGTCTATACAGTAATCTAAAACAGTACGGAGACAGACGGGGGAAAAACAAAACACCCCAAAGCCATAGCATGGCAACTCGGAACCTCGCAGTGAGGCACAAAGGCTGGCTTGACAAAACTGGAGTCTAACCCACGCTCCTAGCTCCGATCTGGTGGCTGAGCACCTACATATATATATAAACAGTGAGCTAAAGCCCAGTGATTAACATAATGCATAAAGAGGTTAAGAATGATATGTCCTTAGAGTAATGAAAACAGTTCATTTAACAGTATTTCAGTCTTTCAGTCAGAACAGTTATTCAGTCATATGTGGTACATCCATTAGCATAGCAGTAAACAGTAGGTCTTAAAGACCGAACAGTAATGATGGCCATCAGTCAGTAAACAGTAGTGGTTCCACGAGGGAACCGACAGAGATCTCTGTAACAGTAACAGTAAACAGTAGGTGCTAAGGATGCCACAATACAGTTCAGAAATAAGGGACATACATTCATTCAGTTAACAATAATTACTTCAGAAAACAGTTCCGTTAAACAGTCAGAAAACATTCTCAGTTGAACATATCTTTACACAATTGTTACTCACAGAGTTTGGGCTACAGTATGCTAGAGCGTGTCTCCCCAGTCGCCAACCCTACACAGTTCACAGGTTGAACACACACTAAGCTACACAGTTGGGAAATATCATAACTTAATCCCTAATTTGCCTGGGTGTGTTCTACATCTATATCCTCATTAAGATGCCTTAAACTAGGCCTAAGAATGCCTAGAATGGGATGAGGATGCAAAAATACACTTAGAAAACATTTTGCAAAGTTTGCTGAAAATAGGAGCCTCGCTCGAGCGAGCCTTCCTTCGCTCGAGCGAGATTCCAAAATCAAAGGCTTCGCTCGAGCGAGAAATCCTTCGCTCGAGCGGTCTGTCGAAACAGTAAAAGTACTGGATGCTGCAATTTTACGCTCGAGCCACCAATTCTACGCTCGAGCGTAGCTTCGAACAAAGGTTGGTCGCTCGAGCGAAGAAGCCAAATTCTGGAATTTCCAGATTTGTCTCCTAAGCTCAAACCAAGCATTCTTCCACTCAAAACTCGACCTCTTGGGCCCAAATTCTGGAAGACACATCTAAATTCAATGTATAACAAGTTTCAAAGCTCAATTTATGAATTCAAGCCCCAAAGGTGAGTCAATTAAACCCATTTTTCAAAAACATGGAGAAATGCAAACATGCATGAAATCCAACCAAATTCAACCTTCAAAGCTTGTCCAAATGGACTCATTTCTTCAAGAACATGATGAATTCATGGACTCAAGCCTAATTATGAACATGCATGTACAATTCCACCATGAATTCAACTCAAACTCATCAATTCAAACATGCATGCATGAATTAAACTCTATATCAACACTTTTGAACCAATCCATGTCTTAACTCTACCATTTAACTTGACTCATGCAAGAAAAACCTTAAATGCAACAATGGGAGATTCAATTACCTTGCCTAAGTCTTCAATTTCAAGTGTAGAGGCTCAAACAAGCAAGAACTCTTCTAATCTTCTTAATTTCCAAGCAATATCATAAAATGAACTCAATTCTCTCCCATTTCCTCTCTTGGTCGGCTAGGTGTGAGAAAAAGGCTGATGAAGTGAAGTTGTTCAAGTGTAAAACAAGTCCCTAGTTGTGTAGGATGGTGGCCCACTTAGTGGCATGTTTGGTAAATAAATCAAAGTTGGCAATATAACGATGTTTAATCTAATTTAGTCATACCTAATCACATTTTAGATAAATATACCATTAAATCACGAAAATTCCACTGATCATGAAACACTAAACAATTTTCAGTTCGGCCGCCGATAAGGCCTTCAATTTGCAGTTTAAACATAAAAACACGAACAGATAATCAAATAATCGAAAGATAAAAATGCAATACAATAAATATGCTCAGTCAATTCAGTTCCAGTTTTCAATCAATCCGCTCAGTACTTCAGTTAGTTCAATTATCAGTCATAAGCAGTCCGGTTTAGCAGTAATCAGTAGGTAATTCAGTAATTTTTTTCGGTAAACAGTATGGGAGTTGTTACACTAACCATACATGGTCGTACGTTCTTAAATATGTGTGTGTAATGTTTTTTTTGGTGTTTTTTGTTTGGCAGGCATGGAGTTTGGGAATTAACATCAACATCGGAACGTTGGACCCACAACCTAGAAATTACCTTTCATAGTCATCCAAATAGAAGGGACAACATTGATACACTACAATTTGATGTTAGACACTTTGGTAAATTTAACACCAAGGAAGACCCATATTTACCCTCAATTTATGACACCCAGCGCATTAATACCATGGACTTTAAGGTTTTAACATTGGAATGGGACTTATCAGTCTTTCAAAAAACCCACAGGACTAAATGATTTAACATTCCTAAAATTAGGATTTAATGGTGCTTTACCTTGTTTTTATGAGACATCCCCTGTGACACCCTAAATATTTAATTAATATCACAACCAACTATGATAATAATATTAATATTAGTGGGAGTGATAGTGATAGTGATAGTGATAGTAAAATAAAATAATTAATTTTATGATGGTATGCGATAAAATATAATTTAATTTATTATACAATTAATTAGGGTCAATGTAAGATGAAGACAAAATAATAAAATAACTAAGCTTTAGTGTTATGTAAATTAATTTATCATTGTAATTATCAAATGTATAATGAAAATAATTATTTGGAACTAAGTTAAACACTAATAAATGTGAAGGGATTGGCATGGTTAATTTTAGAGATTTGCAACGATGTTAAGAGATTTGCAAATATATTGAGAGGTATGAATGGAAGCCATCTGTCCACCTAGGCTTGGGAGGAGGGGAGGTGATTCATCACCATTACGGCCATTAGGGAGGTGAGTCACCACCCAATTGCATGTATAAATAGGAAATGGTGTTGTGAAGCAAAGTAGTGGTAATGGAAACAAAGAAAAAAAAAAACAAACAAAGAGAATCAGCACAAATAGGAAGTAAGGAAAGGGCCGGAAGCTAGCAGGAATAGAAAGGAGTTAGTAAGACTCAATATTAAAGTGAGTTATATTATATTTTGAGTTATCATAATCTATTTTATGTATGTTTTGTTTTATCATAATTTATTTTATACAAATTATGTTTTATAAATTATATTAATATTTCGATTACGTAGGTTATTTTCTGAACTCTATTTGTTTAAAATGAAATTCATAGATATGTTTGTTTAAATTTTAGAAAGTGTGGGGATATATTTTCTGAGCACCAACACGTGGCTAAGGTGACGCCGACATGTCAGCTGAAGTGCCACGTGTCCTGGTCATGACGCCGAGGTGATCTCGGCAAGGCCGAGGATATCTCCGAAGATATCGGAATCCGAGATAAGCGGATAAGGGACAAGAGTCCTGGAATAAAGAAGGACTTCAGGATGGATAAGGATAATACTCTTAGGGAGTCTATCCTTATCTCTTGAAGAGTCCAAAGTAAGCACTGAACAGGAATCCATTGAAGCTAGGCTTCTGTTGAGACAAGGATTGGGTTAGCTATAAAAGAAAGGTACCCCCGATGGGTCTAAGGTACGCAATTTATATTTTGAACAGTGAGTTTAGCACCATTGATTATCTTTGAGAGATATACTGACTTGATCGTCGGAATACCCCCGCGTGGACGAACCACCGCCGAAATCTTCTCTTTCTGTTGCAGGTTAGCCAGGTGTCATCTATTCTGCCAGTGTTCTCCAGCTGAATACTAAGTTGGCAGTGTGGTCAGAAAATCACTCACACAATTTGGCGCCGTCTGTGGGAAAGAAAGGAGAATAGATGGCCAGTAATGGACAGAAGGAAAAGATTGGAGACAACACTCCTGCTGGGAGTGGAAGACCTATTGATCTTGATATCGCAGGAGACGAATGCAACGCAGAAACTCGTGACCAGAATCACGGAGTGAAAGACGTCGGCCAGACTGGCGACGCACCAAAAGAGCCAGATCGAAGTGGGTACTACAACGAAGACGACCTCCAGGTATAGAAGGATAGGTGCCTGCGGAGGGACGAAAAAGTAAAAGAGATGGCAAACAAATTGGCAGGCCTGCAGTCGGTCGTCAATTTCATGATGCAAAATAACGTCATGCAGCCACCGTTCCCGCTATAGGACACGCCGATTCCAGCGGCCAATGCCCAGAAGGGAGGGCAAAAAACAATCCCCGCAGCCCCTCAGCACAATGGGAGTGAATGATACTCTCACCGACCTTCTAGGAGGTCGGACGAAGAGAGTCAAGAAGAGAAGAATCACGGAGGACGCATCAAACAAAGGAGGCAGACCCCAAAGGACATCAGCATGTTCAGGGACAGGCACTGTGCTTCGACACAACTCATCGAGAGGGGTCGAAGAGGACTCACCACGAAGCTGAAAGTAGTGCACCAAAAAGACTGAAAGCAGAAGATAGCCGAGCTCTTGGGCGGACAAAGGAGGACTTAAGAGATTACCTCAAGAGGAAGCAACAGAATGTCTACGCCGAGGTAACCTCCCCAGATAAGCCGAGGACACCATTCTCAGTAGAGTTGGACAGGTTTGAGGCGCCGAAGCGATTCAGTATGCCGAGGTTCCAAATATAAGATGGTAAGTCAGACCCCAACTTCCACGTTGGATTATATTTGAACTCAATGGCATTGTATAGTGGGAACAGGCCGTTGCTCTGCAAAGTGCTCCCCTCATCCTTCGGGAAGATTGCATCGGATTGGTTCCACAAACTACCAAAGGGAAGCGTGAAGACTTGGGAAGGCCTGACCGAGATGTTTGTGGCCAGGTTCGTGACAAACAAGCTACAGTCATTAAGGGTGGACGCATTGATGGCTCTGAAGATCAGTAAGGATAAAGGCCTTAGGGCCTATGCAAAAAGATACTATGAGGTGTTCAACCAAATACCAGAGTGTAATCAAGAAGTGGCGGTCGGGTCTTTCAAGAACGGCCTAAAAGACAACTGTCCACTACGGAAGTCTTTGGCAAAGACATTGCCAAAAAGCATGGAAGAGCTCATGGCGAGAATCGAGAAGTATGCCAGAGCCGAAGAAGACACATCGGGGACTAAGGAGATAAAGCAAGAGAAAGGAAACGGCTCGCCGAAGCGAGGCTGAGGTAACAATGGATCGAGCAAGCAAGAAATAGAGCTGAAGGCTGCACAGGTAGTGACAACTGTGTTCCGAATCCCAATTCACAAAGTCCTGGAACAAATTCGGAATCAACCCTATTTCAGAGCACCAGCAAGGGCACCAGGAGAATTTATGGGAAGAAACCTTGGTAGGCATTGTGCTTACCACAATGAAGATGGGCATATGACTCAAGGCTGTAGAGCCCTGAAAACACACTTGGAAGACCTAGTGAGACAAGGCCATCTGAGAGACCTTGTTGATGAGGCCAGGACAAGAGAAGAACAGGCAAGACTACCCCAGGCGCCAGTAGCTCTGCCTCCCCCAGTATAGCAACCTCAGGCAGGAGGACCTCGGGTAGTCAATATGATTCACTCGAAGGTCAACGAGAACGAAATCAAGGGGGAGACCCAGAAGGTGAAGCACCTGCAACATGTCTACCAAGTCGGGGAGAAGAGACATCGAGCAGAGGAGTGCCAATGACCAGTAGTGTCCTTTTAAGAAGCCGACCTTGAGATGGTACAGCATCCGCATAATGATGCCTTGGTAGTATCCCTCCAGGTTGGGAAATGCCAAGTAAAACGCATCCTGATTGATCAAGGCAGCTCTTGTGACATCATGTACGTCCGATGTTACAAGGAGCTCGGCCTTCACCCAGACGATATGGAGCAATCCAATAGCCCAATGATCGGGTTCAATGGAACGCCGACATGGCCACTGGGAACAACCAGCTTTGGAGGTGCAAGCAGGCACCAGAAAGGTAACAATAGAGTTCACCGTAATCGACACACCCTCCCCTTACAACATCATCTTGGGAAGGCCATGGTTGCATGCAATGGGGGCTGTTCCCTCAACTTTGCATCAACTATTACGGTTCCCAACAGAGCATAGGATTGAAAAGATCAGAGGAGACCAACTGCAGGCAAAAAATTGCTCCATGGCAGCAATGAAATCCACCTGCAGCATTCGAGAACCAGAGAAGGCAGAAATCAAAGACGAGGACGTAGAGGTCCTAGAGGATGTCGGCAAAGAGACAGCCAAGAAGAGTGAAGAAGCACTGAAGAAAATCCTCGTCCAAGAGGGGGATGAAGAACGCTTTTTTCTTCTCGGCTCGGGCTTAGCCGAAGAAGAGGAGAAAGAGTTGGAAGCTTTTTTGAAAGCAAATATTGAGGTGTTCGCGTGGACGCCCTACGAAATGCCTGGCATTGACCCTGAGGTCACTTGCCATAAGTTGAACGTTGACGGGTCGGCTAAACCTGTAATTCAACGAGCGAGAAGACCGACGTTGGCACACGTCGAAGCAATGGACAAGCAGAAGCATCCAACAAAGTTATCTTGGATGGGATAAAGAAGAGGCTGCAGGCAGCAAAGGGAAAGTGGGTGGATGAACTACCAAGTGTGCTCTGGGCATATCAGACCACGTTGAGAAGATCAACAGGGGAATCCCCCTTTGCCATGGCCTATGGCACAGAAGCTGTCATTCCGCTAGAAGTCGGCATCCCTGGGATCAGAACTCAGGGAGTAGATAACGGGACTAATGATATACTCTTAGCCTGAGATCTAGACCTACTATAAGAAAGAAGAGAAAGAGCTGCAATTCAGCTGGTAGCATACCAGCAGCAACTTACCAGAGCTTACAATAAAAAAGTTAACCCAAGGGAGTTCCAAGTTGGCGACCTAGTCTTGAGAAAAGTCGTCGGCAAGAAGAAGGATCCCAGGGAGGGCAAGCTTGGCCCAAACTGGGAATGACCCTACAGAATCATCTCAGTATTGGGCAATGGGGCATATCAGCTTGAAGATAATGAGGGCAAAGAATTACCAAGGCCTTGGAACACTTGTAATTTGAAATTCTTTTATCATTAGATGTTCCTTGTTTCTTGCCGACATAATGAATAAAATTTCAGCAGAATTCATCTACATTTTTAAGATACTTGCCGATATTTCTTGAATGCATGCATAATGAAAACCCAAGTGGAACTTAGGTTCACATTAGGGAGCAGAGAGAAAGAGATATGATGTTTAACACTTGTTGAAACTTGAGAAAAGTTTACAAGTTGAAGTTAAACCGATATGATGTTTAACACTTGTTGAAACTTGAGAAAAGTTTACAAGTTGAAGTTAAACTGAGATGATGTTTAACACTTATTAAAACTTGAGAAAAGTTTACAAGTTAGAGTTAAACCAAGATGATGATACTTGTTGAAACTTGCGAAAAGTTTACAAGTTAAAATTAAGCCAAGTCTGTATGACCGAGGTGTGTTATCCTGAGAAGATTGCACAAAGATTGAAGTGTATACTAAAGATATATTCTAAGTATGGAATCATACAAGAGTAATACGAAGAAGGCAAACATACAAACATTGAAAGAAAGAAGGAAGTTGTATTTATTAAAAGGCACGTCGGCCAAAAAATTACAATTGTTCCCAAAAGAAGAAAAGCAAAAGTACAAAAGACGAAAGAGAATAACATCAAAATTAAGAGTCTTCCGCAGCAGTCTGGGTTTGGACCTCGGAGGACTGCTGAGAAGACTTCTCAGCAACCTTCTCGGCCGCAAGTTCAGCATCAATTTCTTGAAGGGTTTCGTCAAGCCTCTTGTCGGCAAAGATTACCTCGGATGATGCTTTCTCGGGAGTACCATCTTTAGGAACCTCCTCAACCTCCTCATCTTGAGTTAAGTCTAGGACTTGCTCATTTTGAGGAGGAGACTTGGCCCCAGCAACATCTTTTGACTTCCTCACCAAAACCTCCTCCTCAGACTCAGAGTCTTCGTCGGCGGATTGGCTTGGAGTTGGGGGGAATGGAAGAGGAATAGCGTCAGCGTTCCTAAGGGGCGAGTCCTCGGGGACTGCAAGCTTTTTTAGAAGAGACATCCAACCAAGGGTGAAACCCTTGTTCCATGCCTGCTTCACTTGCTTTTCATAGTCCGCCGTGACATCGGCCACCCCTTCGCTGTAGCCCTTCTCGTTGGCGGCTTTGACTTCGGCCTCTTTGGTGGCCAGGGCGTCTTGAAGCTCCTTTTGGGCCTCGGCCATCTTGTCCTCGGCCTCTTTCAGCTGGGCTTGAAGGACTTTGTTTACTGCCTCAGCAGCACCAACCTTTTCTTCGGCATCGTCCTTTTCTTTGATAACGACCTCGGCCTGATCCTCCAGGGTCTTCATCTTTGACTGCAAATTTTTATTAATTTTCTGAAGACTGGAGATCTCCCTCTTCTTCTCAACCAGCTTCTCCCGGTTCTCAAAAGATTGTATTGAGAAAGAGTGAGCATGCTGGATGGCCTGAAAGGGAACAAGACAAAAATTATTAGAAAATTTTCTACAATATAAAAAAAGGAAGAAAGAAAAGCAACCAAGCAAAGACACTTACTTGAACGGAGCGCTGAAGCATCAGAGCATAATTCTCGTACTCGCTCAACTCAACGTTTCGATCAAGATCGCCGGGAAACAGCAGAGCGGTACTCAGGGCAACGCCGACATTGATATCATCAGCACTATCTGTCACAGCCCAAATCCGCCCCTATGGGTTTAGCACCGTAACCGGCCAGTAATCCGAGATTACCGAAGGCCTGCTTAACAGTAATACAGTAATACAGAGTACAGGGGCATGGCGGAAGCCAAAACAGTAAATAAACAATGTCCAATGAGCTGTGACAATCTGTATGCAAAAAGACTTTTCATAAAATAGTATGTACAACATTTACAATCATTCAGAACAGGGACTTAACCCCTATTAAAACAGTACAGTAACAATCTATACAGTCTATACAAAACAGAACAGAAGGGGGGGAAAACTAAAACACCCCATAGCCTTAGCTTGGCAAGCTCGGAACCTCGCAGTGAGGCACAGTGGTTAGCTTGACAAAAAAGGGAGTCTAAACCACGCTCCTAGCTCCGGTCTGGTGCTTGAACACCTACATATATATATAAACAGTGAGCTAAAGCCCAGTGAATAACATAATGAGTAAAGGGATTAAGAATGATTGTCCTTACAGTAATGAAAACAGTTCATTAAATCAGTATTTCAGTCATTTAGTCATAACAGTCATATGTGGTACATCCATTAGCATAGCAGTACAGTAAACAGTAGGTCTTAAAAGACCGAACAGTCAGTGATGGCCATCATAACAGTAAACAGAAGTTCCCAGATAGGAACTGACAGAGATCTCTGTAACAGTAGCAGTAACAGTAAACAGTAGTTGCTATGGATGCCACAATACAGTTCAAAATACAGGACAAACATTCAATTAGTAAACAGTATCAGTTCAGAAACAGTACAGTTTAAACAGTCACATTTGAACATACCTTTACACAATTGTTACTCACAGAGTTCTGGGCTATAAGCAGCTAGAGCGCGTCTCCGAAAGCCAACCCTAAACAATGACAGAACGAACACACACTAAGTTCACATTCGAGAATCAAAGACTTAGTCCCTACTTAGACTCGGTGTGGTTCTACATCTATATCCTCATCAATATGCCTTAAACTAGGCCTAAGAATGCCTAGGATGGAAAGAGGATGCCAAGATGCACTTGAAAACATTTTTCAGAATTTTCAGAAAATAGGGGATCCGCTCGAGCGTAGGTTACCCCGCTCGAGCGTAAAGGCAAACAAAATACTCCACTCGAGCGCTAGTTCCTCCACTCGAGCGGAATGTAAAACATGCCAAAAGTACTGGATGTGCGAAAATCACGCTCGATGGGCGCTCGATAGCCGCTCGAGCGTAAGACACAAGGTCACGCTCGAGCGTCCAATACCCCGCTCGAGCGGACTGTAAAACACAGCAAAATACTGGGAGCACGATTTTCACGCTCGAGCGCCAGTAACCCCGCTCGAGCGTGAGTTCAAAATCTGGAATTCTCATATTCGAACCTCAAGCTCAAAATCAAGTTCAAATGTATCAAAATCGATCCTCTTGGGCTAATTTTCTGGAAAACACTTCAAAACTCATAATATAGCATGTTTCAAAGATCAATTTGAGAAATCAAAGCCCAAGGGTAGTTCAATTAAACACAATTTCAAACCAAACTTTCAAGAACATATTCCAAATGTAACATGCATGGATTTTAAACAACTCAAGCTTCAAATGCATGCTCAAATGAGCCAATTCTTTCAAAACCAAGATAAATTCATGAACTAGAACTATAATATGAACATGCATGTACAATTTCATGGACAAACACCTCAAAACTCATGAATGGCAACATACATGCATGATATATGCTACAATTCAACATTTTAGGACCAATTCTAGACTCAAATCACTAGAGGCTCAAGAAGCATGCAAGGATCAACTCAAATACACAAATGAGAGGGTGAAACACCAACCTTGAATCTTTAAACTTAAGAATATAAGCTCAATTTTGCAATCCTCTCTTCAATTCTTTTAATTTCAAGCAAATCTCCAAGTTTCCAAGCCAATTAGAAATGAAGTCACACTCTCTCCTAACTCTCTCTCTCTCTGGTTCGGTTGAGTTCAACAAAATGGCTGATGAAATGTGTTTTGATACAGAGGAATGAGTCTCAAAAGTGCTAAGCTAGTGGCCCACTAGTGGTGGCAAAATGGTGAATAAACCAACTCATGCAATTTAGCTTATTTTAATCTAATTTAATCATACCAAATCACATTTTAAATAAATATGCCATAAAATCATATAAATTCTAATGATCATAAAACATCAATCGATTTCAGATTCGGCCGCCGTTAAGGCCTTCAATTCGCAATTTAAAACATAAAACATGGACAGATAAGTTTAACAGTCAATAGATAGATATGCATTTTAACAATATACTCAATCAATCTGTTTCAGATTTCAGTCAGTCAGTTCAGTATTTCAATCAGTTCAATTACCAATCATAATCAGTCTCAATTTAGCAGTAAACAATAGTCAATTGGTAAACGGTGGTGAGGGTTGTTACATTATCGCCGGCCACAACGGGCTTATTTTCCAGAGTGATTTGGGGGGCCCAGGGGGCATCGTGCTTTGAGGACCCCGAGGTGGTTGCAGCAGACGACCTCGGCCTCTTTGATCTGGCGGATTCAGCAGGATGTGTTTCAGCAGACCTCTTTTCGGGGATGGAGGTGGTTTTTTCACTTTGAGCCAATTTTGAGATTGGCAAGGTGTCCTCAGTGTCAACCTGAGTCACCTTTTCCTTGGACTGCGCCTTTTTTATCCTTTTTGCTTTGGCTGAGGTTAGGTTAGTGTAGCCTGCGCGTCAACATCGGTAGGAATGTTGGCCAAAAGATCCTTGGCAACTGCTTTTTGGCGGCCCATCTCGGCAAGGAAAACGGTTCGTCACCGACGTTTTCGTTGGGATATTGGGATCAAGTATGGAGCCGGGGTTGACGGCTGCTCAGCTGGATCAAAGGTTGATCCTTGGTCTGTCCGAGATGTGGACGCAACTTGTGGAGTTGTGGCAGAATGTGGAGAAAGGTTCTTCTTCTTCTTTTTTAGGACATCGGGGAGTACTGATTTGTAAGTGGGAATGAAATTAAGCACCAAAGGAGCTCTCCGTTTGAGGACTGGCAGATCCAAGAGTTTCCTCAAGTCTTTGCTGGGAAAGAAAGACTGACGGAAGCCCTTTGGTGGCTGAGGAAGAGCTGCAAGAAAAAACAAACATCAGAACAAAATAAAGTGTTAAAGACTTTAAAAACAAGTTGGTATGAACACTGGGCTCTTACCATTGCCCTCTACAAAGATTGATCAAGGAAGAGGATAGAGATGGAGGTCCTCGTCTGGAGCAAACTCCCAATTTCCCGAGGTAATGAAGTAATCATCTCCAGCTCCCTTGTTGGAGTCTGGGAGGTCGGCTACGATTTTATACGCTGTAGACCTCGGCTTAAGGTAGTAAACATAGCCCGTGTCTTTTTTAAGGCCACACATGGTGTAACAATACTGGGTATCGGCTAAGGTAATCCTAACATTCTCCTGTTTGGCTAAAGCTATGATGCCATTAATAACTCGATAGGAGTTGATGGCAAGCTGCATTGGGTTTAGTTTATAGTAGTAAAGTATTTCACAGAAAAGGGTATTAAGTGGAAGCCGAAGTCCGCACTCAATGAAGGCAACTACAGGGAAAGGCATAGAGTCAGTGGTGGACATGATGGAGTCGTCATCCCCAGCCAACCTCAGATGGACGTCGGCCGGGATCTCGAACTCCTGCCTAAAGTACTCTAATTTTTCCGGGGTGTTTACCTTATGTTTCCACATACCCATGATGTCGGCCTAAATGGAGGTATCGGATTTCAGGAAGAAGTGTTTTGGAGGGTTTAAAGGACCTCAGCTCAAAACCTAAAAATGTACTACAGTGGGGGTTTGTATGAATCTAGAAGGAGTTCGTTTCAGTTTTTCCTAAAACCTTGTGGGTTCTATAAACAAATCCCAAAACCTAACTCTATGGGAGCAAGATTGGAGGCAGAAATCTAGAAAAGAAACAGAAAACAAGAACGTGTTTCAGAATCAAGAACAAGGGTGAACTGCCAAGAACACTGTGACAGAGTGTGTGAAAGGGTACAAGGTCAAGAACAGTTGCAAAGTTGCAGAAAAATTGTGAGCAATGCGAGTATTCAAGACATGGGCAAAGGGCAAAATCGTGAAATAAACACATTCAGATACATGATTCGTGAATCAAATGTTCGAGTAAATAGCAATGGCAACTAATGATGAAGCAAAATTTCATGGAGCACAACAAGAATTAAGACCAAAAGGAATGGTGAATTACCAAAGAAAAGAAGCCGATGTTTGAGATCGCCGAAGTTAGAAGAACGACAGCAGCAGAACAAATTGGCAAGAACTTCGCCGAAAGAGGTGAAACAGCGGTGACGGCAGAGCTTCAGAGCTTGGAAAAATGGAGGATTAGAGAAAGACTAGAGAGAGAAAGTTTTTGAATACAGACGAAGTAAAGTGAAGAAACAAGAAGGGAAAAAGTTTTTGTTAAAAAACTTAAAACGGCGGCAAAACAGAATTGATAAGCCTAGAAAAGCGGATTTGTCAGACGGCGCATGTAGGCGCGAAATGACTTATAAGCGCGTCCGAAGTACGATCCAATAAGAAGAAGACGCGTGGCTAAACGGTTGAGTTGTTATGTATAACAGTTCATATGCGTCAAGAAGCTCTTGGAATTCTTGATCTTTAAGAAGATACATCGGCCTATGATGATGATTTCGGCTTAAGCCGATGTACTGACATTAAGTACCGATATAGGTTCCATCACCTCAGAATGCCGAGGTAATAGAACCTAGGGGGCAGTTGTAGGGATATATTTTCTGAGCACTAACACGTGGCTAAGGTGACGCCGACATGTTAGCCGAGGTGCCATGTGTCCTGGTCATGACGCCGAGGTGATTTCGGCAAGGCCGAGGATATCTCCGAAGATATCAAAATCCAAGATAAGCGGATAAGGGACAAGAGTCCTGGAATAAAGAAGGACTTCAGGATGGATAAGGATAATACTTTTAGGGAGTCTATCCTTATCTCTTGAAGAGTCCAAAGTAAGCACTGAACAGGAATCCATTGAAGCTAGGCTTCTGTTGAGACAAGGATTGGATTAGCTATAAAAGAAAGGCACCCCCGATGGGTCTAAGGTACGCAATTTATATTTTGAACAGTGAGTTTAGCACTATTGATTATCTTTGAGAAATTTACTGACTTGATCATCAGAGTGCCCCCGGGTGGACAAACCACCGCCGAAATCTTCTCTTTCTGTTGCAGGTTAGCCAGGTGTCATCTATTCTGCCAGTGTTCTCCAGCTGAATACTAAGTTGGCAGTGTGGTCAGAAAATCACTCACACAGAAAGTATTTGACAATGACTTTATAAACAATTATGTTTTGTAAGTACCACCACGAGAGTCCCACGCCTTTGGGGACTTAAATAACCATTGGCCTCTATTTGGCTATTTTGTGGTCCTCTGTTTGTCATGGATCCATTGACCTCTGTTCTGACTGTCACTTCTGTGACCTCTATTTTGTTCTATTTTGTACCATAATTTTTTTGTATTTCAGTTTCTGCCACTTTAAATAAATTATTATTTCAAATTAAATTATGTAAATATTTTAGCCTAATTAATCATCCATGGTTATTTTGTATTCCCTATACTTTTGGCATAATATTTCTCACTCTGCTGTGTGTTTATAGTTGTTACTCTTTTAGATGACGAGATGCAGGGGAGACCCATAACCTCACGTAATGGAATCCCGTATGAGAATTGATGTTAAACCACTATTTTGTCTTTCTTTTTTTTTCTTTTCTTTTTCTTTTTCTTTTTTATATTTTTGCTCCATTTTCTTTCTATTCGAGGTCGGTCACTGAATAATAAAATAATAAAAGTCCTATAGATGTATTTTCTCTTATTAAAATAGTAAAATGAAGTAAATTTTCTATTTAATTATTTTTTTCCTATTACCTCCACCTACGCCATTTAATTTGCTAGAACTAGAATAAATTAGTGAGTTGCAATTTCAATCCTAAGCCCCTGAGGTTGGGTCGTGACATCCCTACTTTGTTGTTCTTTCTCTTGTACAAAAAAATTAAAATATAGGGTAAATTACACTTTGCACTCCTGTACTTTGCATAAAATCTCACTTTAATCTCTACACATGAAATTGTGATAGTCAACCTCCTACATTTCTGGTTAAATCTCACTTTGGTCCTTACATATGAAATCGTAATAGTTAATTCCCTACACTTATGAAATTGTGACAATCAACTCCCTGTACTTCTAATCAAGTGCCGATATCTCCCTTTTGTTATTCCATCATATAAGTTTTTAGCAGAAGTCAGTAATGTGACATGCATATGACTATAAAATAAAGACAAAAGAGTAAAATCACCCAAATATTTCGTCTATACACATTTCGTCTTAAAATTTACATCAAATTTTGATTGTATTTAGCTAAAACAAAACGCAAATTATGAACAATTAAAGAGAGGGTTTTGCAAAAATTAGAATAATGAAACTTTATTTTCTACAATAACAGATTCTTCAATTTCTCTACTGCATTTTTTTTTTTTTTTTTTATAAATTCATTTCAAAAGTTCTATTTTCTTACCCCTCCGTCCTAATTTTCAATATATAAACACATACACATTGTATTTTATAACTCTCACAAACTTATCACATGAGAGAAAGTACTTATTGATGGAAAATGAGAATGATTTTCTTTTCTTCCCCTCATTTCGTAATCTCATGTTTGTTACATGACTGGATTATGTTAAAAGCTTAAATAATGGAGTAAAAGAAGGGAAAAATTGACACTTGACCAGAAGTGTAGGAGGTTAATTATCGAAATTTTATGTGTAGAGACCAAAGTGGAATTTGACAAAAAAATACAGGAAGTTGACTATCACGATTTTATGTGTAGGAATCAAAGTGGGATTTGACCAAAAATACATGAAATTGACTATCACAATTTCATGTGTAGGGATCAAACTGAAATTTAGTATAAAATGTGATTTGGTACAAAATATAAAGGTGCAAAATGTAATTTATCCAAAAATATATGTATAGAGTTTTGTGAAGAAGATGTGGGCCGTGGTTCTTTCAGCAATTGCGACTATAATGGTTAGTATTTTGATTTTAAAAAATAATATAAATTGATCACATTATTATATATTAAATATATATAAATATAAATTATGTGTATATTATTATTTTTTAAAATTTATTTTTTTAAACATTTGTCGTGGCCATAGTTGTTAGTTTTTTTATTTTCAATGAATAGATATAGATGACCCATATCTATGTATGAAATTTCATACAAAAAAGTCTATATGTTTATAATTAAATAATGTTATATATATCAATTAGTGTATTAACTAGTATACTAATAGATAGTATGGTATAATTTTAGAAATTTTGAATATTTGTAATTTGTATAATAAGTCGGGTCAATAATAATGATATAACACTAGTTGATATATTAATTAGTGCATGTAGCACCATCGTTAGTAATTTTGTTATTGTTTTTGTTTCAACTTAGTTGAATTTTTTAGAATTTATTTTTGAAACAAAATAAAGTAGTTTGACAATAACAAACACAGGCCTATTTTGGGAAGTGAGTTAAAAATCACTTCCTAGAACTTTCCTCTCTCACAAAAAGGTCAAAAAAAAAATTAAAAAGCAACTTTTAATTATCTTTTCAAAACACCTGACAATATATATTTGAATTTTAAAGAAAATAATTCCACCCACCAAAAATAGAGAATCATATAAAAATAAATGCATTTTTATTTTTCATTGAAATAATCTTAAAAAAAAAAAATCCAAAATTAAAAAACTCAACCAAATATGGAGTGGTTTAGTATAGCCCCTTAAAAAAAGGGACTGGTATGTTGTCAAAGTATGTTTGCATAAAAAGATATTAAAAAATAAGTTTTTTATTTGATTACCAAACATTTTAAATACATTTTTCCACCAAGAATTAAAAAATCAAGTCTTCTTTTTTTTCTTTTTTTATAGTTTGAAAAAAGTCAGTCTTTAATATTTTACCAAATGGAACTACGGTTTCTCCACAGTGGCATTTATGTAGTAATGTACAAAATTGAGGGCATTTGTTGCATAGTCGTCACTATAAAAAACCAACACAAACTCCCAAAGACTGCACTTACCAAATTCTGAAAATCTGAAGAATTCCTCTGAAGAGCTCTCTCCATCTCCAGACAAACACCTGAGGAATTCGAATCATTGAAGCAAAGCTCTCACCTTTAAGGTATTGAATCTCACTGATTTGATTTCAAAACTCTGGATGTTCTTTGATTTCATTTTGATTGATTCTTGTTTTAGTTTTTGATTTTGGTGAAATGGATTGTTCTTGCTTCTGGGTCTTCAGTCTGTTTTCTTTAGCTCTTAATTCAGCTGATAGTTGTTTTTTGTTTTTTTTCTGTGATTGAGGCCTCGAAAATGAGGCTCGAAATTGCCTCGAATGCAATTTTTTTTTTTTTTTTTTTTTCTTTTCATTTTTTCCTGGGCTAATACATTGCAAAAAAAAAAAATAATAATAATAATAATAATAATAACAAGCAAAGCATCAACCCAGCAAAAAAAAAAAAAAAAAAAAGCAAATTCGAGCCAAATTCGAGCCAAAAAATTTGAGGTCTCAATCATTTTTCTTATTTTTATTTTAATTAAGTTCAGGTTTGATTTCATGGTATTTTAGATAAGTTTATGATCTGGGAAGATGCGTTGGATTTAGGTTTCTGGAAGTTTGGGATTTTTTTGTATGTTTGATGTTTTATATTTTGGAAATTTGGTATTTGTAAGAGAAATTCTCATCTTTTTGGCCTTTCACTAACCCTTTTGCTTTTTGAACTTTTTACCAACTCCTGTTTTTGGAACTTTGAATGATGGTGAAATTAAAGTGTGTTGTTGATGTTTGTTATTTAAGAAACGTTGGTTAATTATGCTATTAATGCTCTAATACTATGATTGTTATCCTAGATATGTCGTGCTTAGGTAATTAATTCATTCTTTCAAGCCAAAATTCATACTGTCTGCATCTGTCATGGTCTTCTATTGAAAGAAACATTTCCCCTCACTTTTCTGCTCTTTAGATTTAAGGTTAATTATGTTTAATTTGTGATAATACTTTTATTTCTTTTTTAAATTGGAACAAATTAGTATTAGCGCCCGACCTGTGAATTTCTATGTCTACATTTCTATGCTATAATAAATTACTTAAATTGGGAGACAAGATTTTATTTGAGTTTTGGATCTCATTTTCTGATTTGAAGAAGTGCAACTGTGCTATTTTTGTGCACTCGGGAGGGTCCAACTTTCTTGCCCCAATGGCACATGTTTGTCCAGCATGGTGCAATTTCTTATTAGGACCTAGTAAGGGGACTGCTTTTTGAAACCAATAGGGCTAGGCCGTTTGCCAAAAAAACCCCCAATCTCATTGGGGGTTTACGGGTTTGACTTTCTCCATCTATGTTAATTTATGTTGGAATTTCTATTTCTTATTCTGTATTTGGGCATTCCCCAAGTAAATATATCTTAATTAGAAAACAACAAAGGGATTAGGCACCATGTAAATTTACATTTTGTTAGTTGAAGTTGGCTGTTAAGTCCCTAACTGCAATCAAAATCATGGCAATGGTAAGATCACTAAGAATTATACTGTCATGTTTTTATTTGTTGGATTGCGTCTCCAAGTCTCTGTCCCAGCCCAAGGGGCCTTTAAGAGTTTCATTTTGCCTTTTGTCATGAGAGAGGACTCATTTTGTGAAGGGGTTAGCGTTTGTGAGATAGAGCTGTCTTCATGTACGATCTTGTTCATACTAGTTTTTCCCAATCATCTTCACTCATGGACATAGGGTTTAAGAGGAACCACATAAATATGTGCATGCTTTGTATGAATTTCTCGTTTATTTATTCTGTATTTGATTCTTAATAGCCTTAAGATTCACTGCCACTGATTGTAATTCATACTTTGCTGCAATAGATTTGAAATCATTGCATTTCCTTGCACAATTTGTGGCAAGTCATGTTAAGTTGATGAAGTTTAATAGTTACTCTCTTGACTATTTTCCAATAGCATTGATCATGTTTTAATTTTTTTTCAGAGAATCTTGGTTCTATAGCAAGAGCAATTTGTGGTGATTGAGCTTCTATATTCATTAGAGACAAGGTTACCTCTCGTTTCATCAAGATTCAAAAGCGATAACTCGTGAACTATGAACAAATGTGTGATTTAGCATACGTCACTACATTCCCCAGCTAAATCAATCAATAGTTCGATGCAAACATCGCAGGAACATCAAAGTTCTAGCGGTTTTCATGGGTTTTACCACCAGACTATGCAGCAAGTCGAACCATACTGCTTCCCTTCTTTCCAAATTTTGCACAACAATTTGTGTTCCGATAATGACAAGCAAGCAACCCAAGTTTCCTTCCAATCTTGCAATGAACCACACTTTACTCTGGAATCTTCTCCAGCATCTGGTTATGTAGTTTATGATTCCCCTTCTGCTATGAGCTTCTCATCTAACAGGACTCCCATTTCGCCACTTGGTTCTCAGTCATACCTGTCGGACCCACATCATTCATCTGACAATGCTTATGGATCCCCGTTTAGCGGGTCTTCCATTGTTGATGATGGTAATGAATTGAGGCAAATACTGAGCGTTTTGGAGACACAATTGCTTGGGCCTGAATCTGATATTGATGACAGCTGCAGTTGCTCCTTCAATGGTGCGGCCCACGAAGCGTATTCCTCAACAAATTCGAATCAAATGATGGAAATGATCCCAAGCTTAGACTTGAAGCAAGTGCTCAATGCTTGTGCTGCAGCAGTATCAGATGAAGATCTATCAACTGCGACTCGATTGATGGATGTTTTAGAACCGATGGTTTCAGTCTCTGGGGAACCAATCCAACGGTTGGGTGCGTACATGTTGGAAGGGCTTCGAGCGAGGTTGTTATCCTCGGGGAGTTTAATCTACAAAAGTCTGAAGTGTAAAGAACCGACTAGCAAAGAGCTAATGTCGTACATGCACATCCTCTATCAAATCTGCCCTTACTACAAATTTGCCTACAATTCAGCCAATGTTTCTATCTGGGACGCCATGGAAAACGAACGCGTAATCCACATAATTGATTTTCAGATTGCGCAGGGCAGCCAGTGGGTGTCCCTCATGGAGGTTCTTGCGAAGCGGCCAGGTGGGCCCCCATATATCCGCATTACAGGTGTTGATGATTCCCAGTCAGCTCATGCTCGAGGTGCAGGACTTGAACTTGTGGGCCAAAGGCTCTCAAAATTTGCTGCATCATGTGGAGTACCATTTGAATTTCACGGTGCTGCTATGTCCGGATGCGAGGTTGAACTTGAAAATCTCGGAGTTCGATACGGAGAAGCGTTGGCTGTGAATTTTCCTTACATGTTGCACCACATGCCGGATGAGAGTGTGAGCACTAGGAATCATAGAGACCGGTTGTTAAGGCTGGTTAAGAGATTGTCACCGAAGGTTGTGGTCCTTGTTGAGCAAGAATCAAATACCAACACTACCTCGTTCTTTCCAAGGTTCCAAGAGACCATGGACTATTATTCAGCTATGTTTGAGTCAATTGACGCTGCTCGCCCAAGGGATGACAAGCAGCGGATCAGTGCGGAGGAGCACTGTGTGGCTCGGGATATTGTCAACATTGTAGCGTGCGAGGGAGCTGAGAGAGTGGAAAGGCACGAACTTTTTGGGAAGTGGAGGGCAAGACTTATGATGGCTGGTTTTACACCATGCCCATTGAGTTCCTCAGTGAGCATTGCGGTTATGGATGTTTTGAAGGACTATAGCAAGAATTACAGAATTGAAGAGAGGGATGGGGCTGTTCAACTTTTCTGGAAGAACAGGGTTTTGGCAACCTCATCCGCATGGAGGTGAAAACTAAAAATGTATTACGATTGCTGCTTAAATTCTGCAGTTTTGTTAGGAGCTTAGAAGAATTTCACATGTGATATTCCTCGCACTTGGGCATTCTCGAAATTGTGTAAATTTTGTCACTTTGTCGGTACTTTTAAAATTTTTTTTTTTTTTTGGGGCTAGTGTTATAATACTGCTGTTTGTACTGTTACAGCCTAGAATAGCTCTCTTCTTGTAGTAAACCTTGTGATTGGTAGAGAGCTTAGGCTTCAACCTTAAGAATGTGTTGTTGTACATGTTTGCCTAGCAATGAATTTTGTGAGCTGTGGATTGTTATGGATTTGTTACATCTTTTACTTCTATCTGGATTTGAAGACAAATTGGATTGATAAATTTTGTCATAAATCCCAACTAGAATGATGGGGTGTTCGGTTCTTGAAATAACAATTTGCCTGGTTGGGGATTAGATTTCATTTGTTTGGCAAAAAATATTATTATGAAATAACAACTAGAATGATGTTTTGCATGTCACTTACAATCTTATTAGAAACTAATGTGCGAACGGGTAGTGATTGTTAGACAATGGCGGCGATGGATGACGGTAGTAACCGGGGGAGGGGGAGGGGAATAGGGGTGGCGGTAATAGAGTGATAGCGTGTTTGGCAGTGGTGGATGTGATAAGGATAGAGTAGTGGTTGTGGCCATGGTTGTGATTGGTAGTAGTATGGAAAACAATTTTTACTTTTCAAAATTGAAATTTTTTTTTTCTGTCTAAAATGAAAAACATTTTCGTTGGCTTCTCTTTTTTATTGTATTAAATGTCAAAAGCACATGAATTATTTTTTCAAAGAAAAAAAAAGAGGGAGCTTTTTTTATAAAATCACTTTCTAAGAGTTTTATTCCATCTAACCCATATTCTTTTTGACTATTCCATTAGGTCCTATTTGAGATAAGAAGACCAAAATACCATTTTCATCAACTTATGTTCCATTTAGTTCACATTATTTTCTTATGTTTCAATAAGTCCTATAGGTGATATAATTACCAAAATACCCCTAATGTGAATGTTCATACCGTCAATGTGAATGTTCATATCGTCAATGTGTAGGGGCCCGGCCCATGTTGATCCTCGTGGGTGCTCGGAAAAATTCGAGTCGGGCCGGGCCGACCCACGGGTCAAAAAATTAGGCCCGGCCCGGCCCGTTGATAATGTGAATATTCACATTGACATGTTAACATTCCAATTAATAAGAGTGTAAAATTGACTCGCGTCCCATGGGCGGCCCGAAGTCCATGAGCGGCCCGGGGCGAGCCTGGCCCGACCCGTTGACAATGTGAATATTCACATTGACATGTTAACATTCACATTGATAGGAGTGTAAAATTAGCCCGCGGCCTGTGGGCGGCCTGAAGCTCGCCCGCCCGCCCGGCCCGTTGACAATATGAATATTCACATTGACATATTAACATTCACATTGATAGAAGTATAAAATTAGCCCGCGGCCCGTAGACGACCCAAAGCCCGGCCGCGGCTCGTGGGCTGCCCTGGGTGGGCCAAGCCCGACCCATTGATAATTTGAATATTCACATTGACATGTTAACATTCACATTGATAAGAGTGTAAAATTGACTCGCATCCCATGGGCGACCCGAAACCCGTGGGCGGCCCGGGGCGAGCCCGGCCCAGCCCGGCCCAGCCCGGCCCGTTGACAATGTGAATATTCACATTGACATGTTAACATTCACATTGATAGGAGTGTAAAATTGGTCCGCGGCCCGTGGGCAGCCCGAAGCCCGCCCGCTGCCCGAGGCGAGCCCGGCCCGGCCGTTGACAATGTGAATATTCACATTAACATATTAACATTCACATTGATAGGAGTGTAAAATTAGCCCGTGGCCCGTAGACGACCTGAAGCCTGGCCGCGGCTCGAGGCGGGCTCGGCCCGACCTGTGACAATGTGAATATTCACATTGACATGTTAACATTAATATTGATAAGAGTGTAAAATTGGCCCGTGACCCGTGGGCAGCCCGAAGCCCGACCTGTTGACAATGTAAATATTCACATTGACATGTTAACATTCACATTGATAGGAGTGTAAAATTAGCCCGCGGCTTGTGGGCTGCCCGAAACCCACTCGCGGCCCGTGGGCTGCCCTGGGCGGGCCCGGCCCGACCCGTTGATAATGTGAATATTCACATTGACATGTTAACATTCACATTGATAAGAGTGTAAAATTGACTTGTGTCCCATGGGCGGCCCGAGGCGAGCCCAGCCTAGCCCGTTGACAATGTGAATATTCACATTGACATGTTAACATTCACATTGATAGAAGTGTAAAATTGGCCCGCGGCCCGTAGGCAGCCCGAAGCCCGCCCGCTTCCCGAAGCGGGATCGGTCCGGCCCGTTGACAATGTGAATATTCACATTGACATCTTAACATTCACATTGATAGGAGTGTAAAATTGACCCGCGACCTGTAGACGACCCGAAGCCCAGCCGCGGCTCGGGGCGGCGCCTATAACAATGTGAATATTCACATTGACATGTCAATTTTAATATTCACATTGTCAATGGGCCGAGCTGGGCCTACCCCTGCCCGCAGGCGAGCTTCGGGCAACGGGCAAGTTTTACACTCTTATCAATGTTAATGTTAACATGTGAATGTGAATATTCACATTGTCACGGGTCGGGTCAAGCCCGCCTCGGGCTGCGATCGGGCTTCGGGCCGCCCACGGGCTGCGGGCCAATTTTACACTCTTATCAATGTGAATGTTAACATGTCAATGTGAATATTCACATTGTCAACGGGCCGGGTAGGGCCCGCCCTGGGCCGCTGGCCAATTTTATACTTTTATCAATGTGAATGTTAACATGTCAATGTGAATATTCACATTGTCAATAGGCCGGGCTGGTCCCGCCCCGGGCCGCCCACGGGCCGTGGGCGGGTTTCGGGCAGCCACGGGGCGCGGGCTAATTTTACATTCTTATCAATGTGAATGTTAACATGTCAATGTGAATATTCACATTGTTAACGAGCCGAGCCGGGCCCACCCCGGGCTGCGGGCGGGTTTTTGGCCGCTTATGGGCCGCGGGCCAATTTTATACTCTTATCAATGTAAATGTTAACATGTCAATGTGAATATTCACATTGTCAACGGGCCGAACCGAGCCCGCCCCGGGCCGCCCATGGGCCGCGGGCGGGTTTCACGCCGCCACGGGACGCGGGCCAAGTTTACACTCCTATTAATGTGAATGTTAACATGTCAATGTGAATATTCACATTGTCAACGAGCCGGGCCCGCCCCGGCTCGCGGGCAGGTTTCGAGCCGCCCACGGGCCAATTTTACATTCTTACCAATGTGAATTTTAAAATATGAATGTTCACATCATAAAATTGTTAACCGTTCAAAAAATATTTATAAGGGTATCAAAATTAAATATAAGGGCATAAGTGTCCAAGAAAATAGTGTAAATTAAGAAAAATGACTTTATGAAATAAAACTATACATACATGGGACTAAATGGATTAAAAGATTCATTCATGGACTTCTTGGGTTAAAACACTTCTAAATGGGATTTATCAATAAAAATCCTTAAAAAAAAAAACTAAATAAAATAAGCAATGTAGAAATTAAATAGTTAGACTTAATTCCCATCGAATCCTATTGAAAATAAGATTTAGTAAAATCGTCGCTAAAAATAATTTTTTGTGATGATCTTTTTGCAAATGTTGTTAAAAATTGACAATTAGTAACTTTTTTATCACGGTTTTTATAAATTGTCTCTAAAACTTACAATTAGTGGTATTTTTCTATGACAATTTTTTTAAATTATCGCTGAAAATTGAAAATTAGTTACTTTTTTTGTGACAATTTTTTTAAACTGTCGCTAAAACTTATAATTAATGACATTTTTTGTGACAATTTTCAAACTATCCCAGAAAATTAATAATTAGTGACCTTTTTTAATAGTGTTTGATGAAAAATTCCATTAACTATCATAAGACTTATTGGACAATAATTCCACATTAGTCTTCCTTTATTATTATTTGTTTTCAATTTAAACAATTTATCTATTTATGTTAAGTAAAATTGACGGCAAAAATGTAATTTAATCATTAAACTCAATATATGTATATATAAAATGCTTAAAATATCTTCTTCTTCTTTTTTTAATACTGAATTTAATGATTAAAACATTTTTTTTCTTGTTAATTTTAGTTAATGAAAATAAGTAAATGGTTTAAATTGAAAAATAAATCAAAAGATTTGAATTTAAATTAAAAAAATTAAAAAGTCAACATTTATTTTTATATAAGGGTCAAATTGTGGAGATTTTTTTCGTAATTTCCTCTTAAAAATATTAGCATCCTTTTATAGTAGTTTTTTTTTAAAGGTAATACTATTTACACACTATATAAAATTTCAATGCATACCATTTATATCGTTCGGATATAAATTTTTGAACAAAAGTCAAATATTTAGATATAAAATTATGAATAAAAAGAATAGTTTGGACATAAACAGTTAAACGAAATATATCTTGAATAATTTATTTTTATTCATCAATTTATGTCCAAATAAATATTTGTCTTTTATTTGAAAGTTAATATCTGAACAAATAAATAAATAAATAGTACGTACCGAAATTTCTTAGGCTGGGGGAATAGAATTTTGTTAAAAGTGTCATTTAAAAAAAATAAAATAATAATAATAATAATAAATAGGCACAAAATTGCGTTTTGAAACACACTTTTATAAAAAAATCTGCCAATTTTGGAAAACAAGTTAAAACTCACTTAGTTTCATGGCTTTGGTTTAGAAAAGGAAACTTCATTAATTTTATTTATTATTATTATTAGGGTAGATTATAAATACAACTTCGAAATTTACTTAAAATATGATTTACCTTTTATAGTTCTAAAAATTACCTCTCGTTCCTTGACTTTTCTAATTTTATAACAAATAACTTATTTTATTAATAAATTATCAAATTAATTAACAATTTGTAATAATGTCAGAAATTTATTTAAATTAATAAGTCAAGTAATTTTGTCATTGCATAGAAGTGCAGTAAAAAATTTTAATTTTTTAACTAATTCTGTTAAAAAAATTTCAAATCATAGAATACAATATGTATTTTAAACAAACTGGGTTATTATTATTAATTTTCACAAAACCCCTCCAATTTGTATGCCCTGTTTCCAAAAACAACCAGGTTTGCTTACCTTGTACAAGTTGGACTCTGAAACCAGGTTTTGTTTCTCTTCCTATATATATATACACACACACACATACATTCATACATACATACATTGGTAGAAGAAGAAGAAAAACAAAGCGATTAATCATTATATTCTGTCTCGTTCGCTTCTTGTTCTTGTTGTTCTGTTCTGGGTTTTAAGTTTCAATGGGGGGTTCAACTTCTCAAAGGCTCATTGGTTCTTCTTGTTCTGATGATTATGTTGATCTTTCACTCTCTTTTCATAGTCTTGGGTTGAAAGAAGAAGATGGGTTCATCACAATTTGTCAAGAAAGCGATTCACAGAGCAACAATGGCATAGCTTCTTCTTCTTCTCCAACCTCAAAAGAAGATGATACTAATCATACCCAATTCAAGAAACCATCATCGACACTATCAATTTCTCAAGAAAATATCTGGGAAAATCATAGTTCCATCAATGGAGGTAAATTTTACATTATCCATGTATGTTTTGTTTGTGTGCGTATATATCATGTTTGTACATATGTCTGAGCGAATGAGTTTTCTTTGTTGGTTAATTTTGTAGGAGATGCTCTGGTTTCAGATATGTATTCTGGTTCAGAAAGTTCTATGGGCCCATTGAATTACCTGAATCATTATGATTTAGATTATGAACTAAATAATTTTCCTGGAAATTTCTCTGGACAAACAGCAAATAGAAATTCTTGTTATGAGAGACCATCTGGCCTGAGTGATCTTGCCAGTCCCTATCCAGGAATGGGAGATTGTGGATTGAATTATGACCCGGAATTGGACTACCCAGTTGGTTCTTTGGTTAATTATAATGAATTCAACACAACTGGAAGCAATGGCTATTATTCGGGTAATGGGTGCCGTTTGTCCAATGGAATGGCAAGTTCTATTGGTTTGTTGAATCAGCAAGGTGGGTATTGTGATGATCTGATCTGTGAGTTTTTCCTGCAAAGATGCGATGTGGGTATGCTGGCTAGGTGTGAAAATGGCTCCAAGTTCTTGCAGAGTCTTTTGCAGAAAGGGAATCCTGTGATTAATAATACGATACTTAATGGGGTTTTTGAGTTTCTATTTGAGCTGTTGACCGATGAATATGGGCGTTACATATTTCAGAGGCTCATTGAAAAGTGTGACTACTCTCAGTTGCAGCTGGTTGTCTTGAAAATAACTTTGCAGAACGCATTACTCATTGAAGCGGCATTTACTAGAAACGGGTGAGTTTTGGAATCTTGAATTGAACCACATTTATTGTAACACTAAATTGTTATGCTTATTAGTGAGATGGACTCACAACATTGCTTGTTTTGATAGGTCGCAATCAATTCAGAAGCTCATCAAACAGGTCAAGAAGTTAGATTTGGCCAAGCAAGTGACATCGGCTCTATCCACCAGATCCTTTGAACTGATGACTCGTAGCATAGGCAGGCATGTAATTCAACAGTGTTTCATCCTCTTGGATAGTCAGACAAATGAGGTAATTTTCTTTCCTTCTCTTCACTAATCTTTTTTTCCCCCCTTTGAATTTTCATTTTAGCTCCATTGAATGCTTATACATATTTTGCATTATTTGTATCACATACTAATATGACTATTAAGATTATTGCATATTTTCTGACTACTTAAAAACATGCATGTGTGCGTGTTTGTACTTTTGCACATTATACTGTGAGTCTCTGAGGAGTATCTACCCACCCTAAAGTCTTACTAGAAAAAGGATTAATATGAAAAACTCAATTGTACTTTTGCATATGTGTGACATATTGATCAATTTATGCTTGCTTATTTTCCACTATATGCAGTTTGCTAATATGAGTCCATGACAATTAATGCAATTGACTCATTCGATCTAAGGTACTATTTGAAGCCGTGATAGAGCGTTGTGTTGAATTGGCTATGGATCCAGTAGGATGTATATCCCTAAATGAGTGCATTAACAGCATAACAGGACAACAACGGCGTCTTCTTCTAGATCGTATCTTGCTTGAATCAGTTTGCCTTTCGTTTGATCCTTCAGGGTACTAATCTGATTTCCCATCCCATAATTGACAAAAAAATATAACTCAATTTTCATGAATTGTATTTTCAGGAGAACTCACTGGGGTTTTGCGTATTGTCTTTCTTTAGGAACTATGTTGTGCAGCATATCTTGGGACTTGACAACTCAGAGCTCAATGATAAGATTTGTTTCCGTCTCAGAGGCAGATATGCAAGGCTTTCGCTAATAAAACATGGTAGCCATGTTGTGGAGAAATGCTTACAGTTTTCTCCTTTGGGGATAGTTTATTTGGTTGAAGACATCAAAAAGGAAAAAGGCATGCTTGAGAAAATTGCTCGAGATCAATTTGGAAACTATGTGATCCAAACAGCTTTAAAGATCTCAAAAAGGGTAATTCTATTTGTTTTTCTACTTTATGTCGTTGGTAATAATAATGTGCAACAATGTGCTTGAGACTATTAGCGTTGTTAACCTAGTTAGACAATGATGCCAAGCAAAATTTGATCCTATAAATTCTCCTCTTTATAGCAAGAACCATGGCCTGAACTTTACCCTAAAGATCGTTTATTTCTTACAAGCTTCGCTTTCTCTTCTGCAGGAGAGTTTTAGCGAGCTTCATGAATTTCTTGTAAAGAACCTCCAACAACATTTGCCAAATCTTGAGAAAACTAAATCTGGAACAAATGTGGCTAGGCTGATTAGAGAACAGACCAGTTCAAAAAGCAAGTTTTGATCGCTGACCAAACCAATCTTGATGAAGAATCTCTTGTCATTATTCTTTGTTAATGTTTTAACTATTTTGGTTTTTGTTTCTTTAGGGTGAATAGGCATTTTGTTTCTTAATGTCCTTTCATAGTATTGTTGGTAAATTATTAGTATTCTTTATGATGACTGTGTTCCGTCTTGGATCTAATACATGCTTTTTCCTTCACAAATATTGCTGAGATTGTATATATTACTAACGCCGTATTTGGTTGGGAGATTTGAGAAAGGATTTGAAAAAAGAAAGAGAAAATGTGTATGAAACTAGATGAAATATTCACATTTCGCCTACTTTTTCATTTTTCTTTTCTAAATCTCTTCCCAAATCCCCTCAACCAAACGCAGCGTAATTGTTTCAACATCAAATTTTCCTTAAGGTCTGTTTGATTAGAGCGACAAATATGATGAAAATTGAAATTTAAATTAATTGGTAAAGAGATTAAATTTTTATAAGAAATTTATAAGAAAATTAATAAAAAAAAACATATCAACAAATTACTTTCATGATTATCGTATGCAAATATTTGTCAGTTTGACCTCCTTCATCGTGACCAAACCCAACCAAAGAGCCTCCAAAGACAAAATTCAAGGTTTAATACATTGCTACAAAACACTTTATCCTAAAATATTGATCACAGCTAGTAAACTGAACTTATACTAATTTATGAAAACTTGAATATTCGTTTGTTTTGAGTCAAAATAATTTTTCTATGACTTCTGCACCAACAAGCTTTCATAGCTCAGTTGGTTAGAGCACCCGTTTAGTAAGCGGGAGGTCTTGAGTTCAACTCTCAATGAAAGCAATTTTTCTTTTTTGTTTTTTCATTTAACAAAACAATGCACAGATGCAAGTGCCCATCAAAGAAGTCAAAAATATGTTTCATAAATTTCACCAAACCACTAACCTAGTATCAAATGCATTTGATATAGCAATGGCTTTTAATTTACCATTTAACAAATGAAATTTTTTCAAGATCAAGTTGAGACCTAAAAATTTAACCATGTGGAAACATCAACTAACCAGGACATTATTAGAGCATCACCAACTCATGTCCTGTTCCAATTACCAAGTGAGGATTATCTCCATTTGTTTTGCCAGAAAACGCTTTCCTGTGGAAAACTTTCTATGAAAAATGTTTTTCACATAAATTAATTTCTAATATTCAGTTAAGACCCTAAAAATGATGTGCTAGTGAGTGAGATAGTTGCAATTTTTTACAAAGTGAGCTCTGCTATTACTCATTCAAACTGGTAAACTTAGAGAATACATGTAATGTGAAGTAAATCAAAATTTTCCATAATAGGTAGACAATTTGACTTGTAGTAGATCAAACAATTTTTGAAAAGTAGAAACTAAAACTAAAACAAAAAAGGGGCAGTGTTTTGAAAAGCTCTAGGCATACCGAGGTGATAAGATCTCTTATAGCTTAAGTGCGAGGCGAGACGTATGCCTCACCAAAGTGAGGTGCAAGTTGTACAAAATGAGCAAAATTTTAATATAGGTGAGGTTTTCAACATAAACAAATATATATAGAATTTTAAAAATCATAAAATAAGTTTCACCATTTAAAAACCCAAAGAAGTAAACATTCAATTGTTAGCTGCATAATGAAGAAGATGAAAACGTGGTAACTGATAGAGAGAACTCAATGACAGAAAGGGGGAACAATGGTTGGAGTAGAGAAAAAAAGAAGAAGAAGAAGAATAACAGTGACTGGACCAAAAAATGAAAGGAAAAAGGAAAAAGAGACAAAGAACCAGCAAAGAAAAAGAAGAGAGAGAGAGAGAGAGAGAGAACACAACGAAGAACAGTGCCTTTTGTGCGCATCACCTCGACCTGCTTGGAGCACTTCGATGCGCTCCTAAGCGCTCTTTTTAAAACACTGAAAAAGGGTTTTGATCATCAATCTTTCATACATCCACACTCATTGCTCTGTCATGAATGCAATACAAAAAACTATGATAGACAAAAGCAATAGAAGTATTGAAACCAGTCAAAGGTTATATATACAACCTTTTTGGGGATAAAATAAATAGAACTCTTGAAACCAGTCAAGATTCAGTATCAATGTGTTGAGACCTAACATCAAGAAACAATATATATCTACCAAATCAGATTAGGAAGAACCAGGTATCATCATATCAATAAGATAGGAAGAGCTATGGATACTAGCCAGATTGAACTTTCTGATATTCAGAGGCAATTCTTGTAGCCTCTTTAACGACCTGTCCACCAACATAGTGCTTCCGACACACAGGCATGTATTTATCAGCTCCACCAATCAATTCTGTCTGCATTTCCTCGGTCTTCCTCAAGGTAAAGAAAGCTCGCTTGCCACAGATCTCACACCGAGCAGTCAACTTAGTTACAGAATCAGCAAGTGGGATAATATCAAGAACTGAACCAAACCTCCTCCTGCCAATGTGTTTTTAGTTCACCATCAAAGACAAATTGACAAAATTTCTAGAGAAAAGATTATTTTCGAATGATGGGGCAAATTGATAGGATGTTCTAATGAAGTTGTTAGAACATATTATAGATTATAGTTTTGTACAGAAGCTTTTAACACATTTGATGCAGTAATTAGATTATAGATTTAAGTTGCAAAGTAGTATTTTTCTAAATATTTTGTTGTGTAACTATTCTTTTTGTCCTTACTGATCGTAAAGGTTCGGGAGTGAAAGAGAAATGAGGAGTGGGTTGTTTATATAGGGGACATGATGGTAATATTTAAGAAAGAGGAATACTAAGTAAAAAATTTCAATTAAAAACAGTTTTCAGTGAAGCACACCCTAACAAACTTTTTAAAATAAACTTTTCGGTGTCAAATAAGCTGAAATAATAGTACAATAAATTATGTGGTACGTACAAATTAATGAGAAAAAAACAAGTTATTGCATAATGCACCAGGTGAGAACAGAGAAAAATTAAGAATACCTCAAATAGTCACCATCAAGACCAGCAACTATAACAATTTTGCCATCATAGTCTGCAGCATTGCGGCAGAAATCATACAGATCATCAAAGAATTGAGCTTCATCAATACCAATCACGTCTAGCTGTCACCATGGAATGGATACCAATATAAAACAAATGCATGAGAGACAGAGAAGGCTTACAGAAAAAATGCCAGGACTGGAATTGTAAATTAAACATACAACTTCAAAGGTAAGAACTTTGTAGCCGTTTCTCCAGATATGCATCTTGCTCACCAGTGTTATACAGTATGTTATTGTAAATATCTACTTCCACATAGATTTTTCTAACAACTAATAAATGCTACACTTATAGAGTATCATCAATATTGGCATTGAAATACCTTTTCGTAAGCATCAGAACCAAATTCTTGTCTAAAAGAAGACAGATCTGCCAGCGGCCAACATGGAAATTTATCTCCATCATGCGTCACAATGGAATGCAGTCCATATCTTGTATCCTTGTTTGATTTTATTATTGCTACACTTCTGCATAAAATTCATAAAGAACTAGAGAATTAATGATAGGTAAAAACCAATAAATAAAATGCTCAGTTCTTGTTCTAAAATCCAATTCCGTTTGATTTTAAACCAACGTTGTAAATATAATGTGTTGAAAATTGGCTTAAACATGCATTCCCCACATAAAAAGGTTGAACAAAAGCATGTCATTCAAGTTTTCAAAGTCATACTCCAGTTTGCTCATGGAATATTAGAATGCATACCACACACAATATATACATTTTTTTTTTTTTTTTTTTCTTTTGGTAACTAAAATTTAGCATTAGAACAGCAGGAAAATAAAATACATAATCACTTTTTTTTTCTTTTTTTTATTTATAATCATTTAGCAGTAATTGATTTTTTAAAAAAAAAAAACCCTAACATTCAATGCTTCAGACCTGATAAGGTCTTCCTTTTAGCTGCCAAGATTTAAACCTAAGATCCAGCCCAACCCCACCCTATCACTTTACTGCTTGATCTGAGCACCAGGGGAAGATGCTCCAGTTCAAGACCCTTTGAATAAGCGAAAATGATATCCATTGTAATGTGTTCTGAACATTGCATTGGCTAAATGGCCAGAATTCTGCTCACAAACGCAACAAGGAGTTGACAACCCAACAATACTAATAGGATAATGATTTTCACCTTTGTTTCTTACATCAGAAATATCAGGGGCAAAAAAGAAGGGGGGGGGGGGGGGGGGAGAAAGAATAAGAACTTGGCTTGGGGTGTTAAAAATCTACGGCTATCCAGTGATTCCAATCAACCAGTCAGTCACCTATGGAAGAAAAGTTTTCAACCAAACTAGAGGCTTCCCATAGTAAATCTGGGCAGAATATCCTCCTGTCAGTAAGGACCTATATTATTACAAACAAACAACAGTCAATCAGCATCACTGCCGTTCACAGAGGCTGCCAAGTTGATGAGTGTGCATTCTATCCTCCTTCACAACTACCCAACTTTAATGTCAAAAGAATGCCATACATAGGAAATAATTCCTCATCATCTTAATTTGGAACATGATACCCCCGTAAATAAGTGGGGCATATCCAAAATACTCAATGTACCTTACTAGCAATGATTAATATAATATCTACTGTCATACACCACCATCCTCAAAGTTCAAGGCTTTTAGACCTTCAAAATCTCCCAAGAAACCATGCCTCTTTATAGAAGGAAAAAGTAGGACTTGAGCCATTTTTTACAAGTTAATTAGGCTCCACCAAGTCAATTCTACTCTATCTTACCACCAACTGCTCAAGTCAGGAACATAGCCAGCATCCTTTAAAATGCAAGTCATTTCTTTAATTAAGTCATGTATCTGCTCAGTTTGTTTGTGAGAATTATCCCCCATAAAGAAGAAGTGAGCCTCCCTTTGAACTTCAATCATGCTATAACCAGGTTCCTTTCTCATACCAAAGTCCCTCATCTGCCCCCTCATCACTGCAACACTGTCCCACAAACCAAACGTAGCATAAGCATTACATAGGACGACATACTTCCCAGAATTCTCTGGTTCCAACTCAAAAAATTTCTTTGCAGCAAGCTTCACCATGTTCATGTTTCCATGAATTCGACAAGCCCCAAGCAAAGCACCCCATATCACTGGGTGTTCTTCATGGGGTGAGTCTTGAACAAAATCGTATGCTTCTTGTAACCTCCCAGCACGCCCTAAAAGATCAACCATTGCTGCAAAATGTTTCCCTCTTGGTTGAATACCATAATCTCTCATCATCGATGAGAAATACTCCCAACCTTCATGTACCAAACCTCCATGGCTACAAGCAGAAAGAACTGCAAGAAACGTAACATAGTTTGGTCTGAAACCTTCAGTTATCATCCTATGAAAGGATTGTAAAACTTCTTCAACCCTCCCATTATGTCCATATCCGGATATTAATGCAGTCCATGTAATCACATTCCTATCCAAAGATTCATCGAATACTAGATGCCCATCACAAGGACTGCTACATTTGAAGTACATATCCATGAGGGCACTATTAACTACAATGTTTCCACTAATTTGACTCTTTATGAAGATGCCATGGGCTTGCTTGCCCTGCTGCAATGTTGCTAAAGTGGCACACGCTCTAAAGACTGATGCAAAGGTGTACTGATCTGGTGTCAAACCACTCTGTCTCATCTTATAATAAAGACTCAATCCCATTTCTACAAGACCATTTTGCACATGACCAGCAATTATTGCATTCCATGAAATTAAGCTAGTCCTCGGCAACTCATTGAACAGACTGCTAGCAGTTACTAAATCCCCTGCCTTTGCATACAATATCAACAATTTGGTTACCAAATATTCATTGGGAACAAAGCCAACTACCACCATTTGTGCATGGATTCTCCTTCCCCATCTATATTGTTTCCTGAATATACTTTCTTGTAAAAGAAGAGAATAGGTTTCAGGGTACACCTGTAATCCTGCACGCCAGAGTAACCCAATTGCTTCTTTCAATCTTCCTGACAAACAAAGACCTCTTAATGTCCTATCCAAATGGATGGAGTTCTTGAGGACCTTGGCCTGAAAACTGGAAGATCTCACCAGTGATAATTTCATTCCATTAATGGAACAGAAACTCTAGGGACATTTAGTTCACTAAATAAAATAGTTCAGAAGATAGCAAAACTTTGAATGAATAATTGGTATAGTGGAAATACAATAAATGAAAACTCAATGAATTTGTTAAATTGTCAATACTAATACTAAAAAGATCAACCAAAAAGACCAAAAATCAAAATAAAGACATTGGGGCTTTTAGATGCCTTCAAATTCCTAACTCTTAAAATATTGTAGAAATAACTAAGTGAAATTGAAAATTAGGAGTTTATGGGAGCCCTTATGATTGTTCTGTATATCCTCATCTAATCCACTAGAACCAATCATGTTCTTCTTGACACCAAAGAAAAAGATACGATTGTGTTATTTGACACCCCAAAATGACGGAATTCAATACATATATTACATATGTGGTTCATTTTACTATAACAATCATAGGAATGTTACTCCAAATGTCCAGATACCAACGTGGCTCAAAACATCTCTATCCTACATATAGAACCCTTAAATAAGCTAAAAGAGAAAAAGGCAGAATATTTGGGCCATGTTTACTTCCACTGGTGAAGTTATTTGATTACACAGACTTTGAGCATTGCACTCAATTCAAAAAGAAAAAGAAAAAAAGAGCATTCCATATCCAGAATTAGGTGTATAAAATTAATGACAACTCTCACTTCTCAAAGGTTTCTAATATCCCCTTTTCAACATTGAATTCCAGAATCAAAGTTCTGGCACCAAAAAAATAAAAAAATAAAAAATAACACAAGAAATTACTCATTTTCATCCTAAAAAACAGCATAATATGCAACAAATACACGTGAATTTAAACCAAAACTCAATCTTACACACACAAAATTCAAAAAGATGATTCTTTTTTGCCAACAAAACAGCATAACATGCAACAATGAACCAGAAACTCAACCAAACACAAGAAATTTATCAAATAAAAGCTCCAAACCTGCCATTACTACTCTCGGACTTGATCCGGCGGAGCAGAGTGGTGGTTTTTCCGGCGAACATCGGGCCGACGATGACGTGGATTTCGCCGGAAGGCGACTGAGACGCCTCCGTATTCAAACAGTGACTTTGGATAGAGATCATTGGAGAATTGTGCGGAAGCATGGTGGTTTTTACATGGAAGAAATTAGGTTTTTGCAGAGGTTTGGGATTGCAGAGAAGGTATCGAGAGGGTTGAGAGTAGAGAGAGAAACGCCTGGTTTCAGGGGCAAGGGTGGAGAGAGTTGGAGAGACAAGTGATTTCATTCGAGAAAGAGATAACATGTAGACTTTCAGGGTTTTAGCCTAGGGTTTTGAATTGAAGAAGAAGAAGAAGAAGAGACTGCGATTTGGTTTGAGGGGGGGTTTTGCGTTGGATTGGAGGGAAAGCTTGAGAGAGAATCTAGTGTGGGGATGTCTATGCGCCCAACTTCAAA
The DNA here is from genome assembly GCA_036172215.1 of Camellia granthamiana. Lineage (NCBI taxonomy): Eukaryota > Viridiplantae > Streptophyta > Magnoliopsida > Ericales > Theaceae > Camellia > Camellia granthamiana. Next base: position 147,976,430 of record CM069909.1, on the reverse strand, counting down.
TTGGGGGGGGGACCGTTCAAATTGTCCAACCCATCCAACTCGTATATAAATGGGCGGTTTCGTAAATATAATATAGGCGGATGCGATTTGAAATATAATTATTATTATTATTATTATTTTTTTATATACCAACTTTGTAACTTTAACAAGAATACCATTATATTCTCTATGACACTAGGATCTTTATTTTTAAGTATTTCTCAACTTTCTTAATGTCGTAGAATTATCAAGTCCTAAACTTGGTTTCTTATATATTTTTATTGGCGACTCATCCACTTTTTCCTAATAAAATTTTCCTTCTGGTGGTCGATGGAACTTCTAATTTGATTATTGATTACCGAACTGGCAATTCTAATTGAGTACAACCTTTAATGCATTGATATATATTTTTCAATGCACTGATATACATTTTTTTCATGGCAAAAATGCTAGTATAGGGTCTCTTTGTTTTGGATACTTTCATTTAATGCATTGATATTCCATTTTTATTTGTAAACTCATCAGAAAATTGTTGTCAAATGATCACAAATATATAAAATAAATATGATGCCTAAATTCGATGGAAAAAAAAAACTCAAAAATTAATTTTTAAAGAAAAAAGTGTAAACCGCAAATCGCCCGTAACCGCCCACACATCTGCAAACCCTACCTGCACAAACCGTAAACCGCACTGCGAGCGGTTGTGGGTTGACTTTTTCCCAAACCGCATAGATGTGGGCGGTTCAAAACCGAACCGCAAACCGCACAAAACTGATCCGTGAACACCCCTACCTACATCTCTCTTTGAGGTTTAGCTAAATTATAAATTTCCTTATAAGGTTTCAGAAATTACATCCCGTTCTCTGAAATTTATATTCGAATAACAATTTAATCCTTACCATTAACTAAACGTTAAGAATTATTAATTGACATCACTAAAATATAAATTAATGGACGATATTACCCTTACTGAAATCCCTTTGATAAATTAACAAAATTTACAAATGAATTACTTATTTAGATAGAAAAAAAAAATTAAGTTTTTGAAACCATGTTTGATTTGCTGTTTAGAAAAAAAATTCAGAATTTAAAAAAATAAAATAAAACAAAATAAAATAAAACAAATAATAAAAATAAATATGAAAAAATATATTTAATTTGCAAAAATTATTTCTAACCACTCAAAAGATAAAATTATATAAAAATAATATTTATTTTTTATTTTTTATTTCTTAAAAAATTAAAAATTAATTTTTAAAAATCAAATCAAACCAAACATATTCTAAGAATTTTTTAATAAACTATTTCTTGTGTTTTTAACTTATTTAATTATTTGTTCATTTTATGATATTTTCACCATCTGACACTACAATATATAAGAGTTTTAGATAATAATTTTTTTGATCTCTAAAAGTGAAAATTTTGTTGTAAAAGACATTTAGGGACTAATTTCTATTATCGTGAGGATAGTCGCTAAAAGATCGCCCTAAAAAGTCAAAAATAAGATTTTTAGCGATAAAATTTTGAAAATGTTAATAATAAATAGATTTTTAAAGACAAAACAATTTGGTTTCAAAATGGTTTATTTTTTAAGACAAAAAATTTGATACCAAAAAGATAATAATTAATCACTAATGTTCAATTTTCGTTGCTAAAAATATAATAACGACACTTTTTGCAACAAAAATATTTGGTCCCCTAAAAATAATTTTGTCCCTAAATTTTGGTCTCTAAAGTTTTAATTTTTTATTGTGTGATAAGTGTTTTTCCATTTTAATTTTACATTTCATAACTTATTTAAAAATGATAATTTAGCTAAACCTCATGAGAGAATCTATAATTTAGCTAAACTTTAGGGAGGAACCTGTAATTTAGGGGGTGTAAGTAATTTGCCCTTACTTGTCAAAAGGGCATTTTAGTCAATTTATAATATCCATTAATGATGTTAATTGCGAGAGGGCAGGATGTAATTTTTGAAATCTCAGGAGAAATCTGTAATTTTGTTAAACCTCAAGGGAGGTGTAGTTAATTTGCCTCCTTTTTTTTAAAAAAAAAAAGAATTTCTTAATGGGAAAATATCAAAAAAATAGAAAATTGAAAAAAAAAAATTATAAACTCATTAAAGTATAAGTAATTTATGCATTAAATTGTATAAATGAGTATTATACTTTCATAAATTTATAATAATTATTTTTTATTCCCATTTTTTTATATTTTTCCCATTGTTAATCGCATTCTCAACATTTTATTTGAACTTAAAAAAAATGAAGGATAAAGAAAACAATTTTTTATGTTAGACAAAAAAATCATGAAATCATGCATAAGAATATGTAATATTAACTTTGTTAACAAATCCTGGTCTAGAGAATATCTTAAGAGGTTAAATAATTTGATGTTGAAGATCACAATAATAAACAGATTATTTTTTGTTTTTGTAGATGGAATACGTTGTTTAGTGAAAGAGATGAGAGACTACCATAACTTTTTTAATTCTCTGTAAAAGTGACTCAATTAATTAGTTATATAGTATTTACAAGACAGTAATAGAGATCTCTGTATGTACTTATAAAATGTCTTATTTTATTATGGATTCAAAATACACTCTGTTCATTTTATACAAAAATATATAATATTTTAATTGAGTTTTACTAACAAATGCTCTTGGACATCAATTTTGTATGACCATTTTTCCTCTCACCAATTGTATAAACCATGCCCAAGTGCAATCCTTGTTGTTGACAAATATGCATATTCGACAGTTAATAGTTAGTAATAGGGCTTGTTTGAAGATTCCATCAAATTTGAATGTATTATGCATTAGCTTTCGCAAAGGAATTTATCTGAAGAGTGGTAATTATTACTAAATTATAGAAAGGGAAAATATCACATCAGTAGAAATGACACTCAAGCTAAAAATCTAAATTTTAATCTTATTTGATTAAGGAAAATGAGTGAGAACACTAATTAATGTTATCACTAATGATGTGGCAGTGGTCCCACCCACTGCCACAATGTTGTTATGTCTGTTTTTATTTTTAAAAGTAGATGCCACATCATTAGTGATTGCTTTAGAGCACCACTTTTAGTGGTCTCTATCATTGCCCTTTGATTAAATGTGCAAACGTTAAAATATAATTGAGTGAAATGGCTAAAATACTCTTCTGAATATAAAACCATCTCTGTCCTTTAAAACCAAAAGTCCACACACACTCTCTCTCTCTTGAATATAGCGATCCTGGTTTTTCCTCCATTGCTTATTGTATTCCGGACTCGGTTCCGTGGATGTTTGTTGTTGTCTATATCTTGTTTCCATCCTTTAATTCCTTATATTTGAGTTTTGGGATGTATTGGCAGGTTTGTAACAGGTTGGGTGTGATTTGAAACAAATGGTTGCTGTCCAGCTTTTTGTTTCTTCGCTCGAGCGAACTCTGTGTTTTAGTTCCTTCGCTTGAGTTATGGTTCCTTTTGTCACGACGCAAACCCGCCCATGTAGGTTAAGTATCGTAACCGGCCAGTAATCCGTGAATTACCAAAGGCCTCTTAACAGATAAGCACATAATAAGGGGCTGCAGAAGCAATTATACAAAATAGACATGGTCCAATGAGCTGTGGTAACATACATGGGACAGAAGATTTCAAAACTTATATATATATACATAAGCATGTCGGTCGAAAGACATCAATATTTACAAAACATTTATATAAGTGTAATATCCAAGACCCAACTGTACAAAACAGACCGAGACTAACATGAGCACAAACACAGCCATGTAGCTAGACTTCGATCGGAACCTCCTCGGGAGGCACAACGGTTGGCTGACAAAAACAGAAGTGAAGGCCGTCAACTTTGGCATTGATCACGCGCCGGCTCACCTACATACATAATATAAACTGTGAGTGAAAGCTCAGTGAACAATAATAGAGTAAAGGGTTTTCAATGAATGAGTCCGTACAGATTCAGCAATCATAATTCAATTTCATATCAAAATCATAATTTGTCCAGATCGTATACAGAAATCATGAGGTGTGCTTAAGCTTACGTGATACATCCATTAGCATTAACAGAGTAGATACAGAACAGAGGCAGACACGTGAGGGTTACGAATAACCAGTTCCATAAAAGAACCTTCGGATCCGGGTAACAGAGAATAAATACGTTAAGCCCCCATGACGGGGCCTCCGGTACGGGTAACAGACTGCAGACAGATTAAGTTCTATAAAGGAACCTCCGATACCGGGTAACAGCCAACAGATATCACATGATGCTAAAGATGTCACGAATACATATAAGAAATTGGACAGTCATTCATTGTATAGAACATAGCACTTTAGAAAACAGATCTTATTTATCACACAGAAAATAAATACAATTGAACATAACTTTACTACGTTATTACTCACAGTTGGTCCTGAGACGGATAGACGGAGTAGATTGATCAAACGGTACACGACACGTGACCTACATAACACATAACAGATACACACTTGAAACACACGTTCTAAATGTATATAACTTACTTCGATGGCTCTTAGTGTGTTTCTAACCTTTAATCCTCATTATGGAATCTTAAACATGGCCTAGGAATGCCTAGGATGGAATAAAGATGCAAGAATGCATTGGAAAACATTTCTTGAAACTTGCTAAAAATAAGGTCCACGCTCGAGCGGACATGCAGACAATAAAGCTCCGCTCGAGCGTGGACTTCCCCGCTCGAGCGGACTGTAAACCTCGACAAAGTACCGGATGCAAGTTTTTCATGCTCGACGAACGCTCGACCTACGCTCGAGCGTGAGACTCAGACCCTCGCTCGAGCGTGGATTCCCCCTCTCGAGCGGACTGCAAAACACACAAACTTCTGGGTATATGCATTTTATGCTCGAGCGTAAATATCGACGCTCGAGCGGAGTGCATGTACTCAGAGTTCACGCTCGAGCGTAAAGTCGATCAAATTTCTGGAATTTCCAGATTTGATCACTAAGCTCAAATTTGACCTCAAATGCATCAAACTCAAATTTCTAGGCCTCAAACTTTGGAAAACACTTAAAGACTCATAAAACAACATGTTTAAAAGCATCATTTCAAGAAATCATGACCCAAAAGATACCAATTATGCAAAAATCAACTTTAAACTCAAAAATCAATTTATGAACATAACATACATGAACTCTCTTATATTCATCCTCCTCAAAACATGATCAAACTTGGTAATTTAAAGGAAAACATGATGAATGACCAAAATGTAAGTGAGGTTAATACATGCATGAAAGAAACCTTTGAAATTATGCTCAAAATGTGAAGAAATGCACATGCATGCATGAATTCACCCTTAATTCCACTCTTGTAGCTCAATTCCCATGCCAATCCCCTAACACCATTAATTTCATGTTCTAATCAACTAAACTTCAAGGCTAGAGATTAGCATTCTTACCTAGAGATCTCAATTTCATATGCTAGAGATGGTCCTGAGTGATTTTCCAAGTTTTCCTAGCAAATTTCCTCCTTGTGAATTCAATCTTCAAGCTCTACACCAATTCTCCCTTCTCTCACTCTCCCTCACGTTTTCTTCCTCTCAAAGCTCAAATGTGATAAAAAAGGAATAAAAGATGTGAGTGGAGTTCAATTAGCCTAATAAGTGGTAATTGCTCAAAAATAAACAAATGACATTATTTTAATCAAATTTAATCGTTCCGAACCGAATTTTAATTAGACCTACCATAAAATTCTATAAATCCTAATTAGCATATAAATCAAGTCAATTTCTGATTCGGACGCCGATAAGGCTTTCAATTCGTAAATCGAAACTAAAACATGAACAGATCTTTCTACACCGAACAGATAGAGACACAAAAATAATGCAACACATGTAAATTAATTCAGAATTTCACCTTAATTACTAATTAGGCATAATTAAATACAGATTAACATTAATCAGAGGTCGGGGTTATTACACCTTCGTTCGAGCGAGCTTTGAGCGGTGTGTCTATTAGCTTGAGCGAGCACTCCTGCGCTTGAGCGTGCTTCTGGGTTGCAAACCTGAAGCTTCGCATTGTTCGCTCAAGCGACGCTTCTTGCGCTCGAGCGAGGGTCTTTTGTGTTTGGTCGCTCGAACGACCACTTCTTCGCTTGAGCAAGCCTCGAGTATATCAGATCACAGCAACGGGTTTACACTTCACTTTTTCATCTTATTTTCTTCAAAACCCTAGATCTGGCACACACTTTCTCCATACACTACTTCTCTCTACAAATACTCTAGATTTAGAGTGTCTCTGCCTTAATCCCTTTGTAAAAATGGTAGAGCTTGTGCTACACTTTGATTCGAAAATCCTTAGATTTGGAGCATCTTGAGTCTTCATCTTCGTCTCTTTTGGGCTTCTCCTTTTGAGGTAGGAATAACCTACTCCTTTCTATGAGTTTTGACATAAATGTTGGGTATTTAGTATAGATGGTATTGTTTGGGAGTTTTGGGAAAGTTAGGGTTTGTTTTGAAATTATAAAAGGGGGTTTTCAATTGTTAAGCTCCATGTATATGTGAGACCTTGGAAAATGGGAATTATTGGTGTAAAATTGAGGAAATTGAGCCTTAGGGCTCAAGTTGAGAAAAGGGGAAAAATGCCCTAATTAAAAGTGATTGATTAATTTGTATAATTAATTTGGGAATGTATGGAAATATGAAATTGAGTTGAAAATCATGAAATTGGAAAATTATGAGATTGAATGGTATAGTTGGATTGATTAATCACTCACCTATGAAAATGTTGATAATTTATCTATTTGATAAATTTATTATCTGTTTAGAAATAATTGTTTTAGGCTATCGGTGGAGGATAGTCTTGATTGTTGTAGACACTGTATGTTGATTAGGGAAAAATGAAACTAATCAATTGGGTTGTGTCATTAAATATGACAGTTGAATTAACACATTGAATATGTGCCTGGATTGATCATTGTATGTGATAAAGCATTTAAATACATTGCATATGTATCTTGTGTGGGAGGAGATAGGGAATGTACTCCATGGTTTGGGAGGAGATAGGGGATGTACTCCTAAACCTGTTTGGGAGGAGAAAGGGGATAGACTCCATTGATAACTAAGTTGGCCGGAGTGTCCAAGGTGAAAGTCCCGAAATCTTAATTACGTTTGCATAACGTAGAGGAATTGAAATATTGAAGTGTTAATAATATGAATTGTAGTCTCATTTTGAATTGAAGTGTTAATAATATGAGTTGTAGTCTCATTATAAATTGAGTATGATTGAAGTGTTGATAGCATGAGTTGAAATCTCATTTTGAACTGTTCGGATAAACAATGAACCATATCTATAAATTGGATTGGATAATGAAACGGAAAGGGATTGAAATATGGGTGTAACTATGAATTGGTTATGCAAGAGATACACGTTGATTTGTATGAGTTAAACATTTATCAAATACTAATATTTTAGTTAATTCTCATATTATATTTAGCGTATCTCTACTAGGCTTTGGCTCACCCTATATGGGGCACCATTTTCAGGTACAGGTGATATGCCGCCTCTAAGGATGTAGCTTGGGAGGTTTAGAAGCTGAAGGCTTATTTTTGTAGTTGTCTTTTGTATTACATGTAATTCAAGCTAAGGGCTTAATATATTAAGAGTTAGAACTCTCTTTTGTTATAACCAAGTGTTGACTTGGAAAGTTGTAAGCCCGTAGGACATTTACTTTTATTGTCAACATGTAATACCTTTTGTAGAAAATACTCTGATGAATGGAAATATATTATCTCTTTTATGATTTCGGAATCTTATAAATGATTGATTTATGTATTATTTTGAGGGCGTTACATGAAACTAGACTCTAAACATCTCTCTCTTCTCTTCTTCATCTCCTCTCTCTCTTCTCATTTTCAAAATCGCTAAGCAATGTTCTATGAATCTCCAAATCTCCATCATTGTAACTATGACAACAACAACAACAAACTCTAGATTTATTTTTCCAAACTCAGATCTAAAATTCTGAACCAATTCACCAGCAAAGTTTCACTAGGAACCTAGTAAAGCTCAAACACGACAAACAAACCGAATTCAGAATAGAAGAGAGAAATTTATTTATAGAGATAAAAAAGAAGGAATTGTAAATGAATTAGAGTATGTGCAAAGTGATTTGGACAAAAAAGAGTTTGAAAATGCATGAAAACCCCAAGTTGAAAGGTTATATATATGTGTATATATATGCTGATTTGTACAAGTCTGTAGTTTGATTTAATGAAACTATAATAGTTACAACGTTCACAGCAAAAACGTGAGACCAAGGTCGAAGAAGCAGCACGGTTGGAGTTCAGATCCATTCCCTTCTCTGCATCAAGGTAAAACCCCTCTGCTTCTTCTGTCATACATGTGTATATATATGTATGTATCTATTTGTGTATATTTATGTAACTACTTGTAGTGGATTTCAGGAGGAGGAGGACTCGATCTATTACTGTATAGAAATATTAGCATTCCTCCACCACCACAGCGCTGCCTCTACGCATCACTTGAGAGACAAAGATGCCGAAGGACTTTGATGTTGAATTCTTTGTAGTGGTTTTTTATTTTTTATTTTTTTTTATCTGTCTTTATTTAGAGCTAAGATCTGCTAAGGTTTGGAGGAGATGACTCATATTTGAACGGATAGTTTGGACAAATATATATATATATATATATTGAGGGGGTGTTAAATTGAACAGATAGAAGAATTTCAAGAAAAAAAAATGAACAAATATTGAATAGATCTATTGTACTTTTTTATCTGTTCAATACATCCTCACTGTAATCTCTGTTTGTGTTGTGTGTGTGGTTTTTTTTCTTTTTTTTTTTGATAATAGTTGATGATGATGATGAAACAAATAGTTTAAACATATAAAATGTTGTATATAGTTTGTATCCCTCAGTGGTAACTAGTTTTGATTTGTACAGATTGTGAATCTTCTCTACATAAGAACAAATTGATGCTATTGAACATATAAATTTTAAATAGATAGAAAATTAGACTAATAAAATTTGGACAGATAAAAAATTTGCACAGAAAATTTTTTGACAGATAGAAAAAATGAAATAGATAGATATAAATTTAAACAGATAGTCACAAAATTTGAACAGGTAGATAAAAAATTCAAACAAATAGACAAAAAATTTAAACATATAGATATATAAATTTGAACAGATAATCAATGAAAAGTCAAACAAATAAAAAAAGGTCAAGAGATAAAATTGAAAACAAAATGTCCTGTAGGATTTCTTACCAAACTATTGCACAAAGCATGGACCTCTCATCAATAAAAAAATATCTACTAGACCTAATATCTTAGACACTCCTTAGATTAGATTTATCACCAATTTTCTCTTTAAAAAAAATAATTACAAATCAATAAAAAAATTTATAAATATTAATAATCAAAATTATAAAATTTTTCATCAATTTATATTTTTTTGTACTGCCATCACTGACATGTAATTACTCCTGGCAGAAAATAGTATTGTACACGAGTCCAGATCCTCTGCCATACTTTCCTGTGGGGTTTCCTGCAGTGCCCCAAAACGACGTCGTTTTGGGGCAAAAAAAAAAAAAAAAGAAAACCGCAGAACAAAACGCACTACTGTCATCATCTCTCTCTCTCTCTCTCTAAGCAAAACCCACATCAGTTAGAACACTCTCTAAGCAAAACCCACATCAGTTAGAACACAAAACCCACATCAGTTAAGGAATTCTGGGGTTGACATTATTTAGAACACACCACCATTGAAGAAGATGATGGCCTTGCCTCTGTTGCAGACAATTTCGAACTACAATTTAGTAATTTCTTTGACAATTTCGAATTAGACTTGCGAATTTTATCCAACTCTTGCCTTAGAGCCAACACTTTTGTGTCTTTATTGTCGATTTCAGACTGCAATCGATTGAAGACGGTGTCCAGAGCCCGAAGCTTGCTCTGATTCTCTTGTACCTGAGCTTCCGAGCAAGACCCAATTGGGAAATCAAGAATGCAATTGGGGTTTTTGCGAAAATTCCTAAACCAATTCCTGAAATCAGACAATCTCTGAAGATGAGAGACAACAGCTTTATCAGCAGCTTTAATGGTGTCTTCATCGAAAGGCGAATGGGCTGTCTGTAACTGAAGATAGTAAGCTTCAAACGATGAAATCGTAACGAAAAGGGAAGAAATCAGAGTCTCTGCGAACTGGGTATCGATGGTTCGAATTGGGGAAGATGGTTTTGAAGCAGAGGATTTGTGGGTTTGGTCTAGTTTGATCACAACGACCTTCTGATCGGTAATGAATTCTTCGGCGTCTTCCTCGGCGAAGAATTCGAATGTTTTGGTCTTGAAAGCGAGTGCGAATTTCTGAAACATTTCGGAGATTTGTGGTGGCTTCGACGGACCTTCCATTTCTGGCATCTCTAATTCCCTTCCACTTTGCCTCTTTCAATAACTATATATATATACATAGAGAGGGAGAGAATTCAACAAGTTCACCTCTGGTTTAGAGAGAGAAAGTAGACTCCATAGCTGTGAGTGAGAGAGAGAGAGATGGTCAAAAACGACGTCGTTTTTGGCCACGGCAGGAACCACTGCAGGGAAGTATGGCAGAAGATCCGGACTTATTGTACACACCCAAAAGAACCTTTTTTTTTTTTTTTTTAAAAATTTATATAAAAAAATAAAAAATAAATAAAAAACAACACACAAACCCCCACACCCAAAAGAACTTGGGCTTTTTTGGATAACGAAATAACTACAATAATTAGCTAGGGTGGATGAAACTTCAAGATTGTTTTGGGGTTTTGGGCTTGGCCTACTTGACTGTGTAAGATTCTAGATTTTTGTTGGAATGAAAATGTACTACTTTTTTTTTCTTTTTTTTTTTATTCTTTGGGAAGAAGTTATTTATAAATATCAAGAAAGTTACATTAAACAGAACAATCAACAACACATACTCACCAACTCAACTCCAATAAATGTCTCGTAAAGAAGAAAAATAATAATAATAAGAAACCCCCTAATACAAAAGAAATAATTAATATTTACTTTTCATAAAAATTAACCCTAACTTCAGAGTTCAAAGTATATAATGATGTTCAATTGAGCTAAATCACTTGATTAGATTATAAATATACTTAAAGGTGTAGAAATATCATATATGCTAAGTTTTTTCAAAGTGATTAAGATCCTATAAACAATGATGATGATGATATTAAAATGATTATTATTATTTCAACTATTAAATTAAAAAGTTTTTTTTTTCTCTCTCTCTCCTTCCAATCATGTACATTAATATTCCAAATGTGTTGTACATGTGTTGGCATTTTCCTTTGATTACCCAAATATCTTAATGTCAATGTCACCCTACATATTGAATCTCTATGGCCAGATCACAATGGTGTCATTAATAATGGTGGGATTACAATTAATGTAACAACTTCAAAAATAAAATAAAATAAAATAAAAAAATTGACTTGTGATTTGAGAAAAGTTCTACAAAAAAATGGAAGGTGGGTTGAGAAGTGCTTAATTTGCAGTTCCCATAATTTTTATTATTTTTTAAATTCTAATAATCACCAGGCTAACATCATGCATAAGCAACATGTATAAATTTAGGTATATATATGTCACATGTATCAACTAATGGTAGGATTACAATTAATGTAACAGTTTTTTTATTTTTATTTTTTATATTTTTAAAGTTGACTTGTAATTTGAGAAAAGTTTTACAAAAAAAACGGATGGTGGGTTGAGAAGTGCTTTATTTGCACTTTCCACAATTTTTTAAAATTTTTTTTTTTCTAATAATCACTAGGCTGTAGAACATCATGCATGAGCAACATGTACGAATTTAGGTATTGACAATGCTTGATAATTTGAATTTTTATGATTCGAATGGCTTGAATGTCTTAAAATAATATTATTTTGGAAATAAAACGACGATATTTTAATACATTCGAATCATTCGGACCACACAAATTTGAGCTACCAAACATTTTTCTTTAGGTGTATACATGTCTCATGTCTGTATGTATTACTATTCTTTTAGATGAGTGGGCACACAAGCAATCCCTTCTGTCCTTCATCCTCCAATTTTTATTTGAATTTGTTTTGATCTATAACCATTTAATTGCAACAATGTCCTTAGACTACAATTTGAGTTAATCTCTGTTTGGAAGAATTTTTAAATCTTAATTCTACCTACACATTGTAACATCATGTTTGGATAGAGTTTTCTAAATAGTTTTCCACAACAAACAAAAAACTCTGCAGAAAACTCTGTGTAAAGCGCGATTTTCGAATTTTTTTTTTGAAATTTGGCCTAACCGGTCGTCCCACTGGATGTCCTACCAGACGTCTCACCGGTTGACCGGAATAAAAGAAAATTTTTTTTTTTGACATATGTTAATTTTTATATATTCGAAAAAAATATATTCTGAGTTTTTTAAAATTTTTTATGTGCTTTAATAGAATTTTGAGCTGTATGTTTGGTTATGAGTTGTAAGTTTTTGTATCAAATATTATATGTCACATCAAAAATTTCCCACTCAATTTAAAATTCTTTTCAAAATTCTTTCACCAAACAAATTTTTCACACTCAAATCATAATTCCAAAACTCACAAACTCAAAATATAACTCATACTCTCAAATCATATTTAGAAAGCTTTACCAAACGCTCTTTTCATCATCTCACTATTTCAAATTTGAATGAAATATGAAACATGAAGGTTAAAATAAATTTAAGTAAAAGTTGGAGGGTGAAAAGTGTGACTTTTTTTTTTTTTGGTTTAATATCCTTAAAATATGCTCACTTGGCCATAAAATGAGCACTTTGTATCCATTTTTTTAACGGTGAGTAATAGAAGAATTACATTGTAACAATATTTGAAATATGATAACTTAATTATTACAATTAGAAAATAAATTCAAATGAAAATTGAAAGTTGAAAAGTGTAATTTATGTCCTTTTTTTATTTTATATAAAGTTATGAGATAAAAAATAATTTAAATAAATTCATAAACGTCCATTATTCTGAAGTTTAGAAAGCAATGCTTTTAAATTCCACTTATAAATTATTAACTACCAACATAAAATAAAGAGTTAATTACACTTTACCCCTTCTACTATCAAGGAATATCACATTATCACCTTAATTTTTTAGATTCTTTAACTATAAAAAATTGCTTCATTTTCAAACCCTCTAGAAAGGGAGAGAAATAGAGGGGGGGGGGGGGGGGGTTGTATGGATTTTTTTTTTTAAATAATTAAAGGGTCTAAATATGCGATGCAAAAATTAAAAAATAAAATGATATTTAATAACAATTGAAAAAGATAAAGCATAATTAACCCTGAAATAAACTAGACCAAATAGGCCAATGTCTGACTATCCCACATTTTTACAGTTTCACTTCACCTACGAAAACGGAAATAATTGGCAAATGTGGTACTAAATTTGCAAATCCATTCAGATTCAAGTAACATGGGTTTGACAGAACACAACTTCTGATTCATCCCTTGCCTCCACACAAAGCAACCATGTTGTGGGTTTACAAGCAAAACAAAATAAAATAAAATAAAATAAAATAAAATAAAATGGAGCATATCAAAGGGGATTTTATATTATTTTAAATGAGTATTGGCTACTACTGCTTTACTGATTCTTATCTTCTTCATGTTGATCTGTTGTTGCAAGTAAACATTAATGGTGGATAAACAATATATGTAGAACATAAGTGAACCATAATGATTTTATATGTTGTATTATTATTGATTCTTATATCTATACATTATTGATTTTTATATTTATATATTTGTAACTTGTAACATTATCTTTGCTGAGAATGTTTGAGCAAACTTGCTTTTCCATAAATTAGCAAAATGAAAAAAACATGAGATTTCTTTTTTTGGGAGTTATTTTTTTATTTTTTTGACTTCTTTTCATTTTTTACTCATTTTTTGTTTTTAATGTGAGTCTCACTATTTTCATGTGTAGTAGTAAGAAACTAGTTTATGTATAGTATTAATTTTTTTTCCCCCTTTTTTAGTCAATGGGGATGGAGAGTAAGGAAAGGAGATTTCGAGATTCGAACTCAAAAGTTGAGTCGGGTTGGCACTTTAGGATTTGATTTTTGCCTTGAATGTAACTGCTTCCACTAAAAATGATAATTATTCTAGTCTTGAGATAAATTAAAAATATATATATAATGAACTTTAGTTTCAAGAGAAATTTTCTACTCGTCTTGGTTGTATTGTAGTATTAAACAACGGGGAAAAAAAATGATAATTAAGATATTTATCACAATGAGGTTGACACTTCAACAACTATATAGAAATGCACATTATGATTTTATGGCATGATCAGTTACCAACATACAATGAGCTCTTCTTTGCATTAATTTGAACTCAAATAGATAGTGATAGCATGTGGGGATTTTAGGAAAGGAAAGAAGAAAGAAAAGGAAATATCATCATAGCTTGGCAATTAGTTGAAGATAGAAAGCTCTTCTTTGCATTAATTTGAACCACCAATTACATTCACATAACATAAATAAGTTATGTCAATTTCAGGATAGATGTAATTTCTCTTGGATCCACTTGAATTAATCTTAATACCTTAAAAGGAAAATCTTACAATAAAATCGATTTCATATAATTATTTATGAGCTTCATATTCCTAGATATATGTCACTAAATTCGACTTATCATGTAATCGTGCGCTCACTTAATAGTAAGGAAACATATGATTATCTTATCTAAAAAACAAGAAGAAAATGATCTAATGTACTAACACACCAATTATTATTGAACTAACACACCAAATATTGTTGTCGTATAACCAAACTTATTAAATATTTTCTCGAAATTTAGAGTCTTTACCACTTTGAATCATCTAATTGGTGCATGCAATCTTATTTTTTGGTACTCTATTTTAATTTATTTATTTTTATTTTATATATATACATTTTTTTTTTTTTTTTTTTGGCAATAAGAAAGATAGATAGCTTGTGACAAGAATTTTAAGGTAACCTCAAGTTAGAGTTACTCAACCTAACTTAAAAATAAACCATGAATTATGTTGGCCCTCCCTTCCTACTTAATATTATTTAGTCCTCTCCTTATCTCCAAAGAGAAGTTAATTTTGGTTTAACTATCTTTATCTTCATGTTATTGCTAGGTTGGTGGACTAATCTTTTTCATTACTTCATTTTTTTTTTTTTGTTACTTTTTAGGTTTGTGTATGATCCAAAAATTTTAAAAATTCAAGAAAAAGGTGATAAAAAAAAAGTCAGGTACATGTGATAATTCTACCTACTAAAATAATCATGTTTGAGAAAAGTACCATGTCTAAAATGTTACAAGATGCCCAATAATTACTCTATTTATAAGGTCAAATTGTACCAGCCTCTTATGCCTCTTATGAAATTGAAATGTGTTTATTACAAAACACACCCTTTGTTTAATAAAATCACACTAACTTTTCCTATTAAAATGGATTTGATAATGAGCTTAATATAAACTTTTGATTTACTAAATTGCCCTTGCTCTTAAAACAATCATATTGTAAATCATTACTTCAATTTATTTTTTAATAAATATTGCAACTATTAATACTCAAAGGGTTACAAATATACCCCATGAGGTTTGCTTAAAATATGAATTATCTCATGTGGTTTAAAAAATTACAAATACCCCTTTATCATAATGTTTTATTTAACATAATTAACTAAAAAAATAAAATTTCTAATTGCTCTTTTATACAATGATTAAATTACTTGAATTATTGATTAAAATAAATTTCTAACATTATTAAAAACTATTAATTGACTTAATGATTTATTGACAAAATAGGTTATATATTATAAAATTAGAAATTTCAAAGGGTGAGATATAATTTTTAAACTTATTGGAGGCAAATCGTATTTTACATAAATCTCAAGAGATGTATTTGTAATTTGCTTAGACTCAAAATATAATATAATATATAATCTTTTTCCATTCTCTTTCTACAAACTCTTCACAAAAAAAACTTTGCTTGTAAACGACTCTCTACTAATAAGGGGAAATGTGTGATGAGAATCTAACCTTAAAGGATGATGTGTAATATTCATGAAGCATAAGGTCCGTTGTAATAAAGTAATTAGTGAAAGTAGATAAATATAACTTATGCGGAAGTGCTACGTATCGCGGGGCTCGAATCGCGGCTCGACGCCAAAACGACGTCGTTTTGGCGTCGATTTTGTTTTTTTTTTTTTCCTCTGTTTGTTACAGACTGGTTGAAGCAGAGAAGGAGAAGGGAGAAGAAGAGAAAAGGAAGGAGGAAGAAAGGAGGGGGAGGAGGAGGAGGGGAGGGGAGGGGAGGGGAGGGGGGGAGGGAGGAGGGAGGAGGAACAGGAGGGGGCCATCAAAATGGCGGTGGGAGGCGAGGCGAGGCAGACGGTGAGTTGCGGCGGGGCTGCGACGGAGGAGGAAGCAGAGGCGGAGGAGCTACGACGACGGCGACGAACGAGGCGAAGAGTCGACGAGCAGCGACGGGGCGACGGGACGACGGTGCTGCGCGATCTCCACAGCGGTGGTGCTGCGCAATCTCCTCTCTTCTCTCCCTCTTTCTCCTCTCTCCTTCCTCCTCTCTTCTGTTTCTCCTCTCGAGCCAATTCGAGCTACCAGGCATTTTCGTAACTTATGATACTTTTGAAGGTACAAAAGAGCACTATCATGCCAAAATTCAAGTTGCCATCTACAACTTTGATCTGTTGTTCATATTATGACATGTCAACTCATGGAAATTATTATTTAATAATTTTATATCCATTTTATTGAAATGTTATAAAGTTAAGGTTATAGATTGATTTTGAATGACATAAATAAAAATTGTGGCACAAACTGGTGACCATATTGTAGTAAGTGCACCTACCAAATTTTTATTTATTTATTATCGAAGTACACTTATCCATGGTCCAACTTAAATCATCTATTTTTTTCACCATCTTAAGAGAATGTAATTTAACAAATTTCTAATTTTTGAGGTAATTGAGCATAAATTTATTATCCTTGGGCAAAATCATATAAATATCATATTGAAATAACAACAGCCTTAAACACACTACATGAAACAAAATTCTTTCATACTTTAATAAATCACACTACATAAAACAACATAATTCCACAATTTAACAAATCTAACCAGCATTATTCCACAATTTAACTAATCTAACCAAGTAATCCAAATTAATGGGTAGATTCCTCGATCAATCCACTTTTAAATGCTTTAAAAAAAAAAATTTACCTCTATAATAAAGTTACAATTGAAACGAGACAAATGTTTAAGACCACTAATTTAAGAGCTTTAGGAGAGCTCTAATTGGTAGGATCTACCTCCTGATGTGATGTTTTACCTTCTTTTTTTTCTTTTTTTGTTTTTCTGCCAGCTCATTAGAGTTGGCAGTAGTGCTGCTGATTTAGTGGTCTGTATCACCACTGTTGAAACAAATTTACTTGTGAATATAAAAAATAGGATGGAGTATTTGCCAATATGGAAATTAGTGAATTTCATTCAAATTTCACGTTAGTCCTCCATTTTCTAATTGTAATAATTCAATTCTCAAAATTTAACTCTTGTTTCAATTTAGCCCTCTAATCACTAACCGTAATAAAAATTGACTGAAAGTGCACACGTGATTTGCACATGAAAAAGCTTCAAGACTATTAAAAAAAAAAAATTATGAAAAAATGAAATTCAGACATCAAACTCTAAATCGTATATCTAATATCTAGAGTGAATATATCATAAATTAACATTTATTGAATTCGAAGTTACACTATTCACATATTTTCACTCAAATTTCATTTTGATCATTTATAATTTCACTTTCATTCAAATTTTAACGATGAGATAATAGCAAGATCATATCAAGACTCAGGATAGAAACTAAGATCATCTTCAATAATACATTCAAATTTGGTGATGCCAATTTGATTGGAAGGTTTAGAATATCTAAAAATAAGCATTCCAATCAAAATATCAAATTTACTATTTATTTTTACTTTAATCTTTTTTATCATCCAACAAAGCTCTCTAAAAAAATGAGCCCCATTTAATAAATAAATAAAAAATAATGATTTAAAGGTTCATCTCATAAGCCATATGTCAGATTTAACGATGAGAAGTCCCAAATGCCAAAGGATTTTGAAATTTTTTTTTATAGAATATTTAACACTTTTTAAATTTGATTGCATCATGTGTCACCCAACATTTAACACCACCCTTGGCTTTGTTTGGAAAGTTAAGTTTGGGGCATTTTTTTTTTTTTTTACTATTAGATAAAATATCACATTCAATCTATAATTATTATATCTAATTTATAATTATTATGTAAAAAATAAAATAGATTTTTTAACTTAACAAGATAAAATATTACAGCCAATCTATAATTATTACATTATTCCTCTCACAAAAAAATCAAAAAGTCAAAAGTCATTCCCAAATGAGACTTTTAACTCGAAGCTAAAATAACAAAAAAAAATCAAAAAGTTAAAAAGCCAACTCACTTCTCAAACGGACACCTTAGATGCTTTAAACATTTAGTTAGACATCATTTATTAACTATACATTTTAGTTAAAAAATCAAAAAATTATTATAAATTGTTACATCACTCTCTCTTTCTACTATTCTATATATATATTTTTTTATAAAAAATTATTAAAATAATGTATTTTCAAACGAAGCAATATTACGGCTAAGTTTGACAAGTTGAAAAAAAGTTAAAAAATCAAAAAATTACTCAAAAAGTTAAAAAGTTATCACTATTCATCAAAAGTCAAAAATTACGGCTGCACAACTCCCAATCCTAATTTTCCTCTACACACTAATTTATACAATTTTTTAATACATATTTTTTCATAAAAAGTCAAAAAGTTGACCCAAACATCTATATTTTTTTCCTCAATTTTTTAGTCCAAAAAGACAAAAAATACACTTATTTAAGACACTCCAAACAACCCACGTTCAAAAAACAAGCGACTGAAATAAAATTCAAATGAATGCGGAAGTGGAAAAGTGATTAATATAATTTATTAGGGTGAATTACACTGATATCTCATGAGATTTATATTTATTACAGTTTTCTTCCTTACTTTTTGGAAATTATATCTCTCCTCTAAGGTTTAAAGTTTCATTACAGATTTCTCCTTTCAGCAATTTAATTTTTTTAAATACCAAATCTGCCCTCATTGGGTAAATTACATTGACACCCCTCATATTTTAGAAATTACAATCCCTTCCTCAAGGTTTAAAGTAGCATTATCAATTTTTCCCTCGGTTAGTATTAGTTGGAAAAAAAAATTCATGAAAAAAAAATTAAATGAAAAAAAATTTTGTTAGTAAAATTTTTAAATTTTTATTTAAAAACCAAAGTAAACTCATTTTTTGAATTTACGTTTTTTTCTCAAATTTACAAATTGAGACAATCATTTACAAACTAAAAAAATTATCAAACAAGTTTTTATGACAGTTTTTAAAATTTTTGTAAATATAAATTGAAAACTGAAAACGAAATGATTACCAAACAGGTATCAGATGGTAAAAATATCATAAAATTAACAAATAATTAAATAAGTTACCAACGTAAGAAATGACTTATCAAAAGATTCTTAGGTTATGCATGGTTTGATTTTTAGAATTTTTTAAAAAAAATTTAAAAATTAATTTGATTAAGAAATAAAAAATAAAAAATAATTATCATTTAAGGGTAAAAAATAATTATTATTTTAACTTTTGGATATGTTATATACATACGTATGACTGTTTCAATTTAATTGGTAAAAAATTATTTCTAACTACTCGAAAGATAAAAATTATATAAAAATGATAATTATTTTTTATTTTTTATTTCTTAACCAAATTAATTTTTAATTTTTAAAAAAAAATTCTAAAAATCAAACCATACATAGCCTAAGAATCTTTTGATGAGTCATTTCTTATATTGGTAACTTATTTAATTATTTGTTAATTTTACAACATTTTTATCATCTAAAGCTTGTTTGGTAACCATTTCGTTTTCAATTTATATTTACAAAAATTTTAAAAATTATCATAAAAACTTGTTTGATAATTTTTTTGATTTATAAATGGTTGTCTTAGTTTGTAAATTTGAGAAAAAAACATAAATTCAAAAAATGAACTTACGTTAGTTTTTAAATAGAAATTTAAAAATTTTACTAACAAATTTTTTTTTCAATTAATTTTTTTTTTCAAATAATTTTTTTCCAATTAATTTTTTTTCAAAGAATTTTTTTTCCAACTAATATTAACCGAGGGGACAATTGGTAATGCTACTTTATACCTTAGGGAGGGGATTGTAATTTCTAAAATGTGAGGGGTGTTAATGTAATTTATCTAGTAAGGGCAAAATTAATATTAAAAAAAATTAACTGAGGGGAGAATATGTAATGAAACTTTAAACCTCAGGAGAAAATGTAATTTTTAAAAAATAAGGAAAGAACTGTAATAAATATAAATCTCATGGGTGTGAGTGTAATCTATCCAATTTATTAAAATAAAAATTTACCAAAAAAGAAAGGTAAAAAAATTTGTTAATTTTAAATCAAAGTTTAAAACTGGGAAGTCACCGTCATCTTCCATCGTCTCCCCCTTCTATGTTTCTTACACGAGAGGATAGCCAAGCCTCTCTGTCTCTCTCTCTCTCTCTCTCTCTCTCTCTCTATATATATATATATACGTATATACCTCATATATATATATACATAAATTATTACCCATTTCAGATGTAAATTCATCACCTCACACCTCTCTCTCTCTCTCTCTCTCCACTTGATAAAAACTATAGGGTGATTGAAAAACGGTAGATTGGAAGAACAAAGGAAGAGAGAGGAAAAGGGAGGGCCTTTCGCCCTCTTTTTGTTATGCCTCCTCTCAGATCTTAGATTCTCTCTTTCTCTCATCTGGGTCTTCTTCAATTGGTAATTTTTGCTCTCTTTACATGCCACACAATTCTGGGTTGTTGTTGATCTTTCCCTTTTTTTTTTTCCTTCCCAATTTCAAGCTAAATTTAAATTCTTTCCTTTGCTTTGCTCGGGAATTCTCGATCCTTTGCTGATCGATTATTGATCTGTGAAAGATCGGATGCTTTTCGATTGATTCCAAGAATACCCATTTCCTCAATCATCTTACAAGTCTCCAATTTTCTACTAGATTCTTTGCTAAGGTATGCTTGTCCTTGTTTAATCTACATTATGATGTTTTATGTTGGATATGATTGGTTTTTATGTTTTCATAGAAATCTAAGAAGTGGGAATTGAATCACATATGTTGATGTTTTCCAGTCAATTACATGTTGCTCTTTAGATCTGGTTTTATAGTTTTATACTTGGTTTTGTGTTGATGATGGATTGATTGATCTTTGTAAAGTTTGAATTTGTGGATATGAATTTGTTTTTGAATTCAATTGGTGGGATTATTGGTTGCAGGATGGAAATGGAGCCTGGAAAGTTATTCATTGGTGGGATTTCTTGGGACACGAACGAAGACCGTCTGAGAGAGTATTTCCAAACTTTTGGTGAGGTAGTTGAAGCTGTGATAATGAAGGATCGGAACACAGGGCGAGCTCGTGGTTTTGGTTTTGTTGTCTTTGCTGATCCCTCTGTTGCAGAAAGAGTTGTTAGGGAAAAGCACATCATAGATGGTAGAACTGTAAGTTGTGCATTTGAATTAAAGTTTTGTTTGTCATTACAGATTTTTATTACTTATATTTCAATGGGTAATTTTGCTTACATTATGAATTGAAGTATTGCATCTCATAACAACTATACTTTTCTGATTGAATCTTGATGTAGTATCAGAACTAAGTTGAAAATTATGACTGGATGTAGTTTGTCATAGAATTTATTTTGTAATGAAGCGAAACCCAATTAATTTCAATTTATGATGTGTTTGAGGTGCATTTATTAGGTAGACATGTAAGTTATGCATTTGAATTAAATTTTTGTTTGGCATTAAACTTTGCTCAATATATATTTCAATCATTATTTTGCTTATATTGTGAATTGAATTGACGTATATAGCATCTCAAAACTTAGTCAAGCAAGTATACCGTTTTGATTGAATCTTAAATGTGTATCGGAATTAAGCAGAAAATTATTCCTGGATGTAGTTTTTCAGAGAATTGATTCATTCTCCATTTACTTGTAATAAAGTGAAACCCAATTCATTTCAATTTACGGTGCATTTATTAAGAGGGTGTTTGGAATGATCAAAATAAATATACTTTTTGACTTTTTACGAAAAGATGTGCAAAAAAATAGAGATATGATGTGACCCGAAAAAGATAAAAAAAGTGCACTTTTGTAAGGGATGCCAAATTGTGTCTAAAGTTTTGTTTGGCATTACAGATTTTGCTTAATATATTTCAATGGGTAATTTTGCTTACATTATGAATTGAAGTATAGCATCTCCAAAACCTAGTCTAGCAATTATACTGTTCTGATTGAATCTTGATGTGCATCAGAATTTAGCGGAAAATTATGACTTGTAATGATGCGAAATCCCTTTCATTTCAATTACGATTTGTTTGGCTGCGTTTATTGTAGATAGCTTAGGCATGGGACTTAATTAACTACTTGTCATAATTAAGCTAGAACAACTTAACTATGATGTAAATCATATTGTCTAGAGGAAAGCATATCTTTAGAAATCAAATGCATTTTGAGTGTTTTACCAACAATCACTTAGACAAGCAATTTTAAGTGCACTGAGCATAGGCCAAAAATCAACAAAACATAAAACTTAAGAATATTTCTTGTGTGATAGAAAATGTGAGAAAGCAATATTGCAGAGGAAAAGAATGTTGCCATACTGCCATATGCTATGGCTGGGGTTTGCTTGGAAATCAACTGTTTTGGAATGAAATTTTTGGAAAGAGTGAAAAGAACACAACTTACAAATGACTATAAGTGGGGTAGTGCATATGGTGTAAATATTTTCACTAGGAATTTGCCATTGGAAAAAGAAAGGGAGGAAAGCATTAGAGACACTAAATAAATTTTAGTGAAAAGAGAGTATTATATATATATGTAATGTAGCTTGTGCTTGTCTGATATGGTTTTCATAGGGTGTGCTTCAGATTATCTGTTTCAGGAATTTAAGATATGAAAATCTTGATAGCTCCAGAAGGAAAAACCAGAAGATCGAAAACTTACTTGTGAATTTATTTTTTAAGAATTGCTCATTAACATTAATTACAAAAGTAAGCGCTGCTTCAAATATAAGACCTTTTTTTTCTTTCCTTTAAAGGTTATTTTAACTTACGCCCAATAGAATTTGTTTCTCAATTTCTGACTTTTGTTCGCAGGTTGAAGCCAAGAAAGCTGTTCCTAGGGATGATCAACACATGCTAAGCAGAAACAACAGCAGCCTTCAGGGGTCACCAAGTCCTGCCCGAACCAAAAAGATATTCGTTGGAGGTTTAGCATCGACAGTCACTGAGAGTGACTTTAAAGAGTACTTTGATCAATTTGGTACAATCACGGATGTTGTGGTAATGTATGACCACAACACCCAAAGGCCTAGAGGTTTTGGGTTTATCACTTATGATTCAGAGGATGCGGTGGAGAAAGTGTTGCTCAAAACTTTTCACGAACTCAACGGTAAAATGGTCGAGGTTAAGCGAGCTGTCCCCAAGGAACTATCTCCAGGGCCAACTCGGAACATGTTAGGTGGATACAACAACTATGGCCTGAGTAGAGTTAGTAGTTTACTTAATGCCTACACTCAGGGGTATAATCCAAGCTCAGTTGGAGGGTATGGAGGTAGATTCAGTCCGGTGACAGTTGGACGGAGTGGATATCCTACATTTGGTCCTTCCGGGTATGGGATGGGACTAAATTTTGAACCGGGATTGAGTCCAAGCTATGGTGGAAATGGTAATTTCAGTTCTAACATTGGCTATGGGCGTGGATTGAACCCTTTCTACAATGGGAGTCCAAACAGGTATAACAACAATACCGTTGGGTATGGTTGGGGTAGCGGTGGAAGTGGTTCTGTTTTAAATTCGACAAGTCGGAACATGTGGGGGAATGGGAGTCTCAATTATGCTTTGAATTCTGCTGACTCTAATAATTCATTTATGGGCTCGGGAAGTGGAAATACTGGATTGGTTGGTGCTTTTGGAAGTATCGGAGAAATTTGGGGTTCCAACATTTCTGGTCAAGGTGGACGCACAGATTCGACTTTTAATAGTGGCAACGTAAGTTATGGAAACATGGACAATAGTTTTGGGTTGGGAGTGGGCGGGTATGGAAGAAACAGTGGAAATACTGCTGCACCGACACCATCATATGGAAGTGACAGTCTTGATGAACCATTTGGGAACATCTATGGAGGTGATTCATTTTATGGGAATTCTACTTGGCGGTCATCGTCTCCAGAGTTAGAAGGCTCTTTTGGATATGGGTTTGGGAAAGTGGCTTCAGATGTTACAGCCAAAAACTCTGCCGGATATGTTGGTGATTATTCTGTTACCAATAGAGCTAATAGAGGTTACACTTTTCTCCTTATCTCTCATAGTCGCTTCTTTCTCTATCCGTTAGATCGCTTATTCTTCTTCTTTTTCCTCTACATGCGAAGACTCATCGTAGCTAATTTGGTGCCATAAACTTGGGCTTGTTTTTGCGCATTGATTGTCAGTCTAGTTTCCTTACTTTAGACACATAACTTATAGTTACCCTAAGATCATCTGATGGAAATCATGTGTATTTGAACACCAGCATTATGTATAGCCTATTAGTTTGGTTTGGTGAGTGAACTGGTTTGGGACCATCCCTTAGAATACATGACCATACCATCCAAAAGTAGGACTTTTACGTTGTGTTTGGATCTTGGATTTGAGAAAGTATTTGGGGAGCGAAAGCGAATGAAAAGGAGAGGGAAAAGTGAAAGAAATAGAAGTTAGATTTTTGTCACTTTTTTCCATTCCATTTTTCTTTCCCTCTACAATTCTTCTTAAATCCAAAATCCAAACACTGCCTTTTTTATGTAGTACAAGAATTTAAAGTCGATGCATACACCACTCGTATAGTTTCACTGGGAAATCCAAACCCAACCTTATTAATGATCAATAAGAAAAAAAAGGAAATGGAAAATGGTAGATGTTTGGGTAATATGGTTAGAATATTGTACTTTTTTTATTTATTAACGTAGTGTTTATGTATGGATCTATACTCTTCTTAGAGATGCAAGTTCAAGCCACCTGATAAATAAGTCATTGATGAATGCTGGATGTTGGATGCAATACCGTTTGTATGAACTTCAAAATGGATGCCATTATCTGCATTCAATAACCTTAAAATCCCATGCAAGTTTCCCTTGAGTTGCCCAAAATGTCTGTCGCATTTGCACCTAAATAATTTCTTATAAAATAAATGCTCAGAACTTATTGCCAATCAATTTAAGTTATAGTCCTTGCTTCCATGATGCAAATCTATTTATTTCCAATGCAATCACTTGTGCTACTACCCCCTGAAAGTGGATGCCCAAAGGCTGAGTTTGTTTAGATTGAACGCGATATAAAAAAATAAAAATAAATAAAAAATAAACAACAACATGAACTTTTCCCTAATTTGTTTAGAGTGAAAGTAGTGGAATTTACAAGAAAGTTTAATCTTCACATATTAGCAGGGTAACTAAAATTGTAGTTTTACAAAAACACAATAAAATTTAGCCGTGTTTGATGTGGAGTTCTAATCATGACTCCACATTCATATTTGAGTGTGGTGTTTGGACACAACTTTCAAAAATTAATTCCACACTCACTTTTGAAGACTCGTTCCAAGCGGGGTTTTGGATTTTGAAATTTGGCCTATCCGGTCATCCTCTCAGACGTCCGGCTGGTTGACTGGAACAGTGCTATTTTTTTTTTTTGGGGAGGGGGGAGGGTGGGGGAGGGGGCAATTGGCACCTGTTATTTTTTATGTTTTAAATAAAAAATATTTTCGTATTTTTTTAAATTTTTTTATGAGTTTTGAATAGAATTTTGAGTTGTGTATTTGGTTATGAGTTGTAAGTTGTTGAATCAAATATCATATATCACATCAAAAATTTCAAACTCAATTCAAAACTCTTTTCAAAACTTATAACCAAACAAATTTTCCACATTCAAATCATAATTCCAAAGCTCACAAACTCAAAATACAATTCTATTCTCAAATCATAATTCTAAAACTCTACCAAAAGCTACCTAAATTTGTCTATGCAAGGGTTTATCTATAGTTCAAATTTCAAATCTCTCGTAACTTCTTGCAAAATTTTCATCCTAATCAAATGATTGCAAGAAAGTATGTTTCCCTTCAATTTCATTTCTTTCACTTTCATTTTCCACCATTTTTTCTTTCTAATTAAACAGAGTCAAAGGGCTACATATATGCTATTAGAAAAACTAATCATTATTTTCATTTCCAATTTTGTGTTATGATAATCATGTGTTCTTTGATATCTGTTCCTCCAGGAATTGCTGCCTAGGAAGATTATTATATTGATGTCTGAAGGTTATTATTATAGGCAAAGAACATCTGGTGAACCATATCGACTGTGAATGACGCGTATTTTCCTCAGCCAGTTTGTTCAGTTGGATAGTACATTTGATTAGAGAGCTAATTGGATCACCTGTTTTTATAGAACTCATCACAGAGGACAGTTACAAGGAAGGTTTTCATGTAAGGTTTGAGCTTGAGTTTTTTCAATATAGGATTTCTTTCTTCAGAAAATTGAGATGTAAAATCTGATCGCGGGACATAAACATAACTGTATCATGCATCTCCAGAGATACATAAAACACAGAGGTTTTCTCTCCTTTTTTCCTTTTCTTTTTTTTTCTTTCACTCTTTGTGCGGTAATGTTGGGCGAAGTTTGTTAGTTCTCTTGTCAAGTTTGTTGTTTTTAATTTCTTCCCCTTCCTGGGTATTGTTGTCAGCAGATTGTATGGAATGATTGGCTGATTTGCTAGTTTGAAATGGATGCTCATGTTGGGGTTCCCTAATAATAAATTGTTTAATATTGATTCATTTTCCACTGGCACATTCTTTCCAGCAGACTTTAGCTTTGTTTCTCTAACGCTGTATTTGGTGGGAAGATTTAAGAAGGGATTTGAAAAGAGAAAGATAAAAGGTAGGTGAGATGAGAATAAAATATACTTACATTTTACATAGTTTTACACATTTTTTTCTTTTCTATTTTCAAATCCCTTCTCGAATCTCTCAACCAAACACAGCGTAAGATTTTTGTTTCTTTCTTCATTTATTTATTTGATTCTTTTGGTTCCCATGATTTATGGACCTTGTAAAGCTGAAATTTTTTGATCCATATTTTGGTTGAGTTTGATATTTACAAGACTTTGTTTGGATCTTAAATTTGTGGGGAAAAAAATGAAAAAGGAAAAGGAGAAATGAAGTAGAAAGTAGATTTCTTTTTTTCTTTTTTCTTTCTCTCTGCAAATGCAATATCTAATGTTGTTTTTTGTCTTGAATTTCTGAAGGAAAAGAAAATTTACATAAATCGTTTAATGCCTGTGTTTGAATTTCAGATTTGTGAATAAAAAAATAGAAATAAAAGAACCTAATTTAAACTCTTCCACTTTATTTATTTACTTTTTTTTTTAATACCTTTGCCGTAATTTTATTTATGAATTTATTAGTGACTTCAGCATCATAATGTTATGATTTTTTTTATCATCAAAGGTTTTCTTTTAGGGGAGTGGTTAAAAAAATTAGTTTATTAAATAAAAAGGATAAATTACAAATATATTTTTTAAAATTTGTTTAAAATATAGATTATAGCTTACAATATAAATTATTCTATGATTACAAAAATTACAAATATTTTTTTATTAGAATTTTTTATTTAACAAAATAAATAAAATTATCAACTATTCTCTCATACTATAGTAAAATTATCAAAATTGTTAATTGAAATATATTTATGACTTCATTAAAAATTATTAATTGACTAATGATTTATTAATAAAAAAATCATTTGTTATGTGATTAAAAATTTAAAAGGTCCGGATGTAACTTCTCAAACCATAAGAAATAATTCGTACTTTAAACAAATTTTAGAAGAAAGTATTTGTAATTTATCCTAACTAAAAACAAGCTAACAAAGTAATTAATGTTAAAAAATGATTGTTTGTTTGTTATATTTTAATTTCTTTAAAAAAAATTAATGATTTTTTTGAATGGTAAAAATTGGCTTTTTGCAATAAATGAGAATGTCCAAATAATTTAATAATCTTTTCTTCTTTGTTTTTTAAATTTATAGAAAAATAGATTTTCTTAACCAATAAATTGATTTTTAAGAAGATGTCAAAGAAAGAATGGAATACATTTTTATCTATTTGAAGTTCAAGTGAGTTGAAGGGCTATTCTACAAAAATTCAACCGCTCAAATGGATATATAGTAATGTTGTATTTGACTGAGGGATTTGGAAAGAAAAAAGGGAAAAGGTGTGTGAAACTACTTACCTTTTCTATTTTTCTTTTCAAATCTATTCTCAAATTTTCCAACCAAACATAACATAAGACTATTCTCGAGCCGAATGTGTGTAAATAATAAGATAAAATCAACATATGATTTTGGAATACGGTGGGCTTGTGTGCGTTACCCATGGTGATTCATGATTTTTTCATTATTCTTGTTTTTGAGTCACGTAAGTAATGGACAAACACAACCAATATAATAGAGGATCAATATGATCGAATTATAAAATTAAATTCAGGTTCCAAACACTCTATTCCAAAAAAAGCATAATAATATTTTAAAAAATAATTTTTTTTTAAAGTAGACACCACACCAATGTTTTAAAGTGGGGGCAAACCTCCGCATCACGTGCCACTAGAGGAAGCATAATGGGTACAACTTGGGGTGAGTTCCAGTGATGGGTTGGTTACAAAAGGTGAACAGGCAGAATAACTAACTGAAATATTTCTAAGATTGTGCGGCCACTTTTTGAAAAAATTATTCAGTAGTTATCATTCTGATATTGGGGTGATTATTTAGTATTCTCGAAATATGAACACGTGGTGCTCCATAAGATTTTGATTGGTGGAGAGACACAAGGGTCCACGATTTATATTAAGGATGGAGGAACAACATGAGACTAAATAATTGGTGATTGGTTTAGAATATGGACACGTAATGTTCCAGAAGTATTAAATAATTTCTCCTGATATTGTGTGCTAAATTAATGAAATTTTTAAAAAAGTGAGAGTTATTGACAAAGTTACTAAAATTCTTTCATATTGTCTTTTTTCTTTCGTGTATTGCTTTCATTAATTGGACATATTGGTGATATAATATGTCATACCTATGAAATAACTTCTCCTATTTTTGACACTTACGATTTCGTTTGGCATGAACTATTTTGTCTAAAATTAGCTAACAAAGACAAAACAAATTAATTTAGTCAATAAAACAAAAATATCACATCCAAATCATAATCATTTTATTTTCTTGTCACAATAATCAAATCAATCTAAAAAAAAATCAAAACTTATCCCACATATAACTTTTTTAATCAAACTAAAATAATAATAAAAAATCAGACTAAATTAACTCACACCAAACGAGGGTTTATCCAATATAGCTTACTACCATAACATAGTTTTTTTTTTTATTTTTAATATTATATCCGTAGAAGAAGAAGTTGCTTTCAACATCACTTTCATTTTTATATATTAATTATATTATTATAATAATATCCCAAAATAAGGGATATACTATTATTAATATTGGGTGGTCCATTCCACTCCCCCATTTCCCAGTTAAAGCATGGGTCCGTATCTATCCATTCCTCCCAATTGATTGGGAGACCCCAAAATTTGACATTTTTTAAATTATTACTGAGCATCATCAACCCCGACTCCACTACCAGCTATCAACAATTTTAGTAAAAAAAAAACTCCTTTTTTATTATTTTTATTTTTAGAAGGTAAAAGCATCTTTCGGACAAAATCTTACCATCACCATACTATCACCATCACCACTAAAGATTAAATTGGGTTGACATAGGGTAGGTGGAGAAAATAGTGCCCAAAGGACGCGTATGGGCTAAAAGCCCAGCAAGCTTGTACTAACAGGTTAGGCAAGGCCAGGCCAACCTGTAAGCCAAAATCTTAAACCAAGATCCATCCTGTATTTTTTAGGAACTGTGATTGAGAGTCCCTCAATCACCAACTCCCACTACCCCCACACACACACGTCGGGGTTGGTGATTGGAGGAGGAGGAGAAAAAAAAAACAAACAAAATCTGACCAATCAAAGGCCGTGGGGTCACCCCTAGAGGGGGTTTGAATCATTTTTCATTTTTTAATTTATTTATTTTTTAATAGGCTCTCAGGCCAAGGAGACATGCCCCCTCTCACAGGCCAACAAGAGGGTTGAACTTCAAATTGCAAGCCTAGACCAAGCCTCATTCAAGCCGGCCTGTCCAAGGCCACTGGCTTTGGCCAAGCAACGAACTTTCAAGTCAAATGATAACCCTCACTGCCCCACCCCCACCCACCACCGTCACTGCTGCCCCACCATCACCACCAATAAGAATAAAAACAAAAACAAAAGTTTTTCATTTTTCAGCACTGCAAAATTGAGAAAGACAAACAAGAACAAGTTCAGTGCTTTTTACCCCTATTAGGTTATTACAATGTGGTAAAGACAAAATCCATTTATCCCCTTCAAGTCATTTACATTTTCTACTCCACTTTCTCCTCCTCATAGACCAAAAAAGAAGAATAAAGATTGGTAGCTAAAGACTATCGCGGCTCGATTGCCTCGAATTGCAAAATGACGTGGTTTTGCTTTTTTTTTCCTCCTCTCTTTTCTCTAAAACAAGGAGAATTTTTTTTTTTCCTCCTCTCTTTTCTCTAAAACAAGGAGAATTTTTTTTCCCTCTTCTCTGAAGCAGGGAGAAGAGGGAAGAGGGAAGAGAGAAGAGAGAAGGAAGAGAGAAGAGGCAATGGCGGCACGACGGAGGCGATGGCACGACAGTGATGGACGGTGTACACAACAGTGATGGCACAACGGTAGGTCTCTTCCTCCCTCTTCTCTCAACAGATCTATGTGTGTCTTTGATTTGCTTTTGATTTGTGAGTTTATTTTTTATTTTGATTTGGTTTTGATTTGTGGGTTTGTTTTTGATTTTGATTTGGTTTTGATTTGTATATAATTTTGATTTGGTTTTGATTTGTATATAATTTTGATTTGGTTTTGATTTGTATATATACACAGACCATTTTTGCTGTGGATTTGTTTGTGATCAGTTGTTGATTTTGATTTTGTTTGTGGATTTTGATTTGATTTTGATTGTGGGTTTGTTTGTTTGTTTGTTGATCAATTTTGATTTGTTTGTGGATTTGTTTATATACACAGATCAGAAGGTTGAAACTTCACTCAGTCATGTTTGAGAGAGAAAGAGAAGAAACTGTGTTAGTAGAAGGCAAGAAAGGAAAAAAAATAATAATAATAAATAAATAAATCAGGCCATTCGAACCCTAGTTTTTTCTAGCTACCAATCACTTCTGAAAAAAGAAAACAAAAAATATTGTTTGAATCAACATTTTAACAGTAACAAGAATTTGAATTACACAAGGGAGAAGAAATGGCTAAAAACTTTATAAAACTCAAAATTTTGGGCTTGGGTAAAGCCACAAATTCCCAACCCAAAAATAGCCTTAGGATTAACAACACCCACCTTTTTTAGCTTGACCATCTACTTCCTGGTTCCCATCATGCAACACGATGGTCTTTCCACTTCCCATCCACGCAGGATCTTCTTTTTTGAGCTCTTGAGTTTGTATTACTTTCCGACTCAAAATATTATAGATCTCTATCACAACTGTCTGAAAAGCAGCGGCTACATTGGAGGAATCAAGAGCGGAAGTTTCAATAAAAAACAAACCTTGTGCCTCGGCCAAGGCCTTGCCTTCAGCGGTGGAAACCTCCCTCAAATCTTTAAGATCGGACTTGTTCCCAACAAGTATTGTAACTACATTCATGTCGGAGTGAGCTGTTCAATAAATCAAAACAACACCACATCAAGCCTTGGCTCCTCAAACAAGCGTATTTTTGATATTTTAACCAAGAATACTAAATAAACATATATTCATTTGTCTTATCGATATTAAGAACACTCATCAATATTGTTACACTAATAAAATACAACAGCTTCAATTTCAACAGTAGTCATTAAGCCTCACTATAATCGACAGAACAATATCAACAACTCAACTCAAGCTCATCTTAAGTTCATCCAAGAGTCATTAACAGAACTATATATTGACGATTTATAATGGGATGATGAAGACTGCAGAGAACAATGGTGACAATAAACCTCCATATACAATATTCATCAAACAATACTCCAATTATTCATCGGCCAAGCGAAAAAAACACTTAAAAACACAAACCTTTGCAAAGCATTTAACCCATTAAATGTGGATATTATCTTCTTATCAATTGGTGTGAAATTTCTATATCTTAATTCATTACATGGGAGCAGGGGCGATGCCACAGCATAGTCTGTTGTGTCAGTTGAACCCCCTCAAGAGAAGAAAAAATTTATTTTACTTTGCATATAATTGTTGTTTTAGAGATGTGTTACCACAAGTGACCCCACTAAAAAATTAACTTTGAACCCACAGAATGGACCAAACATCATTTGGTTGTGGTGCTTACTGTGAAGTTCATTAAGCCATCTGCCAATGTCATCGAATGTCTGACGCCTACTGATGTCATATACCAAAAGAGCTCCAACCGCGCCCCTGTAATATGCAGATGTAACAGCTCTGAACCGCTCCTGACCAGCTGTGTCCCAGATCTGTGCCTTAACTTCCTTCCCATTGATATCCATTTTCTGAGTTTGGAACTCTACTCCTATAGTTGATTTAGAATTAGGGTAAAACTCATCCCTTGCAAATCTAGCAAGCAAGTTTGATTTCCCAACAGCTGAATCGCCAATCAAAACAACCTTGAAAAGATAATCCTCAGATTGCTCCTCTTCAGTACACAATGCCATTTCCAAACCCTCATACAACGCCACACTCAACTAGAGAACCATATTAGCTGATGTGTGATCATCAGTATCGTGGGTCCTTTCCAGGAGCTAAATGTCTAAGAAAAATTAAACAATCCCCAATTCAAGACGAGAAGCTGAAATTAGACAATATAAGGACAAAGACAGTGGTTTCCACACTCCTCTCCCTCCCAAATGGAAACATATCTGAAGCTTTCTCAACTTAAGATTCCAAGCTGGTCCTGCAAAGGCAAGTCTCAAGGTTCCTGCAATTTGAAGAAAGCATCAGAATCTGAAAACTTCTACAGAAGGATTTAGCTTTTTGATTGTTGATTCTTTCTCAAAGTGCTCAGAAAAATAAGTAGCCCATCCCAGTAGAACAAATTATCTTGAAAGAAAAACATACTTTGATCTTTGCAACTGACAGTCTATTGTAACTGTGGTTGTTGGGTGTAGGCTGAAGCTGCTCTTTCTACAGAGGCTCTAACCTTTTTAACCCCCAGGCAAGCACTTCGATATTCCAAATCCCTACTCTTGCTCTGCTCCTGCTTGCACCCCCTCTTTCCCTCCACACACTTTTGAGCTCAGACCTAAAAATTACAAAGGATTACTCTCAAAAAGAAATTGTAGCATGAGGTAACAGTCCTACATTTCCATTGTGAGGTGGTACAAACACAAAAAAGCCACACAAAGATACAGCCATATTTTATTTAATAACAAAATGGTAAAAGTCTATAGTATTATCCTCTATTTTTCTGAAACACATTCCAAACTATTAATCATTAGCATTTTAAAGCACGTCCATAAAATCGACTATAGCTGTTTCATATAAAATTGAACTCCATCCACTTAGTAATCTCAGGTCTCAACAAGTTGTGTTAATTTGGACAATAATGTGAAATACCAAACATAAGAGGTGAAGGGCAAAGAATTTGTGCATAAACATGGGTTGTTTGGTGATAGTTTTTATTTATTTATTTTGGGAGTCTGTGTCAAACTATTTAATATAGCTTATGCTTACAGTCTATTAGACAAAAATAGCTTAAATAAACTGAAAAGAACTGATTAAACATTTTTCACAACTGAGATATCACCTAGAAGGGCGAGAAATTTTATTATTCTGTTCATATACACAAAAGAAAAAAATTCCTAATCACTAAAGTTTTACTAATGGTATAACCAAACACAAGGCTGAGATAAAAGGGCTTGAGGAGGAATACCATAAGAAGTATTATTTAGTGACACTTGAAGCCAAAAAGAACATTCAAACACAAAAATATGCATTGGCATCAATTAGAAGATGAGGACTGATAGCAGACAAACCCTAAATATATTTATATCTATACTATCTATAATATTATATAAAACCTACATCTGAGTTGGTGTAGACATGTCAAACTTTTTTTATTTCTGAAAATGCCCACAAGAGCAATTACATAAAAGCAAGAGTACATAGCACACACATGATCTTTTCAATTACACACCTTAGTGTGCTGACCCTTCAAGTATATATATATATATTAGAACTCACTTGGCGAGGTTATCCCTATGTAAGTGCCCTGATTTCAGCCTTTTTTTTTTTTGGATGACAGTTACAATTTCTATTCGTGCGTGTGCATAGCCTTCTAGTACATATATGAAGGGAGAAAAGGAATTGCTAAAAATGGTAACTTTTCAATATCCGCTCTTTGTCAACATGTTTGTTGTCTCATATTGTCCAGGCCATCCAACAGAAGAACCTATAATATGTGTCAATTACAAAAGTACTACAAATAGCTTCTTCACAAAATTCAACTTTTCCCTAGTTTTTCCAATTGTATCCACTCAGACCTGGAAATAAAAATAAAAAAATAAAAAATAAATTGCCAGTACCTTATACAATTAAGACACCAAAAAGGCAATTTCTTTGTTTCATCTCCACACAAGTTAAATTTGATGGCTACACAAACCCAACCAATGACCTTCGCATTTCAAAACTGACCAAATAATCTTGATTTCAATTTCTAAGATTCTATAGAAACAAAAAAAAAAAAAACACAGACAATTGTTTATAATAATGCACTCAAAAAAAGAAAAAAGAAAAAGGTACTTGCAAATCAAAACGATAAAACATAAATAAATAAATGAAAGAATTGAACGAGGATGGAAATGCATACCTTGTTGATGATCAAATGCGAACACTTTCCCTCTCTCTCTCTCTCTCTCTTTCTCGATCAAGCTGGTGATCAAATCAACCGTCAAAATGTGGATCGAATTGCAATCAAGTGCGTTAATTCGATGGTCGTGTGTTCGTGAGAGAGATTAGGGTTAGTTTTCGCGATTCGAGGAGAGAAGTCGCGGGCAGACACAGAGATAGAAGATCAAGAGGGGAGAGAGAGACAGAGAGGGAGAGAGAGATTTGAGATTTACAGAGAAAGAGAGAGTAACTAAACGACAAAAGGCCTCCGTCAAATGGACCCCAGAGAAAGATACTGGACCCTGGATCTGAAGTTGACGGCCCAATTTTGTCTGGACTCTGAAAACTGTGTTTGCTCCCCAACCCTCTCTCTCTCTCTGCATTGACTACCATATACTAATATGTTCGGTCTTGTTATTATACACGTGTATCTCTTCCCTCTAGTACTGAACAAGTCCAATTTAAGGGTCGACATCGGGTCGGGTCGGGTACGAAGCCACGAAAACAGTGTCTAAGTTTACTCATAGGTTAAGCTTAACCTCTTTCCATCAAGTTGGGTCGCGTGATTAGTTTACTCGGCTAAGATTCAAGACCTTTTAATATTGTTTTTTTTCTAATTTTTGTTGAGTCGATGAGTCTCTCCTTTCATGGAGAAATAGTTTGGGTCGGGTTACCAATGCCATCTTTCCCAGGATAAGGGCTTGGGCTAGGTAAAAGCTTGTTGGGCTAAGCGAGCCTTTGGGCTTTTGCTTTTTCAACCAAATGATAACTCATAATTTGTATTGTAAATGAATTCACAAGTTAACTTTGCTCAATTTGTCCAGGGATCAACTCGACTCAGCTCATTTAAATGAGCTAAACTCGAATTTAAATAAGTTTAACTCGTCAAGTTTGGCTCATTTATCATTATTTAAATTATATAACAAATATATTATTTACATATAATATAAATATATTATTTTATGTATTCAATAATATAAATAATATTTTTTATTTAAATAATAAAAAAAATTATCGATTTGAACCGAGCTGAGTTTGAATTTCATAAATATTATCTAGTCGAGCCGAGTTCAAGCTCAATAAACGAGCTTAATAAGCAAACGAGCCCAGCTCGAGCTCAATAAAGCACAATTCGACTCGTTTGCAACCCTATCCATAGTAAAGTTGGGTGTTGGGTTCCTGAAACTTACTATAAATCTTATTTTGGTCATTCGAATCATTCATTTTTTAGAACTTTGTGTGTAAGTTGAGTTTTTCATAAATAATCTATACATAGAAATCTAAAAAATAAATGATTTAAATTATCAAAATGAGAGTTGTGATGAGCTCTACAAGCCTTACAACATCGGATTTGAAAAGCTTATGCATATGAAAAATTATGTGGTGATTTTGCAATAAATTCGCATGATATCTTAATTTGATATTTATCGATTAAAATTAAGGAATCTAATACTTCTTGTTATGATTTTAAAAAATAATTTAATTAATGCCAAGTGATAAATAATATAAAATAATATTTCAAATTAATCAAATAATCACTATGTATTTATTGTTGACAGATTAATGTTTGAGACTACCAAATGAATGACTCTAATGACCCCTAATTAATTAATAATCACTTATTCTGTTTATATATATATATTTTTCTCTCTCGTACATGTGCGTGTCGTGCTGGTCTGTAGCACGTGAAGGTCGTGCTGGTCTATATTGAAATAATTCTATGGAAAATGAGTGGGAGCACTAATTAGTGCTACCATTAATGATGTGGCAGTAGGTTCCACCATGAATGATTTGATGTTTGGCCTTGATATTGCATTCTTTTTCTTTTTTTATTAAATGCCATGTCATTAGTGGTCTTTTTAAAGCTCCAAAATTAGTGATCTCTATCATTGTTGATAACTCTATACATGTACATACATGCATTGAGGTTGTTGCCCATTTCTGATGAGACGTGACGAGTGAGTTTTTGTTTGGCAGTACAGCCATGCTTGAAATGGTAGCTAGCCGTAGGGACAGTTGGATTGGATAATAATAGGGTAATTTACAAATACAATTTCCAAAGTTTACTTAAAATATAAAGGACAAATTACATATACCTCTCTCGAGATTTAATTAAATTACAGATAGTTTATTAAGATTTTAAAAATTACAAATATCCTCATGAGGGTTATATTTTCATAACAATAATTTGTTATGAAAATATAACCTTCAGGGAGATATCTGTAATTTCTCAAACGTCAGGAGTATCTGTAATTTTGTTAAATTTCGAGAGGAGTATATATAATTTGTCCAAATATAAATTATTTTTTGTAATTTAAAAATTTTTAAATATTTCTCTATCAAAGTTTTTATTTAACAGAATTAATTAAAAAATTAAAAATTTTAACTATTTATCTATACAATAATAAAATTATCTAAATTATTAATTGAAATAAAATTTTAACATTATTAAAAACTATTAATTAATTTGATAATTTCAAAAGACCTATTTGTTATGAAATTAGAAACCTTAGGAAGTATAAAGTAATTTCTAGAATCACAGTGTATTTGTAATTTATCTATAATAATAAACAGTAATGCTATCAACTGAGATTTTAAAGGTTGTTTGAGAAGTGCTAAATAAATATATTTTTTAATTTTTTATGAAAAGATGTGTAGAAAAGTAGAGAAGTAATGTGATTCAAAATAGATAAAAACGCAAAAAAAAAAAAAATACACTTTTTTAATATTAGCCAAACAACTCCTTAATTTAACTATTCAAAAATTATTTAGAATTATTATCTTATAATTTAAATTTATTTTACTTATAAATTTTAAATATACACATAACTACTTACTTAGAAAAATCTGGGTGATTAAGACCTCGTTTGAGAACTGTCTGTTTTAGTCTAAAAATCAAAAAATTATTAAAAAAATTAAGAAGTCTATAATTTATACTAAAAAGTCAAATATTTCCGTTTTTCTCTACGTTTACACATATTTTCATAAAAAATTAAAAAGTCATTCCAAATATACTAATTTTTTTTACCTCATATTTTAGTCAAAAAACTAAAAATTACTAAAATAACATATTTCTAAATGTGGCCTAAGTCTAGATTCCTAAACTTATTCAATAGTAAATTACCATATTATATCATATCATAAAGAGAAAAAATTATTTCATAGTCCAAGAACACCTTGTTGCCCTGTTCTTGATCAATTAAAAATTATCATGTCTCCTGTTATTTTTCAATTACATCCAATACAAAATTGTAAATTTCACTTTCTCAATTAATCACAATACACCTGAATACCATGTGGTCGTGCCACATAACCACCAAATAACTTCTTCGTGAAGAGATTATTTGGTAGTTTAAGAACAATCCTATACATCACTTATCATTTGAGACACGTCAAGTTATCTCTCAGAATTTTAATAAAAAACATAAGATCTCATAATTTAATTAATAATATCAAATTAAGACACCATGCGAACTGTCGCACATAATTTTTCCACATCATATCATTCAGCAGTTGCAACAACACAATGCCTTATCCAGCACCGATAGAGATAGAGATAGATATACCAAATGCCATGTTTCAATAACAGAAATCATTCATTCCTCTAATTTAAGAGTTTTAAATAGAGTTTTAATGGCTTAGCAATGAAAAAAAATAAAAAATAAAAAATAAAAAATAAAAAAAAATCAAGACATAAACATCACATCATTATAACACCCACGCGATCCACACACCCTTAAAGCTCTCTAAAGCTGGTCTTCCCAATCTTTTTTTTCTTTCAATAAACATGATAGATGCTATGTATTCTTACCGTACAGATTCAGCCCCCCTAGTGGTTGGAGATGGCTAGCTAGAGTGGGAAAACTCAATTGGGTTGAATTACATTTTCTTAAAATTTATTTAAATTTATAAATATAAAAATTTAAATGAATTACCTACCTTGTCAATTCATTTAATAAGTTTAAATGGATAGGGTATACGTACCAATTTATATACACTAATACCGTCACTCCATAAATACTACTGTTGTCATCATCTTCACCACTACCGTCACCATCTGTTAGGAAAAAAATTTAATAAAATAAATGTTTTGTTTGGATTTATTTATCAAATTCATATATAATTCAACTCAATTTAATTTAAATATTTATTTAATAAATGAATATGTAACACCACCCCCTTCTGGACAGATATTATTTTAATCACTCCCCTCTAATCCCTTGTTATATCTTACCCTAACCAAAAATGGTTTAAACGGATCCCCAATAAATATAATTTCAACTCTTATTGTGTGTGCTACAAATCCCCTCATATATTAAAGGAAAAATTACCAATAGGTCCTATTTTTGAGATTTATGATCTATTAAGTCCAATTAATAAATTTATTAAGTGATAATTTTATTAGTCTTTTATTTTTACGAATAAATTTATAATGATAAATTTATCAATCTTTTTATTTTTATGAATAAATTTATAGTGATAAATTTACCAGTCTTTTATTTTTATAGTGATAAATTTATCAGTTAGGACTTGTAGGTAAATAAGTCTAATTAATAGAACTGATTGATAAGTGCCCTATATCAAACATGACCTAAAGGTTTCTCCACGCAATGCTCAATTAAAACTTGTTTTAAGTAGGTTTGCAAGATAAATTAACAAAATCTGAACATTTTTTTTTAATTTATTAAATTTTTAAATCAAACTTAGACAACTTATTACTTCACCCAACTCAGTAATGACATACTATTCCACCCAATTCATATTGGTTACTAAATCAAGGGGCTCTAGCTTAGTTGGCTAGCCTTTTGGCCACCAAATCTCTCTCAAGGGTTCCACTTCTAGGAGTGAAATGAAAGGATAATATTTTCTTATAAGGTGTATGGGTATGAGTTTCAACTCCACTGAGGTACTAATTTAACAACTAATCACAAATTTTTACCAGTCCAAAAAAAAAAAAAATTTCAGATTGGTTACTAAATCCACTATTTCAATAAAAGATTATCCAAACTAAATTTCAGGTAGCATCCAATTTTCACATTGAAAAGCAGATAATTTTCTCAAAATTTAAAGTATCTAAATATAAAACAATTAAGTTGAAGTCACAAATGTCAAGATGGCCGAGTTGGTCTAAGGCGCCAGTTTCAGGTACTGGTCCGAAAGGGCATGGGTTCGAATCCCATTCTTGACAAACTTTTTGCAATTTGTCTTTGTATCCCATTCTTGACAAACTTTTTGCAATTTGTCTTTGTACATTACTTTTTCTTTTATATTACAATGTAATACCACTGAGTTGGTTTTTGCTATAGGTTGAATTAGAAATGATTGTTCTTTTACATGAAGAAGAAACTCCAGCTGTGACAGGCAATGAGGTTGGTCATAACATTAAGCATGTTTATTTATTTATTTATTGATAAAAATGAAAATTAAAAACATGTTTAATACAAGTAAGAAAAATGGCTCACAGGTGGCTGTGGCTCGAAAGGTTTGTCGATGGTCGAAAATAGTAATTAGAGGCGACTGTCAACTTTTGGAGATGATCTCTAACAAGTGTTGAAGGTGATTGTTGTCAATGAGAAGAAATTGGCAATGTCTAAAGATAATTTCCAACCACAAGATGTTTAAGTGTTTAAAGGTAATTATCGATTGCCAAAGGTGGTAGTCAAAGGTAGTTTCTGGCAAGAGATGGTAACAGTTGGTGGAAAGTGGTGGCCAAAGCTAGTTGCCACAAAGTGGGAATAGTTGGCAGCAATCGAAGGAGGTTATTAATGGAGAGACGTGGTTGTCGGAGGACGTCACCAACAACGTTGGTCGGAGGTGGGGAGAAAGACAATGGTCAGTGGAGGGAAAGATGAATAGTTAGAGGTGGGGATGGTTGAATGTAGTGGCCAGTGATGGTGATAAGAGGTTGGTTCTTCTTGGAAATGGAGATGTAGCTTGTTGTGAGTCTGATGGAGGCCAATTTCAAGGTTTTTTTATTTTATTTTTTATAATCTGAAGCACTTTGTTGAGTAAATCATCCATGTAAAAAATCAAGTTACTTGAAAATCTAAAGCCTTATAATAAGAGAACATTTGTTTTTTAAAAAATAAATGATTAATATTATTTTTATAATTTTTTTAAAAACAATTAGGACTCGATCATGGGCCTATGAATGTCTAATTAACTTGATTTTTAACATAAATGATATGCTCGACAAACCTTACAATATGAACAGTTTAGATTATTGAAAAAGGCTCGATATGAGCCTCTACGAGAATTCACAGCAGGCCCTAACTTGGAGTCACAACAGCATCCCATGTCCGGTTGTTCTCCTCACATCCTAATTTGAACAAAATTAAGATAATGATAAAGAAAAACATATCTTCAATTATTATTACTATTATTATTATTTTTATTATTATCTTTTTCAATAATTCTATGTATTCTAACAATCTTATTAAAAATACAAATGATCAAATGTAATTGGTTGTGAAAAAAATAATAATATTTAAACCTCCAATGATATTTGGACATGAATGCTTTTAGTAGGATTGTTTGTAAGATTTTAAATAGACGTAGTATTGCTCTATTTTTTTATATTTTATATATTTTTTTTGGGTCTTGTTATCCAAATTAAAGTAGGATTGATTGAGACAACTGTTTTGTTAGGAGTAAATCACTCTCAAAATACTAATCCACTTATTATTAATTTAGTAAATAGAGGGACTTTTGTATCAATCGCAGTTTATGCATAGGACACAAGAAAGAAGAAAGAACCCAATTTGGGAAGAAACAATGAAAGAAAGAGATCACAGGGAAGAGCTGAAAAAAAATTAATTGGTGAGAGAAAAGTTCTATTTTCAGTTGTTTCCTCTTCTTCTTCTTCTTTTTTTTTTGGGGGGAGGGGGGGTGGTAACTATTTGTATGCATGTATTGAGTATTATGTTTTAATTCGAAATTGAATTTAAGTTCTCAAATAGGATTTCTTGTTTCTTTCCCATGAAATATAGCAAAAATATCACTACAAAAAAAATTATTTTTTGCGACGGCAAAACGCTGTCGCAAATGCTCCGTACGCCGTCGCTAATACTTTTTGCGACGGTATTTTGATTTTTTGCGACGGCAAGTGGGGGTCACGACAAAGGGGGTTGCAAAAGGTCTTTAGCGATGGTAAGTGCCGTCGTCATTGGTTTTTGCGACGGGAGGGTACCTTTTTTGCGACGGCAGTTTTCTGTCGCCAATAAGTAAAGAAAATCTGAGTTTTGCGACGGTACAGTATTTCCGTCGCTAAAATTGGTTTTTTGAGACGGCAAGAATACCGTCGCTAAAAGTGTCGTACAGGATATAACTATTTCCGACGGCAAGCTGAGCCGTCGCTAAAGGTATATTTTTCAATTTCTTTCGAATGCTTTTGCGACAGTACGGTGCCGTCGCAAAAGCCTCCTACATATGTTTTTGCGACGGCTGTTATGCCGTCTCAAAAAAAAAAAAAAAAAAAAAAACCTGTTCGGAAATTATTAAAAAAATTTAAAAAACCTGTATTAAATGAAAAATAACTACAAAAAAATTCAAAAATTACATAATAATATAAAT
Organism: Camellia granthamiana; assembly: GCA_036172215.1. Classification (NCBI taxonomy): domain Eukaryota; kingdom Viridiplantae; phylum Streptophyta; class Magnoliopsida; order Ericales; family Theaceae; genus Camellia; species Camellia granthamiana. Next base: position 147,933,636 of record CM069909.1, on the reverse strand, counting down.
ACATACATAAACAAAAGTTGACAAATAATGAAAATTCATAATGTTATTCCATTCATAATAATACATAAATAAAAATTCAAAACAATAAATTTATGCCATTACATAATGTCGCATAATACATACATAATGTTGTTCACAAATTTAAATAACATAAATCAAAATCAAAACCAAAAGTTTTCGTCTTGATTCTTTCGTGGGTTACAAAAACAAAAGTTGGTCATAATCTTTATACGCCCGCATTCCACAAGAAGCAAACTGCTACTCAGGAAATATCTGAAAAAAACAAGATAAAAATAATTAATAACCATATAATGGTGTTAATATTTTAATTACAGAAAAATATAAAAAAAATTGACTACTATATAATTAGAAAGATAGTTTAGTAAATAATTTTGACTAGACCGAAATCCGACTTTAACTTTCAAACCGGGAACCCGATTCAAGCCTCGTCTTCTCCCACAAGTCTCTCGTGCCTAGGAGGTCGTGTGTGCCAAGTTTCGTGCTAAACCGACGCGGTTTGGTGATTTTGGGGTCTTAACTCCTCGAATTCAAGTTTCTTAAGGAACTACTTTGCCTAAAGTGAAATCCGGCTCTAACTCCGAAACCGGGAACCCGATTCGAGCCCGTCTTCTCCCACAAGTCTCTCATGCCTAGGCGGTCGTGTGTGCCAAATTTCGTGCTAAACCGACGTCGTTTGGTGATTTTGGGGCATTAACGCCTCGAATTCAAGTTTCTTAAGGAACTAGTTTGCCTAAAGTGAAATCCGACTCTAACTCCCAAACCGGGAACCCGATTCGAGCCCCGTCTTCTCCCACAAGTCTCTCGTGCCTAGGCGGTCATGTGTGCCAAATTTTGTGCTAAACCGACGTCGTTTGGTGATTTTGGGGCATTAACGCCTCGAATTCAAGTTTCTTAAGGAACTAGTTTGCCTAAAGTGAAATCCGACTCTAACTCCCAAACCAGGAACCCGATCCGAGCCCCGTCTTCTCCCACAAGTCTCTTGTGCCTAGGCGGTCGTGTGTGCCAAATTTCGTGCTAAACCGACGTCGTTTGGTGATTTTGGGGCATTAACGCCTTGAATTCAAGTTTTTTAAGGAACTAGTTTGCCTAAAGTGAAATCCGGCTCTAACTCCGAAACCGGAAACCCGATCCAAGCCCCGTCTTCTCCCACAAGTCTCTCGTGCCTAGGCGGTCGTGTGTGCCAAGTTTCGTGCTAAACCGACGCGGTTTGGTGATTTTGAGGCGTTAACACCTCGAATTCAAGTTTCTTAAGGAACTAGTTTGCCCAAAATGAAATCCGGCTCTGACTCCCAAACCGGGAACCCGATTCGAGCCCCGTCTTCTCCCACAAGTCTCTCGTGCCTAGGAGGTCGTGTGTGCTAAGTTTCGTGCTAAACCGATGTGGTTTGGTGATTTTGGGGCGTTAACACCTCGAATTCAAGTTTCTTAAGGAACTAGTTTGCCTAAAATGAAATCCAGCTCTAACTCCCAAACCAAGAACCCGATTCGATCCCCGTCTTCTCCCACAAGTATCTCGTGCCTAGGTGGTCGTGTGTGCCAAGTTTCGTGCTAAATCCGACTCTAACTAGTCTCGTCTTCTCCCATAAGTCTCTTAACTTAGAATGTAAAGAATGCAAAGATACATTTTAGCTTAGAATGCAAAGATACATTTTATACCTGATCTTCTGGTGGTGGTGTATATGGATTCTCGTCTTCTGCAGATTCCCTAAATGCCCGGTGGCCACTCGATGCATCAGGAACCTATGTTAGTCAATGCATAATGTGTTAATCATATTTGAATTTTATACATAATCTTGAGTGAAAATTGAACTATCAAACAATTTAATTTATATGGAACCTGTCTGTTGGGATCCACACTCGCCCCCTGTGACACTAGGGCCATCATCTCAGCTCTCATCTGCTGTAAATGTGTAGAGAACTCTGCTCGCAGCTCCTCCCTCAACTCATCCCTTAGCTCTGCACGAACCTGCTGCGTGATCTGATCAATAGTCGATGGCTGGGGTGTTGACTGTGATGGCCCAGCACCATCTTTATACACCGCTCTCCGAGGCACAATTCTCCCGTATGTGTGACAATATCCATGTCCGTCATGACCTATCAACTCATGGAAAATGGCATTCCTAGCCTCCAAAGTCTGACCATCCTCAGATAGCATAGAGAGTTGACGATTAAACTCATCCTGTATTGAATAAGACATACAAGTATATGCCAAAGTAAGATGGTTGACACACGAAAAATAAACTTTAAATACAATCAAAGGTGTTTGGAAACTACCAAGGTTTGGATAACATCTGGGTCATCTACTCTACGTGTCATAAGCCAAACATTCATCTTATCAGTAGACTCCCCCATACTGGTCATCTACATTTTTTTAGAAATATGAAAATTAGAATCCAAATAATTTGCAAATATACAATGTTTATTTATATACAAAAATAAAACAATAAAATGTAAACCTCATGCCGGATCTGAGAGAAAGTAGTACACCCGGTGGTATGAGCTATGCCGTGAGCTCGCCGATTTTTAGCGTTCCTACTTGCAATTTTCTATAACAGGTTCAACAAATGTAAGTATGTAAATATGATTTGTATGTTTACATATCATAAATATAACTTATTTGTATACCTCAGCATCGGAAGTACGCCAATACTCCACAAGTTGTTCCCACTGGCTTGGCACAATGTGCATAGGAACATCATCCTTCAGATTAGGATCAAAACTTCTAAGCTTGAAATACTTAGCCTTAATCTTGTTCTTGTGATCCTTCTATATGCTGTTGCAGTTTTTCATGCAGATTGGCTTGTACTCATCTGGACATTTATTCAAATTGTCCTATAAAACACAATTTCAAAGTTTAAGGCTATAACACAAATTTGGAATTCGAATTTGTGGACAAAAATATACTTTTACCTTCTCATCCTTCCAGATAGCATCAACAATATCATCAGGCACATTGTGCCAGTCAAGAAAAGTAAGAGGAACAATGTTACTATTCCGCACAATAATGCCAAGTTGAGTAGTTAACTTAGCCACGTTGTCCCCTATTGGGCAATAATTTTCATCAAATTGTATGTCTAGCTTTTTACCAGTACCCTACTCTTTAATACCCTTGGCACATCCTCTACCACGCCTAATCGAGGTTGATGAAGAACTAACATGACCTGCGAGATACAATAACAATAAAGAAAATGCAATGGTAATAAACAAATGCAAATTTAAATAATGTGAATACAAATCATATCAAATAAACTTGAGGTGGGCTGTGAAGAAGTCGAAGGGTCTGCAAAATACAATGAGAATAAACAAGTTATATATATGAGCATAAATAAATGTATGTGTAAATAATTTTCATCACCCTTAAAGCAAATTTATATACCTACAGATGGCTCATAAGCTGATGATGATAGCTGCTGTGGTGCCACTGATGATGGACGCACCGATGGTAGGCGTGGAGGCTGAGTACATGGTAGCTGCTGTGGTGCCACTGATGGTGGTCGATACGGTGGTACTAATGGCCCCTCAGATGGTGGTGGCACTAATGGCCCCTCCGATAGTGGTCGATGTGATGCCTCCTCTGATGGTGGTGCTACTGATGTCCTGTTATGTAGCACATCAGACATCATGCGCCGGGGATGATCAGGCTTCCTCTTCCTTCCCATAATAATCTGCAAGCAATATAACATTAATTGAGATTAGAAACATAGACAATGGTTTGTCATCAACTATAATATGACATTAATTAAACTAATACAATTAGAAAGACAAAGTAAATTAAGAAATTGATGATTAACTACAACCTTGGCCTTAATTGAATTACTAATGTTGATTAAATATCAGCCTATTTGAACATCAACTGTTTCCCCTTCTGCGGCTTCCCTCACCCAACCAACTTCTTCATCACGAAGCATTATATTTTCTTCCAATTGTTGGCTCATGTATGGCTCGATTTGTGGATCAGTCGAACTCATATCAAATAAACCTCTTTGAGACATCTTCACCACGACTTGCCAGTCTGGTTGTAACGGGTCTGCAACATACCAAACTTGCTCTACTTGGGACGCCAAGATGAAAGGTTCATTGGTAATTCGATCATCTCGGTACAACAAATGATTGAAGTTCACCAACGTGAAATTGAAAACATCTTCTTTCTTTCCGTGAATGTTGTCAATCCAATCACACTTAAACAACACATGTTTCTTCTCATTGGAATATCGAATCTCAACAATATCTGTCAATTGTCCATAATAGTACACAGACCCCACACGAGGATTCTTGTCTTTTCGACTAGCATAACTTATGGTATCTGCCTTCAAAGCTACACCACAATTTTGTGTGGCTCGACGATCATCCATGGCCTTTACTCGATACCGAAACCCATTCAGTATATACCCGTTGAACCTCCTTGCCAGGTTATGAGGACCATTTGCCAATAGAATAATCTCTTCAGAAAATATGACATCAGTAGTCCTTCGCAAAGTTTGGACCTATTTAACACGAAAATGTAAAATTTAAAATGTAGATCGACTTAAGTAACTAGAATCTATAGAGTTAAATACATACATGTTCCTTAAACCAAATGTGAAAAGTTTCAAAATGTTCACGCCGAAGTTGATGATCGTCGACACGAGGCATTTTGAGCTTAAGTACTTCAAGGTGTTTGCTGTGTAGATTGAAATTTTAGCAATACAAAAAATTTAGTTGAAAATTCAATAAAACATAATAAAATATTGAGTGAGTGACTTAACCTACTTTATGAATGGTTGAACCGCGCTTGTATTGAATAAGATGTACCGATGAGCTTGTACCCAAGAAGTATTATCAAGATAAAAGCTTGTGTTTTCACCAATAGCATGACCCAAATTATCAGCACCACTATAGTTCCTCACGGGTCGACTAGATTTGGTTTCCACATCATTGAGATATTGTGCACAAAAATTCATGCATTCTTCCATAAGATATCCTTTAGCAATTGATCCTTTAGGATGAGCTCTATTACGCACGTATTGCTTCAAAGTAAGAAGATACCTCTCAATTGGATACATCCATCGAAACTGAATCGCTCCACCCAATAAGGCTTCATCAGCTAGATGTATAGGCAAGTGCTCCATTATATCAAAAAAAACTCGGAGGAAATATTTTCTCTAGATGACAAAGTGTTATAGCGATACGATCTTGAATATATTGCAAATCCGTCGCACGATTCACTTTCGAACACAATTGTCTAAAGAAATTGCTCAATTCAATCAAGGGTTCAATTACATTCTTCGGTAACGATCTTCGAATAGCCAATGGAATAAGTTGTTGCATCAGAATATGACTATTGTGGCTCTTAAGACCCCCAATGCTTCTATCATGTAAGCGCACACGACGTGATATATTGGATGAATACCCGTCGGGAACTCTTACTTCCTTCAACACTTTCAAGAACAAATCTTTCTCATCCTTGGTCATCGTGAATTATGCTGGTGGTAAATAGGCTTTATTCGACCCTCTTAACTGCAAATGTAGAGGTTTTCTAATATTCATATCTTGTAAATCACGCCGAGCATTAACACCATCCTTCGATTTTCCTGCAACCCCTAATATTGTCCACAACACATTGTCACAAACATTCTTCTCTATATGCATCACATCGAGGTTGTGTCTTATTAGATTGTGCTCCCAATATGGCAATTCATAAAAGATACTCTTTTTCTTCCAACTATGGGTGCGATGTCTATCTTTCTCCTTCTCTACATGTCTCCTATGCCTCTCCTTAAGGTCATCCCTCTTGTATTGGGTTAAAATACCCTCAGATTCTAATTGTAGCAACATCTCAGTTCCAGACAACAATTTTGGTTTGAGTCTGACTTCCCGACTACCATCAAATGATACTTTATCCTTCCGGAATTTATGGCCAGTAGGTAAAAATCTGTGATGACCCAAGTATGATTGTTTCCTACTATGCTTCAACCAACACGATTGAGTTTCCTTATTGCAACAAGGACATGCATATTCGCCTTTAGTGCTCCATCCTGACAAGTTTGCGTATGCAGGAAAATCACTAATTGTCCACAGTAAAGCTGCATGCATTTGAAACATTTGATTTGTTGATGCATCAAATGTTGACACACCCTCATTCCATAGTTCTTTCAACTCCTCAATCAACGGTTGCATATACACATCAATCTTGTCACCAGGTCCTTTCGGGCCGTCAATAAGCACGGATAAAATTAGAAATGGTTGCTTCATGCACATCCATGGTGGCAAGTTGTATGGAATGAGCACAACAGGCCAAGTGCTATGAACTATGTTCATCGTCCTGAATGGGTTAAAACCATCAGATGCTAAGCCAAGCCTTACACTTCGGCAATCATTACTAAAGTCAATATTCCGATGGTCAAAATCTTTCCATGCAAGGGAGTCAGCAGGATGCCTGAAGACACCATCATCAGTTCGTTCCTCTGCATGCCATCTCATTAACTTGGCCGTCTTCGATGACATAAACAACCTCTGCAACCTTGGCTTTAAAGGAAAATACCTCATCTGTTTTGCAGCTATTTGTTTGCCACCTTTGTTAGGACCATTTGAACCACCATCACCATTTGATTTCCATCTAGAACTGTTACATATGACACATTTATCAAGATTGGCGTCCTCGTTTCGAAACAACATGCAACTGTTGGGACATGCATCCCACGTCTTATACGTGAAGCCCAAATCTGTTGTGACCTTTTGAGCTTTATAATATGAGTCCGGGAGTTTCACACCCAACGGGAACGCCTCATTCAATAACTCAAGCAACATGTCAACAGACTTGTCTGTCCACTGATTAAGCACCTTCAAATGTAGAAGTCGAACAATGAATGACAAAGATGTGAACTTCTGACAACCCGGATACAATTCACTTTGTGCATCTTGAAGAAGTTTGAAATACTTTGCAGTCTCTGCATTTGGATCGAGCTGGGGTTCAAATGCATGGGGATCAGGCCCCTGTGGTTCATCACCCTCAACACTTGTACCGGCATGTGGATTTCCCATAGCCCCTTGTATCATTCCAATCATATCATCCCCAATATCTGAATTAGCTAATGTTTCATTCTCTCGATTACCATGCAGAGATACGTAAGATTCCCCATGATTAATCCAATGTTTGTATTTTTTAAAAAAACCATTCAAAATCAGATGCTCTCGTACACTCTCTCGTACAAAATAGTATCGATTCTCACACTTCCTACACGGACAACTGATCATCGAACCTTCAACCCTATTGGTGTAGGCAAACACAAGGAATTTATCAATCCCATTAATGTATTCGCCCGACATCCTATTTGGCAAATCGATCCAACTCTTATCCATCATCTGTACACATCCACAAAAATATCTCATCAAAGTAACTCTAAATATAATACCTACGTATTCATGTACCATGATACCTATCCATCCAATTTCTCTCAAATAGGTAGGTAGTCTTATCCTAGTTAGTTATTTACCGATTTAATAGGAGAACATAAAAAATGAAGTACTTATACAACAATACGTGAGATCAATTAATTGAAGAAAAAAATGATATAATTTCATACTTTCTGAGTCATAACTTAAAAAACAAATAAATCATAACCAAACACCACATGAGGCACAACCAAAGATCTTATAAGTCTTAATTAAAATAATATCATAATTAACGAAGATAATTCATCATAACTAAAGAAAAAAAAAATGACATAACTAATGATGCATATGATAAATGGATGTGTATGGTAGAATTCTCCAAATTATTAGTATTCCATAATACTATGCGGCATTATTTATAAACTTGATAGATGAGTTATAGAAAAACACACTAATCAAGTGTATTGTCTCAAAAATTATTTAATAAAGATGGATCATTATTCTGTATATTATAATTTTGAACATCACATACATAATCTTATGTAACAAAGTAGAATAAGAAAGCCCAGTCCAAGTTTCTTTTCTATCTATATATATGGAGGCCCAATTACTTTCCATACTAGAAATTACTTCCACAAACACACCAGCAAAGATCAACCAGGTAACGTAAATACTTAAATGCCTCGCACGCTACATGTTGGGAACATTGTAAGATATGCTCTCCTTGAAAGAAAATGCAAAAACTACATATAATGAAATGATAGCAGAACTGCATTATCTATGTTTATGAAGTTCACAGACTAGATAGATGTACAGTACAACCAAATTAAGCACAGAACCATTACCTGTCGATAGAGTGGTGACTGGAACTTAAAATCCACCAAAAAATAAAGGCTTCAAGTTCCTGGATCAAGTCCCGGACTAAATTCCCAAAAGTTTATCAAATGATCAAAAAGACTACTTTTCGATACAGTTGTCTGCAAGAAAAACAGAACAAATGATATGTACATCAATAACAGTATCAGCAAAATTAAACTCATAATTTATTTTATTATAAGACTTAAACTTTGAGTTTTTTTTTTTTTTTTGTTGTAATTTTTCATATTATTTTTTATTGGACACTTCTTATATTATTGAGAATTGCATTACTTTAGTGATTAACTAGTGTATATAATATGAGAAATTTGTTGGATTATATTATGAAATTTGAAGTATACCAATGAAGTTTTTTGAAACTTTTTAATTTTTGGAACTAAACTGGATTTTAAAATTACTATTAGTTTAAAATTACTTAGACAACACTAGGTAACTTTTTCAAACAATACACTATTTCAGGTCTGTGTCAATAACAATACCACAGTTCTTCAAAACACTGTGACATGCCTAAGTTATTACATGGGACACCAGATTCCAAGTTAATTATACAAGTACTAATTTAATACAATCACAAACTCAGCAATTTTAAGTGAGCATATTCATATCCATAACACTTGTAGATACATAAATGAGTGAGCATGTATATCTCTATATCTAAAAACATAGAAAGCATTAGTCTAAATATTCCACAGTTTAGGCACATAATGGTCCAAAAATACAACCTCAACAACATCAAACCCAAAATGTTTCAAAAAAATAAAATGATTGGAAATAATGAGTGTTTCCATAAATGTTATTATTATTTATTTAAATATACAAATTAAGTGTTATTATTTATTTTCAAAAAAATAAAATGATTGGATGTTACAGATTATACAGATCTATATGTATATATACAGAGAGAGAGAGAGAGAGAGAGAGAGAGAGAGAGCATACGCAGAGAGAAGACTTGTTGTCCTCGCCGCCGGTACCTGTCGTCCTCGCCGCAGCACCACCGCACCACCGTTCGCTGTTCGCCGTTCGGCTTCGTAGGGATTTGAGGGAAAAAAATTTGTTCGGCTTCGTAGGGATTTAGGGATTTGGGTGAACTCGAGCGGCAAGATGAATAGGCAAGAGCGGGCCAAAATTTTTTTTCATTTTTTGCGACGGTAGGTTTCACACTGTCGCAAATGGCGACTATTTTGTTCATAAAACGACGCCGTTTAAATTAGACTTTTTTGCGACGGACATTTGCCGTCGCAATATGTAAACTATTTGTCTCAAAACATTTTTTTGGCGACGGTAAAACACAGCCGTCGCTAATACTGATGCATTTACTCCCTACCCGCGCATTTTTATTACCGACGGGGACGATGCCGTCGCTAAAGCCTCCATTTGCGACGGTTATAAGCTACCGTCGCAAAAAATCATTTTTTGACGTCGTCCGTGTTTTTTGCCCTCTTTTCTTGTAGTGTATCAATATGGGTTGTCCTTGCTAATTTATTTTTTCAATTCCCTTCCACAAACACACACAAAAAAAAAAAAAACAAACAAACAAACAAACAAATAAATAAAACAAAAACAAAAACAAAAAAAGCAAAGAAAGGTAATTGTCATCGTGGTGGTAGCGGCAATGAAACGATTAGGACTGATGGTGGTGGGGACAGTAATTTGACGTCGTTCTAAATTTAGTAGGGTGCATTAGTAATTAAAAACTATATTTGAAATATAAAAAATAAACTTACCCAACATGTCTGAGTCGATCCCGAATATTGGAATGCATAAATTTTATTATATAATATTCATATAGTATCGCTACATCCATTAAATTTATTTAGTTTGAATTCGTTTGAATGAATTTTTTTTTGAAAATTCAATCGGACAAATTCAATGGACAAATCATTAATCTTTATCAAAATAAAAAAATTTAGAATGAAACTTTTTATTTATTATGAAAGATCCACTTCATCCTATTAAATTCAGTATTGTTGAAAACTTTTTATAAATTTTTTACATTCGTATCATTAATTAATAATAATCATACATTCAAATCAAAATTTAACACAACCACATAAAGATTTAGGGGAATTTACAGGTTAATAGTGTTGGCTTATTTTTCTTACGAAGGAAAATACTATAAATGCGAGCGTGCCAGCAAGGATTGAAAAATCCTTACAGATTAAATTCAAGCTAATTATCAAGCGATTGTGTTGACAGTTCTTTCGCCTCAACAAAGAGGACTTCAAAATTGCCAAAGTGTAGAGAAAAGAAAAATTAAAAGAAGAATGAGGGAGACGGAGAAAGATGATTGAGTGAACAATCAAAGTAATAATTACTTACCTCTACTCCTATGCTTCGAAAAGGAAGTGCATTAAATGCTTCGAAAATGAAATGCTGAAAATAAATGCTTCGAAATATAAATTTATGTTAAACTACTTCTAAGATAAGGAAAATGACAAGAAATATTGAAATCAATTGTCTTTGATTTGAATTCTGGATCTTTACAATGTAACCATTAATGGCTATTTATAGAGGGAAAAATACAGCAATAACTACTTAGTAACTACCCATTTCTTCCATCTTCATTCTTGTCTTGCCATGTGTCCTTCCACTCATCCACTTTGTCCTTCATATTCTCCATCATCTCTATAACTTATTTTAACTTCCAAATGAATAAGAAGATGCCACGTGTCCTGCAATTATATAAATAATAAAAATTACAGATTTATGGTGTCAACATTACCCCCCGCGGCCCTTAAAAATGATATTTACTTGAATTTTTGAAGGGCCGAACCAAGCACATGACTAATCTAGGCAACAAAGTGCTTCGAATGATATAACAACACCAATAAGGTGCTTCAAATGAGTATGAAATTATGACTAGATGACCAATAACAAGTTTCAAATGTGGTATAAAAAACTAAATTCATTGTTCGAAGGTCTTGCGGCATAGTTTTGAAGGAACAACATCACCCCTCGAAGGTTGGAAGCATTGATACAGGATGATGATACTTACAATGAAGTTTCAAGATTAGACTTGACGCTTCAAATGTTTCTTCGAAGCTTTATACAGTTTTGAAGGTGAAGTAATCAACATTCGAAACAACTCTTGATGCTTCGAATGTATCTTCAAAGCTTTATATAGTTTCGAAGGTGAAGCAATCAACCTTCGAAACAACTCTTGATACTTCGAATGTATCTTCAAAGTTTTATATAGTTTCGAAGGTGAAGTAATCAACCTTCGAAACAACTCTTGATACTTCGAATGTATCTGCAAAGCTTTATACAGCTTCGAAGGCGAAGTAATCACCCTTCGAAACAACTCTTGATTCTTCGAATGTATCTTCGATGCTTTGACTGTGTACATACAAACAACTGGCCATCAATTTGAAAAGATAAGCCATTCTCAACCATTTATTTAAATGCATAGGCTTTTTCTAGCCAAGTTCATACATTTTAAATGGTCATCCCTTATTCTTAGTGCTTCGAACTCATAAGAACAATTTGTTAATTTTATTAGCCACATCATTAGAATTATATTTTGATGTGAACCACAAATCCAAAAAGGATTTTGAACACCAAAAGTCATGGTATAGTGTGACCATGAAAATTCATACTTTTTGACATTTTGAAAAATGTCAAAAATTTTGAATTCATGAATAGTGGCTTGTTCATTATTCTTAACCATGTTTGTTTTAAAAACAAGACTTTCGCCGAATTGATTTTCATAATTATTTAGCAAAGTGGGTTGTTTTTCTATGTTAGCCATTAATGGCTTATGAAAATCACCCATAAATATGTTATTTTCATGATTTGATTCTCTAAAATTTGGTTTTTGGATCCCCCGAGTCATACATGGAACATCATTTTTAGCCAAATTTGGCTCAAGAACATGCTCTTTCGTTGTATTAATTTCATAACTTGGCTCTTTAAAAACAGACTCTTGAACCCCTCGAGCCATTGATGAAATCAACTCTTTGCTTTTGCTATTTTTAACCATGGAAAAATTCTGAAAAAATGCACCAATTCCGGCCATTAAAGCCTCAGTTAAAGACTTGGTAGTGAGAGTTGATAACTCATCATTCTATTGGCGAATTTTCATATCAAGTTGATGAATTTCTCTAATTAAATGGTGTCTTTTTCTTCCACCAAATAATATTGTAAGGGATGAAAGTTTATTTCATCAAGAAAATGGATCTCTTCTTGAAGATCCAAAACTTCTCTTTCACGCCAATATATTTCATATTGACAAGTTCGAATGGCGAAATCCAAATCGTTTGTCATTTCTTACACTTGGCAGTCCCATCGGGTGTGCCAAAAATTGTTGGCTTATCTTTCCTACGAAGGAAAATATTATCAATGCGAGCGTGCCAGCAAGGATTGAAAAATCCTTACAGATTAAATTCAAGCCAATTATCAAGCGATTGTGTTGACAGTTCTTTCGCCTCAACAAGAGGACTTCAAAATTGCCAAAGTGTAAATAAAAGAAAAATTAAAAGAAGAATGAGGGAGACGGAGAAAGATGATTGAGTGAACAATCAAAGTAATAATTACTTACCTCTACTCCTATGCTTCGAAAAGGAAGTGCATTAAATGCTTCGAAAATGAAATGCTGAAAATAAATGCTTCGAAATATAAATTTATGTTAAACTACTCCTAAGATAAGGAAAATGACAAGAAATATTGAAATCAATTGTCTTTGATTTGAATTCTAGATCTTTACAATGTAGCCATTAATGGCTATTTATAGAGGAAAAAATACAGCAATAACTACTTAGTAACTACCCATTTCTTCCATCTTCATTCTTGTCTTGCCATGTGTCATTCCACTCATCCACTTTGTCCTTCATATTCTCCATTATCTCTATAATTTCTTTTAACTTCCAATTAATGAATAAGAAGATGCCACGTGTCCTGCAATTATATAAATAATAAAAATTACAGATTTATGGTGTCAACAAATAGTACCTTTAAAAATTAATTACAAATTTATGATTTATGATTTTATTTTAATATTTATAAAATTTATAATTAATTTGAATTTTTTAAATATATATCCACTTTTTATTTTTATTTTTATTTTTATTTTTTAGAGGGGTAATATATCCACCTTGACATGCAATAATTTTCACCTTTTTATGCTGACTTTGTGTTCAACAAAAGTCAAACAGATTACCAAAATTACCTAGGAGGGGTGTGTGTGGGTTGGGACTACGAAATTTTCAATCAGCTAGATTGAAAATTAGAAAAAATTAATTTGTATTTATTCATCAATTTAGTAGATGTGAATTGAGCGAATTGACAGGTTAATAGATTGATGCGAATCGATTTGACGGTGTAAAATTTTATAAATTTTTAATATGATTTAACTTGTGCACTTTCTAAAAAAAAATTATTATAGTTAATGACTTAAAAAAGTATTACAATTACTGTATACCTCATTTAAAGAAAGAAACTTTGAAACTTTAGAATATTACAATCACTACATGTCTCATCTATATATTACAATCACAACATGCCTCATCCACATAAACTATTACAATATGTGTGATTCTTAAAATATAAAAACAATTTAAATCACCAAAACCATGAACAGAGCAGCAGAGATTGTATGTCTCTGTATTGTTACATCTATATCTTTTTTTAAAATAAAAACCAACTAGCGTATATCATCTTTTTAATTTATTATTTTTAGAGGTAGATTTAAAAACCAAAAAATATAGATAAATAATACATTTATTTTTTTCAATTCAAAAAATATATTCAAGTTGAAAATTCTTTTTCAACAGAATAAATTTAACAGAATATTTAAACTTTTTTTCAATTAAAAACACAAATAGAATATCTAAATAAATTGAAAACACAAAGTTTTACAAATTACTAAGGGTGCTCGCGGTTTGGCGGTTCGGTTGCGTTCAAATGAATCTTAAATCCGTCACCTGTCTAAAATTAGGCGGATTGGAAAAAAATAATTCGCAACCGTTCGCTTGTCATCACGCATCTGTTCAAAATACGGCGAATTGGTTCGGTTTAGACGGATCGATATATCCGTTGCTCACGCCTACCATTGACCACAACTTTGTTTGAGTAGTCTAATTTTTTTGATTTTTTAAATAATTTAATTTGGCTAAATTAATTCTATTTGAAAAAAAAAATTAAATTTTTTTGATATTTTAATTTTTTAAAATAAAAAATAAAATAATTATAATTTAAATATAATATTTTATCTTATTAACTTATTTAATTTATTTTATCTTTATATATATATATATATTTATTCCCAACTATAAGTAAACCCACTTGCCAAAGCAATGTATTTGTTTGACGAATCTAATTTTTTTGATTTTTTAACTAATTTAATTTGGCTAAATTAGTTTTATTTGGAAAAAAAATTTAAATTTTTTTGATATTCCAATTTTTTTAAATAAAAAATAAAATAATTATAAATGAAACAATTAGGACTCGATCATGAGTTTATGAATGTCTAATTAACTTGATTTTTAACATAAATGATATGCTCGACAAACCTTACAATATAAACGGTTTAGATTATTGAAAAAGACTCGATATGAGCCTCTACGAGAATTCACAGCAGGCCCTAACTTGGAGTCACAACAGCATCCTATGTCCGGTTGTTCTCCTCACATCCTAATTTGAACAAAATTAAGATAATGATAAAGAAAAACATATCTTCAATTATTATTATTATTATTATGATGATGATGATTATTATCTTTTTCAATAATTCTACGATTCTAACAATCTTATTAAAAATACAAATGGTCAAATGTAATTGGTTGTGAAAAAAATAATAATATTTAAACCTCCAATGACATTTGGACATGAATGCTTTTAGTAGGATTGTTCGTAAGATTTTAAATAGATGTAGTATTGCTCTATTTTTTTATATTTTATATATATTTTTTTTGGGTCTTGCTATCCAAATTAAAGTAGGATTGATTGAGACAAGTGTTTTGTTAGGAGTAAATCACTCTCAAAATACTAATCCACTTCGTTATTATTAATTTAGTAAATAGAGGGACTTTTGTATCAATGGCAGTTTATGCATAGGACACAAGAAAGAAGAAAGAACCCAATTTGGGAAGAAACAAAGAAAGAAAGAGATCACGGCGAAGAGTTGAAAAAAAATTAATTGGTGAGAGAAAAGTTCCATTTTCAGTTGTTTCCTCCTCTTCTTCTTTTTCTTTTTCTTTTTCTTTTTTTGGGGGGAGGGGGCTAAGTATTTGTATGCATGTATTGAGGCCTCGTTTGGCAAGTGAAAAAGTCACTAAAAAAATTAAAAAATCAACAATTCATACTAAAAAATTAAATATTTCATTTTCTCTTTACTTTTTGTACTTCTTTTCGTAAAAAGTCAAAAAGTCATCCCAAACATATTAGTTTTTTTTATGTCACATTTTAGCCAAAAAACTAAGAAGTTACTAAAAAAATCTGTTCTCAAACGAGGCCTGAGTATTATGTTTTAATTCGAAATTGAATTTAAGTTCTCAAATAGGATTTCTTGTTTCTTTCCCATGAAATATAGCAAAAATATCAATATGGGTTGTCCTTTCTAATTTATTTTTTCAATTCCCTTCCACAAACACACACACACACACAAAAAAAAAAAAAAAAAAAAACACAAACACAAACACAAACGCAAACAAATAAATAAATAAAACAAAAACAAAAACAAAAAAAGAAAAGAAAGGTAATTGCCATCGTGGTGGTAGCGGCAATGCAACAAGGAAAATGAGTTGGACCCCCAGTGGGAGTGCTGGGGGTCATCTCTGATTGGCCCAAAAATTATTATTATTATTTTTTTGGTTTTGAGCCATTAGCAGTGTGCCAACTGTCACTGGGGGTGCTGGGGGTCGCCCCCCACTGGGGGTCCCCAGCATTGCCCATGCAACAATTAGGACTGATGGTGGTGGGGATAATAATTTGACGTCATTCTAAATCTAGTAGGGGGCATTAGTAATTAAAAACTATATTTGAAATATAAAAAATAAACTTACCCAACATGTTTGAGTCGATCTCGAATATTAGAATGCATAAATTTTATTATATAGTATTCATATAGTATTGCTACATCTATCAAATTTATTTAGTTTGAGTTCGTTTGAATGAATTTCTTTTTGAAAATTCAATCGGACAAATTTAATGGACAAATCATTAATCTTTATCAAAATAAAAAAATTTAGAATGAAACTTTTTATTTATTATGAAAGATCCACTTCATCCTATTAAATTCAGCACTGTTGAAAACTTTTCATAAATTTTTTACGTTCGTATCATCAATTAATAATAATCATACATTCAAATCAAAATTTAACACAACCACATAAAGATTTAGGGGAATTTACATGTTAACAGTACCTTTAAAAATTAATTACAAATTTATGATTTATGATTTTATTTTAATATTTATAAAATTTATAATTAATTTGAATTTTTTAAATATATATCCACTTTTTATTTTTATTTTTATTTTTTAGAGGGGTAATATATCCACCTTGACATGCAAAATTTTTACCTTTTATGCTGACTTTGACACAAAAGTCAAACACATTACCACAATTGACTAGGAGTGCTGCGTGTCAGTTGTGATTACCAAATTTTCAATCCATTAGATTAGTGAATTAGAGAAAATTAATCTGTATCTGTTCGTTAATTTGGTAGATATGAATTGAGCGAATTGATGGATTAATAGATGAATACGAATCGATTTGACAGTTTAATATTTTATAAATTTTCAATATGATTCAACTTGTACACTTTCTAAAAAAAAATTATTATAGTTAATGACTTAAAAAAGTATTATAATCACTGTATGCCTCATTCAAAGAAAGAAAGTTTGAAATTTTAGAATATTACAATTACTGAATGTCTCATCTATGTATTATAATCACAACATGCCTCATCCACATAAACTATTATAATACATGTGATTTTTAAAATATAAAAACAATTTAAACCGCCAAAATCATGAACAGAGCAGTAGAGATTGTATGTTTTTGTATTGTTACATCTATATCTTTTTTTAAAATAAAAACCAACTAGCATATATCATCTCTTTAATTTATTATTTTTAGAGTTAGATTTAAAAATAAAAAAATATAGATAAATAATACATTTATTTTTTTCAATTCAAAAAATATATTCAAATTGATTTTTTTTTTTCAACAGAATAAATTTAACAGAATATTTAAACTTTTTTTCAATTAAAAACACAAACATAATATCTAAACAAATTAAAAACACAAAATCTTACAAATTACTAAGACCCCGTTTGTTTTGGGGTATGAGAGGGGGATTGGAATTAGGATAGCTGTGGGCCTTATGTAATGTGCTGTTTGTTTACAAAGTTGAGGAAAAGATTGCTAACCCGAAGGGCTTAGGATAGACCTTGCAGATGGAATTCGGATGGGCCTCAAAGACTTGGTATTAGAAAAATAGTCTGGCGGACTAGAAATTTTTTATTTTTATTTATTTTTTATTTTATTTTTTACATGTCGGACATTTTTTTTGAACATTAATGTTTAATTTTTTGTATTTTTTGTTAAGTAAAAATCATTATTTTATTTATTTTATTTTTTTCCGAAATTTTTTATTTTATTTTATTTTTTAAATTTTTTTTACATGTTGGACATTTTTTTTAAAACGTTAATGTTTAATGTTTTTGTATTTTTTTTATTTGTTTTATTATTTTATATAAAAATAATTTAATAATCCCTACACTAACAACTATCATCAAAACAAACACAGTTTTACTTAATCCCCTCACTAATAATCCCTTAACTATTAATCCCCTTACTATCAATCTCCTTCATTCTACCTCTGAAAACAAACGGGGCCTAAGGGTGCTCGCGATTTGGCGGTTCGGTTGCGTTCAAATGAATCTTAAATCCGCCACCTGTCCAAAATTAGGCGGATTGAAAAAAATCAATCCGCAACCGTCCACTTGTCATCACGCATCTGTTCAAAATGCGACAAATTGGTTCGATTTGATCGGTTTAGGCGGATCAATATATCCGTTGCTCACATTGACCACAACTTTGTTTGAGTAGTCTAATTTTTTTGATTTTTTAACTAATTTAATTTGGCTAAATTAATTCTATTTGAAAAAAAAAATTAAATTTTTTTGATATTTTAATTTTTTAAAATAAAAATAAAATAATTATAATTTAAATATAATATTTTATCTTATTAACTTATTTAATTTATTTTATCTTTATATATATATATATATATGTATATATTTTTAGTCCCAACTATAAGTAAACCCACTTGCCAAAGCAATGTATTTGCTTGAGTAGTCTAATTTTTTTGATTTTTTAACTAATTTAATTTGGCTAAATTAGTTTTATTTGGAAAAAAACTAATTATAATTATGTATATATTACACTAATAGGTAAATTACACTAATAGTTCCTATAGTTTGGGGATTGTGTTACTTTGGTTCCTGACTTTTCAATTGTGATACATTTGACCCTGAATTTTGAATCTTGTTCCAAATAAGGACGATTGAAGATATCATTAGATTTTTCAAGGGTAAAATCGTCAATTTGATAAAATATAAACTAATTTGACAAAAATAAATGTCAAACAATTATTTTTGAATTTTTAAAAATTATTTCTACCCACTAAAAATAAAATTATGTAAAATTGATAAATCTTTTAGACATTTATTTATTTTTTTACCAAATTAATTTTTATTATGTGTTTGGATAATAATCATGTAAAATTAATTTTTAAAAATTAATCATGAAATTTTTATTAAGTTTTATCAATTTTACATAATTTTATCATTGGTGGATAAAACTAATTTTTTAAAAATTAAAAATATTTTTTTGACATTTATTTTTATCAAATTAGTTTATATTTTATTAAATTGACGATTTTGCTCTTGAAATTAAATAATGACATCTTCAATTATCTTTATTTAAAATAAGATTCAAAATTTAAAGTTAAATATGTCACAATTAAAAAATAAAAAATAAAAAATAAAAATATTTAATCCGCCCATGTATATTTTTAGTCCCAACTATGAGTAAACCCACTTGCCAAGCTATGTAGTATTTGTTTCATATGACACAACCCAATGGAGATCAACGTCCATTCATAGATTCCAAGGGCATTGCTTGATGGATTCCGATGTGGGTCCTAAACATAAATTCCAACAAAGCCATATCTGATTCCTATGACTTATCCATAATCTCAAAACGGTGGTGTTATGGAGTTGTTTGTTTGGGGTTTTTTAAGTTAACTTATAATTTTTAATTTTGAAAAAATTATTTTGAATTATTTGATTAAACTTATTTGAAATAGTTTATGATTGTAATAACTTATTTTAATTTAAAAAAGTTGATTTTGAGAAGCTGCTCATGCTTATTTCTGCTTATCAGCTTCTGATGTGGACATGTTAATTTACGATTATATTCTTAGATTTTTTTATTTTTTATTTTTTTAAAAATAGAAAAAGACCCAAATGAATTATAGATTATTATTATATTTTTTATGAGAAATGTAGACAAGTAGTGAATAATAAAAAATAAAAATTAATTGAAAAAGCTACTTCACAATTTATTTAACAAATACTACTCAACAACTTAAATCTATAATCTAACAGTTACACCAAATAGATTAACAACTTCTGATTAAAGTCATAATTTATAATCTGTTAAGTTATAATCTATATGTTTTAACAGATACACCAAACGAGGCCTATAAGCACTTATTAATATATATTATGACATTATTATTGATTTCACCTATTACATAATTATAACTATTCAAAACTTCTAAAATTATGTTACATCATTTGCTAATACACTAATTAATATACCAATTGGTGTATATAATATTATTCATCTCAAAATATTAGTTCTTTTGGGAAATTTAATTTTTTTTGGTGATATAATTATTACACTTTAATAATATTAACTTTTTAAAATTATTTTTTGGTAGTATAATTATTACACTTCAAATAATATTAATGAATTTAAAAGATTTTAGTTCTTCATTTTTAAAAATGAATTAATATTTTGGGACAATAAAAAATGAAATAAGAGACTAATATTTTAAAACAGAGGGAGTATTTATTATAGTAATGCTACGGATCCAACCATAAAAATTCAAAAATTATTCAAAATTTGATATCAATGATTCAGATTGATTTCATACGTGATCCTTACACTTTATCAATAAAATTTTCACCACACATCTATTTCTGGATAAATTCTGTTCTCAAATTCTAACTTTTTTTGTATTTATTATCCCCATTAACTGTCAAAACTTTTCATAGAAATTTTCTTTTTGGGTGAATAATCATAGAAATTTTCTTTTCATAGAAATTTTTTTAAAAAAATAATAGGGAGATGTTACGATGTGCACCCTCAAAAAGGCGCACATGGTATGCCTTTTATATATTTTTCACAAAATTTCAAAACTTAAATCCAAATGTCATAACTTTTTCATTATAAAAGTCATAACTTTTTTTCACTGAAAAATATCATAATAAATTCTCAAAGTGTCATAACAAAAATCACAAAATATCATTAACATTATCATTCTTAATTTTAGAGTGCACATCATAAATTCACTATTTATTAACTTTATTAAAAAATGTCATAACACACATTACAAACAATTATAACATTTATCATAAAAAATCATAACTTTTTTACCATTTACATCATTTAAAATGGTGCACATTGTTAATTTCTCCAAAACGGTAATGTGAAAAGTCCAAAACCAGCATTCCAACTCAATAAATGTGTATATCATAATAAGAAGAGTAAAGGGTTTTAGTAAATTATTATTAATTTTTAAAAAAAAAAAAAAAAAAAACAGAGTAAGAAGCAGAGGAGGAGGAGAAAGAGGGAAGCTTCTCAAGGTAATGATGTTTCACTAAAAAGTGTGTTTTTTTTTTTTGGCTTTTGGAAGTAAAATTTCAAGAAGTCAATTGTTGCTTTGAAAAACATTCTATCTAATCTTCTTTTCTTTTCTTGTTTTATTTTTTGGATTGTGTTCATGAAAATAGTTTATATGGTGTTAATGCATTGTCAATTCAACAAACTCAATGAACAATTGGGATGATCTAAATTAGATAAAGAAACAGTACTTATTGTTTGATGGGTTTGATTTAATTCCATTCTTGTAAAAGTATTTTTAATCACAATTGGGATTTGCCTAAAATCTGAAGAGAGCTTTTTATTTTTTTTAATTTTATTATATTTTTGGAAGAGAATAGAGTATTATTAACCATGGCGAAATTATCTGTGTTTATAGATGCAGGCCCATATATAATATATTGTTTGATAGAATAGAATGCTTTTTCATAATTCTCAGCAATGTAGACACTTAAGGCCATCTTGGCATGTTCGGTAAAAGTCAATTTTTTGACTTTTTAACTTTTTTGGGTCATATCGATGTGTTTGGTTTGTTTTTGAGAGAGTGATTTTTTAAAAAAAATTTAGGAAGAGAGTTTAGAAATTTTTTTGGTTTGTTTTGGTTATATATTTTGAAAGTAATTTAGAAGTTTGGAATGATTTGATATTTTGTTGTAATTGAATAGAGAAAAGGTTGGGACCCCCGGTCGAGGAGACCCCAGCACCCCACTGGGTGCTGATTGGTAAGAAATTATTATTTTTTTTATTTTTTTATTTTTTCCTTCAATCACCAACCCCCACGTGTGTGTGGGGGTGGTGGGGGTGGGAGAGGAGTGGGGTCTCTAACAAAGTTGAATTGAATAGATGTGTGTGAGAGAGAAAAAATAATTGAGAATGAGAAAGAAAAAGTAATTCATTGATATGTAAGAGAGAAAGTGATTTTGAAAATTTTTTGAGAAAAATCACATACTAAACAAATTTTTTTTAAAAATAATTCAGAAACAACTCTCCCAAAAGCTAACCAAACAATATCTCTCTACTTCTGTACACTTTTTTTTTAAAAAAAAAATCAAAAAATCAACTTTTAATTAACTTTCCAAAATACTCCTTAATTGCTAAATAATAGAATGAAGCTCTTTATTCAGTATGAAAGATCCACTGCATCAAAATGAATTCAGTATTGTTGAAAACTTTTCATAAATATTTTAGATTCGTAGAATTAATTAATAACCATAAATTCAAATCAAAATATAACACAGCCACATAAAGATTTAGGAAAATTTACACGTCAGTGACACCTTTAAAAATCAATTACAAATTTATGATCTTAACTTTTAAAATTTATAAAGTTTTTAACTAATTTAAAAATATTTTTTTTCTAAATATTCACCATGTGAAGTAATCCCAAAGATTTATCCACCTTGACATGCAATAATTTCCACTTTTTTATGCTGACTTTTTAGTCAAACAACAATGATTCATCCCCCTTTTCCCCCCACCCCCTTTGACCCCCTCTCTCTCTTATTGGTTACTTTTTCTTTTTCTTTTTTTTCCTGCTTCTCCAATTACCCCCGCCACGTGACAAAGGGGGGTGAGGGGTGACCCCCAAAAGGGGGTCCCAAGCATTATTCTTAGTCAAACTACATAATTGGACTATATATTTGTTTCCTAAAAGTACTCAACTATTTGAATCAACATAGGATAATATGTTGGCCCACCTTAGACACAACACAATTATGATCAGACCGTCCAATCATAGATTCCAAGGGCATTGCTGGATTCTGATGTGGGTCGTAAACATAAATTCAAACGAAGTCTTATCCTCATTAACTGCCAAAAAAAAAAAAAAAAAATCTCAATAAATATGTGTAGATATATCATAATAAGAACAGTAAAGGGTTTGAGTAAATCTAAAAAACAGAGAGGAAGAAGCAGAGGAGGAGGAGAAAGAGGGAAGCTTCTCAAGGTAATGATGTTTCACTGAAAGGTGTTTTTTTTTTTTGTTTTTGTTTTTGGAAGTAAAATTTCAAGAAGGCAATTGTTGCTTTGAAAAACACTCTTATCTATTTTTCTTTTCTTTTGTTTTAGTTTTTGGATTGTGTTGCATGTGATCAAAATAGTTTATATGGTGTTGATGGGTTGCATTGTAAATTCATCAAACTTAATGAACAATTGGGATGATCTAAATTAGATAAAGAAACTGTACTTCTTGTTTGATGGGTTTGATTTTCTTGTAAAAATATTGTCAATCGCAACTGAATTGAGATTTGCCTAAAATCAGTGCAGAGATTTTTTTTTTATATTTTTTTTTGAAGAGAATTGAGTATGGTTAACCATGGAGAAATTATCTGTGTTTATAGATGCATGCCCACATATTTTTTGATTGAATGCTTCTTCATAATTCCCAGCAATGTGTTTAATGATTTTCTTTTTTCTATTTTTTCCCTAATTTTTCGTTGAATTTTAAGGAATACGTTACTGCACAATTCATTCTTCTTCCATATTATTTATGTATAATCTGATCTATTATTTTATTCTTTTATCGGAAAGAATTTCCGTCTTTGGTTACATTCGATAATTTTATTCAATTATGTGTTTTACAAAGAATTTGATACTGGTTTTTATGTGATTGATCATATCTAATTTTCTGATTATTGTATATGCTGATCATGTTGCTCACTAATGGTGTATTGGCTTCAATACTGTGATGCTGTCTTTAATTTTTCTTGCAGGTTCACTTTGATTTAATACATCAAATATTTCTTCTGCATTGTTCTTCTATCTTCTTCAAAAAAAATTTCTTGAGCAGAAGTTCAGTGATAAATTTATCTCAACGACCCGAATCAGATGGAAGGGGGTGGCAAACCAGATAAAACAGAATTCACAGAATGCTGGCGGACAAGTTGGAAAACACCATACATAATGCGACTGGCTCTATCAGCCGGCATTGGAGGGCTCCTATTTGGTTATGACACCGGTAATACAAGGTTTTTCCATTCATTTTTTTTCTTTTGGGATGATGGTAACACGAGCTAAGCTTATAAGAGAAGTTTAAATTTATAGGAGAGAAGTTTAAATTTGAGTTAAGTTCAAATTTGGTACTAGAATCCTAAAGAAACATTTGAGAAAAAAAACCTAGTGAAATCAGAGTCTTTTAGACCACGTAACTGACAAAACAAAACTTTTCAAGTATAGGAAAATGACATTATACCCTTGTACCCATTGCAATCCTGCTTTGACTCTTGCTGCTCCCAAAGTTCTAAAAATACATGTTCTACATTAGAATTCTTTTGTGGGTTGTAGGTGTTATTTCTGGTGCCCTGCTGTACATCCGGGACGACTTCAAATCTGTCGATAGGAAGACATGGCTACAGGCAAGTTAATTGCTTACACATTTCAATTGATCTCTCTTGAAATCATTCTCAATTCATATCTTTCTTTTATGTGATGATTTATCGTATACCTTCCTCAATCTGCAGGAAACCATTGTGAGCATGGCAGTTGCAGGAGCTATAATTGGCGCAGCCTTTGGTGGATGGATGAACGACAAGTTCGGGAGGAAAAAATCGATTCTTATGGCTGATTTTCTGTTCTTTATCGGTGCAATAGTCATGGCTGTTGCTCCGGCTCCCTGGGTGATAATTATTGGACGAATACTTGTCGGTCTTGGAGTTGGAATGGCTTCCATGACCTCACCTCTCTATATTTCAGAAGCTTCTCCTGCTAGAATTAGGGGAGCACTTGTCAGCACAAATGGTTTGCTGATCACCGGAGGACAGTTCCTGTCGTATCTCATCAACCTCGCATTCACAAAGGTGTGAAGATTGATTATCTCCTTTGATTTTTGTAACTCCTTTTTTTTTTTTTTTTTTTAAATTTATTTTATTGATTGTGTTAATGTTAATCCCTCCAAATGAATGTGTTCCAGGCACCAGGTACCTGGCGATGGATGGTAGGGGTTGCTGGTGTTCCTGCTCTTGTTCAGTTTATACTGATGCTGTTACTTCCTGAGTCTCCTAGATGGCTCTATAGACAGGTAATACATCAGTATGCAATTTTATGCTATTCCTACTTTTTCCACTTCATAAATGGGCAGAAGTTTGATTACATCGTGTTCAGAGTTGGGTGATGAAAAGTTTGATTACATCGTGTTCAATTGCCTTTGCTCACCATCCAAGCAACCATTGGATTGGGAGAGTCAGAGTCAAAAAGAGAATTCCTCACTTGTTTATCTCATTCAAAACCGTGCATGAGACTTTCAACTCACATGGCTCCTAAGTGATAAAAGAAAGATCTCATCTTCTTTCTTTTTTAATTCCTCATCATTTTTTTTTTCTTTTTTCTTTTTTTGAATGTACGAACTGTACATATTAGTTTGAACCTTGATGGACTTATAAACAGACTTGCCATTTCATGCAATTTGGATAACAGTTTTGTCCTTTGAATTGATAATCAGAATAAGGTACACGAGGCCCAGGCCATCTTAGAGAAGATCTACCCTGCTAACGAAGTTGAAGAAGAAATGAAAGCCCTACAATCATCGGTTGAAGCTGAAAAGGTGGAGGAAGCTGCCATCGGGGATGGCATGTTTTCAAAAATAAATAGTGCTTGGAAAAACGATGTGGTTAGGAGAGGCCTCTACGCAGGGATCACAGTTCAAGTGGCTCAGCAATTTGTGGGTATAAACACTGTCATGTATTACAGTCCAACCATAGTTCAACTGGCCGGTTACGCTTCAAATAAGACTGCTTTAGCTCTCTCTCTCATCACTTCCGGTCTCAATGCTCTTGGCTCAATTGTTAGTATGGTTACTGTTGACAGATATGGGAGGAGGAGGTTGATGATTTTGTCGATGATTGGGATTATTGTCTGCCTCGTGGCCTTATCGGTTGTGTTCTTCCAAGCTTCTGTTCACTCTCCACCAATTAGTAGGTTCGAATCCACGCGATTTGGCGGGAACTCTACGTGTTCAAGTTATTTGTCAGCACAGGATGCATCATCTTGGAGTTGTACGAAATGTTTGAAAGCAGCATCAGACTGTGCATTTTGTGCTAATTCACCTAACAAAGTAAGTTTTGATACATTGCCCTCTTTTTTCTTTTAACTCCTTCAGTGAATCAATCTATTTGAACCTTCATGTTTTGTCATCCTAACAAATGTTGATTACCATTGAGTTGTTTATGTTCACAGTTTTTTGTTTACATTTACAGAAGTTTTTGAAAATTCTAAGTAAAAACTGTAAAAAATTATAAAATAGTTCACAAGATTTATTAAATTACTGTAACAAAAAAAATTATTTTCACTTGTTTTGAGAACAAGTTTTTTTGTTCATTCCTACATTTCTCACCCTGCCACCACCCCCCAGCCTATCATCACTGCCGGCCACCACATCCGGCCACCTCCAACATCAAGCCACTGTTGCTGGCAACCCGCTCTAGTACCGCTGTCAGCAACCTCCGGCCACCACCTCTTTCTTGTTAATGGCAACCACCTTTGGCCATCACATCCGGCAACTACTTCTGGCTTTATGCAACCAACCGCTGAAGACCACCTTCAGCAACAATCTTTCCACCGAAAATGATTTATAGCCACTACCTCCTATCATTAGCAATGACCTTCGGCCACCATCCCCTAACGACAACCACCTGCAAACACCTGCTCTCACTTGTTTTCAAAACAAAATTTTGAAACACATCGATGTATACACACCAAAAATAAGTATAAACGTGTTTTGTAAACACTAATCCGTAAACGTTACCAATTGCGACTTTACTAATGTACTTTCCCCTTCATCAGTATCTTCCGGGAGCATGCTTGGCTGCAAGCGATGCTACGAGAGATGCCTGCCGCACAGAACATCGTACATGGTACACGAAGGGCTGTCCAACCAAATTCGGGGCTTTAGCAGTCCTACTTCTGGGATTGTACATCATAATGTACTCACCGGGGATGGGAACAGTACCGTGGATTGTGAACTCAGAGATATATCCGTTGAGATACAGAGGCATCGGAGGAGGGATAGCAGCAGTTAGTAACTGGATTTCAAATCTGCTCGTCAGTGAGACATTCTTAACTTTAACTGAGGCAGTTGGCTCTGCAGGCACATTCCTGCTTTTTGCCGGGTTTTCGTTTCTGGGACTAATAGCGATATTTTTCCTTGTACCGGAGACGAAAGGATTGCCATTTGAGGAAGTTGAGAAGATGCTGGAAAAGGGGTACAGGCCAAGCATTTGCTCCAAGCAAAAGGATGTCGATCCTGCTTGAGTTAACCTTAGAATCTGTTTTACAACTGTTTTAATTTAGATCAGTTGGAATTAGAATCTTGTCTCAGACTAATGGTAATTTTACCTATTAGATTGCCGTTTAGTCGCTAGACAAGATTATTTTTATGTTTTTTTTTTTTTAGAGATTAAAAAGAACATGAGATGTGATGTTTTTTCTTTAGCTTTATGAGAGGTTTATAATGGTTTGTTTATATTTTTTGACTCTTAATACTGTTACTATCCATGCAGTACTTAATTGTTTTAGCAATTCATGTTGTGTTGGTGGCTTGGATTCAGTGATAACATATGAAAGTTATTGTGGTGCAGATGCTGGAATTTTAATCTTATCAACTATTCAGAAATTGTTCATTTGAGTGGCGCTGTTTGGCAAGTAGGTTTTTGACCTTTTTTTTTGTTAAAATGTACAAAAAAAGATAAAACATGTTAAAATAGTCAATAAAATAAAATAGCACATCAAATTTATAATTATTTCATTTTTTTTTTCTCACAAATATCACATTCAACTACAAAAAAATTCAACCATCTTTCTAAACACACAAAATTTTAACTTATTAAAATAGTTCAAAAGTAAAATAGCTTACTAAACTAACAATTCCCCAAACGAATAATGGGGGAACACCCAACTAGGGGGGTGATTATTCAATACTCCCGGAGTATGGACACGTGGTGCTCCATAAAGTTTTGATTGGTGAAGAGACACAAGGGCCCACGATTTATGTTAGGGATGGGAGAACAACATGAGGCTAATTAATTGATAATTGGTTTGGAGTATGAACGCGTGGTGCTCCGGGAGTATTGAATAATTTCCCGAACTTAGGAAGGTAAAAATGTTTGGTTTAGATATTTGCTGGCAGTAGTGTTGTGAAGTGTATTGCATTTTTATTATGTACTGATATTCAGAGTAAGAAGCTTTTTGTGGTGGTGGTGGAACCATGTTAGACCTTTCACATCTCTTTCCTAAATGTAGGGGCATTGTGGAACCATATAAACAAAATAATTTTTAACTCTTGGTTCTTGATGATATCAATTATGCTTTCCATTCAAAGGGAATAACATGGGCCTTTGCAAGCATCTTTATGTTCCAAATTACTTTTCTATCATAAGATAAATATATTTTGATTTGATTTGATTGGATAGGTGGAGAACTTTGAAATTGGAGAGAAGGGCTTTTGAATACGAAAGATCCAGGCATGAGAGAGAGAGCAAAAATAAATCATCTATCTAATCCTCTATTTCATATCTGTCACGACCCAAACCCGGCCCTATGGGTTTAGCACCGTAACCGGCCAGTAATCCGAGATTACCGAAGGCCTGCTTAACAGTAGTACAGTAAAACAGAGTTCAGGGCCTGGCGGAAGCCAATACAGTAAATAAATAATGTCCATTGAGCTGTGACAGTCTGTATGCCAAAAAGATTTTTCATGCATTCACACATTCAAACAGTACAGTCTATACAAAATTTATGGTCACGCAGTAAAGGGACCTAATCCCTTGATAACAGTACAGTTAGTAGCTGACAGTC
This sequence comes from Camellia granthamiana, assembly GCA_036172215.1. NCBI lineage: Eukaryota > Viridiplantae > Streptophyta > Magnoliopsida > Ericales > Theaceae > Camellia > Camellia granthamiana. The sequence goes on along the minus strand of CM069909.1, from coordinate 147,904,690 downwards.
TATACAGTAATCCAAAACAGTACGGAGACAGACGGGGAAAAACAAAACACCCCAAAGCCATAACATGGCAACTCGGAACCTCGCAGTGAGGCACATAGGCTGGCTTGACAAAACTGGAGTCTAACCCACGCTCCTAGCTCCGATCTGGTGGCTGAGCACCTACATATATATATAAACAGTGAGCTAAGCCCAGTGAATAACATAATGCGTAAAGAGGTTAAGAATGAAATGTCCTTACAGTAATGAAAACAGTTCATTAAACAATATTCCAGTCTTTCAGTCAGAATAGTCATTCAGTCATATGTGGTACATCCATTAGCATAACAGTAAACAATAGGTCTTAAAGACCGAACAGTAATGATGGCCATCAATCAGTAAACAGTAGTGGTTCCGCGAGGGAACCGACAGAGATCTCTGTAACAGTAACAGTAAACAGTAGGGGCTAAGGATGCCACAGTACATTTTAGAATATAGGACATACATTCAGTCAATTAACAATAATCAATTCAGAAAACAGTTCGGTTAATCAGTCAGAAAACATTCTTAGTTGAACATATCTTTACACAATTGTTACTCACAGAGTTTGGGCTACGGTATGCTAGAGCGTGTTTCCCCAGTCGCCAACCCTACACAGTTCACAGGTTGAACACACACTAAGCTACACAGTTGGGAAATATCATAATTTAATCCTAATTTGCCTAGGTGTGTTCTACATCTATATCCTCATTAAGATGCCTTAAACTAGGCCTAAGAATGCCTAGAATGGGATGAGGATGCAAAAATACACTTAGAAAACATTTTGCAAAGTTTGCTGAAAATAGGAGCCTCGCTCAAGCGAGCCTTCCTTCGCTCGAGCGAGCTTCCAAAATCAAAGGCTTCGCTCGAGCGAGAAATCCTTCGCTCGAGCGAGCTGTTGAAACAGTAAAAGTACTGGATACTGAAATTTTACGCTCGAGCCACCAATCCTACGCTCGAGCGTAGCTTCGAACAAAGGTTGGTCGCTCGAGCGAAGAATCCTTCGCTCGAGCGAAGAAGCCAAATTCTGGAATTTCCAGATTTGTCTCCTAAGCTCAAACCAAGCATTCTTTCACTCAAAACTCAACCTCTTGGGCCCAAATTCTGGAAAACACATCTAAATTCAATGTATAACAAGTTTCAAAGCTCAATTTACGAATTCAAGCCCTAAAGGTGAGTCAATTAAAACCATTTTTCAAACCCATTTTTCATGAACAATGTTCAAACATGACATGCATGCATTCAAACCAATTTAAAGTTTCAAATCATGCTCTAATGAGTTCATTCTCTTCAAAACAAGTTGAAAACATGGACTTAAGTTTAAACATGAGCATGCATGTACAATTCTACTATGAATTCAACTCAAATTCCAACATTTCAACCATGCATGCATGAAATGAGTTCTAATTCAACACTATAGAACCAATTTATGTCTTAACTCTATAATTTGCCATGAATCTAGCAAGAATCAACCTTAAGGACATCAATGAGGGGTTGAAATTCACTTACCTAAGTCTTCAATTAGGAGAATACAAGCTGAAGTTTGTAATATATACTTCAATCTTCAAGCTCCTTAGCAAAACAACAAGATGAATGCACTCTCTCCCTCTCACTCTCTCTAAATTCGGTGGGGCTCTCAATTTGGCTGAGGAATTGTTCTGATTAAGTATAAACAAGGCCTCAAAGTATGTAAGGTAATGGCCACTAGGTGGCATTTTGGTAAATAAATCAAAGTTAGCAATTTATCACTATTTGATCTAATTTAATCATTCCTAATCAATATTCCGATAAATATATCATATAATCACATAAATTATACTGATCATGAAACACTAAACAATTCTCAGTTCGGCCGCCGATAAGGCCTTCAATTTGTAGTTTAAACATAAAAACACGAACAGATAATCAAATAATCGAAAAGATAAAAATACAATACCATAAACATGCTCAGTCAATTCGGTTCCAATTTTCAATCAGTCCGTTCGGTACTTCAGGTAGTTCAATTATCAGTCATAAGCAGTCCAGTTTAGCAGTAATCAGTATGTAATTCAGTAATTTATCGATAAACGGTATGGGGGTCGTTACAGTCTCCCTTCCTTATAAGAAGTTTAGCCCTCTAAACTCGAGTTACCTTCATTCTGGAAGAAAACAGGATTCAGCGGGAACAAATCAGGATATCGCCTAGCCATGTCATCTTCCCTTTCCCAAGTGGCATACACACCACCATGGTTCTGCCAGTCAACCTTCACTAACGGGATCTCTTTGTTTCTCAGTTTCTTGATTCGTCTGTTTACAATCTGTATCGGCCGTTCCTCGTAAGTGTAGTCATCACTCAACACGATACGAGTAGGCTCAATCACATGGAAGGGATCCCGGAGATAATCTCTCAACATCGAGATGTGGAAAACATTATGCATATGCTCTATTTCAGGAGGGAGTGCAACTTGATACGCCACCGGATTGATTTTCTCAATGATCTCATACGGTCCGACGTATCTTGGCGCTAACTTGCCTTTGACTCCAAAACGAGTCTGGCCCTTCATTGGTGTCACTTTCACAAAAACGTGATCACCCACTTCATACTCTCTGTCCCGTCTTCTGACATCCGCATAACTTTTCTGTCTACTTTGTGCAGTTTTCAGTCTTTGCTGTATCAGTTTTATCTTTTCAGTCGTTTCATATACAATCTCGGGCCCAAGCAAAGGCCCATCTCCAACTTCTGCCCAACAGATCGGAGATCTACATTTCCTGCCATACAATGCCTCGAAAGGCGCCATACCAATACTCGAATGGTAGCTGTTGTTATAGGCGAATTCAGCCAATGGCAAATGACTTTCCCAGTTTCCCTGAAAATCAAGGACACACATTCTCAATAGATCCTCCAAGGTTTGGATTGTCCTTTCTGACTATCCATCTGTCTGAGGATGATAGGCACTACTCAGCCTCAATTCAGTACCCAGTGCAGTCTGTAGGCTTTGCCAAAACCTCGATGTAAACTTCGAATCCCTGTCAGAAACAATAGACACAGGCACTCCATGCAGTCTCACAATTTCATCAATATAGATAACAGCCAATTTGTCCGCATTATAGATTGTCTTGACAGGTAAGAAGTGAGCAGATTTGGTTAGTCTATCGACAATAACCCAAATTGAATTCATACCTTTTCTGGAGCGAGGTAACCCAACGATGAAATCCATCGTGATATGCTCCCATTTCCACTCTGGTATGGGTAAGGGTTGCAATAATCCAGCAGGTCGTTGATGTTCAGCTTTGACTTGTTGGCAATGAAGACATTTGGACACAAAGTCGGCAATTTCTTTCTTCATTCCCGGCCACCAGAAATTCTGTTTCAAATCTTGGTACATCTTTGTATTCCCCGGGTGGATAGAAAATTTTGAATTGTGGCCCTCTTGCAGAATTCTTCTTTTCAGTTCAGTGTCATTCGGCACACACAGTCTTTCTTGAAATTTCAGTACATTGTTCTCAAATTTGAACCCCGGTCTCGGCTTAGACTCTCTTTCTTCGATGATCTTTTTCAGAAAGTCATCCAGTTGCTGTTTCTCTTTAACTTCTTCAATCAAGGCTGGTTAGGCAGAAATAGCAGCTATTGTTCCACCTTGTTCTCTCAAAACAATTTCAATTTCAGATTTTTCAAGGCCACAAAGCAGTTCTTTCTGTTCGGTAAGCAAACAAGCTAAGTTGGCAATTGACTTCCGGCTCAATGCATCGGCAACGGTGTTGGCTTTTCCCGGGTGATACAGAATCTGTAGATCATAGTCTTTGATCAGCTCTAGCCATCTGCGCTGTCTCATATTTAGTTCTTTCTGTGTGAAGAAATATTTTAAGCTCTTGTGGTCGGTGTATACTTCACATGTCGCCCCATAAAGGTAGTGACGCCAGATTTTCAATGCAAACACTACTGCAGCCAGTTCCAAATCATGGGTCGGGTAGTTCTTTTCATGTGGTCTCAACTGTCGGGAAGCATAAGCAATAACTCTCCCATTCTGCATTAAAACACACCCCAAACCCTTATGAGAAGCATCACTAAATACAGTATAACCATCCGTACCTGAAGGTAAAGTCAAAACCGGTGCAGTCACAAGTCGAGTTTTCAACTCTTGGAATGCTGATTCCCTTTGGTCAGTCCAGTCAAATGATGTCCCCTTCTGAGTTAACTGAGTTAATGGTAAGGCAATTTTGGAGAAATCTTTGACAAATCTTCTGTAATATCCAGCCAATCCCAAAAAGCTTCGGACTTCAGTCACATTTGTTGGTCTAGGCCAGTTCACCACAGCTTCAATTTTCTGCGGATCAACAGAAATTCCATCTTTGCTAACAACATGCCCCAAAAACATAACATGATCAAGCCAAAATTCACATTTAGACAATTTAGCATACAGTTTCTATTCCCTTAGGGTCTGCAGGGCAAGTCTCAGATGGTGTTCATGTTCTTCTCTACTTTTTGAATAAATCAGTATGTCATCAATAAATACTACAATGAAGTCGTCAAGGTATGGTTTAAAAATTCTGTTCATAAGGTCCATAAAAGCAGCAGGGGCATTCGTGACTCCGAATGGCATAACTAAAAATTCATAATGGCCATACCTCGTTCTAAAAGCAGTTTTATCAACGTCTTCCGGTTTAACCTTCAGTTGATGATACCCCGATCTGAGATCAATCTTGGAAAACACTTGTGCACCCTGCAACTGATCAAATAAATCATCAATACGTGGCAATGGGTATTTATTTTTCACAGTTATCTTGTTCAATTCACGGTAATCAATGCACAGTCTCAGTGAGCCATCTTTCTTCTTCACAAACAAAACAGGTGCACCCCACGGTGAAGTACTGGGCCTGATAAACTTCTTGTCTAACAGTTCTTGCAATTGCACTTTCAATTCCTTCAGTTCGGTTGGAGCCATTCTGTAAGGAGCTTTAGATATTGGCTGTGTACCCGGAATCACATCAACGGTAAATTCAATCTCTCTGTCAATCAAATCCCCTGGCAGATCATCTGGGAACACATCTGGGAATTCTCTGACTATAGGAACACAATTCACATCAGTTTTAACACTATCATCAGTAGACACAGTCAGCACAGAACACAGATATCCTTTACACCCCTTTCTAATTAATTTAACAGCTTTCACTGAAGAAATCAAATACGGAGGAGGTACTACTCCACTCCCATTAAACACAAATTCAGGCAAACCAGGTGGATGGAAAACTACTTGTTTTGTTACACAGTCTATAGTGGCATGATATTTTTGTAGCCAATCCATCCCCAATATTACATCAAAGTGATCAATGTTCAATGGCAGTAAATCAATAAACAGATGCATATCCCCAACAATAATCTCACAAGCAGGATACATATATGCACATGTCATGGATCCCCCAACAGGTGATGATACAGCTAGCAGATAATTCATGGGTTCTAAGGGTCTATTCAATTTCCGTGAAAAAGCATGCGACACATAAGAATGTGTAGACCCCGAATCAATCAATACATATGCATTTTGTATACAAATAGAGAGGATACCTGACACAACAGTCTCAGTATTTTGCACGTCTCCCGGTACTAGGGCAAACACTCGGCCCTGCCTCATAGGCTCTTTCCCGGTAGCTTTGGGGTTAGGCTTTGGTGCTACAGTTGATGCTGCTGCGCTTAGTGCAGCTTTGCTACTGGCTTGCGGAGCAGAGGGACAGTCTCTAACCATGTGGCCCACTTTGCCACATCTGTAACAGGCTCCAGATATTTTGTGACAAACCCCTTTGTGCTTGTTGCCACATACAGAGCAGGGTGGAATGAACCCACTCCCTTGGCTGGGGCTAGTTGTTGACCCCGTATTCTGTTTCTTGTTGGAAGGGTTATGCTTGCCTTTCTTGAATTTGAAACCTTGCCTTTTACCATGCCATTCAATTGTTGGTGTTTCAGATTGTTTCACTGCTGCAATGTTCGACTCGGCCATCAATGCCCGGTCGAGAACACCCACAAAAGTCGGTAGTTTCAAAACATTTATTCGGTCAAGTATTGCAACATTAAGGCCACCCTCAAATTTTCTGGCCTTCTTGTAGCCAGTGTCCACCATATGTGGTGCATATCTGGCAAGCTCAGTGAGCCTTGCCTCATATTCAGCAACAGACATTGTGCCCTATCTCAGTTGTTCAAATTCAGTCACCTTTCTATCCTTGACACACTGTGGAAAGTACTTTTCAAAGAAGGACTCCTTGAACTGAGCCCAAGTCATAACAGTATTTGTATCACGGATCAACATCCACTACCTTCTAGCTTCTTCTTGTAGGGTGAAGGTAGCTAATAGTACTTTATTCGCTTCTGAGCACGGGAACACTTCAAATAGTTTTTCTGTTTCAAGCACCCAAGCTTCAGCCTTTAGCGGTTCAAGGCCTCCCTGAAAGGATGGCGGTTTCATCTTGCTGAATTTATGGGTGAGAGCAATTATGTCCCCATCATTCACATTTGCATTTGGTTCCGGCTGTACCGGAGGAGGAGGAGGTGGGGGCTGTTGGTTCTGTTATTGTTCAAGTCTAGCAGTTATCAATTCCATCATTCTTTCCATTCTTTCCATTCTTGCCTCGGTAGATGAGGATTCAGGTTCATTTGCATTGTCCATTTCACTATAAACAGTTATAACAGTTATAACAATTATAACATAAACAGTTGCATATTTAGTCGGTTACCACATTAACATGTATTCAGTCATAACATAGCCACACACTTTTCAAGTTCATGAAATGCCCTAATCACTTTTCTAGGACACCCTATAGCTCATTTGGACACGTGTGTGGGATATAACTCGTGGTTAAGTATCGCTCTGATACCACTCTGCCACGACCCAAACCCGGCCCTATGGGTTTAGCACCGTAACCGGCCAGTAATCCGAGATTACCGAAGGCCTGCTTAACAGTAGTACAGTAAAACAGAGTTCAGGGCCTGGCGGAAGCCAATACAGTAAATAAATAATGTCCATTGAGCTGTGACAGTCTGTATGCCAAAAAGATTTTTCATGCATTCACACATTCAAACAGTACAGTCTATACAAAATTTACGGTCACGCAGTAAAGGGACCTAATCCCTTGATAACAGTACAGTTAGTAGCTGACAGTCTATACAGTAATCCAAAACAGTACGGAGACAGACGGGGAAAAACAAAACACCCCAAAGCCATAACATGGCAACTCGGAACCTCGCAGTGAGGCACATAGGCTGGCTTGACAAAACTGGAGTCTAACCCACGCTCCTAGCTCCGATCTGGTGGCTGAGCACCTACATATATATATATAAACAGTGAGCTAAGCCCAGTGAATAACATAATGCGTAAAGAGGTTAAGAATGAAATGTCCTTACAGTAATGAAAACAGTTCATTAAACAATATTCCAGTCTTTCAGTCAGAATAGTCATTCAGTCATATGTGGTACATCCATTAGCATAACAGTAAACAATAGGTCTTAAAGACCGAACAGTAATGATGGCCATCAATCAGTAAACAGTAGTGGTTCCGCGAGGGAACCGACAGAGATCTCTGTAACAGTAACAGTAAACAGTAGGGGCTAAGGATGCCACAGTACATTTTAGAATATAGGACATACATTCAGTCAATTAACAATAATCAATTCAGAAAACAGTTCGGTTAATCAGTCAGAAAACATTCTTAGTTGAACATATCTTTACACAATTGTTACTCACAGAGTTTGGGCTACGGTATGCTAGAGCGTGTTTCCCCAGTCGCCAACCCTACACAGTTCACAGGTTGAACACACACTAAGCTACACAGTTGGGAAATATCATAATTTAATCCTAATTTGCCTAGGTGTGTTCTACATCTATATCCTCATTAAGATGCCTTAAACTAGGCCTAAGAATGCCTAGAATGGGATGAGGATGCAAAAATACACTTAGAAAACATTTTGCAAAGTTTGCTGAAAATAGGAGCCTCGCTCGAGCGAGCCTTCCTTCGCTCGAGCGAGCTTCCAAAATCAAAGGCTTCGCTCGAGCGAGAAATCCTTCGCTCGAGCGAGCTGTCGAAACAGTAAAAGTACTGGATACTGAAATTTTACGCTCGAGCCACCAATCCTACGCTCGAGCGTAGCTTCGAACAAAGGTTGGTCGCTCGAGCGAAGAATCCTTCGCTCGAGCGAAGAAGCCAAATTCTGGAATTTCTAGATTTGTCTCCTAAGCTCAAACCAAGCATTCTTTCACTCAAAACTCGACCTCTTGGGCCCAAATTCTGGAAAACACATCTAAATTCAATGTATAACAAGTTTCAAAGCTCAATTTACGAATTCAAGCCCTAAAGGTGAGTCAATTAAAACCATTTTTCAAACCCATTTTTCATGAACAATGTTCAAACATGACATGCATGCATTCAAACCAATTTAAAGCTTCAAATCATGCTCTAATGAGTTCATTCTCTTCAAAACAAGTTGAAAACATGGACTTAAGTTTAAACATGAGCATGCATGTACAATTCTACCATGAATTCAACTCAAATTCCAACATTTCAACCATGCATGCATGAAATGAGTTCTAATTCAACACTATAGAACCAATTTATGTCTTAACTCTATAATTTGCCATGAATCTAGCAAGAATCAACCTTAAGGACATCAATGAGGGGTTGAAATTCACTTACCTAAGTCTTCAATTAGGAGAATACAAGCTGAAGTTTGTAATATATACTTCAATCTTCAAGCTCCTTAGCAAAACAACAAGATGAATGCACTCTCTCCCTCTCACTCTCTCTAAATTCGGTGGGGCTCTCAATTTGGCTGAGGAATTGTTCTGATTAAGTATAAACAAGGCCTCAAAGTATGTAAGGTAATGGCCACTAGGTGGCATTTTGGTAAATAAATCAAAGTTAGCAATTTATCACTATTTGATCTAATTTAATCATTCCTAATCAATATTCTGATAAATATATCATATAATCACATAAATTATACTGATCATGAAACACTAAACAATTCTCAGTTCGGCCGCCGATAAGGCCTTCAATTTGTAGTTTAAACATAAAAACACGAACAGATAATCAAATAATCGAAAAGACAAAAATACAATACCATAAACATGCTCAGTCAATTCGGTTCCAATTTTCAATCAGTCCGTTCGGTACTTCAGGTAGTTCAATTATCAGTCATAAGCAGTCCAGTTTAGCAGTAATCAGTATGTAATTCAGTAATTTATCGATAAACGGTATGGGGGTCTTTACAATATCCTATCGAGAAAATTTTAATATATTATCACATCGTTAAAATTAAAAAAAGTTAAGATAAGAAGTGAGACAAATCATCATATGAGAAGAGATGAGAGAGAGACAGAGCAAAACAAGGACTTTTTAACAGTCAGTGACATAATTTGATAAAAAAATGAGTGATTAGGAGGAACCAAGGGATCACAAGATAAACCATACAGACAGACAAACAAACTACCCATTAAAGAGAACAACAAAAGCATTCAATAACTCTGTACCTAAGTGCAAAAAATGGCAAAGCTATACTCTCTCTCATATACACAAGCAGAGGAGGGAGGGAGAGACAAAACCTGCTATTCCATGCCAGCTAATGCACACTAATAATAATAATAATAATTATTATTATTATTAAAGACAAAAGCGAAAGAAAGAAAGAGATAAAAGATATATGCAGCCCATATATACCAACTCCTTGCATCACCCTCTGGTGGGGTTGGTTGTTGGATTGGCTGTCTGCTGGCTGGCTCTGCCTCCATGACATATATATCTATGCATATTGTTTTCTGAAACAGATTCTTGTTTTGAATTTATTACTCTAATTATTATTAATTTTTTTTTAAAGAAACATAATTTCAACTAGAGTAATGATATACAATTTTACTGAATCTTCCTCAACTATTTGCAAATATCAACTTATTTCCCTTATATAAGAACGCATATTTATACAATTTTTTACTAGTATAATTGAAAGAGTAAAAATATACGGATTCATAAATGGAGTAAGTTAATATTCACTAATAGTCGAGGAATTTTGGTATAATTAGTTGAAAGAAAACTTTGGAATAGAATTGTTATATATTTCACTCTATAGATGAGGTATATATATGATTACAAGATGGACTAAGAATGGAAAAACAAATCATGTTAATTATGGACACTCCTAATAATACCAAATCAAGGTAACACTACCAAATCAAGGATTCCTAAATAGGTAGGAATCATGACTCACGCCAACACTCCCCCCCAAGTTGGTGCGTAGATATCTCCTATGCCCAATTTGTCTAGTGAGTCATGGAAAACCTAGTTGTTCTTCAGATCTCACAAGCGGGATATCAATCAACTTCCCAACCAGTTTTTCCTTGATTAAGTGACGATCCACTTCAACATGCTTAGTTCTGTCATGTTGGACTGGATTATTTGTAATTGCTCGGGCCGCCTGATTATCACAGTAGAGTGCCATAGTACCAGTCTGTTGAAACCTAATTTCAATAAGTAAAATCCTCAACCAGAGAAGTTCACAAATTCCTTGAGCTATTCCCCTGTACTCAGCTTCAGTTGCGGATCTAGCCACCACATTCTACTTCTTACTACGCCATGCAACTAGATTACCTCCTACAAAAGTAAAAAAGCCTGACGTAGAACGTTTGTCGGTTATATTGCCTGCCCAATCTGCATCAGTGTATCCCTTGACATTCAAATGTGCTTGTCTCTTGAATATTAACCCTCCACCTGGAGCTCCCTTCAAATAGCTCAATATTCGCATAACTACTGCTAGATGATCTTCACTAGGCGAATGCATAAACTGGCTCATAACACTAACTGCATAAGCAATATCCGGACGAGTATGTGATAGATAAATCAACCTTCCCACTAATCTCTGATATCTATCCCTATTAGTTGGTAGTTGATCTGGATAGATTGCTAAGTGATGATTCTGTAAAATTGGAGTCTCTGCAGGTGCACACCCTAGCTTGCCTGTTTCTGCTAATAAATCCAAAACATATTTCCTCTAAGACAATCAGATACTGTTAGTAGAGCGTGTAACCTCAATTCCTAGAGAATATTTCAAACTTCCCAACTCCTTCATTTCAAATTTAGAAGCTAAATGTTTTTGAAGATTCTTAATTTCATTTGTATCATCATTAGTAACAACCATATCATCGACATAAATAATTAACAAAGTAACCTTTCCACCCCTGCGTTTGATAAACAAAGTATGATCAGAGTTGCATTGCCGATACCCAAACTTTTCCATTGCCAAAGTGAACCTCCCAAACCATGCTCGAGGGGACTGTTTCAAACCATAAAGAGCCTTTCGTAATCTGCACACATTTCCAGCTCCACTATGTAGTCCACAACCTGGAGGAAACTCCATGTGGACTTCTTCTTCTAAATCTCCATGAAGAAAACCATTTTTTGCATCAAATTCTTTCAGAGGCCAATTTAAATTTACAGCTAGAGAAAACAATACCCGAATAGTGTTCATTTTTGCTACTGGAGCAAAAGTCTCATGGTAGTCAACACCATACATTTGAGTATACCTTTTGCTACCAACCTTGCCTTATATCAATCAATTGTCCCATTTGCCTTGTGTTTAACTACAAATATCCATCTACAACCTACTGGTTTTTTTCCTTTGGGCAATGAGACTATATCCCATGTCCCATTTTTTTGTAATGTTTCCATTTCCACTTTCATGGTAGCTATCCACTTGGGCTCTCTAAGAGCTTCTTCAACTCTGTTTGGTATTGCAACTTCTGCCATCTGATTCACAAATGCTTGACACTATTCAGACAGCCTGTGTGTGAACATATAGTCGGCAATTGCATATCAAAGTTTGCCTTCTGGTGAGTACTTATCAAGTGGTTTGCCTCTATTTACTCTGTGAGGCAATTGGTAAGATTGTTCAATACTATTAATAGGAATTAGAGTAGGAGTATTGAGACTGGGTTCTGAAGTACATACCTCTGGAACATTCAGAAGAGACAGAGTACGTACTATTGTGGTGTGAAAGGGGGACTCAATCAGCTTAAGCAAAGTTTCAATAAGTGAAATACCAGTTGAAGTATCACCTGGCATGACATGTGCATCAACTGCCTTACTTGTATTTTGGTTGTCGGAGGAGTGGAGGTGGAAAACTTGTTTGGTTTGGGAGGAGAACTGAATGTAGGAACAATATTAGTTGTTGTAGGAACAGTAGTAGTTGTTGATTCTGCACTCATGCTAACGTTAAACCAAATATGTTTTTCACATGGCATGTTTATTTCCCCTTGAAGAATAGAGCTGGTCAATTCGGTATTAAAGAACATCTCACTCTCAAGGAAGGTAACATCCATGGTAATATACCACCGGTGGGAAGGGGGATGATAACACTTATACCCCTTTTTTCTGTGGAGAAAAACCCAGAAACACATAGCGCAGAGCACATGGATCCAATTTACTCCGTTGATTTTTATGGAGATACACATAAGCGACACACCCAAAAATCCGAGAAGTAAGATTCATGGACGATGTGACAGAGACGTGAGTAGCTAATACTGCCAATGGTGTTTGAAAATCAAGTACTCGAGATGGCATTCGATTTAACAAATACACGGCATAGGTTACAACATCAGCCCAATATCGCTGTGGTACAGAACCGCCCAAAAGAAGAGCTCGAGCAGTCTCAAGGATATGTTGATTCTTCTGCTCGACCACCCCATTTTGTTCGGGAGTTTGTGTACACGTTGTTTCAGGAGGAATTCCATGATCCTGAAAAAAGTGTGCAAGTGGGTTGTTGACAAAGTCATTACCACCATTGAACTGAAACACTTTAATGGGAGAAGAAAATTGTGTTTGAATCATCTGATAAAATATTGAAAAAATTGAACGTACTTTGCTTTTAGTTTTTAGTACATATAACCAGGTCATTCTAGTGCAATTATCCACAAAAATAACAAATCAATGAATCCCAGATGGTGTAACAATAGGAGATAGGCCCCAAACATTGGAATGGACTAAAGCAAATGGACTTGTTCTTTCATTAAAACTAGGTGGATAAGAAATCCGATGACTTTTTGCTAGAATACAACTCGTACAAGTAAATGCAGAGAGTTTTACTCCGTCAAATAGTGAAAGAAGTAAAGACTTCAGACACCTTAAAGATGCATGCCCGAGTCGTCGATGCCATAACCAAATTTTTTTCTCTTTGTCACTGCTGGAGCTGCTAACATGATGAACTTGTCCTATTGTCATATCCTCAGCATAATACAATCCCTCTCTCTTAGTACCATGCCTAATGATCTCCCTCGTCTCAATGTCCTGAAGTAAACAAAACGAAGGAAACATTAGTACAACACATCCTAGTTGTTTGTAACTTGACTAACTGATAACAAATGGTTAGACAAGGTAGGAACAAGCAAGGTATTATGTAAAGACAAGGTAGGAGAGAAAGTAATGGAACCAGCCCTAGTTACTGGATTAGAGTCACCATTAGCCGTGTTTTCATAGGAGTGGTCATAGATTGAAACAACGTCTTATCATATGTCATATGATCAGTCACACCAAAATCAATAATCCAACCTTTATAATGATTGTCAGCTGCAACGAATACTTGGCCTTGATTACCTGCATCCTCTAAAGCTTTAGGTTTTGTCAGTTGAGAGAGAAGAGATAGAACCGGTTCCTCTCGGGTAGTTGATCTGGCCAGAGTGGGCTGGCCGTGTGTAGAGACCATGGTAGCCACGCTGGTGCCTGCTCCTGCCAGTTTGGTTTGACCGCCAGTCCGTTTTGGTGCTTTGAGTTGTTTCCTCAGTTTAATAAACCAATCTGGATACCCATGTTTATGGAAGCATATATTCTCTATGTGTCTTTTCCCACTATAGTGTTTGCACTGCAACTCATCTTTGTTCTCAACTTGAGGACGACAGACTTGATTATTCCTAGATGATTTTGCAACCAAAGCAGTCGACGCAACCAGCACAACTGAAGTTCCTATTAAACCATCCATTTTCAATATAGTCACTCGCCGTTGAGCCTCTCGACGAACAAAATTGAATGATTCATTCAAATTAGGCATGGGACTCATGCGTAACAAGTCTCCTCGACTTTGATCAAATTCATTATCTAATCTTGCCAAAAAGTCATACAAGCGATCCTTCGTAATCTCTTCCTGTCGAATTTTAATGTCGGCAGCACACTTCACACCAATAGGACGTCGTTGATCAAGTTCCTGTTGGAACAATCTTCTGTGTAAATAAAATAAATTGAAATAATTCAAACAAAATAAAATAAAACTTACAGAATTTATTTTGTTGAACCGAATAAATAATTAAAGACCAAGTTGAGTGTGTGACACTTTGTCCTTAAAACAGATTCGCCCCGCTTCGGTGCTTACGATTGAGTGGCGTCTATCTCTCAGGATACAATGATCTTCACAAACTTGTAGTAGCACTCCACACAAATTTGTACGGCAAACTAGAACCTTGTGTTCTTATACTCTCTTTATTTTATCTCTAAAACTAATATGAAGAAATAATGCAAATAGAAAAATCTGGACAGCAAGAGAAAGGATTTGCAGACTGATTTTCGGATGTTTAAGACTAATAGAACATGGCTGTATTTATAGGCAAAATATCTGACCCGAATAGGTACTAATTTGAAGTGAACAGGTGGGATTTTGAATTGAATAGGTGCTATCTTTAATTCAAACAGATATGCTGCCAGGTTTTGAATCTGTTCGGAAATAACAGATCTGTAACTGCTGGGCAGTTAAAACCGAACCTGTTGGGCAGTTTTTTCAATTTGAATCTGAGAGGAATTTCGGACAGAAAGAGTCTTAAATGTTGGACAAAAATTGGAATTCAAATTTGAATTAAATTCTTGCAATATTATTTTGAAAAAATTCAAATGAATTTTGTCCAAAAAATTAATACAAGAACCGACCCGACCCACAACTCACACCCGCGCCTGGTATGGCTCGGCTAGATGGACGGCGGTGGCGGCGTGCGCACGCGCGTGTGGTGGTTTGGGCTAAGGTTCACTTTGTCTATAACTCCCCCCTTCTACAAACTTGGGGTGCCCCTTGGGTCCCAACCCAAGTGTTGTAGGCTAGAGCTTATAAACTCAACAAAACTCTCTCAAAGTTTCAATGTGGGACAAGCCTCACAAGGAAACCCACATTTAAAACTTAAATGTTCAATTCCACGAACCCGAAAACGACGTCATATTCCCATTCACTCATAAATGGTTTTGACGAACCGTCTTCACCGTGTGACTTGCCACGCGGCAAGGAACACTTCACCTCTTCGGACCTACCCCAAAAGACGTTCGGGGCCCACTCAATTTTGGGCTCAAAGTCGGCCCAAAATAAGCCTAATAAACCAAATTTTCCAACAATCCCCCACATGTGAATGGAATTTGACGGAGAGAAAATGCAACAACATGATCTAATTTTAGAGAGTACAGAAATTGGAAATATTCTGCAAAGGATAGATAGCTTTTGGCTTTGAACCTTCCCTTGTGAGACACTATCAAATTTACTAGCTAACCAGTGAACATGACGTCTTGAATTGTTCAGCCGTTTGTGTAAATCAAGACAATAGAACTCACACAGTATATTCCCAAACACAGTTTAGTTCTCATTATTGTGTTCATTTTGGCCCTGAACAACCTAGTCTTTCATGACTGCTCTAAAGAATTGTAGTCCTTCACAAATCTCATAGAACCGGCCTAGTTCACACCCACATAGGTGATTCTTATGAAGAGTATCCTGCCATACTCCACTAGGTTTACCTAGATATAAGAATTATTAAAAGTATTACTTAACCTAATACTCTGCAGTCATCACTATTTCATCATAGAAATAGGTAGGAGTTGGACTCCCCAGTGATTCGTCTAAGTCATTCACAACTCGGTTGTCCCTTTGAACCTAGATCTTGGGATCTCCAATCAACTAGGTTGGGTTGACGTTGTGGTAACTCTTATTTAATAGGCTTGTGGGAGCCGAATATGTGGCTAAATCGGAAGGGGTATATTATAGTATTAACATTAACCGGCTGTATCTTGCATGATTAGGATAGGCCTAATACAATACGTAGGCCGATTAAGAAAGGATCCTC
Organism: Camellia granthamiana; assembly: GCA_036172215.1. Classification (NCBI taxonomy): domain Eukaryota; kingdom Viridiplantae; phylum Streptophyta; class Magnoliopsida; order Ericales; family Theaceae; genus Camellia; species Camellia granthamiana. The sequence goes on along the minus strand of CM069909.1, from coordinate 147,888,584 downwards.
GAAGCCGAATAGAAGAACGGGTAATGATTGAAAAGTAGGCCCAGGCCCCGAGGTCCCAAAAAGAACAGATATAAATATAGAAGCAGCGTTCTTGGAAAGATATGTAAGAATAACTCCACTTAACTTAGTGAACAAGCTTTCTTGACCATTGAGACTGACTTGCCCGTCGGAGTGCTAACCCCGGCACCCCCGACCGGAGTGTTGGTGCTTTTACAGGTGACTAGCTGAGGATCAAGAGCGTCTCCCAGGATCTGAAGAGTATTTCCAAACCACTTCCCCACAATTGGCGCCGTCTGTGGGAATACTCAAAGTACATCCATGGAAGGCGTGACGCAAGATCCTCCGATAGCCACCGACGAGACTACACAGAGAGACGAAATCACTCCGGCAAATATGCTCGGGAAGGAAACCATCGCTGCGAGACGCGCCTTGAATTTTGACTCGCCAACGACTTCAGCGCAGGAGACGATGCAAGCCATCATAGAACAAGCTAAACAGAATGAACAAAGGCTGGAAAATATGATCGCAGAAAACGAACGCCTCCGTCAAGATTTGGCCCTAGAAGTAGCAAAATCCAAAGAAGCCGCGCGCCAAGACCCCGAACAACCCCTGAGGGCAGGTAGACAACGACCTCGAGCCCGCCCAAGGGAAACCGATATTGACTCCAACTCATTATCCACGGAGCATAACAAGGGATGCTCAGACACTTCCAGCTCCTCTGAAAAAAGTCCACACACAAGGAACAAGCGCAGAAGAAGCAGTTCAGACGAAGAGGACCGGCACGATCCTTTTATCCGATGAATTGCGAGGGCGGCCCTGCCCAAGAAGTTCAAAGCTCCATCATTTACTCTCTACGACGGAAAATCAGACCCCACTGATCATATACGTCACTACAAGCAGGCCATGACGTTGTATGCAGACAATGAAGCCCTCATGTGCCGAATATTCCCCAGCAGCTTGGGGCCATTAGCTGTCAGATGGTATTACAAGTTGGAGCCAGCTTCGATCAGAAGTTTCCATCAATTACAAAAATCCTTCAGGGCCAGGTTCATCACCAACGAGGTACAGCCGAAACAGGCCGACTCTCTCTGGGCTATGCAAATCCAACCAGGAGAAACGCTGAGAGCATATTCGGCGCGATATTGGGAGTGCTTCAATCTCGTTGATGACGCTTGCAACGACTCCATGGCTGTCACTGCCTTCAAAATGGGACTACATCCCGACAGTGCTCTTCGCAACTCCTTGACCAGAAGACCCCCCAAAACAGTCTGGGCGTTGATGAAGAAAGTCGAAGAGTATTGCAAAGTGGAAGACGATGCCTTGAGGATTAAAGCCAGACAAGTGTTCTCCAAATCGGCACCTCCTGAAATTGCTCAACCAATAAGTTCCGTGCCACCTCCGAGCCCTGAGCCGCGACAACGTGCTAAACGAGACAAAATGCGGGACTCTTGCCGATCGAGTAATCAATGCTCCTACCCGACGAATGAACAATTGCAAGTCGATAGTAGACGCTCGAGGCACGCCGACAAAAAGTACACGGAACTGTCAGAGCCAATCACCGCGGTAATGACCAAAATCCAACACCTTCCATTCTTCAGATGGCCGTCAAAGATAGTGGGGCCACCCGATACACGACGAAGGGACCGGAGGTGCGAATATCACAAAGATCACGGCCACGAAACAGAGAGTTGCTACGCATTAAAAGATCACCTGGAAGAACTGGTACAAGACGGCCGACTGCAGCAGTATGTGAAACAGGGAAAGCCAACCAAGGCATTAGCATTGAGGCAGGACTTTCCCCCACTTGGCGTGATCCATGTAATTTACAGCCTGCCTACACCCCCAGCCGTGTACACAATTCGATCGCATCCAACTCTACAGGGGCGCCGTATTTCGACTGACCGGTCCGAACAAGCTCCGACAATTGCCTTCAATGACTCCGACCTCAATGACGCAACGGCTTCCCACATCGATCTGTTGGTCATTGGATTACGCATAAACCGGTTCGTCATTGAACGAATTCTCATAGACCCAGGGAGTAGTTCAGAGGTCATGTACTACCAAGCTTTCACCAAGCTCGGCTTCCACGAGTCGGATCTATCTCCGGCGCCTCCCACTGTTCAGCTTTAATACGAATCCCGAATATCCATTGGGCAAGGTCACATTACCTGTTCGAGCGGGTTCCAGAACGGTTGAAGCGGAATTCCTGGTCGTGAAGCTCCCCTCGCCGTATAATGCCATCATGGGAAGAAGCTGGCTACATCTCATGAAGGCCGTCCCAAGCACCTACCATCAGATCCTGCGTTTCCCAACAACCCACGGCATTGAAGAAATACGTGGTTCCCCCCAATCGGCACAAGCTGAGTTCTGATGAAAACCCTATCACTGACCCGATCTGTGGGCTCTGATACCTGTAAATATATTTCGCCTCTGCAATACGAACTATTTTTCCTCATCCCTCAAAATCAAATGTCAATTCCCAGTGGGGCACTCGCCACGATTGGCCAAATCAAGACTCTGGATTCGGAGCGCCCTTCGTGGATATCACGATCGGCCAAATCAAGTCTCCGAATTCAGAGCCCCCTTTGGCACATGACGCCTTAGGGCCGATTAAGTCTCCGGATTCGGAGCGCCCTTCGTGGATATCACGATCGGCCAAATCAAGTCTCCGAATTCGGAGCCCCCTTGGGCGCATGATGCCTTAGGGCCGATTAAGTCTCCGGATTCGGAGCGCCTTTCGTGGATATCACGATCGGCCAAATCAAGTCTTCGAATTCGGAGCCCCCTTTGGCGCAAGACGCCTTAGGGCCGATTAAGTCTCCGGATTCAGAGCGCCTTTCGTGGATATCACGATTGGCCAAATCAAGTCTCCGGATTCGGAGCGCCCTTCGTGGATATCACGATCGGCCAAATCAAGTCTCCGAATTCGGAGCCCCCTTTGGCGTATGACGCCTTAGGGCCGATTAAGTCTCCGGATTCGGAGTGCCCTTCGTGGATATCATGATCGGCCAAATCAAGTCTCCGAATTCAAAGCCCCCTTGGGCGCATGACGCCTTAGGGCCGATTAAGTCTCCAGATTCGGAGCGCCCTTCGTGGATATCATGATCGGCCAAATCAAGTCTCCGAATTCGGAGCCCCCTTTGGCGCATGACGCCTTAGGGCCGATTAAGTCTCCGGATTCGGAGCGCCCTTCGTGGATGTCACGATTGGCCAAATCAAGTCTCTGGGTTCGGAGCGCCCTTCGTGGATATCACGATCGGCCAAATCAAGTCTCCGAATTCGGAGCCCCCTTTGGCGCATGACGCCTTAGGGCCGATTAAGTCTCCGGATTCGGAGCGCCCTTCGTGGATATCACGATCGGCCAAATCAAGGCTCCGAATTCGGAGCCCCCTTTGGCGCATGACGCCTTAGTGCCGATTAAGTCTCCGAATTCGGAGCCCCCTTCGGCGCATGACGCCTTAGGGCCGATTAAGTCTCCGGATTCGGAGCGCCCTTCGTGGATATCACGATTGGCCAAATCAAGTCTCCGGATTTGGAGCGCCCTTCGTGGATATCACGATCGGCCAAATCAAGTCTCCGAATTCGGAGCCCCCTTTGGCGCATGACGCCTTAGGGCTGATGAAGTCTCCGGATTTGGAGCGTCCTTCGTGGATATCATGATCGGCCAAATCAAGTCTCCAAATTCGGAGCCCCCTTTGGCGCATGACGCCTTAGTGCCGATTAAGTCTCCGAATTCGGAGCGCCCTTCGTGGATATCAGGATCAGCCAAATCAAGTCTCTGAATTCGGAGCCCCCTTTGGCGCATGACGCCTTAGTGCCGATTAAGTCTCCGGATTCGGAGCGCCCTTCGTGGATATCATGATCGGCCAAATCAAGTCTTCGAATTCGGAGCCCCCTTGGGCGCATGACGCCTTAGGGCCGATTAAGTCTCCGGATTCGGAGCGCCTTTCGTGGATATCACGATCGGCCAAATCATGTCTCCGAATTCGGAGCCCCCTTTGGCGCATGACGCCTTAGGGCTGATTAAGTTTTCGGATTCGGAGTACCCTTCGTGGATATCATGATTGGCCAAATCAAGTCTCCGGATTCGGAGCGCCCTTCGTGGATATCACGATCGGCCAAATCAAGTCTCTGAATTCGGAGCCCCTTTTCGCGCATGACGCCTTAGGGCCGATTAAGTCTCCGGATTTGGAGCGCCATTCGTGGATATCACGATCGGCCAAATCAAGTCTCCGAATTCAGAGCCCCCTTGGGCGCATGACGCCTTAGGGCCGATTAAGTCTCCGGATTCGGAGCGCCCTTCGTGGATATCACGATCGGCCAAATCAAGTCTCCGAATTCGGAGCCCCCTTTGGCGCATGACGCCTTAGGGCCGATTAAGTCTCCGGATTCGGAGCGCCTTTCGTGGATATCACGATTGGCCAAATCAAGTCTCCAGATTCGGAGCGCCCTTCGTGGATATCACGATCGGCCAAATCAAGTCTTCGAATTCGGAGCCCCCTTTGGCGCATGACGCCTTAGTGCCGATTAAGTCTCCGAATTCGGAGCCCCCTTCGGCGCATGACGCCTTAGGGCCGATTAAGTCTCCGGATTCGGAGCGCCCTTCGTGGATATCACAATTGGCCAAATCAAGTCTCCGGATTCGGAGCGCCCTTCGTGGATATCACGATCGGCCGAATCAAGTCTCCGAATTCGGAGCCCCCTTGGGCGCATGACGCCTTAGGGCCGATTAAGTCTCCGGATTCGGAGCGCCTTTCGTGGATATCACGATCGGCCAAATCACGTCTCCGAATTCGGAGCCCCCTTTGGCGCATGACGCCTTAGGGCCGATTAAGTTTTCGGATTCGGAGTGCCCTTCGTGGATATCATGATTGGCCAAATCAAGTCTCCGGATTCGGAGCGCCCTTCGTGGATATCACGATCGGCCAAATCAAGTCTTCGAATTCGGAGCCCCCTTTGGCGCATGACGCCTTAGTGCCGATTAAGTCTCCGAATTCGGATCCCCCTTTGGCGCATGACGCCTTAGGGCCGATTAAGTCTCCGGATTCGGAGCGCCCTTCGTGGATATCACGATTGGCCAAATCAAGTCTCCGGATTCGGAGTGCCCTTCGTGGATATCATGATCGGCCAAATCAAGTCTCCGAATTCGGAGCCCCTTTTGGCACATGACGCCTTAGGGCCGATTAAGTCTCCGGATTCGGAGCGCCCTTCGTGGATATCACGATCGGCCAAATCAAGTCTCCGAATTCGGAGCCCCCTTTGGCGCATGACGCCTTAGGGTCGATTAAGTCTCCAGATTCGGAGCGCCCTTCGTGGATATCACGATCAGCCAAATCAAGTCTCCGAATTCGGAGCCCCCTTTGGCGCATGATGCCTTAGTGCCGATTAAGTCTCCGGATTCGGAGCGCCCTTCGTGGATATCACGATCGGCCAAATCAAGTCTCCGAATTCGGAGCCCCCTTTGGCGCATGACGCCTTAGGGCCGATTAAGTCTCCGGATTTGGAGCGCCCTTCGTGGATATCACGATCGGCCAAATCAAGTCTCCGAATTCGGAGCCCCCTTTGGCGCATGACGCCTTAGGGCCGATTAAGTCTTCGAATTCGGAGCCCCCTTCGGCGCATGACGCCTTAGGGCCGATTCAGTCTCATTAAGGCCGAATGGGCCCCGGGTTCAAGCCTCTAAATGTGGAGCCCGCTTTAGTGCTTCAAAGGATTATTGCATTAATCCGTTCGGCCATACTAATCGGTCTACAGTGCTAAGCGCTAATTACGTCTCCGAATCCGGAGCAAACGTTGGCACGAACAAAAGATATTGATAATTGATCCTATGCAACACGCTAGAACAGATCATACATTCGAAGTAATGTGCTTTAGTACACAAGCAAAATTCAGAATAACACGCAAATAGATTTAAAATAAAACCATTTATTTGATTAAACAGTTGTTACATAAACACAACTCCCATTTGAGCATTACAATATCGAAAGGAAAAAAGGAACAAAACGCGCCGGTAAAGCAGCTTCGCCGGATCGACGACCGTCGCCCTAAACCCCTCCACGGCGTGCAGTACCTTGAACCAGTTACGCTTAAGCCCACGACTTGCATAGCGCCAAACTTCCCTTGACACCATTGACAATGTCAAGGCAAAGATCCAGGACAAGGAAGAATGAACTTGACAGTTGTTGACTCTCCATTCGGGGTGATTTGCTTCGACGACTTGGAGACTCACAGATCTCAAGCTCTTTGGATGACCTAACTCCCTCACGGGTAGGTTTTCTGCTGCAAACCATCTCAACACCAAACTTGACCGAAGTTTGAGCCTCTGTAACCAAAATCACCATCCCACACAAGGAATGATGAGTCAAGTGGGATTATTGGTGCGAAGCGCCTACTTCTTTTATTCTCAGCAACGACCGCGATCTCGAGGTCCCAATCCCAAGAAAATTTTATTAACGCCAAAAAACGCATTGGCTGAATAAGATGAGCGTCAATTGACATTCGCCACGACCGCCATCCCGACGGCTAGCCGAAACGCGCACTGGTTGGGCCAAAGTGAAATAGATTAATTAAACCGGTCGGCCAAGTCTTCACATGCCGATCGCCCTCGACCAACCCACTAATCCAACTGGCCAAGCATCAATGCGCTGACCCAAGTCAAAGATAAATGGCCGTTGAAATAGCCTCAATAAAACCTTAACAATCGTTATGAATGTGTCGATCTTGCCCATGTGCAGATCCTGCCGATAAGCCCACGTACCGCTGGACAGTTAACAGCTACCTGGGTCGGACAATATTTAGACATTCATTCAAACATTTAAGCAACACGAAATACACATATGCCGAATATGAATGACAACGAAACATTTATAATGAAACGTTCTTTATTCAATAAAACAACAAGTTACATAGTTTCAAACGCGCCCTGCATTCCAATCTTACAACTATTAAACTCATACGGCGTCACCCTCATTCTCACTCTTCTCAAGTTCGAAAGCAGAAAACGGAAAATCTTTATTCCTGTAGCGCGGTGATGCCGAATCAATTCCCGACGCTCGTAGAGCTTCTGCGGCTTGAGATGCCTTGATCCAACCGTGCCTAAACCCACGGTTTTCACATTGGCACACTTCTTCGGCCAATTTTTCCCTGGTTTTCTCGATTCCCACTTTTCGGCCCTCATGGAAACCTTTCTCATAGGCCCTCCCCTTCGCGCTCTCTATTGCGAACATGCTTGCCGTCTCTCGATCGGCAAGTGCGGAGCTGATAAGCCGACTAGTAACCCTCTCTTCCACAATTGGGTTCGCGTGTGCGGTGGATTGTGCCTGAGCCGCCTTGGTCTTCCTTAGTTCCCGCTCGGCCGCCTCCACGCGGGCTTCCAAACTTCGAATACGTTCTTCCTTCTTCTCCATCTCTTGACGGGCAGCGCACAGTCGCATGTCGACTTCGTAAGCAGTGTAAAGCCCCTTTACCGCGCCGTGAATGCCCTGGCGAAACACCTTGTAGTCCTGTCGACCCAGCATTGATTCCTGAACCTCAGGAGGAAATATTTGTCGGGCAAAGTCGACCGCTACGTCTGGGTCTCGAACGATCGAGTCCGCCTCCGTCATGGGTCTATTCTTCACAAATACCGCAAAGCTTAATGGGCACGGATTCGCGTCAGACCTCCTCTCGACTCGGGACTGTGGAGATTTACCCTGCGACTGCTTGTCTCGCCTGGGCGATCTGCTGCGACGTCGAGGAGACTGACGCCTCTCGCGACCCCTAGAACTCCTACTTCCTGAGCGCGAGGGTTCACCACCTCGATTCATATCTCCGCCCAGCTCAGCTAGGGTCTTCGCTTCCCCTTTACTGTTAAAGAAGAGTCGGTTCTACATTCGCGCAATCAGTCTTCTTGCAAGAGCTCAAGTCAGTTGTTTGCCAAGATCATAAAGGATGTACCTTTGTTCACTTACCCTTCATAGAGGCAGCACGATCGAGACACTCTCATTAATTGAAGAGCCTGAATCGCCCGTCGCCGACTGAGTCGACGGCAAGGGCACGATTTTACCATCAAGTACCCCAACCGGCTCACGAATCGATTCTTCAAACCTCTTCAGGAACCGCCTGGGGCAAGGGCAGATTCATCAATCGATCCTTCAGGAACCGCCTGGGACAAGGGCAGATTCATCAATATATACGGCTCAAGTACCCCAGCCGGCTCACGAATCGAATCGAATCGATTCTTTAGACCTCTTTAGGAACCACCTGGGGCAAGGGCAGATTCATCAATATATACGGCTCAAGTACCCCAGCCGACTCGTATATTCCTCAATATATACGGCTCAAGTACCCCAGCCGGCTCACGAATCGAATCGATTCCTCAAACCTCTTCAGGAAACGCCTGGGGCAAGGGCAGATTCATTAATATACTCAGCTTAAGTACCCCAGCCGGCTCATGAATCGACTCTTCATAATTCTAATCCAGTCGGCATGTGAAGAACGAATCAATATTGCCACTGGATATTCAACCTCTAAAAGCTGAAACTCAGCAACAATTTTACGCAAAATAGCGAAAGACATCACAATGTTTCATTAACATAACCACACAAATTGTGTACGAGTAGAAGTGAAATTACAAGGAAATTTTCATTAATAAATTGCGTACAAGATAGCAACCTATTTATACATAAAAACTACCCTGAACCAACAAAACTCTACCAAACAAATATCAAAAACTTACACAAAAATCAAAAAACTTAATAAATTTGGAAACGCCTCCCAAATCACTCCTTGTGTCGGATTCAAGTGGCTCAACATCTACTTGCTCGTAAGGAATTGGCACAGCCAACGTAACCCCAGCGGCAGCAAGGGCTTTGAGCCACTCGTGTTTGAACCCCTGATTCTCAAATTTGGGAACTTCATCAACATATTCCATAAAGGCGGCTCTTTTTCTTGCCTCAAAAGCCTCCGATTCGGCTTTCTCGTGGGCCGCCTTGAGCTCCTCTAACTGAGTCTTCGCCTCGGCAAGTTCATCTTTAGAGAGCTTGATCGACTCCTCACTCGCACTCGCTCTAGCCTCAGCATCAGAACGAGCTGTTCAGCAGTGCGAGCCCTCTCCTTCTCCGCTTCGGCTCGTGCGCTCTCCATTACGGCTCTCATTTTCTCAAACTCGGCCCTACTCTTCTGACTGTCCACTTCTGTTTGCAAACGGTCAATTCTGCCAAGAGCATCGTGCAGACGGCGGCCTAAGTCGGCGATCCTGCCGACGGTCTGCAAAAACAAGTGATCGTCAGATACCCTTGTAAAAATGGATTTAAGCGAATTTAATACCTACCAGAAGTGCCGACTGCGCAGACAGGGCTACGGCCAAAATATCCGGCGCGGCGCAAAAGGCCGCATTGTCCGCCGGCAAGGAAATTGAGGCCGCCAGGCTCAATGCAACGGCCGGATCCTCAATGGCCGAAGCGTTGGAAGAAATCGGCGTATCTTTGATCTTTGGCTGAATTACGAAAGGAGCAACCACGTCCGATTCTTCGAGGTGAGGCCGTTTGTCAGCAGGGCTAATTTCTGAACTAGCCTCCTCCTCGGCACCACGTTTTTGGCCGCGCTCCTCCGGAATCAGCCGTTCTTCACCGGCCTGCTGTTCAACTTTTTCCGTGCCGACCGGTGTAACCTGAGCCGTTCCTTCAATAATGGGTATAGAGGCCTTAGCCAAGCTGGCATCAGATTCGACGGCCTCGGCCTTTTTTCGAGCAGCCATTTGCTCGGCATTTCTCTTACGCGCCATTTGCGTAAGGCTTTCCTTTGCCATACCTTCGAAGAAGTCGCTGGGAAGATCTCCGAAATTCGCGAAAATATCTCCGGAAGAGAACTCTGCCCGACCCGAAGCGGATGGAGAGGAAGGCTGGTTGACTCCGGCAGCCTCAAACGCCGAACGTACGGCCTCGTCGACCTCTTCGGCCTTCTCAGTGAGTTCTCTGGCCGGATCGGCAACTACTATCACCGGCTCTGCATCTTGCCCCGAATCAGAAGCTTCAAGACCAATTTGCCTAAGGTTCTTGTAGCTGGGGAAGATAAGAGCCGAGAGGTTCTGATCGCCGGATGGAATCGGAATGTTGTCCGCAGCCGAGAACGTGGTATAAGTCGATTCGTACCAAAGTAAAATGTGGGCGGCTCTCCCTTGTTTTTGCACGTTTTGGCGTCCGAAGTAGTTGAGTGCAGTCTTAATGTCCCTGAGGACCGCGTCGTCAACAGAAGTCAGAATCTTCTTCAATTTATTACCTGCAAAAGATGAGAGATTAAGGAAAGAGAGCCGATTAAAAGACAGATCAACAAACATAAGATACTACTTGGCAACCTGGATCACCCTTATGTCTGGGAATGGGGTCTAGGCGATCTTCGCCCTCAGCGAACTCCCAATTACCTCGGACATTGAACATTACATCGTCAACCCTCTTACCAGAACTGGCAAGCATAGTCACCAAATGATGGTCAGTATCCTTGGCCCTAAGGAAGTACCGCCCCAGCCGACCGGAGGATTTGGCTAAAGCATAGCAGTGTCGAATGGCCGGAATTCCGAGATTGATCCTAAGGCGTCGATTCAATTCTATAATCCCCATAATGATTCGAAAGAAATTTACATTGGGTTGAGAAGGAATCAGACTCCAATAGCGAAGGATGGCCCTAAGCAATGGATGTAGGGGGAAATGAACTCCGCCCTCCGCAACGGACAAGAGGGGGAATACGATCGTATTCTGATCCTCTCTCTCCATATCTAGAGAACTGTCCGTTACAAGAGACAAATGAACGTCATCGGGAATGGAACAATGTCGCCAGAATCCGGAAATGCGACTCTCAGAAAGGAGGTCTTTCAAATGTTTAGCCATTTCAACGGGGACCCAAGGATTCGCCAAAAGTAAGAACAATAAACAGAGAATAGGACTACAAAGAAAGGAGAAGAAGACTTACGAAGAGCAGATGAGACGAAGATAGACGGACAAAAGTTGCAGAAAATATGAGTGCGAAGGGAGATGCGCGCTGGCGGTCCAAACGTATCAGATGATCGACGAAATGTGTATCCAAAAGGACTGAAGTTTCAAATCGCAATAAATGCGAAAGACGCATGAATAGGGCGGGAAAGTATAATGATAAACGAAAAGGCGTGCGCCTCCTGACATCTTCTGACATCTATCTTGGGGAACGCGAGGCCGCCTGATCAATGATAAGCTTTTCGAATTCTAGACCAAACACGCCGATTAACTACTGTCAATAGGGAGTTCGGGGGGCAATTGTGGGAGCCGAATATGTGGCTAAATCGGAAGGGGTATATTATAGTATTAACATTAACCAGCTGTATCCTGCATGATTAGGATGAGCCGAATACAATACGTAGGCCAATTAAGAAAGGATCCTCGAAGCCGAATAGAAGAACGGTGAATGATTGAAAAGTAGGCCCAGGCCCCGAGGTCCCAAAAAGAACAGATATAAATATAGAAGCAGCGTTCTTGGAAAGGTATGTAAGAATAACTCCACTTAACTTAGTGAACAAGCTTTCTTGACCATTGAGACTGACTTGCCCGTCGGAGTGCTAACCCCGGCACCCCCGACCGGAGTGTTGGTGCTTTTACAGGTGACTAGCTGAGGATCAAGAGCGTCTCCCAGGATCTGAAGAGTATTTCCAAACCACTTCCCCACAAGGCTTTAGTCCCATTCCCCTCGATGAATTCTCAACTAACTCTCTTGCTAACCCTTTGGTTAGTGGATCCGCTATGTTGTCTTTAGACTTCACATATTCAATGGACATAATTCCATTAGAGAGTAGTTGTCTTACGGTATTATGTTGACGACGAATATGTCGAGACTTACCGTTATACATATGACTCTGTGCTCTACCTATTGCAGATTGACTATCGCAATGTATGCATATAGCAGGCACCGGTTTTGCCCATATTGGAATATCTTTAAGGAAGTGCCGAAGCCATTCTGCCTCTTCCCCAGCTTTGTCTAAAGCTATGAATTCTGATTCCATAGTAGACCTAGCAATACAAGTCTGTTTGGAAGATTTCCAAGATACAGCTGCCCCACCAAGAGTAAAGACATACCCACTGGTGGACTTTGAGTCTCTAGTATCCGATATCCAATTTGCATCACAGTATCCTTCAAGTACTGCTGGATATCTAGTATAATTAAGCCCAATGTTACGAGTAAATCGGAGATATCTTAGAACCCATATAATTGTTTTCCAGTGTTCTACTCCTGGATGACTCATATATCTACTTAATTTGCTTATTGCATAAGCTATATCTGGGCGAGTGCAGTTCATCAAGTACATTAAGCTTCCAATAATTTGGGCATACTCTAATTGAGAAATACTTTTCTGTATATTCTTAGAAAGATACAAATTAACATCTACAGGTGTTCTAGCAAGATGATCATCATCTTTGCTGAATTTGTTAAGTATTTTCTCAATGTAATGAGATTGTGACAAAGCATATCCTTCTGATGTTTTGATAATTTTCATACCAAGAATTACATCAGCAATGCCCATGTCCTTCATGTCAAAATGTTTATTCAACATTTTCTTGGTAGTTTTAATCATATCATTATTATTACTTATGATGAGCATATCATCTACATAAAGACATACAATGACATAACCTTTGTCTGTGTTTTTAATATAAACACATTTGTCACACTCATTAATTTTAAATCTATTTGACATTATTGCCTTGTCAAATTTCTCATGCCATTGCTTTGGCGCTTGTTTTAAACCATATAATGATTTAATCAATTTACACACTTTCTTTTCTTTTCCTGGAACAGAAAAACCTTCTGGTTGTTCCATGTAAATTTCTTCCTCTAACTCACCATTTAAGAAAGCAGTTTTCACATCCATTTGATGAATTTCTAGATTGTACAAAGACGCAATAGCAATCAGCATTCTAATGGATGTTATTCTAGTAACCGGTGAGTATGTGTCAAAGTAATCAAGACCTTCTTTTTGTCTAAAACCTTTGACCACAAGTCTTGCCTTGTATTTGTCAATTGATCCATTTGTTTTCATTTTTCTTTTGAAAATCCACTTGTACCCAAGAGGTTTACAACCTGGTGGCAAATCCACCAATTCCCAAGTGTGATTTTGCAAGATAGATTCAACTTCACTATTGATAACTTCCTTCCATAAAGGAGCTTCAGGACTGGACATATCCTCTTTAAAAGTTAAATGCTCATTTTCTAACAAAAATGTTAGAAAATCTGGACCAAAAGATTTTGAGGTTCTAGCACGTTTACTACGCCTAGGTTCCTCTTCCTCATTTTGGTCTAACTCTTACTCTTGTTCTTGATCTTGTTCTTGATCCTGACTATTAATGACATCATGAGATCTTTTATTGTTACTAGTCTCTTGTCCAGTCTTACTTGGAAATACATGTTCAAAGAATGATGCATTTCGAGACTCAATAATAGTATTTACATGCATTTCGGTATGTTCTGATTTATAAATCAAAACCCGATATGCACTACTATTCTTAGCATAACCAATGAAAATGCAATCAATGGTCTCAGGACCTATCTTAGTCTTTTTAGGACTAGGAATAGCCACTTTAGCTAAACACCCCCACACTTTTAAGTATTTGTAGGATGGTACTCTACCATGTTACATTTCATAAGGTGTTTGATTAACTTTCTTTCGGGGTACTTTATTTAAAATATAATTAGCAGAAAGTATTGCTTCCCCCCACAAGTTCTGAGGTAATCCAGAACTTATTAACATGACATTCATCATTTTTTTTAAAGTCCTATTTTTTCTTTCTGCAATTCCATTTTGCTGAGGTGAGTAAGGAGTGGTGGTTTGATGAATTATTCCATATTCTTTACAAAATTCACCAAAAGGTGATTCATATTCACCACCTCTATCACTTCTAAATTTCTTGATTTTCTTACCAAGTTGATTTTCAACTTCATTCTTATATTGAATGAAAGTTTCCAAAGTTTCATCCTTGGTTCGAATTAAATAAACATAACTATATCTAGTATAGTCATCTATAAAAGTGATAAAATATTTTTTTCCACCTCTGGTTTGAATTGATTTAAAATCACAAATGTCACTATGAATTAATTCAAGTGGTTCCGTACTTTTTTCAATTGAATGAAAAGGAGTTTTAGATAATTTTGCCTCAACACAAATTTCACATTTATGATTTGAATCAATGTCAAATTTAGGTAAACATTCCATATTAATTAATTTACGTAAAGATCCATAATTAACATGCCGTAGTCTACCATGCCATAAATTTGAAGACTCAAGCAAGTAAGAAGAAGATGTATTATTATTAATAATTGAGGGTACAACGGTCATTACATTTAACTTGAAAAGGCCATCAGACATGTAACCTTTTCCTACATACATTTCATTCTTAGTAAGTACAAATTTATCACTATCAAATACTAGCCTAAACCTATTCTTACTCAACAAAGATCCGAAAACAAGATTCTTGCGAATGTCCGGTACATGCAGCACATTGTTGAGAGTGAGTTCCTTTCCAGATGTCATATTGAGAACAATCTTCCCTTGTTCTTCAACTTTGGAAGTTGAGGAGTTGCCCATAAAAAGTTGTTCACCATTGTCCACTGTAGAATAAGATGTGAACATCTTTTTGTCGGCACAGATATGGCAAGTAGCACCAGTGTCCATCCACCATTCTTTAGAATTTCCAACAAGATTTGCCTCGGAAACAACTGCAGAAAGATTGATGTCATCTACACCATTGGAAATATTGTCCACTTCAGTCATATGGGCTTGAGCAGGCTTCTTGCTTGTTCTTCTTTTTCTTTTGCCTTTGCTACGGCAATCTTTGGCCCGATATCCCTCTTTGTCACAGATGTAACATTTGCCATTAAACTTGTACTTTTTATTTTTCCCCCTTTTAGAGCCTTGTGATGAACTTTCTCCAGAAGACTTTCGTTTCTTAGTTTTTGAAGCATGTTCCACCACATTTGCCTTAGACTCCATAGGATGCTTACTAGCCCGCTTTTCAGAATTGCGCTTGTCCTCCTCAATCCTCAAATGCACAATTAATTCTTCCATAGATATTTCTTTGCGCTTGTGTTTGAGGTAGTTCTTGAATTCCTTTCAGCCTTGTGGCAATTTTTCAATTAAGGCTACAACTTGGAAGGATTCACTGAGAGACATGCCTTCTGCATGAATGTCATGCAGAATGAGTTGGAAATCTTGAACTTGGCTGATCACAGATTTTGAATCAACCATTACAAAATCCAGGAATCTGCCAACCACAAATTTCTTTGAGCCGGCATCTTCCGTTTTGTATTTTTTCTCCAAAGACTCCCAAAGTTCCTTTGCTGTCTTGATAGGACTGTAGACGTTGTATAATGTGTTGTCAAGTCCGTTCAAGATGTAGTTCCGGCAAAGAAAATCAGCATGTTTCCAGGCATCAACCGTAGCAACCACTTGCCGGTCGATTTCATTCTCTTTCAAGATAGGAGCATCTTCACGGAGGAAACGAGCCAGGTTTAGAGTTGTAAGATTGAACAACATTTTCTGTTGCCATCTTTTAAAATCAGTTCCTGAGAACTTCTCTGGCTTTTCACCGTGATTTACCAGTACTGTCACAACAGGAGAGGGGGTTGGCGTCATTGCAGCCACCACAGTAGTACTTGTTTGAGCATTTGTTTCAGTAGTCATTGATTCTAATTTATAAAACAAAATTATAATTAGAATTTATACTACACAGAAAATTAATCCAAATTCACAGAATTAAATTCTGTAAAAATAAAAGAAACAAGAATGTAACTTTTATTTTCCAATTAATTTGGAAATAAAATAAAATTTTATTTAACCAAATTAATTTCACACAGAAAATTAATTTCTATAACACTTCAATAATTAAAATACTAAAACAGAATTTTAATTAATGAAAACTCAGAAAATAATTTCTAAAAACCAAAATTAATTTCTGAAAAAATTCCACAAAAATATATTCTGAATTGTTAATGACACCAATATATTACTACTAGTTGTCAAAGAAAATAGACAGTATATTACTACTATCTGTCAAATAGCATATAATCGCTATTTGTTTTTCCAACCAGAATATTATTTTGAAAATCCACAGAAAATAATTTTCTTAAAAGAAGAAAGAGAAAATGAAACAAACGAAAAATTCTGTAAACAGAATAATTCGAATCTGTCTTAAGATTGTTGGAACAATCTTCTGTGTAAATAAAATAAATTGAAATAATTCAAACAAAATAAAATAAAACTTACAGAATTTATTTTGTTGAACCGAATAAATAATTAAAGACCAAGTCGAGTGTGTGACACTTTATTCTTAAGACAGATTCACCCCGCTTTGGTGCTTACAGTTGAGTGGCGTCTATCTCCCAGGATACAATAATCTTCACAAACTTGTAGTAGCACTCCACACAAATTTGTACGGTGAACTAGAACCTTGTGTTCTTATACTCTATTTATTTTATCTCTAAAACTAATATGAAGAAATAATGCAAATAGAAAAATCTGGACAGCAAGAGAAAGGATTTGCAAACTGATTTTCGGAGGATTAAGACTGCTGGAACATGGCTGTATTTATAGGCAAAATATCTGACCCGAATAGGTACTAATTTGAAGTAAATAGGTGGGATTTTGAATTGAACAGGTGTTGTCTTTAATTCAAACAGACATGTTGCCAGGTTTTGAATCTGTTTGGAAATAACAGATCTGTAACTGCTGGGCAGTTAAAACTGAACCTGTTGGGTAGTTTTTTCAGTTTGAATCTGAGAGGAATTTCGGACAGAAGGAGTCTTAAATGTTGGACAAAAATTGGAATTCAAATTTGAATTAAATTCCCGTAATATTATTTTAAAAAAATTCAAATGAATTTTGTCCAAAATATTAATACAAGAACTGACTCAACTCACAACCCACACCTGCGCCCGGTATGGCTCGGCCGGACGGCGGCGGCGGCGTGCGCGCGTGTGGTGGTTTGGGCTAAGGTTCACTTTGTTCATAACTCCCCCATTCTACAAACTTGGGGTGCCCCTTGGGTCCCAACCCAAGTGTTGTAGGTCGAAGCTTATAAACTCAACAAAACTCTCTCAAAGTTTCAATGTGGGACAAGCCTCACAAGGAAACCTATATTTAAAACTTAAATGTTCAATTCTATGAACCCGAAAACGACGTCATGTTCCCATTCACTCATAAATGGTTTTGACGAACCGTCTTCACTGTGTGACTTGCCACGCGGCAAGGAACACTTCACCTCTTCGGACCTACCCCAAAAGACGTTCGGGGCCCACTCAATTTTGGGCTCAAAGTTGGCCCAAAATAAGCCTAATAAACCAAATTTTCCAACAGTTCCTACCACACACTTTTAATTTCTGCAAAATAGACTGACAAATCACATCCTTTTTACTTGATGCGCGTGGCCTTGTAGTGGAGTTCATAGAGCTGTGACTCGTCCGATTCATCATAGAACATATGGGCTATAGCTTCCCACATATCTTCTGTTGTAGGCATGTTAAGGAAGAATTCCAAATATTAAGGGTACATGGTTTTCACCATCCATTCCCTAACTGTGGAATCATCTTTACACCATTTGTCATACCCATGATTGCTTTCATCAACGTCGGCTATTTTTCCCGTCAAGTAGCCCATTTTCTATTGTCTGGCAATATGAATCATCATCATTTGAGACCATGTTTTGTAATTGGTCCCATTCAATTTTATATTGAATGGTGCAACAAAAGAATCATTCTGAACGGTCACCATTGGAGCAACAACAGGGGCAACAGGAATCATGGTAGAAGACAACTCTTCTGTGATGGTAGCCGAGAGAAATTGATGAGTTGATTTGTTGATTGGTTTGGAGTTGCTGCCAACGGAAACAGAGGGTAGCGTCGGGTTTGGGATTTGGCCGGCCAAGAGAATGGTCGTGATGGCTAGGGTTTGGTTGTTGGTCTGATACCAAGTTGAAACAAAACTTTGGAATAGAATTGTTATATATTTCACTCTACAGATGAGGTATATATATGATTGCAAGATGGACTAAGAATGGAAAAACAAATCATGCTAATTATGGATACTCCTAACAATACCAAATCAAGATAACACTACCAAATCAAGGATTCCTAAATAGGTAGGAATCATGACTCACGCCAACATAATTAACACTAGAATTTAGAAATCATGAATACGACATCAAATTTAAAAACCATATTTTGAAAACATAATTTTGAAAAACAACTGAAGTTTGAGAAAAGTAAAGTTCAAAACTAATTTATATTTTGAAAATTTGTTTAAAAATGAATTGAATTTAATGAATTCCAAACTCTACATACGCATGCATGCCTTGGTAGGACACAAAAACACAACAAGTGTATAATGAAATTACTTTACACCAAAGACTTGCAGGTTCAAAAGACCGTACCATGGTCCATGCCATCATCATATTTGTACTCTTTGTTTCTTGGCCAAACATAATGAACCAATATTCCATTTGTGATACACGTCTCGTGAAATTGTTGAATAACTTAATATACATTGTTAAATTCATTCTTTAATAATTTAAACTTTTGAGATAATATCAAAATGTTGATTGCAAGAAATCTTGAGTTCAAATCAATCTATTAACATTTAATATTTAGTGTCTATTTAAACATTTGAATTTAGTCTTCGTAAAAATTTACAGATTTTTGAATGTAGATGCCTCCATAATTGGATTTAATTCTAACCTTCTCTCACATTTTATGTGATTGAATTTTGTGTTCCCCCTCACAGTCTTACTTTCTATAGGTCAACATCTCATGGTAAAATATCTTGACTCTAAAAAACAGTAATCAAATAATACACAAAAATTATACAAAATAATGTAACAAATTTGTACTCATTTATTTAAAAATAAAAAAACCCATCAAAGTAGCTTATGATTTTAAAAATGCTACCACCATATTATTAAGATGAAACATTGGTAAAAATTTAAATATATATAAGGTCTCTGTCCATCCAGCTCTCTAACATATATAGTCACCCTCTTCATAGTTTATACCCACCCATCCAAACACCATCTAATTAATAGAATCTGAAAGTGGCTCTTCGTCTAACATGAGTGCTACGCAAAACCAAAACAAGAAAAATCAATATAACATTACACTTAGCTATCAAAATTTATTCATTTTCACTCCTCCGAAAAGAGTGATTTGTATGAATTTTTTTATAGTTAAGTGATTTGTATGATTTTTTATAGTTAAGGGGCCTAAATGTTCAGTTCTGAAGTTGAGGGGTAAAATGATAAATCAATAATAGTAGAGGGGGCAATGTGTAATTAAGCCGTTTTTTTTCCCAGCAAAATTTGGGTTATCCAAACAAAACATAACCCAAATCTTCATCAACCCAAAAAGAAAACATCAACATAACACAAACACAAAAATTATAGCCATGTTTGATTTGTATTTGTAAAACAATTTTGAAAAATAGTTTTGTAAAAAGACTTTCCAAAATTTAAAATTTAGTTATATGTTTTGAGGACAGTTTTAGAGTTTGGAATGATTTAATTATTATTATTTTTTTAATAGTTGAATAGATGAGTGAAAAAATGTGATTGATTGATTTGTAAAATGTGAAAGAAAGAGAAAGCAGAGAAAAAAATGTGTAGAATGTAAGAGAAAAAGAGAATAGAGAAAAAATGATTGATTGATGTATAATAAAAAAAGAAGTAATATTAAATTTTTTTTTTTCAAAATTTTTTAACCAAACAAATTTTTGAGAAAACCACAAACAAGTATCATTGCTAACCGTTAAAAATCTTTTTTACAAGAAGAATTTGGGTCTATCCAAACAAAACCTTACCTAAATCATCTCATCAACAACCCCAAACCCACTCTTCTCTTTCTCCTTCCAAGACCAAAAATAATAGTCAAGAAAGTGAAAAACAAAAAAAACCCCCAAAAAACCCTAGGTTAGTCAACAACCAAACAACTAAATAAAAGGTCAGCTTCTTCTCCTCACTAGCTTCCATCCACTAATTTGTCACTTCTTTAAACACAAACTTTCACTAGCTTTCCACTAAATTATTAATTCTTTTAACACAAACTTCCAAATGTCTCAACCCCTCTGTACAAACCATCAAAAATATATCCTATATACAAACAACAATCAAAACACTTTTTTTTTTTATCAGCAAAAAGAAGGAAACTTTATTGATGAATTAAGAGAATATTACATCAATAAAGGAAAAGGGGATGAGTGCAAAAAGTATCGTAATGAAACAAACCAATCCCAACTAGGTTGGCACCGATAAGTCCGCCCAATCATATGCTAGCACACCATCAAGAGTTGGTGAGTAACCAACCACAAACACAGAACCAACCACACCCAAGATAATTGCTAAACAAAACCAAAAGCAACAAGGATCATGACACTTCCTCTGCTTCACAGCAGCAAATTAGCAAAACAGCAAATCAACAGCAAATTAGCTAAACAAAACAACAGCAAAATAGATCTACTTTGCTTACAACTCCATTTCAGACCATGACACATTCTCTGCTTCACCCACACAGTCCCAGCAGATCACTATAAGCAGTGCACACACACTCAACAAAGGTACAAGCAGCTTCTAACTTGTTGAATGTTAAAGATAAACTAGTCCACCGTATACCCTTGCCCAAAAGAGTGTGCTTTTATCCTAAGGGCCGCTCTAATTTTAATTAACTCATAGAGATCTTCACAAATGGGCTGCAACTCATTGAACAAACAGTCATTCTTGCATTTCCAAAGGGACCACAAACTGGTAATCAAAACTGATCTCCACAGTTGCTTTTCCCTTTTTCTAAAAGTCGAACCTATCCACCAGTGCATTAGCATGTCCATTGAACTATGGGAGGCCCATTGCAAACCCCACCACTTGATTATGGTGGACCATATTTCCAAGCAAAGAGACAAATCAACAGAACATGATTAAGTGATTCAATCTCCGCCTGACAAAATACACATTCATTACTAACTTCATCACTTAGGATACCAATTCCATGTAAATAATCTGAAGTCTTTAACCTCCCTTTCCAGACCAACCAAGAGAAAAATTAGGCTTTAGGTGGAGGGGGATTATGCCAGATCAAGTCAGGAAGTTTTAGAGTAGGTCCATTTGGTGATTCACACCAGTTAACAGCGCATTTAACACTGAAAATACCTGCAGGATCAACTTTCCACAAAATTCTATCATTAGATTCCAATCTCAATTCAGGACCCTCTCCTAGAACATCATGAAGTCTCTGTAGTTCATCTTCCTCCCATGCCAACAAGGGTCTTTTGAAGTTGAATGCCCAGTTGTTCTGATTTCTAGCCCTAGACCACTGCATATACAAGAATATGTCTCTTTCCACTGATAAGTAGTATAATCTAAGAAATTAGGACTTCAAACAACTGGTTCCCATCCAATTATCAACCCAGAAACTCATTCTTTCACCATTGCCAATCTTGATTTTAGCATTGTGCAAATAATGGTTGAATAGGCTGCTGTAAGATTCATTGACAAGTAAAATGTCACTCCACAATCTTGAAATATTGTTTGCCTCCACATGAAAGGAAACCATCTACCCTCCTCTGATTTGTTCTTACTGCAGATGAGTTGTTTCCATAATGAGTTGTCTTCCATCCCAAATCTCCATCACCACTTAGCAAGCAAGCTATTGTTCAAAACTCTAAAGTTTCTAATCCCTAACCCCCCTTGCTTTTTATCCTTGGTTAAATCCTTCCATTTCACCAGGTGGACTTTCTTCTTCACATCAGAATCTACCCATAAGAAAGCTGCTTGAATCTTATCAATCTCTTTTCCTACACATCTAGGCAACCTAAACAGAGACATATAATAAACAAGCAATGAGGAAAGTACAGATTTGATTAGTGTTACTCTACCTGCAAAGGACATCAACCTCATTTTCCAACCTATTAGTGTCTTCTTAAATTTCTCCACCACAGGCTTCCATGTTGCTCTTCTTGATGGGTTGGCCCCTAATGGCATTCCAAGATACTTCAAAAGGAGCTTCTGGTAGGTAAAATTCAGTCTTGAAGCAAAAGTTTCCATAGTATCATCAGAAATTCCTACACCACATACAACACTCTTGTGAAAGTTGATCCTCAACCCAGAAATAATCTCAAAGCATCTGAGTATTCTCTTCACATTTAACACTTCAGACCACTCGGCTTCACAAAAAATAATTGTGTCATCCGCAAACTAGAGATGGGACATGTTAATGCCATTGAACCCAATGGTTATCCCTTTAACCAAACCCAACTCTTTTGCTCTTGTAAGTAGTAAGTTTAGACTTTCAGCCACTACATTAACTAGGAAAGGTGATAATGGATCACCTTGCCTTAGCCCTTTTTGAGGGCAAAATTTAGATGTGGATGAGCCATTTACCAACACAGAAACTTTAGCTGAAGAAATGCAAGTATGGACCCAATTCACCCACTTAGCACCAAACCCAATATTGGATAGCATTTGGAGAAGAAAGTTCTAATTTATTGTGTCATATGTTTTTTGGAAATCCAACTTCAATTCAGGCGCTTTCTTCTAGATTTCTTCCACCAGTCCACCACCTCATTAGCCATCAATACACCATCCAAAATATTCATTTCCCTTCGAAATGCAGATTGGGCATTATCAATAACAACAGGAAGTACTTTTTTCAATCTGTTGACAAGAACCTTGGATAGAATTTTGTATGTGGAATTTATAAGACTAATAGGCCTGTAGTGTTAGATGCCTGAAGGGTTGTCTTTTTTAGGGACCAATGTAATGAAGGAACTATTCAAGCCCCCAGCCAAACTGTTGTTGATATAAAATTCCTGCAGGAAAGTGAGGATATCACTTTTCATGAATTTCCACCCTTTTTGGTAGCAAGTCATGTTAAATCCATCAAGACCAGGTGTCTTGTTGCCATCACATTCTGCAACTACAGCCCAAATTTTATCTTTAGAAAATTCCACTTCCAAACCACTAAAATGCTGGCTTTGTTCAATCACTTTAAATGGGTCTAGTAGCTAGGATTTGTACTTCCATTGTTCATTAAAACTAATCCTGAAGTGATCATACACAACATGTTTCACCTCCATAGGTTGCTTCACTGCTGCCCCATTTACTATCATAGAATCAATTGCATTAATATTCTACCTTTTTGTAACTATGATGTGAAAAAATTTAGTATTTTTATCTCCCTTAAATTCCAATTCAGCCTTGACTTCTGTAGCCAAATTCTTTCCATCATCTTTCTGAGTTTCCACACTTTTATTGGAACAACTCGTCTTGAATTCTTCAGTTAGTGGTCTTCGGGTCTTCAAAACTTGGCGATGATCTTGTCTATGTAGAACAAAAAATTTGATGTTTCAAGTCGCGTTACTAAGTCGCTTTCTTAAAGACAATATTTGCACCCACCAAACGGTATGCAGGGGGTTATAGCAAATTTGCCTCCAGGATATAATGAAGCCTGATCTAAAGATCAAGTCTACCAGCGTCTGCACTAATGATAGTAGATCAAAATACTCTTGATATAATCAAGAAAACCAAGACACTGATAATCAAGTTTGCAGAACCTGATTACCAATAAGAAAATCATAAACTAGCTTAAGAAACTCTTAATCGAAAACTTTAAATCGAGAGGGAAAGAGAGAGAGAGAGAGAGAATTGTAGAAATGACTTATGGATTTTTTTTTTGGATAATTGAAATGGCTGATTTCACAACCTATTTATAGGCCTTGATGCATCTGATCGAATGGTCATGTCCTTTGATCGCATTCGATCAGATTTAACCGTTGGATTGACGATCTATTGTGCAGATCATTCTCGCACCGAATAGATGCCTGACTAATTACACCTGATCACGATCGGGTGCCATCTCATCCATACGATCTCGTGTATCTCCAATCAACGGCTATGATCAAATCGCTCCAGATCGGACACACAATTGTCCGATTAATTAGTTAACTCTTCGCCAACGGATGCCACGTCACTGCCACATGGAGCTGACTGTATTCTACGTCACCTATGCAACGCTGGATCCACGTCATCACTCCAACCTGTCCAATGCAAATTGGAAAGCGCCCTCATGGCGCCTTGCGCCGATGCGTCCGTGCTAAGTGAAGTGTGCCATCAAACGCCACACAACCCACGCCACGTGCGCTCGCGTGTGCATATGGTGCGAAGCACCATCCTTGTGGTGTGAGTGCATATACACAAGCATCCATCCCATAATATCATATTCAAAGGAATATTCCATGTAGCACTTTATTAAGAGCTCCATATTTTGCTCTCTTTCCAATGTGGGACAAAGTCCCCAAGCTTATTTCAAGTTTTCCAAAGAAAACATGGAAGGTTTTGAAAAACACCCAAAATTAAACAATAAATTTGAAAACCCATTTTCGAAAATTCCCCAACATTCCCCCACCATTTTCAAAATATCAGATGATGATTCTTGGTTCACTTGTCAGCCTTATGCATAGGTGAAGATGTAGACACCTCATTTTTGACCGCTCGTATGACTTGGGTGTCACCCCTTACACATCCAATGATGAATTTGTGTATGTTTGTCAAGTGCTCGAAGTCCTCAGCAGAATGCCACATCTTTGAGCCTTCAAACCCTACACACATTTTGCCTTGTTTTGGACCAAAACCAAAGTTTTTCAAGCCTAAAATCCCTAGGACCTGCAGGCCCACTAGTGTGGGCTATTGGCCATTTGTGTGGCCTACCGACCACTTGTGTGTTTTTGTAGATATTTATGCCAGCTGTGCCAACTACTTCTATAGGTGCATGCATCTGCCTACACGTGTATGTATGGATATTTCTGAGGGAGTTTCATGTTTTTCTATAAATAGAAGACCTCCCCTTCCATTTTTGAGCGTTGGAAATTTTGGAGCAAAAATATTTCTCTCTCTTTACAATTCCCTCTCTCTTTTGCAAATTCTTAAGCCTTTGCCTATACACTCTAGACCAAACCTTGTGGTATTTGAGCTGAGGTACTTTTGAGCTTACTTTGAGATCTTGAGGGTGTGTAAGGGTTGCTTTGTCACTTAGAAAGGGTTCTCTTTTTCAAGAGGTATAAGTCTTGGCTTGTTTATTTGATTTATTTGCTATTTTTCCTACCGTTTTTGGACTATTTTTGAACTGTTTATACTTTGTATTTTTGGGCTGAAACTTGTGGTTTAAGGCCATTAAGGGTAAAGGGGTGGATCACCTTTCTTTGCCTTCTTTGCACCTAACTTCTTAGGCATTTGCCCTTATGTTTCTCACCTTTCTATTATCTTTTTTTGAGCTTTTTACTACTGAATTTCCAAGCTTTTTTAGTGGCTAAAATCATGTTTTGAGGTCCCAAAAATGGAGAGGGTAGCCTCACCACCTTGTGCTTGCTTACTAGCTTAACTTGCTCCATGTTGTAGCTAGTTTTGTCTTAATTCCAGTATGTTTTAAGACTGTTTTAGGACTGTTTTCAGTTGTTCATTACATTTGAGTTTTGTATAGCATGCTTATAGTGTAATGGTCCTTATAGGCTTGGTGGTTTAGGCCTTAGCTACCAACCTATTTGAGTTGATAGTGTTTATTTCTTAATTTCCATACTTGTATTCATATTTAATCACCTCTATAACCTCCCTCTTTTCTTGGTTTTTTTTTTTTTTGATTTGAAAATTATTTCAAACTACTTGCTTGTTTAAGCTTGAGATAGAGGTATTGTGCTTAATAGTTTAATCCCTTTGGGAGTTCATTACCAATCGCATGACACTTTCTCTCATGCCTAAAACAACTTTTGGTTTGGTACTCCTTTCCATTAGAGGACTTAATCTTCATTATTGGACTTAATAAACTAAGGAATAATTGGTAATTAAAATGGAGTAATAGAATTTAGACTAAAAATGATGCAAGATAATAAGTAATTTGGTGTTCAATCGGACGTTAATTGAACACATGGAAACTTGTGGCATTTCATACTTGCTAGTGATGAAATGGTTCAAGTTTCCAATGTCAACCACTTCCCTTGATCAATCCATGATAAGGAGGAGGTTTGAGAGTCTTTTATTATGCATTTATTGAAATTGTACACCTTGGTTCATAGGCCATCATGCAATGAAATTACATAAATTGATGGCTTGCGAATTGAGTTTGCCACTCCTTTGAGTTGTTTTGATGATAAGGAGGGGTAAGGTGTACAAACATACCTTGAGAATACCCTGTTTTGTGCTCTGTATGCTTTATGTTGCAGCAGGAGGAACCTAGCTTCAATGGCCGGCATGCTACTTCTTTTGGATGTCAGGCTACTTTTTGTGGCCAGCCGCCACTACTTCTGGCCTGCCAGCCACTTTTGTCAAATTGAGCAGCAACTTTTTGGAACAGAACAGAGTAGTGGCTGAGGTGAAAAGACATTCTAACTGTGCAACAAAGGCATTCTGGTAGCAGAACAGTGGGCTTTTTGGGTGGAAATTCGTGCATGCATGAGCATCCCTCGCTTCCTGGGGCTGATTAGTTGGCTTAGTTACTTCTTTCATGTTGTAATTAATTAGTTAGTTCCATAGAATAGTTAATTAATTAATTGGTTTTGTAATAACTAGCTAGCATAGTTAGTTTATTTGGTTTGTAATAATTAGTTAATTTGTTGTTGTAATAGCTAGTTAGTTTATTTGGACCCACTTGCGCGAGGGTGCAATTGTAATAATGTGTATGTCTTCTAACTCTACGTCTTTCTCCCTTTTATTTACCTACTTATGATAGTTAGTTTAGGGCATCATGTTTCGTTTAGCATCTCTCATGCCTTGTATCCATTGTCTTGCATACATTGAGCTCGGCGCATCATTCTAACTTGCATTGTTAGTTAAATACTTCTTTGAATACATGCTTAGACTGCATGCTATCAAATTGACTCACATGTCATAATTAGTAGCCTAGCCTATTAGTTGCATATCGCATGTGTTGCATTAGGTACGTTGCATTAGTTAGGAACATGCATTTTTCTAACTCTTTTGTTTCTTTTGGCTCACCTCGGAGTACAAGGTGAGTATTTTTGTGCTTTAGCATATTGCATGAGTGTGATTTTTTCTATGTCTAGCATGCTTGCCATGAGGCTAAGTGCTTAATTAATAAATTGCTTGAATGCCTGTGGATGAAGGCTAATCGCTTGAATTTGAATAATTTGACTAATGTTCATATGCCATCACTTTTTCAAGTGGTACATATTCGAAACAATTTTCAAAACAAACATGAAATCAAATATTTCAATTTTGGAAAATTGGTCTATACTCGTGTGCGAATCATATAGTAAGTTAGCCTAATAATCGGAATAACAGCATATAATGTAAATAAGAATCATATCATGATTAATAGAGACCAATCTTTAATTGGGCGAGTGGGGTGCTTAATTCATGACTTTTCCCTCTCGAACCTAAGTTCCCGAGCTGAGACAACTTTAGTGATGATGGATAAGTGGCCTTTGACACGAGTCCCAAGTTTCCTAAATTTTCCAAAATCAAATATTTAGGTGGCGACTCTACATCTGACAAAACAGTCCATTTTTGGCATTTTAATTCAAAATCGACTTTCCAAAAGATTTGCCAAATTTGGACTCTATTGTGTTTTCTATTTCACATTGCACTTGTGGAATCAGATTCAGAACCATGGGAGTCCGAACTGTAGGGCTTATCGTCTTCCGAAAGGAGCACGAAAAGTTGAGTTACAATTTCTGGCAACTCTACTGGGGAATTTAGAGAACTTGACTCGAACTTCATGATGTGAAATTTTATCTACACTTGTATGTTTCTTTGCATTTGCATTTGTATTTACATTGGTGCGCTTAAGTCACTGTGTTTGCCATCTGCTATTCCTGGACAGTTTGCCGGAGGCTTGCCTAAAAGCTTGCCAAAAGGCTGACCAGTTATGGGCTCTGCCATGATGGGAGCACAACCCTTGGACCTGGACTATTGCCGTACCATTTGATCCTCCTTTTACTTCTCAGTGTTAGGTGCGAGAGGTATATTAGGTAGTCTTGCTGAGGTACCCTCTTTGACCATTTAGCCTAGCTGCATATAGTAAAACCTTAGTGACTGATCCAAATTAGGACATGATGCTCACCTAAAAATACAGGATTGGGTGAAAACCACTTGATTGACTAGTGAAACCCTAGTTCCTGACGAAACTCGGACAGGGTAACCCTACCCCCTCATAGGGGTGTTTTGGCTCTCTCTTAACTGGTATGTGCTTTACAGTGAAACTGTATAGGAATGCGCATAGCAGTTGCAAATTTGGTATCTATTTTCGGAGCGGAATTTTAGTGTGGAGTACAGTCCTACAGCTTGATCATGTCTGTGTTGATAATATCTTAGCTGAGGTGCTGTGCGGTTTTTGATTCCTGCTATTTTGCTTTATTTCTTTTGCTAGGTAGTTTAAAACCATAGCTTCAAAAAGTTCGGATATCCCCTAAGTACTCTAGACTCGAGTCAGAAGACTTTGTAAAGCTGGGGATCTTGTTCAGGGACAGCCCATGTTTACCTCACTCCCACCGGTTACAAGACAGAAGAGAATCAGGCAGAATTCACCAGTTCAGTTTTTACAGCAGTCACCCCTCAACTCACCTGTGTCCAGTCCGGTTCAGGGACAGTCATCTACTTCTAGCCCTGCACGAGATCAATCACCTATTCCAATGACACAGTATCCCTAGTCAGTATGGAAGAATTGATACATTATCTACAATAGACAATTAAGACCCTACAGCAAGATGCTGCCCGCCAGGCCGAGGTCACAGCTCGTCAAGCTGAGGTTATAACTAGGCTACAACAACAGCAACCCCAACTGGTTGCGGCCTCTGCATCCCATACACCTACCATAGGTATCTCAGCACACGAAGCCACCGTTCATAATGCCAATATCCAAGAAAACCAAGGCAATCCAATAGAGCCAATCCCAGCACAAGCCTTCAAAACCCCTGTTTATTAGACTGAGGCTCCATTCAAGTTTGAGGTTGACCCAACTGTACTCAAGGTCAATAAACTAGCAAAGTTATTCAAGAGGGCACAAGGGGTTAACTTCATCCCGAACATAAAGGACGGGTATACTGATTCTGCAGTTACATTACCAAATCGGTTCAAAATGCCGCACATCGATCAATTTGATATCTCCAGAGATCCAATGGTCCACTTGCTTCTGTTTTTTGATATCTTACGGCTGATGGGCTTGACTAGACTACAGAAGCTGTCTCTCTTTGGTCGTACCATGTCTGATATAGCAGCTAATCGGTATGCTAAGTTGGAAGACTCTATCAAACAAAATTAGAAGGAGATGGCCGAGGCCTTCATTGCTTAGTATTCGTACAATACTCAAATTGAGGTCACAACCCGTGATCTCGAGGCAACACGCCAAGAGCCGAAGGAGGGCTTCTTTGAATTTGTGACAAGGTGGGCTTATTACAGATGAGAAGGAGCCGGCAAAAAGGCCGTTTGTTTGCGGTTTCAATGCCACCAGTGGTAGCACAGCTGCGAAGCCGTTAGATGTAAGCGTTGTCACCACAACCAAGACTGCCGACCCCTTTGCCAACACAAGCTCACAAACGTAGTCCAACCCTACCTGATCCCAGAGAACTTTCAACCAACTTTACATGACCCTGTCTCAAGCCATGAAAGTGCTAGTCAAGAAAGGGCACCTCAAACCCTTAGAACCCCGCCCATTGCCTGATCCTCTTCCACCCAAACATAACCCAGCAAAATACTGTGCGTTTCACCAACAGCATGGTCATGACACCGACCAGTGCTTTCGATTGCGTCATGAGATTCAGGATCTCATTGACAACAAGGCGATTGCTCCACCTCAAAAACTAAACGTGACCACAAATCCACTCCCAGCCCATAACCTAGTTCCCCCACGTCGAAATCTCAACCTGATCCATACACTAGCCACCCCCTATGACCCCAGCATATATATTACTCCCTTCTACCTACCAAAATCAACGTTGTTCATTCTAGAAAGTGCAGACCTGTGCATGATGGACACGTCCAACCCTCAACCCAAGCCTGTGGTGATGAGACTTACAGTGGAAGGGAAGTCAACCTTGGAGAAAGGTAAAAGTCTATTGCTGGAGTGTCCTGAGGACGTACCTGATAGGGTGTATGATCCAAGTTACTACATTGTGTCAACTGGTCAAATCAAGCCTGAATTGGTGCTGCCAACCTTGGTAGACATCAATGTGGTCAGGGAAGATGGCTTGAGCCAGGGGTTGGATGATTTGGCAGAACTCGAGGAGGATTTGGACAACCTGCAGTTCTTTGATGAGCAGGATCAGGGGGATGTGCAGATCGGGTGGTTCAACCTGAATGGATCAACTAACAACACTGGATGGCTGAGTGATGAGCCAGACAAAGAAGAAGAAACTGGAATGAAACCAGAAGGAAAGGAAACAGAGATAGCTGTAGTGGTCGGAAGGGCTAATGAGAAAGGAAAGCTGCCGGAGAGCGTTGGTGTGGAAAACCCAACCTAAGAAGTGTGAACACTGTGGACACTGAGCAAGAAACTACACTGAGGCATTTTGAACGAGAAAGGATTGAAGACGCCGGGAAACCATAAATTCACAACGTCCTGTGGGGGACACCTATGATGTGAAGGTGATACAAGCAGAGCCGGACAATTGTTTGTCAACTGTTGAGGGCAAATAGTGGAATGATAACGATCTGCATCTGGCCCATGCTTTCCGGACAATACGTGGTATACCGAGGAAATAGACCATCTGACAAGAAGTGGGCAGTATTTTAAGCCGTCACACCTAAATCAAGCAGAGGCATCTGGAAAAGACAGAGAGGCCGAGAAACAGAAAGATAAACAACTAGAATAAAAGGCAGTGTTGAAACAACTCAAGAAAATTCAAGCTGACATCTCCATCTGGGGTCTTCTTATGGCTTCGCGAGTACACCGATGTGCAGTGTTGTCAACAATGGACAAAGCTAAATTATCCATTAACACTAAGCCCGAGCAGCTTATGGGTTTGGTTTTTCCAAGCGGTGCCAGGCCAACTCTTACTTTCTCTGACAAAGAGTTGCCGCCGGAAGGCTCAGCTCACAACAAATCATTGTACATATCCATGGAGTGTAGGGAGAAATGGGTACTGGTGGTGTTGGTAGATACCAGTTCGGCCATTAATGTTTGTTCTTCTTGCACCATCTGTGTAATAGGCCTCAAACCAGTAGACTTTGTTCCTGTCATGACCCGAACCCGCCCCTATGGGTTAAAGACATAACCGACCAGTAATCAAGGGATTACCTATGGCCTCAACCAAACAAGACATAACTCATCAGAGTAAAGGGGCCAAACGGAAGCAATTTCAAACTTTTGTCCATAGAGCTGTGCTTACATGGCACGTCATAACAATCCATACATACACATGTTAATAACTCACATCAAGATACGTAATAACATAAAGTTCTATACATACAGGATCATTCAAGTTTAAGTCAGCCAATCAAAACTATATACAACTGTAAACCAAAGTTCTCGCCAACATGACAAAATACAGCAAACTAGCAAAAGGCGAAAACAAGTCTCGTGCGTGAGACATATGGCTGACTCTTCAAAACCTTGGCTGTTTCTCACAAACTTCACTGAGGCTGGGCTTAGACCTCCCTTGGCTCACCTACAAACACATGAATGAGTGTGAGCGAAAGCCCAGTGAACAATATCAAATAAAGAAGTTACATGAACGATACTTAGAGCAATATGCACCAAACGGCCTTGGGCCCAATTCATATTTCTATCTAATATATATATATACATAGGTCAAGTAACTACCGTTCCAAACACATCGAACGGCCTCGGGCCCAATCCATTCATGTCAAACGGCCTTCGGCCCATTCATTCTTTCATTCATGTCAGACTGGCCTTTGGCCCATTCATTCTTTCATTCATGTCAAACTGGCCTCTGGCCCATTCATTCTTTCGTTCATGTCAAACTGGCCTTGGCCCCATTCATACTTTCATTCATGTCAAACTGGCCTTGGCCCCATTCATACTTTCATTCATGTCAAACTGGCCTTTGACCCATTCATACTTTCATTCACGTCAAACTGGCCTTCGGCCCACTCATACTTTCATTCGAATTAACGAACTTATAAGACTTACATAGAAGTAAGTAATTGGACAAATAACATACTTCAGATATCTTTATTAAGATATTACTCACAGTGATCGGCTGGATGATTTGCCCTGGAGCTCGACCCTACACATTTCATGAACACAATGGGTCACAAACAATTCAATCCGTTCTTAATTCACATATTCCTCTTTAGGCTTTATTCTTATCCTTTTAACTCATTTACAATGCTTAATGCATGCCTAAGA
This sequence comes from Camellia granthamiana, assembly GCA_036172215.1. Classification (NCBI taxonomy): domain Eukaryota; kingdom Viridiplantae; phylum Streptophyta; class Magnoliopsida; order Ericales; family Theaceae; genus Camellia; species Camellia granthamiana. The sequence goes on along the minus strand of CM069909.1, from coordinate 147,856,244 downwards.
GCACTTAGAAGTGAAAGAGAACGAAAAATGAAACACAGAACACACTTACAAAATTTTAGAAATAGGGGTCCCCGCTCAAGCGTGGACTTTCCCGCTCGAGCGGACCCATTAAGTCTGCAAAAGTACTAGTTGCTTCGTTTCTACGCTCGAGCGTGAATTCAGACGCTCGATCGGAAAGTCTCACTACATGGCTCCCCGCTTGAGCGTGAACTTCTCCACTCGAGCAGACATCATGTCTGCATAAAGTCCTAGGAGCTCGTATTTCCCGCTTGAGCGGCGCCTTCCTCGCTCGAGAGGACATCCCAAATTCTGGAAAATCCAGAATTGTTCTTGAGCTTCAAACTTGCATTCAACTCAACATATCTTGCATATTATGGCTCAAACTTCACATATACATGTATCAACATGATCCAACACCAAATTTATTACATTATGAAGCTCAATTTCACAAATTAATCACATGCATATCCCAATTTACACCAAACTTATTTCCAACTGTAGACGTCCCCGAACGTCCCGGGAGAAAATCCCATTTTGTTCATTGGGCTCACTACAGTTCGGACTCAAATGTCACGGTTCTGAATCTAATCCCGCAAAGTACAATGCAAGACCGATAAATCACCAAAGAGTCCAAATCCGGCAAATCGTTTTGAAAAATGGATTTTTAGAAAGAAGTGCCAAACATGGACTGCTTTGCCAGATACAAAGTCGCCACCTAAATATTTTGTTTTGGGGGAATTTAGGAAACCCTGACTCGTGCCTAAGGCCACGTGTCCGTCATCACCAAAGTTGCCTCGGCTCGGGAGCTTGGGTACGATTGGGGAAGGTCATTTCATGAGCACCCCCGCTCGCCCGATCGAAGATCGGCCACTACTAAGTATGATATCGAGTTTTTGAAAACACATGTGCTCTTATTCCGATTTATTAGCCTAGAATTACTATGTGATGCACGCAGCAAACAAGTATAGATTGGATCGCCTGAGTTGGAACAAAACATTTCATGTTTGTTTATTTGAAAATGGTTTGATGGTGCTACTTGCAAGTAGGCTAAGACGTGGATTTGCCACCCTCAAGTGGGCTTAGAAAACAGGGTAATTTGGCACTCCTAAGTGGGCTTAAAACTCGCAATCGATGAATTTTTCCAATTCAAGTAATCCAACCTTCACCCACAGGCATTCAGGTAGTTATATCACATAAGCACATAGCCTCATGGTAAGCATGCTATCATGGCAGTCATTCATACGCATGCAAGGATGCTAAAGCATAAACACTTACCGAGTACTCCAAGCCAAAGAAAGAAGCTAATTAGAAAACATGCATGAATCCTAACTATGTTGAGATGCCTAATGCAACACATGCAAGAATGCAACTAATATAGGGTCGGCTATTCTAAGATGGCATATGAACCAAGACGGATGCAAAATGAGGGTTCGGGGGTCAAAATGCGGAGCCGGGTGCCCCGAAAACAGGCTGTTAAGCATCGAAAGTGGCGTGCGACCACGAAGGTGGTCTCCCGGGGCACAGTGTCCCTCTAGACAGAGGAAACAAGGTGTGTGCCAAAAACCAGAACAAACGGAGAACGTTAAGCGGTCCCGAGCCGAGGCGCACAGCCGACGGCCCCGAAAACCGAAAACTGGTCTCTAAACGGGAACAGTGGCCTGCGACCACGAAAAGTAGCTTACGACCACTGGGAGATGGTCTACAAGACCTCTCCCTCCCTTCGGGAAGAGAAAACAAGACCTGGTTCGCAAACCGAGGCAAAGCACAAAAGGGTCCCGAGGTCCGGGGGTAAGGCTCTTAACCGAAACTCCGAAACCTCAGAACGAGCACAACATACACAATCACCGAGCGCTCAATCGATGACGTCTGAGTCTTAAGGTCGGTCAAAAATGGGGTGTCTACAGTTGCCCCTCTTTGACAGAACTCGAAAGTCATACGTGACGGGAGTGAATGTTAAAGCCCAGAGACGACCCATTTTTGACAAGGCCGAAGACTTAGACAAACAGGCGGGATAAGCAAGAGATGCGCCCGCAGGCAGGGGCAAAATGCAAAGGGTATGCACAAAGCCGAGTATAACTTATGATCAAGCAAAGAAAGCTGTAACGAAGCACATCATGCAACAGTTTAAGCGAAAATGCAAATCAAACTACATTTCAATGCAGAAAGGATGTAAGAGAATTATTCAATTCTCGTTACGTCTCACGCGGAGAACAATACCTGTCCGGCTCGTTTGGTCGTGCCAGCTTCGAATGAACCGTACATACAATATCGTGCCTGAAAAAGAAAGAAAACTTAACAGGTACAATATTGTTAGAAACATGCATAGCAATGCAAGTGAGGAGTGCGTGACAACGCAGGTGAAGGGGTGCATGACAATGCAACCTAATTGTGATGCATAACAATGCGAGCGAGATGTGCATATCAATGCAGGAAGGGTGCGTGACAACGCAGGTAGAGTGTGCATAACAATGCAATTGAGGCATGAACATATGCAAGTGAAGTACACGTGACAACACATACAATGTGCGAAGCAAGATGTAGACATATGTAAGTAAAGCATACGTGACAACGCGTGCAATGCGTGCAACAGGAATTGAACACATGTAAGTAAAGCATACGCGACAACGCATGCAATGTGTGAAGTAGAAATTGAACACATGTAAGTAAAGTATACGTGACAACGCATGCAATGTGTGAAGTAGGAATTGAACACATGTAAGCAAAGCATACGCGACAACGCATGCAATGTGTGAAGCAGAAATTGAACACATGTAAGCAAAGTATACGCGACAACGCATGCAATGTGTGAAACAGAAATTGAACACATGTAAGGAAAGCATACGCGACAACGCATGCAATGTATGAAGCAGGAATTGAACACATGTAAGCAAAGCATACGCGACAACGCATTCAATGTGTGAAGCAGAAATCGAACACATGTAAGTAAAGCATACGCGACAACGCATGCAATGTGCGAAGCAGGAATCGAACACATGTAAGTAAAGCATATGCGACAACGCATGCAATGTGTGAAGTAGAAATTGAACACATGTAAGTAAAGCATACCAGACAATGCATGCAATGTGTGAAGTAGAAATTGAACACATGTAAGTAAAGCATACGCGACAACGCATGCAATGTGTTAAGTAGAAATTGAACACATGTAAGTAAAGCATACTGGACAACGCATGCAATGTGTGAAGTAGAGATTGAACGCATGCAATGTGTGAAGTAGAAATTGAACAAATGTAAGTAAAGCATACGCGACAACGCATGCAATGTGTGAAATAGGAATTGAACACATGTAAGTAAAGCATACCCGACAACGCATGCAATGTGTGAAGTAGAAATTGAACACACGTAAGTAAAGCATACGCGACAAGGCATGCAATGTGTGAAGTAAAAATTGAACACATGTAAGTAAAGCATACGTGACAACGCATGCAATGTGTGAAGTAGAAATTGAACACATGTAAGTAAAGCATACGCGACAACGCATGCAATGTGTGAAGTAGGAATTGAACACATGTAAGTAAAGCATACCCGACAACGCATGCAATGTGTGAAGTAGAAATTGAACACATGTAAGTAAAGCATACGCGACAACGCATGCAATGTGTGAAGTAGAAATTGAACACATGTAAGTAAAGCATACACGACAACGCATGCAATGTGTGAAGTAGGAATTGAACACATGTAAGTAAAGCATACGCGACAACGCATGCAATGTGTGAAGTAAAAATTGAACACATGTAAGTAAAGCATACGCGACAACGCATGCAATGTGTGAAGTAGAAATTGAACACATGTAAGTAAAGCATACGCGACAACGCATGTAATGTGTGAAGTAGAAATTGAACACATGTAAGTAAAGCATACGCGATTACGCATGCAATGTGTGAAGTAGAAATTGAACACATTTAAGTAAAGCATACGCGACAACGCATGCAATGTGTGAAGTAAAAATTGAACACATGTAAGTAAAGCATACGCGACAACGCATGCAATGTGTGAAGTAGAAATTGAACACATGTAAGTAAAGCATACACGACAACGCATGCAATGTGTGAAGTAGAAATTGAACACATGTAAGTAAAGCATACGTGACAATGCATGCAATGTGTGAAGTAAAAATTGAACACATGTAAGTAAAGCATACGTGACAACGCATGTAATGTGTTAAGTAGAAATGGCGTGCGTGACAACGCAAGCAAAGAAAGTGCATAACAATGCAGGAGAGGTATAACTTTAATAGCGTGCTTGAAACAAAATGCTGAGTAAAGAATGTACAAGCCTCAAAGAGGGCAACTCAAACGTGACCTCCAATTCACCTCTCGGAGGGGTTACAACGTGCTCAAAAGGATACACCTTGCTCTTGGTGAATAACAACAAGTCACACTTCGAACACTTGAATCGAAGTTCCTGCGGAGACGTTTCGCGCCGAAAAGTGCACTTTTCTTGTACCTTCCCGAGAGCCGGGGACTCCAATTATCACCAAAATTCACAGGGAGAACAAAGGGACCTGGGAGACCACCAAGGAAGGCCACCGACCAGTTTTTGCTCACAAGGTGGTCGGCCAGCCAGAAAATATAGTCGGCCGACCACTTTGCTAAATCCGGGGCAATTTTGTCTTTTCATGCTTGGATCTTTAAGTACACACATCCCAAACATTGTTGCTCATAACTCCAAGTCTGAAATCAGTCCCTCTTCCTTCCTAGACCATTTTTTTCCTTAGATCTGCGCTTTATACGCGTTTTCCAATGCCCCACGCAAAGTTGTTTCGCGAAAACTTTCAGTTCTCTTCACTTTGAACCGATTAAAATTTGATTTCGGAGCTTCTTTCTCCATTTTCACCTTGAGGTAAGTTTGTCTCGAAATTTGGAACATTTTCTCGGGAGTTGACTTTTGTTGACTTTTTCATTTCCCGAGAGTTGACTTTTGTTGACTTTTTTCCATTTTGGCTCACTTTGCTCATTTTTGCAGATTTCTTCAAATGGCGGATCATTTTCATCATGGTGGAGGTCCTCCGCATGCCGGGGGTGAGCCGGACATCATGTCACTGCCTCCGAGAGTTCGGCCTTTCGACCCCGAGAGGTATCATCCTCAGGAGCACGTCTTACCTCCTGCTACTTTCTACAATTTTACTGATTTTGATCGATGAGCACCCGCGGATCTTCTGCTACGGGAACCGGAGTCTCACCTCTCTCACCAGGCACGAGAGGTATGTACTTCATTTTTACATTCTCTGCAATGTATTCTACATTTCTTGCTCATTTCGTGTTTTCGCTATATATGTTCATCTGCTCATTCTGAACACATTCACATACGATCTGGTCCACTTGGCACACAGCTCATGTATAACTAGACTTTGCTCGTTTTAGCACACAGCTCACAACACAGAATTCTATTGAGTTGGCACACAGCTTGTTCTGAACACTCAGTCTATAACACAGCATTCTGTTTGCATTTTTTGAACACACAGCTCAAGCACTTGAATTTCTGAACACGCAGCTCATGCTTTTGGTTGTGAATACGCAACCCACATTTTTGAAATCTGAACACGTAGCTCAAAATTTTTGTCGTGAACACACAGCCCACAATTTTGAAATTTGAACACACAGCCCAAACTTTTGATGGTGAACACACAACCCACAGTTTTTGAAAGTTGAACACACAGCCCAAACTCTTGTAATCTGAACACACAGCTCAAACTTTTCACTTCTGAACACGTAGCTCATATTGAACACACAGGCCGTTTACTTCATTTGCCCGCAACTCATACTAAACATACAGTCCATTCACCTCATTTGCACACAGCTCATTCATCTCATTCTGAAAACTGAATACATCTGTTAATTCTGAATGCATGTATCTTCTCGTTCTACGTGAGGTTATGGGTCGATCATCACTAGGGTGTGATATGCAGAGTTCCCAGATACCGTTCGTCATATGGTTTACGAGGTAGGGTTTGGACCCTTCTGCGCGGGGCTATCACATTACCTAGCGAGCAGGACTTTAATGGGGGCACTTGTGGAAAGATGGTGGGACACCACCAACTCGTTCCAGTTTTTGGCTACCGGGGATATGACGATGACCCCGTTTGACTTTACCATGCTGACTGGCCTTGATGTGGCCGGCCGACCGGTCCCCTACGATGCAGACATGGGCGAGTGGGAGGTGACTTGGATTCATCTGCTAGGAGCCCGCCCGCCGATTGACAGATCTTCGGGTAGAGTCAGGTACACCTGGTTTCCCGTGCAGTACAGGGGGACTATGCCTGAGACTCTCGAGGAGATAGAGCAGTACGCTCGAGGGTTTTTGATGTTCCTCCTTGGGACCACTTTGTTCTCCAACAGGGGAAACACAGTTGGATTGTATCTGCTCAGTGCTTTAGTGGACCTATCACAGGTCAGCCAGTATGACTGGGGTGGCGCCGGCCTTGCTACCCTTTACTGTTACATGAGTGCGACCTCCCGCGGGCGGGGGAACATAGTTGGTGGCTACTGGAGAGCCTGGGAGGTACTTTCTACCCTCTTGATTTACATTCCTATTTTTCATCAGTTGTACACTGCACACGACACACCTTACATTCGGTATTCTACATTTTGCACTCAGCATTCTGTATTCTCCATTCTGTATTCATATTATGCATTCAACATTCTGTATTCTCTGTACATTCTGTATTCTGATGGCTATTGCCCTGTTTTCCACAGCTATAGGTTTACGCATACTTTTCGACGCTAGCCCCGGAGCTCAAGGTGGAGGTGCCTCTTGTGATTCCTTACTCTCACGTATTTGAGGGCCGGTACTGACCAAGGGCTCGGGAGACTCTGCCTTACCTGCCGCAGTTCTTTGATACGGTGCGGGCGACCGAGGTAATTCAGAACTCTCAGTTCTTCATGTTTTCAGCTTTGATTCATCTTGCATATTTACGATATCTAATCAGCTCATGCACTTGTTATCCGTAAATCACTTGGCAGCCCTGGGCGCCCTTGGGAGGAGATATCCGTTTTCGATTCCCTGGGGGGTGGGCCTCTTCTCTATACAGGACTTTATTTGAGGGGCCGGTTGGCAGGGCCTGGTTCCTGGGGCCTCGCTTCATGCGTTAGACGATGGGCGTCCCTGATCAGCGTATCCCCTCAGCGCCTCCAGAGGACATGCGGTCTACTAAGGGACTCACTTTCGAGGAGGTCAACGTCACTATGTTGGGTACTGATGCGATTCTGTACACGGAGGAGGGGGAGTACGTGACTTACCGCCATACGTACCTGATGCCCCCACTGACAGGTATCCGTACTTCTACGAGGAGGGCTGCTGGTGCATCATCGTCAGCTCGAGCCCAGGCTGCAGATGCTCCTTTAACTAGCAGGGCCGACATATCGAGGAGTGGGGCTAGACAGATTCCCCCGATTCCCCCGACTTATCAGCATATTGGGTGGCTAGATCTTCTGACCGAGTTGACAGGATGGCGATACGGGACATCTTACCCGATCCCATTGGAGCCCCCATTGCCTGATCACCGATACGTCAGAGACCCTGACTCGCCACCGGTATGCTTTACAGTTTTGATTTATCACTCTGATATTTGGGCATTTATTCATTACAGTTTTGATTTATCACTCTGATATTTGGGCATTTATTCATTCACTGATAACTGACACTTGCATCTGCAGCCTTCCATCGAGTATTGTGATGGGTTACTCGGAGTGGTGGCCTCACTCGAGAGCATGGTCCTGCAGAGGGAGACGCAGTTGTTCATCGCCGGTGTTTTGGTACCTTTTAATTTTCTTGCATTTATCATACTTCTGATGACATGCTGAATTTGACCATTTCACTGTATTGGTTGACTGTATGTGTAGAGCACATCTGACACACACCACATTCATATATCGTATCTGCATACACCCACTCTATGTAGCTTTCTTGTCCCTACATCTGGTATACATATTGGCTAATGTATTCGAATTGCCCTCTTTTTTTAGATGCCACTGCTACAGGCTGGGCCATCCAGGCCTTCTCGAGGAGCTGGGAGAGGGGATTTGACTCGCAGCCGAGGCAGGCGTAGAGCGCCTATCAGAGATGATGAGGAGTCTAGCGAGGAGGAGGAGTCTGCGCATCCTCAGTCGGAGACATCTGCAGGCAGAGAGGAGGACTCTGGTTCCAGCTCTGAGAGTGGAGGTGATGCCGAGGAGGGTTCCGAGGACAGCAGCTCCGATTCAGATGGTGGTGCTGGTGGAGATGGTGCAGGGACTTCTCAGCCAAAGAGGACGAAGAGGGCCTCCTATTCTTAAGCTTGAGAGCACTGATGCAGATGTCCGTGCTTTATTTTCCTTTTTTTACTAGTAGTTATAGCACATTAGCTTTAGGCAGTTTTATTTTCTTTAAAACTCGTACCCTTGCTGTAAAATGTTGTAACAAAAGAAGCTATGATAGAATGAAATAGCTTTTTGTTCAAAAAGTGTTGTATTTTGTATTCTTAGCATCGCGTCGCATCATTTTGCACAAAAATGAGATTGAATGAAAATTGAGCACTGTATATCACCAAGTCAGGTAGTGAACCGACGCAACAAACTAAACAACTTAACTTGCTAACAAACAACAAAACCTCAGCAAGCTTACAACTCGATAAGCAAAACATGACAATGTTGATAAGCTGAGAGTAACAACTCGATGTACAAAACTCGACGACTTGATAAACAAACTTAACAACTCGATAAACAAAACTTAACAACTCGATAAGTAGAACTTAACAACAACTCGATAAGCAAACGCATTTCTGACAAACCGAGCGATGGAATGCATCCGAAACAGAGGTAAACACGGACCTTTAACACTCCCAACACATGGAAATGCTAGGAGCTCCCTTCTAGAGACTAGGAAAAGACCAAAGACCAACTTTCCTCCATGGCCAACCACCAGAGAAGCCTGGCCGACCAGCTTTCTGCCTTGGAGACCAATGGGGTGGTCGGCCGACCAGAAAAACTGGCTGGCCGACCAGAAAAAGTGGTCGGCCGACCAATTGGCCCGGCGACCTCCAGATTTTTGACATGTGTCCTCCAAACAGTGCCTTATCCTCTATAAAAGTTCCAGCTTCATGGTTCTCTCATTCCATCTCAGTTTTGCATCAAAATGGAGGCATTTCTCATCCAAAATCTCACAGCTTGGATTGCTACTTTAGACGGCTTGGAAAAGTTGAACTTCCGGGGCTTCGGCATAAATGCACTATTCACGCTGAGTCGCACTCCGCTGCATCTTCCGTTCCTCCATGCCGCAGCAAGGTTTTGGAATCCGGTAACACACGTCTTTAGCTTTGGCGAGCAAGAGGTGTGCCCTACTTTCGAAGATTTCCAGGCTTTGATGGAGTCCGAGCGCAACGAGGAAATCTTGCCCCAGCTTCGCTTTGGCCACGCCCAAGCCTTAGGACGAATGTGTGGGCTCACTATGCACGACGCTCGATCTCTGATCTGCGACAGAGAATTGGACATCCTCAGCCTGATTCATTGCTTTTCTGATGCCGGTGACCGCGGCGACCATTACTGGCAAGGTTTCGGCAACATGCCCTTTGTTTGTGCATGCTATCTCACTTTTTGCTTGCTCCAGGCTTTAGCGGGTCCAGCATTCGTCTGATCGAAGTTGCTCAAGGCTTGAAAGATGGAAAGAGCTGTATTGCCATGACATTGGCCGAGACGTTGATGGGCTTGGATGCTTTCCAACGTCGGGAGATGACCAGATTCGCGGGGAGCTCACTACTGCTGCAGGTAATGTTTCCCACCCTATCTTACATATATATTGCTCACATCACTCGGCCCTCAAGCTCGGTTTTTCTCACAAAGCCCTTTTCTCACTTTTCTCTCATCGTACATCTCTATATTATTTAATCTCTCATTTTTCATCCCTCTCCAGGTGTGGTTGATGGACAAATTGCAGATTGTGGACTCTTGCCTAGCATACTCAGCTCGTGGCTACTTCTTCCGACGTCACCTAGTCGATGCCCTTGATGAGGGATGGTGGTTTGACTGGATGTGCAATTTGTTCGCAGACCGCATCGCTTGGCGCTGTCCTTGACTCAATCTACTGGCAATGAGCTATAGCATGTCCCGGCAGCCTGGGATTCAGTTGATCGGCCTGACACACTGCGTGTTCTACTTTCCTTTCTAGTTCCAGCGCCAGTTTGGCCATGATCAGATTTGCCCAGCAGAGGGGATAGAATACCCAGCTGCATTTCCAGTCCGAGGCGCGCAGCTTGCTCGGTATGCCACATCATGGAGGACTAGAGAGCTCTTGGCCCCCGCTCCCACTTTCAGTTGCACTTTGTCTGACGAGTGCATAGATTGGCTCAATGAAGAGGCACAGGTTGGGCCCAGCTTGGCATCAGAGGCTTCGACCAGCTCTGGGAGGGGGCGCAGGAACACCTGACTTATCTATGCCCTGAATTTATTGCTTTAATCAGTGCTTTCAAGTTTTTCTTTATGAGTGTAACAAAAAGCAACTTCAATTTGTATGCAAGAGCAGGAGAACTCTATACTGAAATCAATAAAATTGAAGGTTGTGGGTACTAAAAATTTTCTGTTTGGTCCAAAAATGATCTAAGTTGTAAAAAGATTAATTTGAGCGAAATCAACTTTTATTAAAACTTTTCAAAACCATTTTCGATATGGATCAGAACTGGACACGCTTGAGATCTGTCACTAAGATGCACAACCCTAGATCCCAGCAACTGGAAAGTTGCCCCTAGTCTGAATAGCACTACACCGGAGATCACAACCGAAGCTCTTGAATGCTGAATAGACAAAGATGACCGAGATGATCAAATGGATAAAGTTGATCGGGGAAAAGTTTATGGCTGGACTTCAGGATGAAGTTGCCTACGTATCCCAAAGATGGGAATCAAGCCTTACGTAGTTCGGCTCACGTTCACTCGTGTATTAACCCTCACCTTTTGCGCTCTAACTTTTGCCAAGGCCGCCTTTTGCGGGTTTTCAACCTTGCAAGCTCAGTTTTTGTAATTTCAAATTTTTCATGCTCTAACTTTTGCCTAGGTCGCCCTTTCGGGTTTTCGGCCTAGCGAGCCTCTCAGGGGTAATATTTCTTCAACTTGTCCATGTTAATCGGCTGTGAGAACTCTAGGCCATCTAGGTCCATTAGAACGACAGCTCCACCCGACCAGATAGACTTGATGATGTAGGGACCAGTCCAATTGGGTCTGAACTTGCCCCTAGGGTCGTGGATGGGAGCTCGGTTGTCTTTGAGCACCAAATCTCATTCTTTCAAATTCTGGGACTTAACCTTCTTGTTGAAAACCCTGACAATTTTGCACTGATAACCTTGAACATGGTACAGTGCTTTTAGTCTTCTTTCATCAAAGAGCATGAGTTCTTCAAATCTGCTCTGCTGCTAATTTACTTCGGCTATCTGACACTCAGCCAACACTCTCAATGACGGAACCTCAATTTCGATAGGTAGAACGACCTCCATCCCATAAACTAATGAATACGGAGTCGCCCCAGTAGAAGTTCTAATTGAAGTCCGGTAGCCCCACAGAGCAAATGGCAACTTATCTGGCCAGTCCCGGTAGGTTTCCACCATCTTCTGCAAAATGTGTTTGATGTTCTTGTTGGCAGCCTCAACCGCTCCATTGGTCTGCGGCCGATACGTAGATGACTTGTGAAAAGCCACGTTGTATTTCTCCAACAAGTCAATCACTTCCTTCTTGAAGTGGGAACCATTATCTGAGATAATCTCGTTCGGCACCCCATAGCGACAGATGATGTTGTTCCTGATAAACTTTGCAACGTGCGACGCCTTCAACACCGCATAAGTTTGGGCCTCAACCCACTTTGTGAAATAGTCTATCGCGACCAGAATGAACTCATGCCCATTAGACCCTTTCGGAGTGACAGCCCCGATCACATCGATTCCCCAAACTAAAAACAGCCATGGCGAAGTCATATTGTACAGCTTCGATGGTGGGATGTTCATGCGGTTTGCATGGATCTGACATTTATGGCATCGCCGAACAAAGCTGATACAATCCTCCTCTATGGTAGACCAGTAGTAACCCTGTCTGAGGATCTTACGAGCTAGCATCACCCCGTTCATGTGTGCTCCGCACTCTCCTCCATGGATGGCCTCCATTAGGCGCTTCGACTCTTCAGCCTCAACACACAGCTTATGCATTCCCAGATGACCTCTCTTATACAGTTTTCCTCCGCAAATGATGAACTGAGTAGCCATTCTTCTGATTGCCCTCTTATCCTTGGCATTTGTCCCTGGTGGATACGCTTCTTTCTCCAAGAAGTTCTAGACATCGTAATACCAGGGGTTCTTATCTTGAACCTCTTCTATGGCAGCAATTGACTCGTAGGCCGGTGCAAATTTCTGGTTACTGATGATTGGACGCATCCGAACTCCAAAAGGGATGTCTATCATGGAAGATAGAGTTGCTAGTGCATCTGTGAACTTCTTGTTCTCTGTTAACAGATGAGCGAGGTTCAGCTTCTCAAACCGAGGAATCAACAAGTCCAAGGTCTGACGATAGATTCTCGTCTTTTCTTCTTTGACTTTCTAGTCTCCTTTAGCTTGAGATACAACCAGGTTCGAGTCCCCGATGACGTCCAATCGTTTTGCCCCTAGTTCTAGGGCGGCTTCTAAACTAGCAATGCATGCTTCATACTCTGCTTCATTGTTCGAGACTTTGAACCGGAGTTTAAATGCTAAAGGCATACGGGACTTGTCGGGTGCTATCAGCAACACCCTTATCCCATACCCATACTGGTTTGACGCTCCGTTAAAATACATCGTCCAAAACTCATCGTCGATATGCAAAATAGCCTCATCTAGGAATAAGTACTCAACTGCTTCATCCTCTACAACTGGTGATCGGCTAGGAACTCCGCTACCGCTCTCCTCTTTACTGACTTGTGAGTCACATGCTTCAAATCGAATTCGGAAAGCAGAAGCAACCAACGAGCTAGCCTACCCGTAAGTGCCGGTTTCTCGAAGAGATATTTGATGGGATCTAATCTTGAAACCAACATTACGGAGTGAGCTAACAAGTAGTGCCGCAGCTTCCTGGTAGCCCATACCAAAGCCAAACAAGCTTTCTCGAGTGGAGTGTAGCGGGTCTCGTAATCCAACATCTTCTTGCTCAGATAGTAAATAGTTTTCTCCACTTTATCCTCTGATTCCTGCGCAAGCATGCAGCCCATCGTAGTTTCAGTCACTGAAAGGTACAAAATCAACGGTTTCCTCGGCTCAGGCGGTGACAACACGGGTGGGTTCTGTAAGTATTCCTTGATCTGTTCAAAAATAGCTTGGCATCGGCCGTCCCATTGGAACTTCTTTCCTTTCTTCAGGAGACCAAAAAGTGGTTCACAAGTCAAGGTTAATTTTGAGATAAACCGTATTATGAATTGCACTTTACCCAGAAAGCCTCTCACCTCCTTTTCAGTCCTTGGTGGTGGCATTTCTAAGATGGCCTTGATTTTGGAAGGGTCGACCTCGATACCTCTCTGTGTAATAAAAAACCCCAGCATTTTCCCCGCTATAACACCGAACGTACACTTCTGAGGATTCAGCTGCAACCGGAATTCTCTGATCCTTTGGAAGAACTTTTGCAAGACGGTGTAGTGGCCCTCCCTTTCTTTGGACTTGACAATCATGTTGTCCACGTACACCTCAACCTCTTTGTGGATCATGTCATGTAATACCGTGGTTGCGGCCCGTTGATATGTAGCTCCAGCATTCTTCAACCCAAATGGCATCACCCTATAGCAATATGTCCCCCACGGGGTGGTAAAAGCAGTCTTCTCTCGGTCTTCGGGTGCCATCACTATCTGATTATAGCCAGAAAAGCCATCCATGAACGAAAGCAAAGTATGCCCCGCTGTGAAGTCTACGAACTCGTCAATATGTGGCGAAGGAAAGTCATCCTTCGGACTAGCTCTATTCAAATCCCTAAAATCCACGCATACCCGGATCCTGCCATTCTTCTTCGGCACTGGAACGATGTTGGCCAACCAAGTTGGGTACTCAGATACCAGAAGGAACCCTGCGTCAATTTGCTTGGTGACCCCTTTTTTAATCTTGAGAGCCCAATCCGGGCGGATCCTTCTGAGTTTCTGTTTAACGGGTCGGGCCTCGGGGTCAAGAGGGATCCGATGCTGTACAATCTCAGGATCGATTCCAGGCATGTCTTCGTAGGACCACGCGAAAACATCTTTGAAATCTTTTAATAAAGCGACTAAGCGCTCGCGTTCCTCCGAAGACAACGTGGACCCGATCTGGACTAGCCGCGGGTCCTCCTCAGTACCCACATTAACTGTAGTGATTTCATCAACCAAGGGTTTAACAAATCTCTCCTGCTCTTGATCAATTAGACGTTGTAAAACCGGAGGAATTTCTTCCTCGTCGTTTTCATCAAAATTTTGAAAGTCCTGATTAATACAATAAATCAAAGGCACAGAAAAGTACTCAGAAACCACAGCCATTCCATTCTCATTAAGCACATCCAAATCGTCCGATTCCTCTGTTACAACAGACTCAAAAGAGAAAGAAAAAGACGACCTAGATAGGACTGTGGTATTCGGGTTATCACCCCCAGGATTACCGGACTCAGACTCAGACGAGCTGGAACCTAATTTCGACTCTATAGACTCGGTGGAATCAGATTCCGGTTCACTACCTGACCTAGTGCTGCTTGACAAAAATCCCTCCTTGTATTGCTAGATGAGAGAGGGTGCGATGGATGCATCCAAAATGCTTGACGGTGGGCTCGCAGCCGTTTCATTCCCAATCATGGACACTGAGAAGTTATCCCCCAAGCACTTCTGTACGATCGGAGGATCTGAAAGTAGACAAGCTAGCACTACGCCCATTTCAATTTCGGTGCTCTCAGAATCCGCTTTCTCATTTTGCTCAACCTCAGCTGATGGGTCTGTCTGCTCCTTGGCAACATCATCCCCGGATAACTGCAGGTCAAAGAAGATCTCAAACCCCGGCAGACACCTCCTCTCGGCATTCAGCCATGGCTCTGGGAAGCCACAAAATGGAAAGTCCTCCCCCTCCCGGACGAAGCGTTCGTTTAGGGTACCCTGGATGGGTCGGTGCATTAACTCATAAGACTTTCCCGTCTGCTTTGCTCTGGCTCTCCCGGCCATCTCCTTACCTTTCCTTACCTAATCCTCTTTGGTGGGCAGATAACCCAAGCCAAAGGTATATGGGTTGTGCGGCACTTCGGCCGATACTGCCATGCCTTTCCGGCCACTCTTCCCTAGTCCCATCCCGGGGATGTGTTGGAGCTTGTTCATGAGGTACACTGATTGAGTGCTAACATACAACCCCTCATCAATAACTAAGATGTTTTGTACGACCCGGGCCTTAGCCAGAGTAAACCCTGATAGGAACACATCCTCCGTGCCGTGCTCGATTTCCAAAACCGGTGTAGAGACTTCTGGCAGTGGATGGATTGACGAATTCTCGAAAATAATAGCCACCCCCTTCCCATGAGGGTATTTCAACATCTGATGTAGCGTGGAAGAGACTGCCTTCACCTGGTGCAGCCACAGCCGCCCCAAAAGTAGGTTAAAGGTTGCGGGAACGTCCAAGACATGAAAATCAATTTCGTGCTATCCCGGACCAACCTGAGTTTGAATTTTCACAGTCCCCATCACCTCTCTGGTTGTGTTATCATATGCCCTTATCACCTGGGCTGTTGGCACGAAGTCCACGGGCTTCAACCCGATCGCATACGCCGTCCTTACCGGGCACACGTTGATGGCTGATTCGGTATCGACAAGAACCACCGGTATCCATTTGCTTCTACATTCCACAGAGATATAGAGCGGTTTGTTATGACTTGCGCCCTCAGGCGGCAGTTCTTTGTCAGAAAAGGTCAACGTCGGGGAACCTCCTCCAGGAAAGACCAATCCCACCAGCTGTTCAGGCGTGGTGCCTATTGAGAGCTTGGCCTTGTCCATGGCCGATAGAACAGCCTGTCTGTGAACATGTGAAGCCATAAGCAGTCCCCAGATGGAGATGTCTGCCTGTATCTTTTTCGACTACTTTAGTACAGCCTCTTCTTCGAGTTGCTTCTCTTTCTGTTTCTCCACCTCCTTGTCCTTCCCGGACGTCTCTGGCTGATCTAGGTGTGGGGGCTTGAAATACCGCCCACTCCTAGTCATATGGTCAACTTCACCAATGTACCAGGTATCATTCGGTTGATTGCTTCCCCAGTCCTCATCCGTGTAGGCAAGACATAGATCATCGTCCTCTCACCACATTCTATCGGCAACCGACAGACATCTGTCCGGCTCCATTACCACTGTCCTTGTACTCACGGTACCTTCTGTTCATATGCTCGCAGCACCCTTTGTTCTTGTGCACACAGCACTTTCAGTCCCCACAGGGGCCTTGGCTTTTCTGGCTCTCTCAGAGTCTTCGATTACTTCTTGTTCTAACTGCGTCAGTACAGTTTGCTGTTCAACATTCCCTGTATTCAAAATGCCCAAATCCCGAGAGAAATTCTTGGCATTGGCACTCTCCGGCGATGTATTCTGATCCCCTTTCTAGTTGAGATTCTTCAACAATATCTGGTTGGTCATCAAGCCACCCGGTGACCTCTGTTGACTCCTCAAAATCAAACCAGTTGACTGTCACGTCCCTCGGCTCTTGCTCGTTGAAAATCTGAAGGTCAGCAATGTCCCCTTCCAGAACTGCTACGTCATCTATCCTCTGATCAAGTCCATCCCCCCGTAGTACACAAATTTCTGCCCCCACCGGCAATTCCACATTTGGCCTAATCTGACCCGTTGACGTAATGTAGCCACTCGGATCGTACACCTCCTCAGCAAAGCCCCCCAATTCCTCAGTCCCTGAATCCACTGTACCACTTTCCTCCGAAATCATCCCTATTCTGTCTTCGACAGCCACCACCATTGGTTCGGGTTGGGTTCGGGAGATGTCCAACATGCACAAGTCAGTGCTGTTAGGAAGGAACACCTCTGGCTTGGGTAGGTGAGATGGGGTGATATATATGCTGGGGTCGTATGACATGACCCCGGTCTGGATAAAGTTGATGCGTTTGGGAGGTGGAGCTTGGTTGTGTAGTGGGAGAGGGTTGGTTGTGACATTGGGTTTCTCTAGAGGCATAATCACCCTATTATCAATGAGATCTTGAATCTCATGACGTAATCGAAAGCATTGGTCGGTGTCATGACCGTGCTGTTAGTGAAAGGCGCAGTATTTGGCTGGATTATGGGAGGTGGGAAGTTTTTCTGGTAACGGCCGCCGCTCTAGGGGCTTCAAATGCCCTTTCCTGATCAAAACTCCTAAAGACTTGGACAAGGACATGTATAGTGGAGTGAAAGTTCTTTGGCTTTTGGGTGCGTATCTAGCTGTTTGCGAACTACTACCGGACGCACCGGTGAATGGTGTAGCTGCAAGGGTTCTTGGGGGATTGGTGGTGACCATGCTTACTTCTGAAGCTCTGGTAGTTGCGGCATTGCTTGTGGCTGTATTGGTGTTGCGGTTGAAGATTCTCCTGGGTTGCTCTCTGTCTTGGTCAATCAGACCCTGTTTCATAGCATCCTCAATTTGTACCCCCATCTCATGTAAATCTGAAAAGGTGGGGAAGGGGAGAACAATCATTTTCTGCATAAGCTTCGGCTGGAGATTGCGCACAATTATCCGAATCTGATCTTTGTCAGTGGGCCTAGTGGTCATCATTGAGGCCTTGGCCCTCCACTGGGTTACGAAGTCAGAAAAACTCTCCTTAGGCTCTTGCTTAGTCGCCTCGAGATCACGGGTTGTGATCTCGATCTGTGTATTACAGGAGTACTGAGCGACAAAAGCCTCGGCCATCTCATCCTAATTCCTCTTAACATCGTCTTCCAGTTTTGCGTACCAGATGGCCGCCACACCTGACAGGGTCCGGCCGAACAAAGAAAGCTTCTGTAGCCTGGTGAGGCCCATCAGCCTTAATATGTCTGAAAATAGCTGTAAGTGCACCATGGGATCCCCGGACCCGTCAAAGCGGTCAATATGTGGCATCTTAAATCTGTCCGGCAGTGTCACGGCTGCGTCGGTATACCCATCCTCAATGTCCGGGATGGACTTCACACCTTGAGATTTCTTGAACAGCTTTTCAAGCTTGCTCACTTTTAATGCCGTGGGGTCCACCTCGAATTCAAAGGGAGAATCCGGTTGATTGATAGGAGTGGGTGCCTTGGATAGTTGAGGTAGAATCGGGGGCGAAGCCGGCCCTGTTGGGATGTCTGTATCCTCCTGGACATTCTGGACATTTGCCGTCTCCTCGGGTATTTGAACTCTTGGTGGGGGAGGAGCTTGGTGTGAAGCTGATACTCCGGCTTGCTGTTGTAGCCGGGTAATTAGCTCTGCCTGTTGGGCCATGACGATGGCCTGCTGTTTGGCAAATTCTGTTTGACGAGCAACGTCCTCCTGCATGGTTCTCATGCTCTCCTAGAGCTGGCGCATCATTTCTTCGATTCCTGCCATACTGCCTTGATCTAGCTGTACTGCCGGTATATGTTCCCTTTCTGCGGGAGAAACAGAACTCTGATCCCTACTATACTCAGGTGGGGTAGACAAAGCCCTCTGAACTGACTGCTGAACTGATATCCTCTGCCTAACTGCCCTCCGTTTAGTAACCGGGGGTAACGAATGAAACACTGGTTGTCCGTCTACCAGATCCTCAGATCGATGGAGTCGACGACCTCTAGTCCAGAGTGCTTGGGGAATATCTGCTTGGTCGGAAGCAATTGTGCTAAACTACCTAGCAAAAAGATAAATAAAGCATAATAAGGAAATAAACAACCAGAAACGGACAACATAATGGCTTAAATAAACACAACACACAGTCGGGTATAATAACACGCAGTTGGTAAGCTGAATACATTATTCTCAGACACTGATCATTGTTTCCAAATTACTGCCCCAAATTTGAATCTGATACCCATGGATATACTGATTCTCAAAACACTGGTGCCCGCAGGCCTGAGGCCCAAACTTGCAAATTGATACATGCATTCCTGAAGAGGCCAACTCTAAAGCACATAACAAACAAGTGAGAGCCGAAACACCCCTATGTTGGGGGAGGGTTTCCCTGTTCTATTTTGTCAGGAGCTAGGGTTTCATTACCCACACAGTGGTTTCATATAACCTACAATCGGGTGAGCAACCTATCCTAGTTTGGAATGGTCACTACGGATTCTGAATATGCACTAGGTCGAATGGTCAAACAGGGTGCCCCGGTAACAACCGGGGTTTGTGTTCCCATCATGGCAGAGCCCGTAACGGGTTAGCCTTATGGCACGCAGCCTCCGGCAAACCGTTCAGGAATAGCAAATGGCAAACACGGTGTCCTAGGCGCACCAATGCAAATGCAATGCAAAGAAACACATAAGTGTAGTCAAAACAAGATATCATGAGTTCGAGTCAAGTTCTCTAAATCCCCAGCAGAGTCGCCATAAATTGTAGACGTCCCCGAATGTCCCGGGAGAAAATATCGTTTTGTTCATTGGGCTCACTACAGTTCGGACTCAAATGTCACGGTTCTGAATCTAATCCCGCAAAGTGCAATGCGAGATCGATAAATCACCAAAGAGTCCAAATCCGGCAAATCGTTTTGAAAAACAAATTTTTAGAAAAAAGTGCCAAACATGGACTGCTTTGCCAGATACAAAGTCGCCACCTAAATATTTGTTTTGGGGAAATTTAGGAAACCCTGACTCATGCCTAAGGCCACGTGTCCGTCATCACCAAAGTTGCCTCGGCTCGGGAACTTGGGTACGATTGGGGAAGGTCATTTCATGAGCACCCCTGCTCGCCCGATCGAAGATCGGCCACTACTAAGCATGATATCGAGTTTTTGAAAACACATGTGCTCTTATTCCGGTTTATTAGCCTAGAATTACTATGTGATGCACGCAACAAACAAGTATAGACTAGATCGCCTGAGTTGGAACAAAACATTTCATGTTTGTTTATTTGAAAATGGTTTGATGGTGCTACTCACAAGTAGGCTAAGACGTGGATTTGCCACCCTCAAGTGGGCTTAAAAAACAGGGTGATTTGCCACTCCCAAGTGGGCTTAAAACTCGCAATCGATGAATTGTTCCAATTCAAGTAATCCAACCTTCACCCACAGGCATTCAGGCAGTTATATCACATAAACACATAGCCGCATGGCAAGCACACTATCATGGCAGTCATTCACATGCATGAAAGGATGTTAAAGCATAAACACTTACCGAATACTCCGAGCCAAAGAAAGAAGCTAATTAGAAAACATGCATGAATCCTAACTATGTTGAGATGCCTAATGCAACACATGCAAGAATGCAACTAATATAGGCTCGGCTATTCTAAGATGGCATATGAGATGCAACAGGTAACATGTATTCAACTTGGAATTGAAATACAATGCAGTTAGCATGATGCGCTGAGCCCGGTGCATGCAAGACAGATGAATGGATGCAATCATGCGAGCATAAGGATGCTAACTGAAACATGCCCTAAAACTAACCATCATAAGCTGGTAAATAAAAGGGAGAAAGACGTGGGGTTGGAAGACATACATCGCACACACGCATATTTATTACAACATTACCCTCTCTCGGAGGGTCCGAATAAATAATACAACACCAACTAGCTAATCTAAGCTAATCTAATTAAGCTAGTTATTACAGAACTAAAATGAATGATAAATTACAGCTAAATATTACACAACATTAATTAACAAATTAAACTAAGGAAGCAAATAAATTAGCATGCAAGCTACATGAAATGGACTGCCTCAGCTCTGTTCCGAATGATAAAGGATGCATGCATGCTTGAGCTGACTTGTCGGGAAATCCATCGTGATGTCTCAACTCGCCTTCGTTTGCAATTGAACTCAAAAACTTGCACAAAGCTCCAAGGAGATAAAACTCCACCCTGGGAATCTAGGGGAAGGCTACCGACCAGCTATAGGCATTGGGGACCACCTACCGACCACCCTTTGGTGGTGAAAACCAGAAAAGGTAGTCGGCCTGCCAGAAAACCTGGTTGGCTGACCAATTTCTTCTCCTGATTTCTGTATTTTCTGCAACAAAGGCAAGAGAGAGAAAAGGCAAAGTGTTTTCAACATGTGCGTGCACGACCGCTCTCCCCATCATTGCATAAGCTCTAGGGAGCGTAGTCCTTAATCCCCGTGCCATCAATCACGCATCCCGATGCATGATGGCCGAGGAGTCGAATTGCACGGCTCAATGTGAAATGAATGCACATGTAAACACCTAAAGCCAACAACTCTATCATAGATAGTCAAGAGTGTCGGTGATCGAGAATCGAGGCACGTTTCGTCACTTTGAATACGAAACGTCCCTCGTTTCCCGTGTTTGGACTAAACCCTACTCCAAACACAATGCAACAAATAGAATGGCATGGCATGTACAAATGCAACTCTAGTATGCAATCCTAAATGTAATGCGACTAAGTGATGCAAACGTGTAGAGGATGACATGCAAGCATGCAAATGGCATACACAATGCTATGAACTAATCAATGGCATACTCAATGCACATGGATTATGTGGCATGCATACACAATGCACTAACATACGCAATGTTATGAACGAGGCATACGCAATGCAATGATCCAAACATGCGATAACATGGACTATATGGCATACACAATGCAAGATGGACTTAAACCAAGATGGATGGACATCAGCCGCATCCAAATCAGTGGCCAATATGATGAAAATGAGGCAACAAGGTATACACAAGCATGCACAATGCAAACGCTCCAAGCCAAGGGCACAAAGTGCAACTCTACCAAAGCATGACAAGGATGAAATATGGCATACAATGACACCTATTCCAGCTCTAAAATGACATACAAGATGGTCCCGAATCATGTAAACAACTCACCCGATGCATGTTGGATGGCACAATTACTGAAACTAGGGAAGTGCATTACACTAGAGGTATGCAAAGCGATGCTCAAATGACCAAACCAATCCCAAACAGTCCCTACGCAGACCCAAAATAGTGGCAAAATGGACTAACATGATGGCTTGCAATGCACAAAAATGAAGCTCATGCAATAGCCCAAAAATGAGGCATACAAGCACAACTCTCAAACACATTTAAAGAGTGGAAAACATGGGAATATGGCACAAGTATAAGCTCTGAAATAACATGTTCAATGATGCCAAAACATGAAAACACCTCAAGTTAAGCATGCAAGAGGCTTCAAAACTCGAAGTTAGGCAAGAGTATTACACTAAAAGCATGCATGGCAAGCATCATTCGACCATGGGACTTCAAAATAGAGCTAAGGCAGCCCAAATCATGAATAAAATTAGCTTAGAACATGGCCAAAATATGCTAGAATCAAGGGCCAAAACAACATGCAATGTGAGCTGGTGACCATGGATTACACTACAAGCATATGAAGCATTCAAGAGGCCACTAAACTAGAAAAAGTCAGAGACATGACATGCCAAATAAAGTCCAAAAACCCACTGAAACATGATCAATGCATGCTAGAATGACATGCTCCTTTGATAGGCTATAAGAGGGGTTATTCTACACATGCAAGAGACACATCCAAGGTGACAAAACCAACTCTAGACAGAGCCTAGGCAGGCCCTAAAAGTCACTAAAAAGGGCCTGAAACAAGGCTTGGAGGTGTGAAAATGAAGGCTCCTTTGTAAGGCCAAAAATGCTAGTAAACAAGACAACAAGAGAGAGGGTCACCCCTCTCTGATTTTGGCCCTCAAAACCACATGCACACTACTGAAAATCCACTAGATTTCAGTGGTAGGAAGGCCAAGCAAAGATTAAATCAAAGGCTTTATGGCATGGCTCAAAACAAGGCAAAATGAAGCATGCAAAGGGGTAGATGACCCCCAACAACAAAATGACCTAAACAAACATCAAAAGGACCTCAAAAAAGACTTTTTCAGTTGACAACATAGCTCAAATGTGTATGCAAATAAGGCTAAGAGATGGATCAAAATAAAGCTTAAAAGAGGGAAAAGGTGTGTTACCCTTGAAGCTCAGCAAACAGCAACTTTCTAGACCAAAAACTCAACCTTTAACCTCTGAAAATGGCCTCCAAGAAGCTCCAAGCAATGGTGGAAGGGTTAGGCTATGAGGTGGTGTGCAAAGGTGCAAGAACAACCCACTTTTGAGCCAAAATAGAGAGATATAGAGGGAGGTGTATATATGAGCCTTAGCCAAATTTCTGAACCTGTGCCAAGGAAGAGGAGGGCCTCTCTTATAGAGATCCAAGGCCAAAGCTTCTTCAAGAAGCTAAAAACCAAGGCTCAAGATCCTCCATACACGTGCATGGAGGATACAATCTGTGCCTTCCAGCTGGCACAGCTGGCACATACTCACAGAGACAAAACTGAGGGAGGCAGGCCGACCAGTTCAGGTGGTCGGCCGACCACTTTCCCTGGTCTACCGACCAGTTCAAAAGGTCCAACTCAGTGAAAGGTGGTCGGCAGCCCCATTTGGTGGTCTCCCAGCAGAATGCAAGCTAGTGGTATGGTGGGAGACCAGCAAATGTGGCTCAAAGACCAAGGAGACCAGCTTCCTGACAAGAAAACCGGCTGGCGGAGAGAGAAGTGGTCTCCAAGAGAAAAGGTGGTCTCCCACCCTTGTACCACCTTTCAAACAATGAAAACAAGGTCCATGCCAAAAATGAACCAAGACGGATGGAAAACGAGGGTTCGGGGGTCAAAACGCGCAGCCGGGTGCCCCGAAAACAGGCTGTTAAGCATCGAAAGTGGCGTGCAACTACGAAGGTGGTCTCCCGGGCCACAGTGTCCCTCTAGATAGAGGAAACAAGGTGTGTGCCAAAAACCGGAGCAAACGGAGAATGTTAAGCGATCCCGAGCCGAGGCGCACGGCCGACGGCCCCGAAAACCAAAAACTGGTCTCCAAACGGGAACAGTGGCCTGCGACCACGAAAAGTAGCCTACGGCCACTGAGAGATGGTCTACAAGACCTCTCCCTCCCTTCGGGAAGAGAAAACAAGACCTGGTTCGCAAACCGAGGCAAAGCACAAAAGGGTCCCGAGGTCCGGGGGTAAGGCTCTCAGCCGAAACTCCGAAACCTCAGAACGAACACAACATGCGCAATCACCGAGTGCTCAATCGATGACGTTTGAGTCTTAAGGTCGGTCAAAAATGGGGTGTCTACACCAACATAACAAATTCATGCATTCAAAACTCATACTCTTGTGAATTGTACATGCATGTGGAACACAACTTCTATTCTCAACTTAGATGATGAAGAGATGGCCAAAAATATGAGCTTTAGCTAAAATCTCACATGGATTATACATTTTATGCTCAAACATGCAAAGTCATAGCAATTTCCCACATGCATGTGTATATTGACTTCCAATTCAACAAAACCAACTCATTTTCATCATAATCAATTCAATTCATGTTCTTGATCACCACTTAATCTTGAATTCACAAAATCACAAGCTCAAACCCATGAATCTACTTACCTAAAGGCTCAAATTCTTCAAATTATGGTTAACTCTTGAGTGTAGCTTCAAGATTCTCAAGCTTCTTGATCAAACCTTCAATCTCCTACACCCTCTCCCTCTAATTCAGTCATCTCACTTTCTAGAGAGCCAAAATCAGCCAAATGAGATAAAAGAGAGGAATTGAGTGTATAAAGGTCCTTTTATAGTCCCACTAAATCAAATTTGATTATAGTTAATTAATGGCACTTAATTAATCGTTCTGAATCTAATTATTTTGATCCGAATCAATTTTCAATTAAATTTCACCGTAGGCTCTAAAAATTACGCTAATCACAATGGCGTAGTCAATTTCGGTTTCTGTGGCCGACAAGGCCTTCAATTTAATTTCCAAAGCAGAAAGTCAAACAGATTTTCCTACGGTGAACAGATAGAATTTCAAAACCACATATATTCATATAAATGGCACTCAAAATCATATCAAACACATAATCACATTCATAATAAAGATCAATTCGCATAATACAGAACATGGTTATCACAGTTCCCATAGCCCAAGTAATACGAGTGTATGATAACACGAGTAGAGAGGTCATAGGTACAATGCAAGTTGGAGTCCAGGTGGGCCCAGCTGAGCAAGAGGTCAAGTTTCATGTCTTGGATGTGCTGGCTACCTTCAATTTGTTGTTAGGGAGGCCTTGGTTGCACCATTTGAAGGCTGTCTCTTCCACTCTCTACCAGGTATTGAAGTACCCTCATGGCGGAGGAGTGGCAATTGTTTTTGGGAACTCGTTCATCTATCCACCGCCAAAAGTAACTACACCAGTGCTGGAGATCAACCATTGCGAAAAAGATCTATTCCTCTTGGGATTCACTCTGGCTGAAGCTTGGGTGGTGCAAGCCATTTTGGCTGCAGACGAAGGCATGTACGTCAGCGTTCAATCCATTTATTTCATGAACAAACTGCAACATGTTCCAGGAATGGGACTCAAAAGAAGCGGTTAGAAATGTGTTGTTGCACTGACAAATGTGCCACACAACCCACATGTATTTGGACTGGGCTATGTGCCCACCAAAGAGGACTGGATAAGGAAGGGAGAAGAGATGAGAGGCAGAGCCAAGGCCAAGCAAGCCGGAAAACACTATGAACTTATCCACAGGCCAATCTAAGGGACACTGAATGGCCACTTTGTTCGAGAAGGAGCAGATTTTCCTTTTTGTGGCTTTCTCGAGCCTTAGGTGAATTCCTCAAAGCAGCGTGTCCCCGGGTTTGAGATCTTCTTTGATCTGCAGCTGCAGGACAGTGATAATGGGGAAAAGGCCGAACCAAGAATCAAAATTGAATAGGGCATAGAAGGTGACTCAGATGACAGCAACTTGGAGTAGGGATAGCACTGGCTAGTCTCCTAACAGATCCTGCGACCAATCTAGAGAACTTAGGGGATAACCTTACTGTCTCCGTGATCAGGGAAGAACCGGGTGTGAACCCAAACAGTGGCATTTTGGATGCATCAAGGGCACCATATCTTATCTGGCAGCTGGAGGAAGGTTATCTGTCCAGTTCTAAATCGGGTGATGAGCTTGAATCTGATTCCACTGAGTCTGTGGGATTGGGATCAGATTCAAGTTCTTCTGAGTCTGAGTCTGGTAGTTCCGGGGGTGGTAACTCGGATACCAAAGTCCTGTCTAGGTCTTCATTCAGTTTTTCTTTTGAGTCTGTAACCAAAGGTCTGGACCTTTTAAATGAGAACTCTCCAGATTCTGTGTACTTTTTTGTGCCATTGGTTTATTATATTAACCAAGATTTTTAGAATTTTAATGAAAACGAAGGGGAAAAAATTTCCCTGGCTTGAAAAACTTGATTAATCATGAGGAGGAGAGGTTTGCTAAATCCTGTGCTGATGAAATCATTGCCATTAATGTGAGTACTGAAAAGGATCTACGCTTGGTCCAGATCGGGTCCACGTTGTCTTCGGAGGAGAGCAAGCGTTTAATCGCTTTGTTAAAAGATTTCAAAGATGTTTTCGCGTGGTCCTACAAAGACATACTTGGAATCGATCCTGAGATTGTACAGTACCGAATCCCTCTTGACCCCGAGGCCCGACTAGTCAAGAAAAAGCTGTGTAGAATCCGTCCGGATTAGGTGCTGAAAATCAAGGAAGAGATCACCAAGCAGATCGAGGCAGGTTTCTTGTTAGTATCTGAGTATCCGACTTGGTTGGCCAATGTCGTCCCAATGCTGAAGAAGGATGGTAGAATCTGGGTGTGTGTAGACTTCTGAGACTTGAACAGAGTCAGCCTGAATGATGACTTTTCTCTGTTGCACATTGATGAATTAGTGGATTTCACTGCTGGCCATACATTGCTATCATTTATGGATGGGCTTTCCAGTTACAACTAGATTTTGATGGCACCCGAGGATAGAGAGAAGACCGTATTCACTACACCGTAGGGCACCTACTGCTACCGAGTTATGCCGTTCGATTTGAAAAATGCAAGAGCTACCTATCAGAGGGCTGTGACCACCATTCTGCATGACATGATCCACAACGAGGTTGAGGTGTACGTGGATGACATAATTGTCAAGTCCAAAGAATGAGAAGGCCACTACAACGCGTTGAAGAAATTCTTCCAACAGATCAGAGAATACAGACTGAGGTTAAACCCACAAAAATGCACATTTAGCGTAACGGCAGGAAAAATGCTGGGCTTTTTGATCATATAGAGAGGCATTGAAGTAGATCCTTCCAAAAGCAAGGCCATCCTAGAAATACCCAAGGACTGAAAAGAAGGTGCGAGGCTTTCTGGGTAAAGTGCAATTCATAAGACGGTTTATTTCCAAATTAACATTGACTTGTGAACCACTATTTGGTCTCTTGAAGAAAGGGAAGAAATTCCGGCGGGATGATCGATGTTAGTTTGCCTTTGAACAGGTTAAGCAGTACCTCTAGAATCTACTTGTGTTGTCACCGCCAAAGCCGGGGAAGCCTTTGATTCTGTACTTGTCAGTAGCAGACATGACAATGGAACGCATGCTCGCTCAGGAATCTGAAGATAAGGTGGAGAAAGCCATCTACTGCTTGAGCAAAAAAATGCTGGATTACGAGACCCGCTATACTCCATTGGAGAAAGCTTGCCTAGCCTTGGTATGGGCTACCTGGAAGTTGAGGCACTACTTGTTAGCTTACCCTGTAATCCTGGTTTCGAGATTAGATCCCATCAAGTATCTCTTTGAGAAATCGGCGCTTACGGGTAAACTAGCTCATTGGTTGCTTATTCTCTCCAAAATTGATCTCAAATATGTCACCCGCAAGTTGGTTAAAGGAAGAGCTATAGCGGAGTTCCTAGCAGACCACCCGGTAGAAGGAGATGAGGCAATGGAATACTTTGATAGAGCGTCCAATTAGTATGGTTATGGGATAGGTTTGTTGCTGATAGCACCCGATGACTCCCATATACCCTTAGTCTTCAAACTTCGGTTCAAGGTGTCCAACAACGAAGTAGAATATGAAGCATGTATTGCTAGTTTAGAAGCTGCCCCGGAACTAGGGGCTATAAGGTTGGATGTCATCGGAGACTCGAACTTGGTTGTTTCTCAAGCAAATGGAGACTGAAAAGTCAAAGAAGAGAAAATGAAAGTTTACCATCAGACCGTAGATGTTTTGATTTCTAGGTTTGAAAAGCTAACTTTCATATATATATTAAGAGAGAACAACAGGTTCGCTGATGCTTTAGCAACTCTATCTTCTATGGTAGACATTTCATTTGGAGTCCAGACGCGTCCGATTATCATCGAACAGAAATACATGTCGGCTTATGAAACTATTGCCGCGATAGATGAAGTGCAAGACAAAAACCCCTGGTATTACGATATTTGGAACTTTCTAGAAAAAGAGGCGTATCCACCAGGGGCAAATGCCAAAGACAAACGGGGAATACGGCATATGGCCGTCCAATTTATCATCTGAGGTCATCTGGGAATGCATAAGTTGTGTGTGGAGGAAGAGGAATCGAAGCGCCTTATAGAGGCTATCCACGGCGGAGAATGCGGAGCGCATATGAATGGTGTGATGTTAGCGTAGAAGATCCTAAGACAAGGCTATTATTGGTCTATCATGGAGGAGGATTGTATTGGTTTTGTGCGACGATGCCACAAATGTCAAATTCATGCCAATCGCATGAATATTTTGCCGTCAACGCTTTACAACATGATTTCGTCATGGCCTTTCTTAGTCTGGGGAATCGACGTTATCGGTGCTGTCTCGCCAAAAGGATTAAATGGGCATGAACATATCTTGGTGGCAATTGATTACTTTACAAAGTGGGTGGAAGCTCAATCCTATGCAGTGTTGAAGGCATCGCATGTGGGCAAATTTATCAGAAACAATATCATCTGTCGGTACGGAGTTCCGAACGAGATCATATCAAATAACGGCTCCCACTTCAAGAAAGAGGTGATAGACTTGTTGGAGAAATACAATGTGGCCTTTCATAAGTCATCCACATACATGCCACAAACTAATGGAGCTGTTGAAGCCGCCAATAAGAATATCAAGAACATCTTGTAGAAGATGGTTAAGACCTACATGGACTGGCCGAATAAATTGCCATTCGCATTCTGGGGCTACAGGACCTCGATCTGGATGTCTACATGAGCAACCCCATATTCTCTCGTCTACGGGATGGAGGCTATTCTGCTAATTGAAATTGAAGTACCGTCGTTGCGAGTTATGGCTGAGTGTCAGATAGCGGAAGCAGACTAGCAACAGAGTAGATTTGAGGAGTTAATGTTGTTTGATGAGAGGAGGCTAAAAGCATTGTATCATGTTCAGGGCTACAAGCGCAGAATTGCCAGGGCTTTTAACAAGAAAGTTAAGTCCCGAAATCTTAAGGAAGGCGACATGGTGCTGAAAGACAACCGAGCTCCCATCCATAACCCTAGGGGCAAGTTCAGACCCAATTAGACTGGTCCTTACATTATCAAAGCTATTTGGTCAGGAGGGGCGGCTATTCTCATGGACTTAGATGGCCTAGAATTTTCACAGCCGATCAATATGGATAAATTAAAGAAATACTACTCCTGAGAGGCTCGCTAGGCTAAAAACTCGAAAGGGCGACCTAGGCAAAAGTTATAGCTTGAAAAATTAGAAATAAAGAAAAATTGAACTCGCAAGGTTGAAAACCCTAAAGGGCGACTTTGGCAAAAGTTAGAGCGCAAAATGAGAGAGTTAATACTCGAGTGAATCTGAATCGAACTACGTAAGGCCTGATTCCCATCTTTGGGATACGTAAGCAACTTCATCCTAAAGTTCAGCCGTACCCATCTCCAACTCAACTGTCTTGTCCATTTTTTCTGATCAGGTCATCTCTATTCATCATCTGTTAGTTCGGTTGTGATCTTCATTCTGGGAAGAAGAGCTGGTTACAATGCAGAGCTGTAGTGGCATTCAATCATGGGCAGTTATGATTTGCCAATTTGGGGTTGTACATCTTGAGGATTGATTCTGTGCGTGTCAGGTGGTAATCATTTTTGAAAATAGTTTTGGAAATTTTTAATAAAAGTTGATTTTGTTCAACATTTTACTTTTTATAACTTAGACCATGTTTGGACCAAAATGAGATTTTTTTAGTGCTCACAACTTTAATTCCATTGAGTTCAACATAAAGTTCTCCAACTCTCTGATACAAATTAAAGTTGCTTTTACATCATAAAACTTGAAAAGAAATATCAAAGCAATAAACTAGGGGCATAGGTGAGTCAGGTGCTCCTGCGTCCTCTGCTCGTGCTTGTGGAAGCTTCTGTAGCCAAAGTTGGCCCGACTTGTGCCTCATCCTCGAGCCAAGTCAAGCACTCACCAGAAAAGGCATAACCGAAACTAGGGGCAGGGGCCAGAAGCTCTCTCGTCCTCCAAGCAACGAGGTACCAAGCCACGTGTGGACCACAAATCAAGAATGAAGCCGGGTATTCTACCCCCTCCTCTGGGCAGGTTTGATCATGTCCAAACTGGCGTCTGAACCGAAAGGGAAATAGAACACGTAGTGCGTAAGGCCAATCAACTTATGCCAAGCTGCCGAGTCATGTTATAACTTATCTCAGTCAGATTGAACCAGGGGCAACGCCAAGCTGTGTCAGCTGCAGACCTGTTGCACATCCAGTTGCACCACCAACCCTCATTGGGAAAGTCCACTAGTCATTGGCGAAAAAAATAAGCTCGAGCGGGATACTCAAAGTAAGGGTCCCCCACCTTCAGCTTATCCATGAGCCATACTTGGGAACAGATGAAAAATGAGAGAGATTAAAGAATAGAGAGACGTACGTGGAAAGAAAAGTAAAGAAAGGGCTTTGAGAAAAAAATAGAGCATGAGTGCCGAGTGATATTGTAGACACCCCATTTTTGACCGTCCTCAAGACTTGGACGTCACCGCTTGGACACTCGGTGATCGTCTTTGTTTGTGTTCGTTTTGAGTTCCCGGAAGGCCTCGGCTGCGCGCCTTGCCTCAGGATCTCCTAACTCGTCTATTCCGTGTTTGGTTTTAGCACCAAACACTTGTGGTTTTGCCTTGAAGGGCAGGGAATGGCTCGTTGGCCATCCCTACACCCCACCGGCCCTCCCCTACCATCACTGGCTGCATATGTGTGCCACCGGCCACGATTTCTTAAAAACAATGGCCGGTCGGCACTATGTTTGGCCGACCGGCACTTTATTGTGCCGATGACCTATTTGGTTGGCCGTTGACCCTTCTGCACCCCTTGGGGCATGGTGCATGCCAGCTGTGCCAGCTGGAATGCACCAACACCACTCCCCATGCGCGGGGATGACTCTTGTGAGCCTTTGAACCCCCTAACCTTCTAGAAGGTTGACCCCTTTTGGCCAAGCTTCTTGGGGAAGCTTGGCCAGCGGTCTTAGCTTCTCCAAGAAGCCAAGACCCCTTTGCACCCCTTGACCCTTTCTCTTTAGCTTAGCCATTAAGTTTCTTGGCTTTGTTTTGCCTATATAAGCATCCCACCTCCTCCATTGTCAAGGGTTAGCCATTTTGGAAAGAAAACCAGAGCTCATATATATCTATATATCTGTCATATATCCCCTCTCTCTAGATTTTTTCCTCTCTCCCCTCTTGTGTGTGTGTTTTTAGGTCTAAAAGTGCATTTTGACCTTACTTTTGCACTAATACACACACCATTACACCTTGCTCCGAGATTGAGAGGCTTGGAGGGTTGATTCTTGAGCTTTTGGACTGATTTTGATCAATAGAAGGTGGCTGGATCATCTGTTCTTCAAGGGTTCTTCAAGGGTAAGCATTTTACTTTAGTTTTCCCAAACTTGTACTAGATTTCTACCTGTCTTGTATGCTGATTTGGGTCTTGTGTATAACATAAAAAAGTCTTATATTTTTGTGCTTAAGAACTTCCATTAGGTCATTTTGTGGTTTGAGTTCAAACTCACCCTCTTAGGCCTTATTTGGCCTTTTTAGTGCTTCCTTTGTGAGACTTTGTTTGCTTGAGTGTTTGGTCCCTTTTACCACTGAAATCCAGTGGGTTTTAGTGGTAAAGGAGGTGGTTTGAAGTCTTGTATAGAGGAGGGACACCCCTTTCCCCTTTGTCCCTCTTTACCTTGGTTTTTGGCTTTAAAAGGCAACATGTATGCTTGGTTGTTTTGGGTACCATTTCAGAGTTTTTTTTTTGGGTGTTTTGGGTCATATTATATCTTTGTCCTTGGTTGGATTTGTAACCGTTAGCATGCATATCATACTTGCTTTGCATTCCTCTATTTGGCATAGAAATGCATCTTGTGTTTAGGCCATGATTCTTGTATGTATTAGCCTAGCTTCATGAAGGTATTGGTGTTGTTTTGTCATGTTTTAGGTCTGTTGGCCACTGATTTTGCCATGTTTGGCATGCTTGATGAAGTTGCTTTGCATTATGGCTTGTAAGCCTTGAGTATGTGATCCATGAACATGCATTGGTTAGGCTATTTAGGTGATTTGGAATCATTCAACATGCTATTTCAGTCCCCATGCCATGCTTATATGTCTCCATTTGTCATGTCTTTCATGCTTTGAAATATTGGTCTCTTGTGCTTTGAAATGGACATTGTGCATGCTTGCATGTTTAAGGCATTTGGGCAGCCATATCAGGGGTTTTGGGGGGTTGTTTTGCATGCTAAACATCTGTTTTTGGTTGCTTGGTTCATGCCATGGGTGGTCTTGTTAGTGGTAGTGGAGTACCCTCTTTTGTGCCTTAGCTTTAGGCCCATTAGCTTGCTTGTTTGTTTTGTATATTGTCCACCCTTTTGGGCATTTTGGCCACTGTTTATGGCAAGGTTGAGGTCTGCCATTTATGGTTTAAGTCCACCATTGCATGCTTATCATATGCTTGTTGCTTATTTGGTTCATTACATGTTGTCCCATGCTAGCCTTATGGCGATTTGTCCATGTTCCCATTACATTTGCATCTTGCATGTCTAGCATTGCATACTTACCATGATAGTTGCATGACATTTGGCATGTTTTGCATCTTAGTATCATGTTACACTTTGAGTCATGTTTGCATAACATGCATTGCATTGCTTGGTTTGGGGTGTCAAACCAAGTGTGAGAGATGAGAGGTGTTTGTACTTAAAGTGACAAAACATATCTCAACTCTCGGTCACCGGGGCCCTTGACTTTGATATGATAGGGTCTTGGTTCTCATTTGTGTGTCACATGCATTTTTACATTGAATTGTAACCTTGGCTCCTTAGGCTATCATGCATCAAATGCACAATTGATAGCCCAAGGATCAAGGGCCATGCCCCCCTGAGTTCAATGCATGATAGGGAGCATGGCCGTGCTCATATGTGCCTGAAATTTCATGCCATGCACTGTCTGTCTTCTGTTGCTGTCAAAACTGTCTTCTGCAGGAAGTTTCTGCCGACCGGCATCCTTTAGTGTCGACCGGCCATTGGTGAATGGCCGATAACTTCATCAGCAGCCGATGGAAACTCTCTATGGCCGGTGGGCATTTCCTCCAACCGATGGTATTCTACAGTGTGCAAGGAACATGTCCCAGGACTTTGGCAGTCTTTGGAAAGGAAGGGCAGTGTAAAACAGAGGCAGCAGTAACATGGCACGGGTTTTCCGGACAAAACAGACCGACGCATGCATCATTCACGCATCCCGAGGCAGGGCTGCGGCCACCTTCTTTTTGCATTTAATTTGTTAATTAATTAGAAGTTTTGTAATAATTAATTTAGTATTATTTATTCGGACCCTCCGAGCGAGGGCAATTGTGTAATAAGTGTGCGTGAGTGTGTGTATGTCTTCCAACCCCACGTCTTTCTTCCCTTTTATTTACCTGCTTATGATGGTAGACTAGGGCATATTTAAATTAGCATACAGTATGATAGCATGTTTGCATTCATTCTTCTGTTTTGCATGCACCGGGCTCGGCGCATCATACTAACTGCATCTGTATTTCAATTCCAAATTGAATACGTGTTAGTTGTAGCATTTCACATGTCATTGTAGATTAGCCGAGCCTATTGTAGTTGCATCTTGTATGTGTTGCATTAGCCATCTTAACATGAGCTAGGATCACGCATTGATTACTAACTAGCTTTTGTTTTGGCTTGGAGTACTAGGTAAGCTTTTATGCTTTAGCATATCGCATGCGTGTGAGTGTTGCCATGATTGCATGATTACCATGAGGCTAGCTGCTTATGTGATATAACTGTTTGAATGCCTGTGGATGGAGGTCGAATTGCTTAAATTGGGATAATGCATTTAAAACTATGAGTTTTAAGCCCACCAGATAGTGGCAAAACCATCTTTTCTAAAGCCCACTTAAGGGTGGCAAAATCTGCATTTTAGCCTACTTACGAGTAGCAAACCACTTTCGAAACAAACATGAAATGTTTTGTTCCAATTTGGGCAATTCGGTCTATACTTGTTTGCTGTGCGCATAACATAGTAATTCTAGGCTAATAACCGGAATAAGAACACATAAACGTTTTCAAAAATGGATATCATGGTTAGTAGAGGCCGGTCTTCAGACCGGGCGAGAGGGGGTGCTCATAGCTGACCTTCCCCAATCGTACCTAAGTTCCCGAGCCGAGGCAACTTTGGTGATAACGGACACGTGGCCTTTGGCACCGAGTCAGGGTTTCCTAAATTTCCCAAAATAAAATATTTAGGTGGCGACTCTGTATCTGGCAAAGCAGTCCATGTTTGGCACTTCTTTCAAAAAATTTGTTTTCTCAAAACAAATTGCCGGATTTGGACTCTTTGGTTCAGATTAAGAACCGACAACAAAAGGGATTCCGAACTGTAGAGTGAAGCCCAAGGGCGCGTCTACAGATATGTGAGGCATTTATCAGAAAGGGTAAGAAACAATACCTGGAGCAGTAGTGGACTCCCCGCAAATCTGGTGGTCTCTCGCCGATAAAAAGCATCTAAACCCATTAAGGTCTCAGCTAGGACCAAACTGATATAACTCTTACTTTCTTTCAGACATTAGGCCACTTTGATCAACCAAATGTTGGTTCTGCCGTAACTAGGGGCAAGAAAGAAATGCGTAAGCATACATAAACAGAGGGCATGTTGCCGAAAACCTCGCCAAAGAAGGTCTTCTCTGTCACCGATATTGGAAAACCGATGAACCAAGCCAGGTATATCCAGCTCCCTATCATGAGCCAGAGATTGAGCTTCATGCAAAGTGAGCCCACATATCCGTTCCAGGGCTAGGGCATGGCCAAAATGGGGCTAATGCATGATTTCCTCATTGCGTCGGGATTCCATTAGTGCCTGAAATTCTTCAAGGGTCAGACATATTTCCTGTGCTTCGAAGTGAAAGACATGCGTAATCGGGTCCCAGCATCGGACTGCGACATGGTGGAACGGAAAACAAATTGGAGTATGGCTTAATGAAAAAAGTGCATTTATACTGAAACCTCAGAAATTTACTTTTCCGTGCCATCTAAAGTGGCTATCCAATCCGTGAGCTTCTCAACAAGAAATATCTCCATTTGTGGAAGAAACAGCAGCAAAAATGAGGTTTTGGAGAAAAAATCACAAAGGAGGACCTTTTGTAGAAGATAGGGCTGTGAGTGAAGGCCAATTGTCAGCTTTCTAGTGGTTCTTCACATTAGTGGCTAGTAGGCCACTAATTGTGGCTGGCCGTTCACTTTTTCTGGCTTGCCGTCCACCAGTGGTGACCGGTTGTTCACTTGTGTGGCGGGTAGTTTTGGCAGCCTGGTTTTGTCTTGATCTTTGTGTTTTGAGGTCTTGTTTTGAGTCTTTTGGTTTTAGCAATTGTGTATAGCTATGTTTGAGTTATTTTTGCTTTGTTTATCAAGTTGTATTTTGTATTTTGGTTGTTGGTTGCCTTATTACCCGATTAAGAAAACCGTGCCAATACAAGTTTTGTTTTTTGGTTTCAAATTCAACACTATTTCCATTTCATGCAAATATGGTGCTCATGATGCAAAAACAAAAACACTTTTCATAAAAATTGCGAGGTTTTATTCTGATCATGATTTTTATAAAAGGGAGTACAAGTTTTAAAAGCAAAAGTAAAGCCTATTTGAAGTTATACATGTGCTAAGCTACCAAACAAAAAGAAACTAAGAAAAAAGTACAAAAATCGGCGCCAGTCATCTCAAGCTTTAGAGACCCTCTTCGTCCTCTTCCTCGGAGGGGACTTAGGGGCACTGTCTCTGTCAACACCGCTGTCAGAATCAGACTCTCAGCCAGAGTCGATCTCATCATCTCCACTCCCTGCCTCAGAGCTAGCCTCGGTGTCATCTCCGCTCCCGGACTTCGAGCCAGCGTCATCACCCCCACTCTCAGACGACTTAGAATGTCAACTCGCTGCCTCCTCAGAGTCGCTAGTCTTGGTACCATCATCACTCAAAACGAGCTTTGAGGGACTGCTCCAGCCTCGGGTACCCCTATTCCTGCCTCGACCGTGGCGCACATCTCAGCCATGTGTTGGGGCTTGTCTCTCTCTCCTCCCTACTACTGGAGGAGGTGTTGCCGGTACTGGTGTTGTTGCTGCCACTGGTGCCCTTGGTATAGATGGAATCTGGAAAAATAGTTGTCAACATATCAGCTACAGTGTGTGTATCAGATACAGCCATAGTATGCAGAATAAGCATTATACAGAAACCAAATACAGTATGAGTACAGTGTGCCAATGTAGTGTATTAGTGCGGTTTGGGAAAGACTACAATAAAAGTGCCAATGTATCAGTCGGAATATAATAGTGTGGTGCACAACAGAGTTAGTAGTAAAATGTCTGCTGAAATAAAGGAAACTACTTGAATACCGTAGAGACCAAACAACGTCTCTCTCCTCTGCACCATACCAATCAAAGAAGCAACTAGCTCGAGGAGGCTCTCTGTATACTCCACGGATGCCTGCAAGTGCATTTCAATTATCAATATCTAGAATAATCAATATTTGAAATGGAAAATGTGGGGTGCAAATTGTAAAGTGTAGTCCATACCTGAGGTGCGCCTCGAGCTTTAACATATTCGTGCCCTGCCTCTGCCGGCTCGATCAGAATCTGGTAGGCTGTCTCGGTCGGTCGCCAACATGTAAGCACAGTGGGAATCTCTGACCAACTGGTAATTTGCCTAACAGGAGGGGCCCCTCTAGTATCGGCCCTGGTAGCTTGAGTCACCTCACCCGCCATAGGAGCACCTGTTGCCTTGCCTATGTGAACGCCCATCAAGGGGGGGCATGATATGAGTCTTGATAAACATCGCGCAGTTACCCTCCGCTATGAAGAAGTCAGCATCTAGTCCCACCATGAGCTGGATAATGGCCTCAATGAAGGTAATTCGAGTTTGGAGGACCAAACTCTTTAAGGGGGGAAGACTGTAGCAAGCCTTACCTCTGATTAACGTTAATCCATGATTAATTATGCCTAATAAGTGAAATTTTGCATTCATTACATGTGTTATGTGTTATATGAGTTTTTATCTGCTCTGTGTAGGAATATCTGTCTCTGATTTTGTTATATTCTGCGAATTAAAGGCCTTATCAACATCCGATCACAAAATTGACTTGATTTCCGTGTTAATTAGACTTTTTAGAATTTTATGGTAGGTTCAATTAAAATTCGATTCGGAACGATTAAATTACTCAAGCCTAATTAATCAATTCTCTAATCAAGCCTATATAAAGCATAAGTGGACCCTTGGCTATACTTTACACACTCTCATTTTGTTATCTTGAGATAAAACGTGAGAAGAGAGGGAGAGGAAAGCTTGAGAATTTGAATTCATCAAACAAGGAACGAAATAGGGGGATTGCTTAGCATTGGAAGAGAATTTGGAAGATTTTAGCACTCTAGAGCATAATTGAACATCTAAGGTGAGAATTCAACCTTTACGTTTGAGTTTAAGTCATTTCATACATGAATTCAAGAGAAGTGAGCTAAGTTAAGCAAGAATTGAACTAAGAGGTAGAAAAGAAGAACATCTCATGCATGCATGTCCATTTGAACACAATTTGAGTTTGATTTCAAAGAATTCTCTCATGCATGTGTTCATCTTGCCTTTATTTTGAGAATTCATCTTGATTAATACCATTTCATACCAATTGATCATGTTTGGAAGTTTTGAAGTCAAGACAATACATGCATGTTATGTTTTTCAAAGAATTGAGCTTAGTTTTGAACATTTGGCATGCTTTTAGGCCTTGATTTCATGAAATAATCTTGAATTCTCAATGTTTTCCAAGTTTAAATGTGTTTTCGCAAGTATTTGGCCCAAAAGGACGAGTTTATAGCTTTGAAGTTGAGTTTGGAAGCTTGGAGGTGAATCTGGAAATTCCAGAATTCGAACTTTACGCTCGAGCGGCCACCTTGGTTTCTGCATCTCCACTCGAGCGACCAGTAGTCCACTCGAGTGTGAAATTCATGCTCCCAGAAGTTCACATGTCTTGCAGACCACTTGAGCGACAAGAGTTATGCTCGAGCGAGGACCTGAGTCTTATGCACGAGCGATCGTCGAGTGTTCGTCGGGCGTGAAATTCACACAACCAGTACTTTTGCAGAAGTTTACAGACCGCTTGAGCGGCAGACGTTGCACTCGAGCGAGCACTCATATTTTGCATGCCCGCTCGAGCAAAGGAAGTTGCGCTCGAGCGGAACCCTTGTTTTCAGCAATTTTCATTAAGAGTTTTTAAGTACATTTTAGCATCTTCATTGCGTCCTAGGCATTCCTAAGCCCTAATTAAGATGGAATAATGAGGAAAAGAGGTAGAACACACCAATATAAGAAAGAACTAAGTTAATGATTCCGGGTGTGTAATTCTGTACGTATTCGTTTGTAGCTCAATTTTTTTGTGCCCCCTTTCAGAAGACAAATAAGCCCTATAGTGTCGGACTCTTGCAGTTCTGAATCTGATTCCACAGGTGCAATATGAAATAGATAATCACCAAAGAGTCCAAATCCGGAAAATCTTTTGGAAAATCGATCTTGAATCAAATTGTAAAAAATGGACTGCTTTGCCAGATACAGAGTCGCCGCCTAAATGTTTTATTTTTGAAAAATTTTGGAAACCCATGAGTCATGCCAAAGGCCACACGTCCGTCATCACCAAGATTGTCTCGGCTCGGGAACTTAGGTACGAGAGGGGAAGGTCATGAATTGAGCACCCCCGCTCGCCTGATCAAAGATTGGCCTCTACTAATCATGATATGAATCTTATTTACATTATATGCTCTTGTTCCGATTTATTAGGCTAGCATTACTATGTGATGCGCATACACACAAGTATAGACTAATTTGCAAGAATTGAAACATCTCGATTCATGTTTGTTTTGAAAATTGTTTCGAATATGTACCACTTGAAAAAGTGATCGCATATGAACATTACTCAAATTTTTCCACTTCAAGCAATTAGCCTTCATCCACAGGCATTCAAACAATTTATCAATTAAGCATTTAGCCTCATGGCAAGCATGCTAGACATGGCAACAATCACACGCATGTGATATGCTAAAGCAAAATAGATAAATGAGTTAGAAAAATGCATGATCATAACTTATGCAATATGACTAATGCAACACATGCAATATGCAATCTAAATAGGGTCGGCTACTAATATGGTAAATGAATCAATTTGATAGCATGTGGTCTAAGCACGTATTCAAAGAAGTATTTGACTAACAATGCAAGTTAGAATGATGAACCGAACCTCGGTGCATGCAATACAAGTGGATGCAAACATGGGAATACTAAAAAAAAACGTGATGCCCTAATCTAACCATCATAAACTAGTAAATAAAAGGGAAAAAAACGTGAGGTTGGAAGACATACACATTATTACAACATTGTACCCGAATGAATAAATTAGCTAACTAATTACCTAGCTATTACAACAACAAATGAATAATTCAGCTGAACTACTTAACTAATTATTACAAACCGAATGAATTAATTAATTAACTAATCTAGCTAATTAAAATAATTACAACATGAGACGAATTAGCTATTCTAATTAATTACTTACAAAACCACTATTTTAAGTACAACACTAATATACTTATAACACAGATCCCGAGGATTGATGGAGGGCTCATGCATGAATGCGGTTTTCACCTGAAAAAGCCACTGTTTCTGCTGTTGAATGCCTCTGTTGCACAGTAGAACATTTGCATTGATTTCCACCTCCAGACCAACTATGTTCTGCTTCAAAAGGACACTACTTGATTTTGCACTGGTGGCTGGCAGAGGGCTTGCTGTCCACTGATGATGGCTTGCTGGCCACAGAAGATGGCCTGCCGGCCATTGTTGACTAGGTTGTCCTACTGAAATAGAGAGCAAATAGAGCAGAGACAGTGTATTCTCAAGGGTTTGTTTGCAATTTACCCCTCCTTATCATTTGAATAGCTCAAAGGAGTAGTAAGTTTAATTCACAAACCACCAATGAATGCAATTTCATTGCATGAGAGCTTATGAATCAAGTGTGCAAGTTCAATGAATACAACAAAACAAGACTCTCAAAACCACCTCCGTATCATGTAAGATCAAGGGAAGTAGTTGACAATGAATCTTGAACCGTTTTCATCACTAATGAGTATGAAATGACTAAAGACTCAAGGGTTACATAGGTGATTAAGAGTGATCACAAGTATTGAAAGCCATAAATAAATACTATCAACTCAAATAATATGGTGTCTAATGCCTAAAACACCAAGCTTGTGAGGACAATTACACTACAAGCATGAAAAACAAAGCTCAAATGCAACAAACACTTCGAAACAGTTCTAAAATAGTCCTAAATAAGTCCTAAAACATGTTGGAATTAAGACAAAAATAGCTAGAATAATAAGCTAAAACATGGATCTGCTAGGCTAGTGAGCAAAACATAAGGAGGGGAGGCTAACCCCTCCAATTTTGGACTTCAAAACATGATTTTAGCCACTGAAATAACTCTAAAAATTAGTGTTTAAAAGCTCAAAAAAGGATAGTGTAAAGGTGGGTGTGGACGTGCCCGTGGGCCTCATGCTACAGTTCGGACTCAAATAGTCACGGTTCTGAATCTAGTCTGGCAAAGTGCAATGCAAGACCGATAAATCACCAAAGAGTCCAAATCTGGCAAATCGTTTTGGAAAACAGATTTTTTGAAAGAAGTGCCAAACATGGACTGCTTTTCCAGATACAGAGTCGCCACCTAAATATTTTTTATGGGGGAATTTAGGAAACCCTGACTCGTTTGCCTAAGGCCACGTATCCGTCATTACCAAAGTTGCCTCGGCTCGGGAACTTGGGTACGATTGGGGAAGGTCAGCTATGAGCACCCCCGCTCGCCCGATCAAAGATCGGCCTCTACTAACCATGATATCGAGTTTTGAAAACATTGTGTGCTCTTATTCCGGTTGTTAGCCTAGAATTACTACGTAATGCGCACAGCAAAACAAGTATAGACTGGATTGCCTAAGTTGGAACAAAGCATCGTATATCCGTTTGTTTCGAAAAATGGATTGAAGTTTGCTACTCGCAAGTAGGCTAAAATATGGGTTTCGACGAATTATTCCAACTCAAGCAACCCAACCTCCACTCACAGGCATTCAGACAGATATGTCACATAAGCAAATAGCCTCATGGCAAGCATGCTATCATGGCAAAACTCACACACATGCAAGATGCTAAAGCATACACACTCACAATGTACTCCAAGCCAAAACAAAAACTAGTTAGTAATCAATGCATGATCCTAGTTCATGTTAAGATGTCTAATGCATCGCAAGCAAAATGCAGCTAGAATAGGCTCGGCTAATCTATGGATGGCATGTGAAATGCAACAGATAACATGTATTCAAGTTAGGTTTGAAATACTATGCAACTAGTATGATGCGCCGAGCCCGGTGCATGCAGTATTGATGAATGATGCATACATGCATAGCATAAGGATGCTAATCAAAACATGTCCTAATACTAACCATCAAAAGCAGGTAAGTAAAAGGGAGAAAGAAGTGGGGGTTGGAAGACACGCATCGCACACACGCACGCTTATTACAAATTCGCCCTTGCTCGGAGGGACCGAAAGAATAATACAATTTAATCAACTAACAAGCTAATTAAATAGTTACAAACCAATTAACTAAGCTAATAAAGTGGTAAAACAGCCTTGGAAGAGGGTCCAATACATGCGTGCTCGGCTTCGCTCGGAAATCCACCACCATGCACAAGCTGCCTCTGTTTTCACTGTTTTATGCCTCTGAAAATTGCACAAATCCCAAGGAGCACTCTCTGAACACTATGGGGTGCCACCGGCCATGAGGAATGGTCACCGACTATGGGAAAGTGGTCATCGACCATTGGTATGGCTCTCGGCCAGATATTTGTGGTCGGCCGGCACTCAATGTGGTCGGTCGGCCATCCATGTCTGCAGGATCCTGTTTTGACAGCAACAGAGGACAAGCAAGGTATGGCAATACATTTCAAAGCAATGTGGGCACCACCACACCCCTTATCATGTTTATGACTCAAAGGGGGGTGGTACTCGATTCTCGGACCACCAATCGTGCATTTCGATGCGTGATGGCCCATGAAACCAAGTGTGCCATTTCAATGTGGAATGAAGTGCACATGAACAAACAATAGGCCCAACCTCTATCACTTGATCAAGAGACAAGGCATGCATGCTCAATGTAATGCAACCTAGGCATGTGAGCTAAGTATGCAACATGAGAATGCCAACAAGCATGCAAACATGTAACAAGTGTGCAAGCTAACAAGCATGCGAAATGCAATGCCAATATGCAAACATGCAAAACATGTAACATGTTAAGCAACCAAAACAAAAGAAGAATGCATGCCAAATGCACTATCATTTAAGTATGTAACAAGATGTTTACCGGCCAAGTATGTGACAACATGCAAGGCGAGCATACAACAACATGCAAAGGATGGTCTTAAACGAGTTTGGGCAGCTCTCTAATAAGCCCAAAACAGCGGCCAAATGCTATGGAAATGAGGGCCAAAACACATACAAACATGCGTGCACATATGGTCCAACATTTAAGCATAAAGAAGCAACTTTTAAGCGCACTTAAAAGGAAACAAATATGGACAAACGGCATGCATATCAAACTCTGAAAAACATGTTAAGGATGGTGCCAAACCAACTAAACAAGACAAGCAAAGCATGCAATTATGTCCAAAACCTAAGGCTCACCAAAGAGGTATTGAACTACACTTAGCAAAACCAAACATGGCATGATTTGAACAACCAAAATCAGAGTTTTAGCATGTTAAAACAAAGCCAAAAACACATTGACATGGCATCCTAGAGGCCTAAACATGATGGCATACGCAATGACACTTTCATGGAGCATGAAACACAAACTCTTTAAGGCTTTAAAGTAACGTCAAATGCAAGCATACAAGCATGCTAAATGAACTGAAATGACATGGTAAGTGGTGCCAAACCACTGAAATAGCTCAAGTAATGCATGCTCAACACTCACACACTCAAGGCTAACAAGCCAAAATGCAAGGTGGCTATGCCAAGCATGTCAAGCATGACCAAAGCAACCACAATCAGACTTTAGGCACACTAAGACATGCACAAAAGCTTCATAAAGCTTGGCCAAAACAAATAAGCATAATAGTCTAAATGCTAAGTACATGTTAAGGCAAATTCATGGCATTACATGACAAGTATGCAAAGCAAGCATGGTGTGTCTAAACCAATTAAAAACAGTGCTATATCATGGCAAAATAAGCACAAATACCACTTAAGATATGGCCAACATGATCTCAAAAATGGTGCTCACACATGAGGCTAAAATGACACATATTGAAGGCAACAAGGAGAGGAGATGGCCCTCTCCCTTTTAGGATCTTAAAGCACCATCCCCACCACTGAAATCCCTTTGGATTTTAGTGGTGAGGAGGCCAAGACAAGGTGGTCCCGGAGCTCACCAAAATAGCACAAAATGGGGCCAAACAAGGCCTAAGAGGGGTCAAACAACCCCAAACAATAAAGCAACCTTAAACAACTATTTTAAGCACTTAAAATTAGAACTTTTATTAGTTATATACAAAGTCTAAAAACAGATGTAAGGATGGCTAAAAGCCTATGCAAAAATGGGGAATAAAAGGGTAAAGTTCTTACCCTTGTAGACCTCTTCAAGAACAATGCTCCAGCAGCCTTCCTTAGGTCTAAACCAGCTCAAAAACTTCAAGAATAATCCTTTGGCTCCTCAGCAACCAAGGTAAAGTGTGATACTAGGTGTTTATGCACAAAACTAAGAACAAAACCCCTTTAAACACACACAAAGAGCAAAAGAGAGGGAGATATAGAGACAGATAGATACACTATTTCTAACCCTAATC
Organism: Camellia granthamiana; assembly: GCA_036172215.1. NCBI lineage: Eukaryota > Viridiplantae > Streptophyta > Magnoliopsida > Ericales > Theaceae > Camellia > Camellia granthamiana. The sequence continues at coordinate 147,811,902 of CM069909.1, read as the reverse complement.
CAGACCTCTGGAACTTTTTTTGGAACCCTTGAGTAGGGAGGAGAAGGCCTCCCTTTATAGAGATTCACTCTTGCAAAGCTTACAAAACAAGCTAAACAAGAGTGAAATCCCTCCATACACGTGTATGGAGGGGGTGCAAAGTGGGTGCCAGCTATCACAATTGGCACAAAATATATGCCAAAAGCAGATGCACAGTGGTCGGCCAGCCAAAAATGACAAATTGACCAAATAAATGGTCGACCGACCACAAAAAGTGCCGACCGGCCAACCATTTGGCCGATGGTAACAAAACAATGGCCGGTGGCCTCAAGCCATGGCCGATGAGGTGTGGGGATGGCCAAGAAGCCATTCCCTGCCCCTCAAAAGCAAAACACAAGTGTTTGGTGCAAAACCAAACACAAAACATTCGAGTCGAGAAGTCTTGAAGCAAGGCGCGTGGCTGAGACCTCCGAGAACTCAGGACGAACACGAACATGGATGATCACCGAGTGTTCAAATGGTGACGTCCAAGTCTTGAGGACGGTAAAAAAATTGGGTGTCTACAGTGGGAAACACAAGGGTAAAGGCCTTGAGAGCAAGGTGTAAAGAAGGGTGAACCACCCCTCAACCTTTATTGGCCTTAAAACCTAAGTTTCAACCCAAAAATACAGAGTTTTACAGCACAAAAACAATTGGAAAATAGTAGGAAAAAGTGTAAATAAAGCAAGTAAAGAGGCAAAGCTTTATACTTTTGAAGAGGAGATCACTTTCTAGGCAACAAAACAAGGCAAGCACACCCTCAAGAGCTCAAACAAGGCTCAAAGATACCTCAGCTCAAAGATGGAGAGGTTTGGTTAAGAGTGTACAGGCAAAGTTGAAGAGTGTATAGACAAAGGTCAATAAATTTGCAAGAGAGAGAGAGAGAGAGAAAGAGAGAGAGAGAGAGAGAGAGAGAGAGAGAGAGAATTGTAGAGAAAGAGGAAAAATTTTGGTCCAAAATTTTTCTAACCCCATGGCAAGAGGGGAGGTCCTCTATATATAGAGAAACATGAACCTCCCTTAAAAACATCCAGCCATACATGTGGGAGTAGATGCAAGCATTTGTGCAAATAGTTGGCACAGCTATCACAAAATATCTACAAAACACATTGGTGGCCGGCAGGCCACTAAGGGTGGCCCGTAGGCCACATCAGTGGCTGGTAACCAGGAGCAAAGGCCGGCAGTCTATAGCAGTGGCCGACAGGCCACCAGAGGTTGTAGGCTTGAAAATCTCTAGGTTTTGGTCCAAAAACAAGGCAATAGGTGTAGGGTTTAAAAGGCTCAAAGCTGTGGCATTCCGCTGAGGACTTCAAGCACTTGACAAGCATATAGACTCATCATTAGGTGTGCAAGCGATGACGTCCAAGTCGTAAGGGCCGTAAAAAATGGGGGGTCTACATCGTTCTATATCTGTGTAGGTTACGCGCCATAAGTTATCTGATCTGTCTACTCTGTCTGTTTGCTTTGGAGCCATCTGTGAGTAATAACTTTGTAAAGCTATGTTTAATTATAAATATTTTCTGATTGATATGATATGATCTGTTCTCTGAAATGTTATTTTATGAAACATGAATGAATGTCCATTTTTCTGAAATATAGTTGTCGCATCCATGGTTCATGTGGCCCTCGCCCGAGGGTAACAATACTGTGGCTAATATGCACGTAGCCCTCGCCCGAGGGTAACAATACTGTGGCTAATATGCACGTAGCCCTCGCCCGAGGGTAACAATACTGTGGCTTATATTCATGTGGCCCTTGCCCGAGGGTAACAATACCGAGGCCTATATTCATATGGCCTTCGCCCGCGAGTAACAATACCATTGCTACTTGCGTGCAAGATATGGACCTTTATGGTCGTCGGTACTGACTATATATGTGGGTCTCAAGACCAAGTTGATATGATAGCTAATGGATGTTTTACCTATAACTGTTTATGATTTCTGGATAAGTACGTAAATCTAAATCTATTTTTGATTTGAAATCTAAATATGCATAAGAATCTGTTTCTGATATAAACTCTGATTTCTAACTCTGAGATGGACATCATTCATTAAACTCTTTACTTTGTTATTATTCACTGGGCTTCCACTCACTCTATTATTTATGTATGTAGGAGATCAGGCGCGTGGCCAGACTCAGTGATAACCGTCTGGAGAGTTTTTGTCAGCCAGCCTTTGTGCCTCTTGAGAAGGTTCCATACGTCTTATGGTCATGTTTTGTGAATGTAAAGGCTTTGTTTTCTTTTGGGTTATGAACAAGTTTTCTGTTATCTATATATTGGGCTAAGTCCCTTTTTAGCTATATCTGATGAATGTGACGTGAGACTATTGCAATATGACATCACGGATATATGTATAAAGGTTTAAAATTTATATCCCATATACATCTCCACAACTCAATGGACTATGTATGTTTCCATATTCGCTTCCGCTGCCCTTAATTATAAGTTATTTTGTTCAGTGGCCTTTGGTAATCCAAGGATTACTGGCCGGTTACGACGCTAAACCAATAGGGGCGGGTTTGGGTCGTAACAGAGTGGTATCAGAGCACGCGTTATATCGCACACACGAGTCCATATGAGTTATAGGATGTCCTAGTGAGAGTTAGGGACATTCCATCTGTATGTGTGAGTGTGTATTAATTTCTGTGCATGAGAAAACTATATCAGAACATGAACACATGAAATTGAAACAAATGATCTGAATGTTATGAAAATGACTATTTGCCTATGTTTATAGTGCTCTATTTACTTATAGCAAATGGAGAATACAAGAAATGATGGAATAGCCGAATCATCTGAGGGCCGCATGGAGCAAATGCTTGCAGCTTTAACTGAAACAATGACTCAACAACGGTCCTGTTTGGTGTAGCTGTTAAAACAGATTATAGATTATAGCTTAATAGATTATAGATTATGACTTTAATCAAAAGTTGTTAATCTATTTGGTGTAGCTGTTAGATTATAGATTTAAGTTGCTAAGTAGTGTTTGTTAAATAAGCTGTGAAGTAGCTTTTTCAATTAACTTTTATTTTTTATTATTCACTATTTGTCTACATTTCTCATAAAAAATAATAATAATATTTATAGTGTATTTGGGTCTTTTTCTATTTTTTAAAAAATAAAAATAAAAAAATCTAAGAGTATAACCGTGAATTAACATGTCCACAGCAGAAGCTGATAATCAGAAGCAAGGGGTGAGCAACTTCTCAGAATCAGTTTTTTTGACTTAAAATAAGTTATTAAAATCAGAAGTTGTTTAAAGTAAGTTTAACCAAACAGCCCAAAATAACTTTTTAAAAGCCAGAAGCCATAAGTTGGCTCAAAAAAGCTCCACCAAACACCCCCAACAGAGGCCACAACCTTTGCCCCCTCCACCAGCACAAAATGAGCCAGATAACAATGATATAATCAACTTGACCCAGAAGTTTATGAAGATGAAACTGCTAACTTTCTTAGGTGGTATTGAACCCCTAAAGGCAGAAACATGGTTGCTCAAAATGGAAAAGTTATTTGAATTTTTTCCTTGAGCCGCGACGTAGAAAGTACTCTTGGCCACCTACACCTTAAAGGATGAAGCCCGAAGAAGGTGGTTGTTAGTTTGAAATAACAATGGGGACATGACATGGACCCAATTCAATGAGATATTGAGATCGGAAAGTGTCAGAGTTTCAAGAACTTAAGTAGGGTAGGATTTCCATGGCCGAGTATGAAGTCAAATTCATTGAGTTGGCTCGGTTTGCCCCACACATGGTGGATACTAATTACAAAAAGGCGCAGAAATTTGAAGGCGGCTTAGCTTTGGAAGTGTTTGATCGAGTAGGCGTTTTGAAGTTGCCTACCTATGTGGAAGTTTTGGATAGAGCAATAATAGCAGAAGCCACCCTAGCAGCAATAAAACAAGCCAAGGCACCAACCACAAAATGGAGAAGTAAAAGGTCCGAATTCAATTTCAAGAAAGGCCGGTCATTCCAAAAAGGTAGAATGCAGGATCCTCTAGTAGCTCTAGTCAGAATAGTTTCTCGATTCTGAACTATCCCGACTGCGGAATAAAGCATAAATGTGCGTGTTACCGTGTATCAGGTGCGTGTTTTCGGTGTGGCAAGGCTGGCCACATGGTTAGGGATTGTCCACTGAGATTTGATGATGTTAACCGTCCTGTGGCAAGTTCAGCCGGGTCTGCTTCTATAGCAAGGTCAAATGCGAGAACTAATACTAGGGGCAGCACTGGAAATGAAACACTAAGGCTAGGGAGAGTGTTTGCATTGGTTCCTGGGGATGTACAGAATGCATGTGTACTGATTGATTTTGGTTCTATGCATTCATTTGTATCGCATATTTTTTCTCAGAAATTAACTAGACCCTTAGAATCCATGAATTATTTATTATCTGTATCTATGCCATCTGGGGGCTCTACGGTATGTGCATATGTGTATTCGGCATGTGATAGTGTGATTGGTGATGTGATGTTGTATGCTGATTTATTGCCTTTGGGAATTAATCATTTTGACTGCATATTAGGTATGGACTAGTTAACGAAGTACTGTGCAAATATTGGCTATGTGAATAAGTCTGTTAGATTTCGTCCACCAGGGTTACTTGAGTTTGTGTTCACTGGGAATGGGGTGGTCCCTCCCCCATACTTGATTTCTGTCATAAAAGCTGCTAAATTGCTTAGGAATGGATGTAGAGGGCATATGTGTTGTGTTTTGACTGTGACTTCTGATAATCCCACTATAGAGAACATCCCTATAGTAAATGAATTTCCTGATGTATTTCCAATTGAATTGTCCGGAGATTTAATTGATAGGGAAATTGAGTTTACTATCGATGTTATACTTGGAACACAACCAATTTCCAAAACCCCATATAGAATGTCAACTTCTGAACTGAAAGAGTTGAAAGTTCAACTCTAAGAACTCTTAGACAAGAAATTTATTCGTCTGAGCATGTCACCTTGGGGTGCTCCAGTGTTGTTTGTCAAAAAGAAAGACGGGTCCTTGAGGTTGTTTATGGACTACCATGAGTTGAACAAGGTAACTGTGAAGAACAAATATCCATTACCTTGAATAGATGATTTATTTGACTAACTTCAGGGAGCGCAAGTGTTCTCCAAGATAGATCTTAGATCTGGGTATCACTAGTTAAAAGTTAAAGCAAAAGATGTAGAGAAAACTGCATTCAGAACTAGATACGAACGCTATGAATTTTTGGTAATGCCGTTTGGGGTGACTAATGCACCTGCTGTCTTTATGGATCTTATGAACAGGGTGTTTAAATCATATCTGGATGAATTTGTTGTTGTATTTATTGACGATATTTTGATTTACTCCAAAAGCAGGGAAGATCATGAGAATCACTTGAGAATCATGTTACTGACTCTAAGAGAAAAGAAGCTATATGCAAAATTTTCCAAATGTGAATTTTGGCTTGATAGTGTAACATTTCTGGGACATATAATCAACAAGGATGGTATCTCTGTTGACTCACAGAAAATCGAAGCCATTGTAGATTGGCCAAGACCAACCATTGTGTCAGAATTTTGATTTTTTCTGGGGCTTGTAGGTTAGTATTGCAGATTTGTGAAAGATTTTTCAAAACTTGCTATGCCATTGACTCAGTTGACACAAAAAATGCACCATTTGGTTGGAATGATCAACGGGAGTCAGCCTTCCAAGAATTGAAAACTAGACTGGTAACTGCACCAATTCTAACCTTACCTAACGGAATTGATGGGTTTCAGATTTACAGTGATGCTTCCTACAAAGGTTTGGGTTATGTGCTAATGCAGAATATCAAGGCAATTTCTTATGCCTCTCGGCAACTCCTTCCTCATGAAAAGAACTACCCGACTTATGATCTTGAACTGGCAGCTGTGGTGTTTGCTTTGAAAATCTAGTGTCATTATCTGTATGGAGTAACTTGTGAAGTATATAAAGATTATAAAATCTTAAAATATTTCTTCACCCAAAAGGAGCTGAACATGAGGCAAAGAAGATGGCTGGAATTAATCAAGGACTATGAATTGCAAATTCTGTATCATCCAGGGAAGGCAAATACCATTGCAGATGCATTGAGTAGAAAATCTATTGGGAATCTATCATGTTTGCTCACTGGTCAGAGAGAATTGTTGTGTGAATTGGAACGAAATGAAATTGAAGTGGTTTTGCGTGAACAGTGTGGAATTCTAACCGCTCTTTCTGCCTAACCCGCAGTTATTGAAGAGATAAGAGACAGGCAACTGCAAGATGCATTTCTGAAAAAGATTGTGGATGAAATTGACTCAAAATCGAGATTGGGATTTTTGCTCGAGAATGATATGTTGAAATTTCATAATCGCCTTTGTGTACCAGATTATTGTGATTTGAGAAAACAAGTTATGACTGAAGCCCATAATTCCAAATTTGCTATGCATCCAAGGAAACACAAAGATGTATCATGATTTGAGACAGAACTTCTGGTGGCCTGGAATGAAGAAAAGCATTACTAACTTTGTGACTAGATGTTTGCACTGCCAGCAAGTTAAAGCCGAACATCAATGACCCGTTGGATTGCTTCAGCCACTTCCAATATCGGAATAGAAATGGGAGCATATTACCATGGATTTTATTATTGGACTGCCTCGCTCCTCTCGAGGTCTGGATTCTATTTGGGTTATTATTGATCATTTAACTAAGTCTGCCCATTTTCTGCCTCTTAAATCTATTGACAATGTGGACAAATTGGCCAACGTTTATATGAATGAGATTGTAAGATTACATGGTGTGCCAGTATCCATTGTATTTTACAGAGATTCAAAGTTCACGTCAAGGTTTTGACAAAGTTTGCAACAGGCTTTGGGAACTGAATTGAAGCTAAGCAGTGCTTATCACCCATAGACAGACGGCCAAACAGAACGAAGCAATCAAACTTTGGAAGATATGCTACATATGTGTGTGTTGGACTTCTAAGGGAATTGGGACACTTACCTCCCTTTGGCCGAGTTTGTATACAACAACAGTTACCATTCGAGTATCAGCATGGCTTCTTATGAAGCTTTATATGGTAGGAAGTGTCGTTCTCCAATTTGTTGGGCCGAGGTAGGAGATAGACCATTGTTAGGACCAGAACTTGTGCAAAAAATAACTGAAAATGTGAAATTGATTTAACAGAGATTAAAAACTGCACAAAGCCGCCAAAAGAGTTATGCAGATGTCCGAAGACGAGACAGAGAGGAGATCACGTGTTTATCAAAGTGACTCCTATGAAAGGGCAAACACGGTTTGGAGTGAAAGACAAATTGGCGTCGAGATATGTTGGGCCATATGAAATTCTTGAGAAGATCAACCCGGTGACGTATCGGGTAGCCTTATCACCGGTCATGGAACATACGCACAATGTTTTTCATGTTTCTATGCTTCAGAATTATTTGAGAGATCCACTACATGTGATTGAACCGACTCATGTGCTTCTAAAAGATGATTATATGTATGAGGAGCAGCCGATCCAAATTGTTAACCGAAGAGTCAAAAGACTGAGGAACGAGGAAATTCCACTACTAAAGGTTGATTGGCAAAACCATAGAGAGACCTATGCAACCTAGGAAATAGAGGAAGATATGATGAGAAGATACCCAGATTTGTTCCCTTTAGACCTGATTTTCTTCCATAATGAAGGTAATTCGAGTTTGGAGGACCAAACTCTTTAAAGGGGGGAGACTGTAATAACCCCGACCTCTGATTAACGTTAATCCATGATTAATTATGCCTAATAAGTGAAATTTTGCCTTCATTACATGTGTTATGTGTTAAATGAGTTTTTATCTGTTCTGTGTAGGAATATTTGTCTCTGATTTTGTTCTATTTTGCGAATTGAAGGCTTTATCGGCATCCGATCACAAAATTGACTTGATTTTTCGTGTCAATTAACATTTTTAGAATTTTATGGTAGGTTCAATTAAAATTCAATTCGGAACGATTAAATTAGAATAATTAATGTTCACTCAAGCCTAATTAATCAATTCTCTAATCAAGCCTATATAAGGCATAAGTGGACCCTTGGCTATACTTTACACACTCTGATTTTGTTATTTTGAGATCAAATGTGAGAAGAGAGGGAGAGGAAAGCTTGAGAATTTGAATTCATCAAACAAGGAAAGAAAGAGAGGGATTGCTTAGCATTGGAAGAGAATTTGGAAGATTTTAGCACTCTAGAGCATAATTGAACATCTAAGGTGAGAATTCAACCTTTGCGTTTGAGTTTAAGTCATTTCATACATGAATTCAAGAGAAGTGAGCTAAGTTAAGCAAGAATTGAACTAAGAGGTAGAAAAGAAGAACATCTCATGCATGCATGTCCATTTGAACACAATTTGAGTTTGATTTCAAAGAATTCTCTCATGCATGTGTTCATCTTACGTTTATTTTGAGAATTCATCTTGATTAATACCATTTCATACCAATTGATCATGTTTGAAAGTTTTGAAGTCAAGACAATACATGCATGTTATGTTTTTCAAAGAATTGAGCTTAGTTTTGAACATTTGGCATGCTTTTAGGCCTTAATTTCATGAAATAATCTTGAATTCTCAATGTTTTCCAAGTTTAAATGTGTTTTCACAAGTATTTGGCCCAAAAGGATGAGTTTATAGCTTTGAAGTTGAGTTTGGAAGCTTGGAGGTGAATTTGGAAATTCTAGAATTCGACCTCTACGCTCGAGCGACAGATCCTACGCTTAAGCGGCCACCTTGGTTTCTGCATCTCCGCTTGAGCGACCAGAAGTCCGCTCAAGCATGAAGCATGCTCCCAAAATTTCACATGTCTTGCAAACTGCTTGAGCAACAAGAGTTGAGCTCAAGCGAGGACTTGAGTCTCACACTCGAGCGACCGTCGAGCGTTTGTCGGGCGTGAAATTCGCACAACCAGTACTTTTGCAGAAGTTTACAGTTCGCTTGAGCGGCAGGAGTTGCGCTCGAGCAACTACTCATATTTTGCAAGCCCGCTCGAGCAAAGAAAGTTGCGCTAGAGCAGAACCCCTGTTTCCAGCAATTTTTGTTAAGAGTTTTCAAGTAAGCATCTTCATTGCATCCTAGGCATTCCTAAGCCCTAATTAAGATGGAATAATGAAGAAAAGAGGTAGAACACACTAATATAAGAAAGAACTAAGTTAATGATTCCGAGTATGTAATTCTGTACGTATTCGTTCTGTATCTATGTAGATCACGCGCCGCAAGTTATCTGATCTGTCTACTTTGTATGTTTGCTTTAGAGCCATCTGTGAGTAATAACTCTGTAAAGTTATGTTTAATAATAAGTATTTTCTGACTGATATGATATGATCTGTTCTCTAAAATGCTATTTTATGAAACATGAATGAATATCCATTTTTTTGAAATATAGTTGTGGCATCCATGGTTCACGTGGCCCTCGCCCGGGGGTAACAATACCGTGGCTTAGATTCATATGGCCCTTGCCCGGGGGTAACAATACTGAGGCCTATATTCACGTGGCCCTTGCCCGGGGGTAACAATACCGAGGGCTACATTCATGTGGCCCTCGCCTGGGGGTAACAATACCATGGCAACTTGCACGCAAGATATGGACCTTTACGGTCATCGGTACTGACTATATATGTGGGTCTCAAGACCAAGTTGATATGATAGCTAGTGGATGTACCACCTATAACTGTTTATGATTTCTAGATAAGTACCTGAATCTTAATCTGTTTCTGATTTGAAATCTGAATATGCATAAGAATCTGTTTCTGATATAAACTCTGATTTCTAACTCTGAAATGGACATCATTCATTAAACTCTTTACTTTGTTATTATTCACTGGGCTTCCACTCACTCTATTATTTATGTATGTAGGTGATTAGGTGTGTGGCCAGGGTTAGTGATGACCACCTGGAGAGTTTTTGTCAACCAGCCTTTGTGCCTCCCGAGGAGGTTCCATATGTCTTATGGTCATGTTTTGTGAATGTAAAGGCTTTGTTTTCTTTTGGGTTATGAACAAGTTTTATGTTAAATGTATATTGGGCTAAGTCCTTTTTTAGCTATATCTGTAATGAATGTGATGTGAGACTACTGCAATATGACGTCACGAATATGTGTATAAAGGTTTAAAATTTCTGTCCCATATATATAGCGATCCCAGTTTTGACCCGATCTTCATTGTATTCCGGACTCGGGTTTCGTAGTTTAATATTGTTATCCATGTCTTGTTTTCCCTCTTTTATCTTTGGGTTTGAGTATTGGAATGTCTTGGGCATGTTCGGAGCAGGTTAGTTGCTAGTTGTTCAAGTTGTTGTTGTCTAGAAATTTGCTTCTTCGCTCGAGCGAGGCTTCTTGCGCTCGAGTGAGCTTTGGGTGTTCCCAGTATTTTTTCCCGACTTGCAGAATTTCTGGAAAGGTAAAGTTCTTCACTCGAGCGAGGCTTCTTGCGCTCGAGCGACGGTGTGCGTCTGTAAAACTTCTGAAGGTATGTATTATGTGCTCGAGCGAGGTCACTTATTATGTCTGGTCGCTTGAGCGAGAACTCCTTCGCTCGAGCGAGCCTTGCGTATATCAGTTCACAACAGAGTAGTTTTATATCACTTTTTGATTTCTTTTCTTCTAAAAACCCTAAATCGGCTCCTTCTCTCTCTAAAGCTTGACTTCTCTCTACAAACACTCCAAGATCTAAGCATTTTTACCCTACTTTCTTTGAGAAAAATGTGGAACATCTTGTGGGCTTCCATTCCATCCGAACAAAGCTTGGTTTTGTGCATTTTTGAAGTTTTTTCTTTTTCTTCTTTGGGCTTCTACTCTTGAGGTAGGGATGTTCTACACCTTAATATGGCTTTTAACCTAGATATTCGTTGTTATGTATAGATGATAGGATTTGGGAGTGATTTTGGATAAACTAGGGTTTGGATTCAAATTAAAAGAGGGGTTTTCCATGTTGGTTTGCAAAATGAATGTGGGGATTTGAATATGAAACTCTCTTCTATTAAAATGATGAAATTTGACCTTGGGGTTGATATTTGAAAAGGGGGAAATTTGCCCTAATTTGTGTCGGATAATTATTTTGTATAAAAAATGAAATTGATATGGGAAATGTGAAATTGGGAGGACATGTAAATGAATGGTGTAGTTTGATTTGTTAAATCACTCACTTATGGAAATTTGATAAATTATCCGTTTAAAAAATTGTATATCTGTTTAGAAATATTTATTTTGGGCTATCGGTGGAGGATAGCTATGATTGTTGTAGAAATTGCATAAGGATTAGGTGAATTGAAACTAATCACATAAATTATGTCATTGAACATGACGGTTTGATTAAACCATTGGATATATGTTATTGATAGTCATTGTATATGACAATGCCTTTAAATACATTGTATATGTATTATTGTTTGAGAGGAGATGTAACAACCCTTACACTGTTTACCGATTAATGACTAATTGATTACTGATTACTGCTAAACTGAGACCGAATATGAAAAGTAATTGAACTGACTGAATTACGGAACTGATTGACTGACATCTGAAACTGAATTGATTGCTTGTATCTGGTTGCATTGCATTTTATCTGTTTGACTGTTTAATTATCTGTTCAGTTTTTGTGTATAAATTGATAATTGAAGGCCTTATCGGCGGCCGAATCAGAAATTGATTGATGTTCTAAGGTCAGTAGAACTTATGTGATTTTATGGTATATCTAATTGGAAATTGATTTGGTATGATTAAACTGGATTAAACCGGAGTAAAATAAGCTAATTGACCAAGTTGGACTTATTTACCAAAAAGCCATGTAGTGGCCCACTATCTTAAAACATTTTGAGCCTTATTACACCTTATACCAAACATTTGATCAGCCTTTCTTGAGAGCTAACCGACCATAGAGAGGGAGAGAACTAAAAGAGTTGGCTTTCATCTTGCTTTGGCTTGTTAAACTTGAAGGAATTGGAGGTTGATCTCATATTTTAGCTTCTACACTTAAACTACAAGGTCTAAGGTAGAAATTCATCTTCTCATTCTTGTGTATAAGCCAATTCTTGCATGTTTCATGCTTCATTGTAGAGCTAAGTCGTGATTTAGTTCAAACATGTTGAATTGTAGCTTAATTCTTGCATGCATGGTTAAATTGTTGAAGTTTGAGTTGATTTCATGGATAATTGTAGCATGCATGCACAAGTTTTAGCTAAGGTTCATGAAACCATCATGTTTTTGAAAGATTTGGCTAACTAGAGCATGGAATTGAAGTTTGGAAATGATTTGAATTCATGCATGTGTATGTTCATCTTGTTCATGAAAAGGTGGTTTGAAATTGAGTTTGAATTAAACACCCTTGGGCTTTGATTTCTCAAATTGAGCTTCAAATCATGTGATTCTATGTGTTTACAAAGGTTTTCCAGAAAATGGGCCCAAGAGGATCGATTTTGGTGGTTGAAAACTTGGTTTTGAACTTGGAGTTCGAATTTGGGTTTTCCAGATTTTGGTCGTCTGCTCGAGCGGGGAAATCAAGCTCCCAGCACTTTGGCCTTGTTTACAGTCCGCTCGAGCAGGGAAGTTGGCGCTCGAGCGGGGCCTTGTGTCTCACGCTTGAGCGGGAGTCAAGCGGAGAATTCACCCATCCAGTACTTTTACAGTACGCTCGAGCGAGATAGTTACCGCTCGAGCGGGTACCTTTGTTGCATGTCCGCTCGAGCGAGGAAACCTGCGCTCGAGCGGGACCCTGTTTCACTGAAAATTCTGAAAATGTTTTCTGTGTACATCTTTGCATCCTCATTCCATCCTAGGCATTCTTAGGCCTAGTTTTAGACATCTTAATGAGGATATAGATGTAGAACACACCGAGGCATAATAGGGAGTTAATAATTATCTTTCCCAACTGTGAAACTTAGAGTGTGTTCAATCTGTTAACTGTATAGGGTTGGCATTCCGAGGAGACGCTCTAGCCTACTGTAGCCCAGAACTCTGTGAGTAACAATTGTGTAAAGATATGTTCAAAATGATTATCTTCTGAATACTGAACTGAACTGTTTACTAAACTGTTTACTGTTTACTGAATGAATGTATGTCCTATATTCTGAACTGTACTGTGACATCCTTAGCACCTACTGTTTACTGTTACTGTTACAGAGATCTCTGTCGGTTCCCTTGTGGAACCACTACTGTTTACTGATTGATGGCCATCATTACTGTTTGGTCTTTAAGACCTACTGCTTACTGTACTGTTATGCTAACGGATGTACCACATATGACTGATTGGCTGAAAGACTGGAATACTGATTTAATGAACTGTTTTCATTACTGTAAGGACATTCATTCTAAACCTCTTTACGCATTATGTTATTCACTGGGCTTTAGCTCACTGCTCATATATATATGTAGATGTGCAGGCACCAGACCGCAGCTAGGGGCGTCGGGGTAACTCCAGTTTTGTCAAGCCAACCACTGTGCCTCACCGCGAGGTTCCGAGCCTGCTAAGCTATGGCTTAGGGGTCTTTTTATTTCCCCGTCTGTCTTGTACTGTTTTTGTAAATACTGTATAAACCGTTCTGCACTGTCTAATAGGGATTTGGTTCCTGCTCTGACTGGTTGTGTATATATTGTACATATTGTGTGTCTCTGACTGCATAAACATATGAAAAATCTTTTTGGCATACAGACTGTCACAGCTCATTGGACACTGTTTATTTACTGTATTGGCTTCCGCCATGCCCCTGTACTCTGTTCTACTGTCTTACTGTTCAGTAGGCCTTCGGTAATCTCAGATTACTGGCCGATTACGGTGCTAAACCCATAGGGGTGGGTTTGGGTCATGACCGAGTGGTATCAGAGCGATACTTAACCACGAGTTATACCACACACACGTGTCCAGATGAGCTATAGGGTGTCCTAGAAAAGCAATAGGGCATTTCATGAGCATGAAAAGTGTGTGGTTATGACATGACTGATTATATGCTAATGTGTTAACCTGTTTAAAGAAATGACTGTCTATGTTGATAACTGTTACAACTGTTATAACTGCGTATAGTGAGATGGATAACGCAAGAACTACAAATGAATCTGAATCCTCATCAACTGAGGCCAGAATGGCAAGAATGGAAAGAATGATGGAACTGTTAACTGCAAGATTAGATCAACAACAGAACCAACAGCCCCCACCTCCGCCTCCGGTACAGCCGGACCAGAATGTGAATGTTAATGATGGGGACATAATTGCTCTTACCCAGAAGTTCAGCAAACTGAAACCGCCATCGTTTCAGGGAGACCTTGAACCGTTAAAGGCTGAAGCATGGGTTCTGGAGACAGAAAAATTGTTTGAGGTGTTTCCGTGCTCGGAGGAACATAAAGTACTGTTGGCCACTTTCACTTTGCAGGAAGAGGCTAGAAGGTGGTGGATGCTTACTCGTGACGACAACACTGCTATGACTTGGGCTTAATTCAAAGTAGCCTTCTTTGAAAAGTACTTCCCTCAGTGTGTCAGGGACAGAAAGGTCACTGAATTTGAACAGCTAAGACAGGGCACAATGTCTGTTGCTGAATATGAAACAAAGTTCACCGGGCTCGCTAGATATGCACCACACACGGTGGACACCGATTATAAGAAGGCCAGAAGGTTTGAAGGCAGCCTGAATGTCGCAATACTGGATAGAATAAATGTTCTGAAATTACCAACTTATGTGAATGTTCTTGACCGAGCCCTGATGGCTGAAGCAAACATCGAGGCACTGAAAACTGAAACACCAGCGTCTGAATGGCGTGGTAAAAGGCAGAATTTTAAATTCAAGAAAGGCAAGCATAACCCATTGAGCAAGAAACAGAATACGGGGTCAACGACTAGCCCCAGCCAAGGGAGTGGTTTCATACCACCCTGTTCTGAATGTGGTAAGAATCATAAGGGAGTTTGTTATAAAATCTCTGGTGCTTGTTACAGGTGTGGCAAGGTGGGCCACATGGTGAAAGATTGCCCTTCCACTGCTCCGAGCAATAGTAAAGCTGCAGGCAGCGCCGCAGCATCAACTGTTGCACCAAAGCCTAACCCCAAAGCTACCGGGAAAGAGCCTATGAGGCAGGGCCGAGTGTTCGCCTTAGTACCGGGAGACGTGCAAAATACCGAGACCGTAGTGTTAGGTATTCTTTCTATTTGTGCTCAGAATGCATATGTACTGATTGATTCGGTGTCGACACATTCTTATATATCACATGCTTTCTCACGAAAATTGAATAGACCCTTAGAACCCATGAATTATCTGCTAGCTGTATCATCACCTATTGGGGGATCCATGACATGTGCATATATGTATCCTGCTTGTGAGATCATTGTTGGGGATATGCATCTGTTTATTGATTTACTGCCATTGAACATTGATCATTTTGATGTAATATTGGGGATGGACTGGTTAATGAAATATCATGCCACCATAGACTGTGTAACGAAACAAGTAGTTTTCCGTCCACCGGGTTTGCCCGAATTTGTGTTTAGTGGGAGTGGAGTGGTACCTCCTCCGTATTTGATTTCATTCGTAAAAGCTGTTAAATTGATTAGAAAGGGGTGTAAAGGGTATCTGTGTTCTGTATTGACTGTATCTACTGATGATAATGCTAATGTGAACAGCATTCCCATAGTCAAAGAGTTTCCAGATGTTTTTCCGGATAATCTGCCAGGGGATTTGATTGACAGGGAAATTGAATTCACCGTTGATGTGATTTCGGGAACACAGCCAGTATCTAAAGCTCCTTACAGAATGGCTCCAACTGAACTGAAAGAATTGAAAGTGCAACTGCAAGAACTGTTAGACAAGAAGTTCATCAGGCCTAGTACTTTACCGTGGGGCGCTCCTGTTTTGTTTGTGAAAAAGAAAGACGGCTCACTGAGACTGTGTATTGATTACCGTGAACTGAACAAGGTAACCGTAAAGAATAAATACCCATTGCCTCGTATTGATGACTTATTTGATCAGTTACAGGGTGCTCAAGTGTTTTCTAAGATTGATCTCAGATCCGGATATCATCAGTTGAAGGTTAAACCAGAAGACATTGATAAGACTGCTTTTAGAACAAGGTATGGACATTACGAATTTTTAGTTATGCCTTTTGGAGTAACCAATGCGCCAGCAGCATTTATGGACCTCATGAATAGAATCTTTAAACCATACCTTGATGACTTTATTGTTGTATTCATTGATGACATCCTGATTTATTCTAAGACTAGAGAAGAACATGAACATCATCTGAGACTTGCCCTACAGACCTTAAGAGAACAGAAACTTTATGCTAAATTGTCTAAATGTGAATTTTGGCTGGACCATGTTATGTTTTTGGGACACGTTATTAGCAAAGATGGGATTTCAGTTGATCCACAGAAAATTGAAGCTGTAGTGAACTGGTCTAGACCAACGAATGTGACCGAAGTCCGAAGCTTTTTGGGATTGGCTAGCTATTACAGAAGATTTGTCAAAGATTTCTCCAAAATTGCCTTACCATTGACTCAATTAGCTCAGAAGGGGACATCATTTGACTGGACTGACCAAAGGGAATCAGCATTCCAAGAGTTGAAAACTCGACTTGTGACCGCACCGGTCCTGACCCTACCTTCAGGTACGGATGGTTATATTGTATTTAGTGATGCTTCTTATAAGGGTTTGGGATGTGTTTTAATGCAGAATGGGAGAGTAATTGCTTATGCTTCCCGACAACTGAGGCCTCATGAAAAGAACTACCCAACCCATGATCTGGAACTTGCTGCAGTGGTATTTGCATTGAAAATCTGGCGTCACTATCTGTATGGGGCAACATGTGAAGTATACACTGATCACAAAAGTCTGAAATATTTCTTCACCCAGAAAGAATTGAACATGAGACAGTGGAGATGGCTAGAACTGATTAAAGATTATGACTTACAGATATTGTATCATCCGGGAAAAGCCAACACCGTTGCCGATGCTTTGAGTCGGAAATCGAGTGGGAACTTAGCCTGTTTGCTTACCGGGCAGAGAGAGTTGCTTTGTAACCTTGAAAAATCTGAAATTGAAATTGTTTTGCGAGAACAAGGTGGAACCTTAGCTACAATTTCTGCTCAACCGGCATTGATTGAGGAAATTAAAGAGAAACAGCAACTGGATGACTTCTTGAAGAAGATCATCGAAGAAAGGGAATCCAAACCAAGGCCGGGTTTCAAATTTGGAAATAATGTACTGAAATTTCAAGAAAGACTGTGTGTACCGAATGATATTGAATTGAAAATAAGAGTTCTGCAAGAAGGCCACAACTCAAAATTTTCTATCCACCCAGGAAACACGAAAATATACCAAGATCTGAAACAGAACTTTTGGTGGCCGGGGATGAAGAAAGAAATTGCTGATTTTGTATTGAAATGTCTTCATTGCCAACAAGTCAAAGCGGAACATCAACGACCCGCAGGCTTACTGCAACCCTTACCCATACCGGAGTGGAAATGGGAACATATTACCATGGACTTTATCGTTGGATTGCCTCGCTCCAATAAAGGTATGGACTCGATTTGGGTTATTGTTGATAGACTGACTAAATCTGCTCACTTCTTACCTGTTAAGACAATTTATAATGTGGACAAATTGGCTATACTCTATATTGATGAAATTGCTAGACTGCATGGAGTGCCTGTGTCCATTGTTTCTGACAGGGATTCGAAGTTTACATCGAGGTTTTGGCAAAGCCTACAGACTGCATTGGGAACTGAACTGAGACTGAGTAGTGCCTATCATCTTCAGACAGATGGTCAGTCAGAAAGGACCATCCAAACTCTGGAGGATTTATTGAGAATGCGTGTCCTTGATTTTTAGGGAAACTGGGAAAGCCATTTGCCATTAGCTGAATTCACCTACAACAACAGTTATCATTCGAGTATTGGTATGGCGCCTTTCGAGGCATTGTATGGCAGAAAATGCAGATCTCTGATTTGTTGGGTAGAAGTTGGAGATGGGCCTTTGCTTGGGCCCGAGATTGTATATGAAACGACTGAGAAAGTAAAACTGATACAGCAAAGACTGAAAACTGCACAGAGCTGACAGAAAAGTTATGCAGATGTCAGAAGACGAGACAGAGAGTATAAAGTGGGTGATCACGTTTTTGTGAAAGTGACACCGATGAAAGGCCAGACTCGTTTTGGAGTCAAAGGCAAGTTAGCGCCGAGATATGTCGAACCGTATGAGATTATTGAGAAAATCAATCCGGTAGCGTATCAAGTTGCGCTTCCTCCTGAAATGGAGCATATGCACAACGTCTTCCACATTTCGATGTTGAGAGATTATCTCCGGGATCCTTTCCATGTGATAGAGCCTACTCGGATAGTGTTGAGTGATGACTACACTTACGAGGAACGGCCCATATAGATTGTAAACAGACGGATCAAGAAATTGAGGAACAAGGAGATCCCATTACTGAAAGTTGACTGGCAAAACCATGGTGGCGTGTATGCCACTTGGGAAAGGGAAGATGACATGGCTAAGAGATATCCTGATTTGTTTCCACTGAACCCTGTTTTCTTCCAGACTGAAGGTAACTCGAGTTTAGGGGACTAAACTCTTTCTAAGGAGGGGAGACTGTAACAACCCTCACACTGTTTACCGATTAATGACTGATTGATTACTAATTGCTGCTAAACTGAGACCGAATATGAAAAGTAATTGAACTGACTGAATTACGGAACTGATTGACTGACATCTGAAACTGAATTGATTGCTTGTATCTGGTTGCATTGCATTTTATCTGTTTGACTGTTTAATTATCTGTTCAGTTTTTGTGTATAAATTGATAATTGAAGGCCTTATCGGCGGCCGAATCAGAAATTGATTGATGTTCTAAGGTTAGTAGAACTTATGTGATTTTATGGTATATCTAATTGGAAATTGATTTGGTATGATTAAACTGGATTAAACCGGAGTAAAATAAGCTAATTGACCAAGTTGGACTTATTTACCAAAAAGCCATGTAGTGGCCCACTATCTTAAAACATTTTGAGCCTTATTACACCTTATACCAAACATTTGATCAGCCTTTCTTGAGAGCTAACCGACCATAGAGAGGGAGAGAACTAAGAGAGTTGGTTTTCATCTTGCTTTGGCTTGTTAAACTTGAAGGAATTGGAGGTTGATCTCATATTTTAGCTTCTACACTTGAACTACAAGGTCTAAGGTAGAAATTCATCTTCTCATTCTTGTGTATAAGCCAATTCTTGCATGTTTCATGCTTCATTGTAGAGCTAAGTCGTGATTTAGTTCAAACATGTTGAATTGTAGCTTAATTCTTGCATGCATGGTTGAATTGTTGAAGTTTGAGTTGATTTCATGGATAATTGTAGCATGCATGCCCAAGTTTTAGCTAAGGTTCATGAAACCATCATGTTTTTGAAAGATTTGGCTCACTAGAGCATGGAATTGAAGTTTGGAAATGATTTGAATTCATGCATGTGTATGTTCATCTTGTTCATGAAAAGGTGGTTTGAAATTGAGTTTGAATTAAACACCCTTGGGCTTTGATTTCTCAAATTGAGCTTCAAATCATGTGATTCTATGTGTTTACAAAGGTTTTCCAGAAAATGGGCCCAAGAGGATCGATTTTGGTGGTTGAAAAAACTTGGTTTTGAACTTGGAGTTCGAATCTGGGTTTTCTAGATTTTGGTCGTTCGCTCGAGCGGGGAAATCAAGCTCCCAGCACTTTGGCCTTGTTTACAGTCCGCTCTAGCGGGGAAGGTGGCGCTCGAGCGGGGCCTTGTGTCTCAAGCTCGAGTGGGAGTCGAGCGGAGAATTCACCCATCCAGTACTTTTACAGTACGCTCGAGCGGGATAGTTACCGCTCGAGCGGGTACCTTTGTTGCATGTTCGCTCAAGCGGGGAAACCTGCGCTCGAGCAGGACCCTGTTTCACTGAAAATTCTGAAAATGTTTTTTGTGTACATCTTTGCATCCTCATTCCATCCTAGGCATTCTTAGGCCTAGTTTTAGACATCTTAATGAGGATATAGATGTAGAACACACTGAGGCATAATAGGGAGTTAATAATTATCTTTCCCAACTGTGAAACTTAGAGTGTGTTCAATCTGTTAACTGTATAGGGTTGGCATTCCGAGGAGACGCTCTAGCCTACTGTAGCCCAGAACTCTGTGAGTAACAATTGTGTAAAGATATGTTCAAAATGATTATCTTCTGAATACTGAACTGAACTGTTTACTAAACTGTTTACTGTTTACTGAATGAATGTATGTCCTATATTCTGAACTGTACTGTGACATCCTTAGCACCTACTGTTTACTGTTACTGTTACAGAGATCTCTGTCGGTTCCCTTGTGGAACCACTACTGTTTACTGATTGATGGCCATCATTACTGTTTGGTCTTTAAGACCTATTGCTTACTGTACTGTTATGCTAACGGATGTACCACATATGACTGATTGGCTGAAAGACTGGAATACTGATTTAATGAACTGTTTTCATTACTGTAAGGACATTCATTCTAAACCTCTTTACGCATTATGTTATTCACTGGGCTTTAGCTCACTGCTCATATATATATGTAGGTGTGCAGGCACCAGACCGCAGCTAGGGGCGTCGGTGTAACTCCAGTTTTGTCAAGCCAACCACTGTGCCTCACCGCAAGGTTCCGAACCTGCCAAGCTATGGCTTAGGGGTCTTTTTATTTCCCTGTCTGTCTTGTACTGTCTTTGTAAATACTGTATAAACCGTTCTGCACTGTCTAATAGGGATTTGGTTCCTGCTCTGACTGGTTGTGTATATATTGTACATACTGTGTGTCTCTGACTGCATAAACGTATGAAAAATCTTTTTGGCATACAGACTGTCACAGCTCATTGGACATTGTTTATTTACTGTATTGGCTTCCGCCATGCCCCTGTACTCTGTTTTACTATCTTACTGTTCAGTAGGCCTTCGGTAATCTCGGATTACTGGCCGGTTACGGTGCTAAACCCATAGGGGCGGGTTTGGGTCGTGACAGGAGATAGGGGATGTACTCCACTGTTTGGGAGGAGATAGGGGATGGACTCCATTTAAAATAAAGTTGTCTGGAGTATCCAGGGTGAAAGTCCCGAAACCTTATATTTATGGGTGCCGATTCCCTCGGATGTGAATTCCGTAAAATGGCAGAAATTGAAGTGTTTGAATAACTATTATTGTTAAATTGTGAACCAATGAGTTGTAGTCTCATTTGGGGTTGTCTAGATAACGAGGAACTATGTCTATAAATTGGTTTGAAATGAAAAAAATGGAAATGGATTGAGATGTGAATATCAATACTGAGTAGTCATGGAAAGAATGTAAGTCGGTCATGAACAGTGAACATTTATCTGACACTTATATCTTAGTTAAATCTCATATATTGTGTTAGTTTATCTCTACTGGGTTTTGGCTCACCCTACTTGGGAAACCATTTTCAGGTACAGGTGATATGCTTCCTCCAAGGACATAGCTTGGGAGGGCTTAGGAGCTGAAGGCTCTATTTTGTCATTTTTGTGTCTATGTGTTTATTTAAGCCGAGGGCTTTAAATGTATAGAGCTTGTGACTCTCTTTTTTGTTGTAACCAAGTGATAACTTGGAAAGATGTAAGCCCGTAGGGCATTTATTTTGTTGTTATTAACTTGTATTACATGTTGTAGATTCAGGATGAATGTTTATGAATGTATAATGCATGTAATACCTTTTGCAATATGAACTCTGATATATGAAAGCGTATTAATTATGTTATATCCATTTCTCTTATGAGTTAGGTTGTTTGTATTATTTTGAGGGCGTTACAATATATGTCTCCACCGCTCAATGGACTATGTATATTTCTATATTCACTTTCGTAGCCCCTAATTATAAGTTATTCTGTTCAGAGGTCTTTGGTAATCCAAGGATTACTGGTTGGTTACAACGCTAAACCTATAGGGGCGGGTTTAGGTCGTGATACCCAGGATTACATCAGCCAAGCCTATGTCTTTCATACTAAAGCTAGACGACAAGAAAGTTTTAGTACTTTTAATAACATCATTGTCGGTATCAAAAATAAGCATATCATCTACATATAGGCATATGATTACACCTCTATTGCCAGTAAACTTACTGTACACACACTTAAAAGATTCATGTATCCTAAAACCATTTAACACTATTACTTTGTCAAATTTCTCATGCCACTGTTTTGGAGCTTGTTTCAGTCCATATAGTGACTTCACGAGTTTACACACTTTGTGTTCTTGACCCTATACAACAAATCTTTTCGGTTGTTGTATGTAGATTTCCATATCTAACTCTCCATTTAGAAAAGTGGTCTTAACATCCATTTGATGGATTTCAAGCTTTTAGATTGAGGCTAAGGCAATCAACACTCTAATGGTGGCGATTTTGGCCACCAAAGCATATGTATCAAAATAATCAATACCCTCCTTTTGAGTAAAACCCTTAGGAACTAATCTTGCTTTGAACTTGTCAATTGTGCCATTATCTTTCATTTTCCTTTTGAAAATCCATTTACAACCAATTGGTTTGGATCCAGGTGGCAAATTAGCAAGTATCCAGGTATTGTTACCCGCTATTGAATCCATCTCATCGTTTATTGCTTCTTTCCAGAAAGCAATATCTTGAGACTTCATAGCCTCCTCAAAGGTTGATGGATCTGAATCTATATTCAAATAAATCACTGTTTGCTTACAATAAGCTTTCCTAGTTCCTTCTACAAGGTAAACTATGAAATCAGGGCCAAATGACTTCTCAATCCTAGCCCTCTTACTCTTCCTTAACTCAACAGGCTCATTAGGTTCATTATGCTCAATAAGTTCATGTCATTCACTTTCATCTGTAGACATCAAAGGAGTTGATTCATTTCCTTGATTAGAATCTAACCTTGAAATGGTTGTGAAACAATTCTCATAAAATACGGCATCACATGATTCAATGATGGTATTTATTTCCACCGAACCATTAGGCTCTACTACCATAAACCTATATGCTTTGCTACGTATAGCATAGCTGAGGAATATGCATTCAATTCCTTTTTCACCTAATTTCTTCATTTTATGTTCTAGCAATCTGACTATTACTATACAGCCCCATGTCTTCAAGTAACCTAGATTAAGTTTCTTGTTTTTCCAAAGTTCATAAGGAGTAACATTTCTTCCCTTGAAAGGAATTCTATTGAGTATGTGACAGGCAGTGAGCAAGGCTTCACCACAAAAACCAAAACTTAAATTGGAGTACAAAAACCATTTTCTATTAATGTCCTATTATTTCTTTCAGCTACTCCACTTTGTTGTGTTGTGTATGGTGCAGACTTCTCATGAATAATACCAACATTTTCACAATATTCTAGAAAATGGTATTCACTGCCTCTATCAAACCTAAGTCTCTTTATTTTGACATTACACTGATTTTGTACTTTTGTCTTAAAAATCTTGAATTTATCAAGCACCTCATCTTTCGAATGCAAAAGATAGATATGACAGTACGTAGAAAAATCATCAATGAATGTTACAAAATATTTCTTACCACTCTAGTGTGGTACTATGCATGTCACATACATATCACTATGCACAAGTTCAAGCAGAAATGTGATTTTGTTTACTTTAGGAAATGGAATGCCAATAATTTTAGATTGCACACAAAATTTTAATTTTTCAAACATATCTATGTCATACTTAGGAATTAAATTGAAATTAACCATATCATGCATTTTCCTAGTATTAACATGACCTAAACGAGTATGCCATAAAGAAAGAGAATCAACAATATAAACAAAAATAGATGTATTATTGATAACGTTAAGTTTGAACATTCCTTGATACATGTAGCCCTTCCCAACAAAAATCTCACCCTTAGACAGGACAAATTTGTCCGACTCAAATACTAACTTGAAACCATGCTTATTAAGCAACCTTCCAGATACAAGGTTTTTCCTAACATCAAGTACATGATAACCATCATTAAGACTTAAGACTTTTCCAAATGTGAACTCTAGATCCACTGTCCCTTTGTCTTTAATAGTAGCAGTTGAAGAGTTGCACATGTAGAGAACTGTTCCATCACTCACTTGTTTATAGATAGTGAAACGGCTCTTGTCATTGCAGACGTGCCTTGTTGTTCCTGAATCAATCCACCAGTCACCAGCATCTTCGAGCATGGCTAGCCACAATGCCAGCAAGCATCTTTTGGCTTCTTAGCATATTTCTCATGTTAGGGATCGCGCTTATACTTTTTTTTGTTGAACCTCTTGCCATCATCCACCATGTGAATCTTGGAAGTCTAAGCCAATTGATTTTTTTTACTTTCAAGAAATCTTGACTCTTCCTCAACTTGGAGGCGTTGAGCCAATTCCTCTAAAGTTATATCTTCCTTTTTGTGTTTCAAAGTTTTCTTCAAATCCTTCCAAGAAGATGGCAGTTTCTCTATTATAGATGAAATTATAATAGATTTAACCATGTTCATATTCTTTTGTCAAAACTGACTCAGAACATGTTGGATCTCATGGAAGCCAATTGGTTTTCTTTACTTTCAGGAAATCTTGACTCTTCCTCAACTTGGAGGCGTTGAGCCAATTCCTCTAAAGTTATATCTTCCTTTTTGTGTATTAGAGTTTTCTTCAAATCCTTCCAAGAAGATGGCAGTTTCTCTATTATAGACGAAATTATAATAGATTCAACCATGTTCATATTCTTTTGTCGAAACTGACTCAGAATATGTTAGATCTCATGGAATTGTTCCATAATGGGCTTTGTATCAATCATAGTAAAACGTATAAATTTACTAACAAAAAATTTCTTACTAGTGGCATCCTCGGTGTGATACTTTGACTATAATATGTTCCATAGTGTAGACGTCCCCGAACGCATCCGGGAGGGTTAAGTCCCGTTCCGTTCATATTGGGGTCACTACAGTTCGGACTCGATTTGTGTTGGTTCTGAATCTTGAACCAAAGAGTCCAAATCCGGCAAATCGTTTGAGAAAACAGATTTTTGAAAAGTAGTGCCAAACATGGACTGCTTTGCCAGATTACAGAGTCGCCACCTAAATATTTAAAATGGGAAATTTAGGAAACCCTGACTCGGTTGCCGAAGGCCACATGTCCGTCATCACCAAAGTGGTCTTGGCTCGGGAGCTTGGGTACGATCGGGGAAGGTCAGCTATGAGCACCCCCTTTCGCCCGGTCCGAAGACCGGCCTCTACTAACCGTGATATCCGATTTTGAAAACGTTATGTATTCTTATTCCAATTATTAACCTAGAATTACTATGTTATGCGCGCAGCAAACAAGTATAGACTAGATCGCCTAATTTGGAAACAAACATTGCATATCCGTTCGTTTTGAAAATGCTTTGGAATTTGCTACCCGCAAGTAGGCTAAAATACGGATTTTAATGAGTTTTCCAATTTAAGCAACCCAACCTCCACCCACAGGCATTCAAGCAGTTTATCTCACATAAGCATTTAGCCACATGGTAATCATACTGTCATGTTAACATTCACACGCATGCGATATGCTGAAGCGTAAAATACTTACATCGTACTCCGTGCCAAAACAAGAAACTAGTTAGCAGACATGCATGTCCCTAGGTCATGTTAAGTGGCTAATGCAACACAGGCAATGATGCAATTTAGAGTAGGCTCGGCTAACCCTAAAGATGGCATGTGAAATGCACTTTATTCGATACACGTATTCAATTTGGAATTGAAAATACAATGCAGTTTGTATGATGTACCGAGCCCGGTGCATGTAAACAAATGCATGAATGCACGCATGCATTGCATAAGGTATGCTAAGATAGAAATGCCCTAATCTACCAACATAAGCGGGTAAATAAAAGGGAGAAAGAAATGGGGATTGGAAGACATACACCCACTCACACACACTTATTACAATTTTGCCCTCGCTCGGAGGGACCAAAATAATAATACAGTCCAACGAATAAATGAATCAATTATTACAAATTCTAATTACTAAAATTAAAGCAAAATAAATGCAATGGGGGCCTCAGCCCTGCCTTGGGATGCGCGAATGGTGGATGCTCGATCCGACCTGCCCGGAAAACCCGTGTCATGGCACTGCTGCTTCTGTTTTTACTGCCCTGCCTCTCTAAAAATTCCCAAAGTTCTGGAATACCTTCCAAATGGTCTGAAGTACCCCACCGGCTGGGAAGAGTGGTCATCGGCTATTTGAGTTGTCCACCGGCTGCATATGGAGTTTATCGGCACAAAACAGTGCCGATCGGCAAAATAAACTGCCGGCCGGCAGAAAGTCCTTGCAGCAGACAGTTTGACAGCAGCAGCAAGACAGCAATGCATGGCATGGGTTTTGGGGGACATGTAAGCATGGTCATGACCTCCTATCATGCTTTGGGACTCAAGGAGGTAAGGCCCTTGGTTCTTGGGCTATCAATGGTGCACTTTGATGCATGATAGCCTAAAGAACCAAGATTGCTATTTTGATGTAACAATGCATGCAAACAAACAAATGAATTAAGCCCCTATCATGTTAATGTCAAGGGCCCTAACGACATGGGAGATTGAGGTGTGTTTTGTCACTCAAGGTACAAACACCCCTCAACTCCCACACTTGGTTTGACACCCCAAACCAAGCAATGAAATGCAACTATGCAAACATGCAAACATGCAAACATACAAACATGGGGACTAAGATGCTAGCAAATTAGGCATGCAAAATGCTAGAATATGGAAAGCATAGAAGTCATGCAAAGAGGGACCAATTAAGCATAGAACTAGCATGCGCTCAAGGCTTCATTGACCAATCATGCAACAACCATGTAATGAGCATGCGATAATGGACTTAAGCCATAGAGGGCAGCCCCCAAACTCCCCCAAAACAATGGCAAAACATGCCTCAAAACAAGAGCAAGATGATATACAAGCATGCAAGCTATGAGGCCTAAGGCTAAGGCACAAAATGGGGCATTGAACCACCACTTAACAAGACCAAACATGGCACATGTTAGACAACCAAAACAGGTTTTCAGCATACAAAATGGCACCCAAATCCCTCATGTGGCAGTCCCAAAACAATCCCAAAAGCATGAATGCACACAATGCACCATTTAAAGCATAAAGGGCACACCTTTAGAGCATGAAGAGAGATAACAAATCTAGACATGTGAGCATGGATTAAGGCTTGAAATAGCATGCCAAATGATCCCAAATCATCTAAATAGGCTAACCAATGTATGCACATGGGCTATATGCTTGAGGCCAACAAACCATCATGCAAAGTAACCATATTAATCATGCAAAATATGATCAAAACAGTGGCTCACAGCCCTTATACATGGCAAGATGATGCTATTATCTCCATGAAATCAAACTAAAATATGCAAAGAATATGGCTCGAATGCATGGCACACTTTTAAGCATAAAAGAGCATTTCAAAGCAAGTATGAGAGACATGCTAAGGACCATAAATCCGACCAAAAACAGAGGTACAACAAGTCATATTGAGCACAAATATACTCTGAAATGAAGCCAAAACTCGCCATACTCTCATGCTATTCTTTAAGCCCAAAACAAAGGCAAACAAAGAGCCAAGGGGAGAGGGGTGTCTCTCCCCTATATGAGACTTAAAATCATGTTCCCCACCACTGAAAACCCACTGGTTTTCAGTGGTGAGAAGGCCAAAAACACCAAGCCAACAAGATCTAAGATAAAGGTCACCAAAATAGCCAAATAAGGCCTAAAAGGGTGAGCCTTTGTTCAAACCACAAAATGACCTTAATGAAGGTTCAAGAACAAGTAAAAACAAGATTTTTTTATGTTAAACACAAACTCAAAAACTCAAAGCAAAGAGGGTAGAAAGAGGTTGCAAAAATGGGGAATATAAAGTAAAGTGTTTACCCTTGAAGATCCTTTGAAGAACAAGGGTTCCAGCCACTCTTCAGTGATCAAAACCAGCTCAAAACCAACACAAACAACCTCCCAAGTCTCTCAATCTCGAGCTAAGGTGTAATGGTGTGTGTAGAGGAGCAAAAATGAGGTAAAACTACACTTTTTGGCCTAAAAACACACACACAAGAGGAGAGAGAGAGAGGTATATATATATGGATGTATATCAGAGATATATGTATAATGCTCTGGTTTTGGCTCTCAAAAGGCTAACCTTGAGCCAAGAGGAAGAGCTCTCCTCTTATAGGCAAGGAAAACTTAGCCACTAAGCAAGCCAAGGGCTCATCCCTCCATACACGTGTATGGAGGGGAGCAAAACACTTTACAGCTGCAAGAAAATATCTGATAAAGCAAGTGCACAGTGCTCGGCCGGCAAAGAGTACCATTTTGGAAAAAAACAGTGCCGGTCGGCACAAAAGAGTGCCGGTCGGCACAATAAAGTGCCGATAGAAGCTTCAGCCAGCCGGTGGCCTCTAGCCCCAGCCGGTGGTGTGTAGGGATGCCTCATAAGGCATTTCCTGCCCTTTCATGGCAAAACACAAGTGTTTGGTGCAAAACCAAACACAACTGGTCGAGTTCGGGGATCCTGAGGCAGGGCGCGCGCAGCCGAGAACTCCGGGAACTCCAAACGAACACAAACATAGATAATCACCGAGTGTTCGAGCGGTGACATCCAAGTCTTGAGGACGGTCAAAAATGGGGTGTCTACAGTTGCCCCTCTTTGACAGAACTCGGAAGTCATAAGGATGACGAGAGTGAATGTCAAAGCCCAGAGACGACCCATTTTTGACAAGGCCGAAGACTTAGACAGTCATGCAAAACAAGTAAGATATGCGCCCGAAGGCAGGGGCAGAATGCAAGACAATGCACGAAGCCGGGCATAACTTATGGTCATACAAAGGAAGCTGTAATGAAGCACACATGCGACAATTATAAGCTAGCATACGCCAAACTACACCACGATGTAGAAAGGATGTAAGAGAATTATGTAATTCTCAAAACGTCTGACGCGGAGGATACAATACCTGTGCGGCTCGTCCGGTCGCGCCGGCCTCAAATGAGCCGTACATACAATATCATGCCTGAAAAGAAAGTAAACTTAACAGGTACAATATTGGTAGCAACATGCAAATTACACGATTGGAGGTGTGTGGCAGATGCAATGTGTATAGGCAGTTGTAATTGAACACATGTGAGTAAAGCAGAGCACGCATACAATGCAATGTGTATAGAAAAAGGAACTTGAGCACACGTAAGTAAAGCGAAGCACGCATACAATGCAATGTGTATAATAGAAATTTGAACACATATCAGTAAAGCAGTGCACGCATACAATGCAATGTGTATAGAGGAACTTGAACACATATCAGTAAAGCAATGCACGCATACAATGCAATGTGTATAGAGAAACTTGAACACATATCAGTAAAGCAATGCACGCATACAATGCAATGTGTATAAAGGAAATTGAACACATATCAGTAAAGCAATGCACGCATACAATGCAATGTGTATAATAGAAACTTGAACACATATCAGTAAAGCAAAGCACGCATACAATGCAATGTGTATAGAGAAAATTGAACACATATCAGTAAAGCAATGCACGCATACAATGCAATGTGTATAGAGAAAATTGAACACATATCAGTAAAGCAAAGCACGCATACAATGCAATGTGTATAATAGAAACTTGAACACATATCAGTAAAGCAAAGCACGCATACAATGCAATGTGTATAGAGAAAATTGAACACATATCAGTAAAGCAATGCACGCATACAATGCAATGTATATAGAGAAAATTGAACACATATCAGTAAAGCAAAGCACGCATACAATGCAATGTGTATAGAGAAAATTGAACACATATCAGTAAAGCAAAGCACGCATACAATGCAATGTGTATAGAGAAAATTGAACACATATAACATGATGTTGAAATGCAACGTACTGCAACACAGTGTAATTGAAACAATTTCTTTTGAAATTTACGAGACATAAAAGGATACGAGATGGGACATCCTTCGCGCGTTCTGAGCATCGCTCACAAAAGTCGTAGTACGAGGTCAACTCGAAACTCCGCTTATATTCTGAGGGCGCCATTTCTTGGACTGCCTTAAGCAATGAAGATACCAAATCACATGACTGACCCGAACAAGGGCGCAAAAGGTACGATGGCCGAAAGGAGGAGGTTACCAGTGTCAAACTCAGCACCCTGCTACCCTGTTATTTTCTTGCTTTACTTCCCTTTTTTATTAGGAGTTTAAGCACATTGCACTGCCTCAAGCAAGTTCTACTTTTTTGAAAATGCGTATTTTCTTTCTTTTAGAAATTCATGACGGGGATGAAACAGCTATTTGTTCGAAAGGTGTTTCCAATGTACATTCTATGCATCGCATCGCAAGGCATCACACAACAATGTGACTGAAATTAACACTGTGTTTTTGAAAACGAAGCATCGTATCGTAATAATCAGGTAGTGAACCAATTACAACTCGATAAGCAAAACAAAGACTTGACAGACTAGCCAAGTGCAAGTACAACTTGATGAAGGGCATGAAGACTTAAAGAGAGTGACATACAACTCGATAAGCAAATATACAACAACTCGATAAACAAAACGGGGACGCCCTCATGAGAATTGATCACCTAAGGGTACTGAAAGGGGTGGGATTCCCCAGATTTTTGGCATAAACACCTCAGAGGCCGGGGGGAAAACCACCGGCCAAGCCAAAAGTCCACCGGCCGTGAGGAATGGACATCGGCCGAAATGGTGCTCCATCGGCCGAAATAGATGGCCGGTCGGCACTATAAGTGGCCGGTCGGCACTAAATTGTCAACACCAGCAGAATGTTGACAGCTGTCTTTCACTCAACCTTATCCTCTTCAAAAGGGGTTTCAACTTCGTGGTTCTCTTCATTTTCACCCTGATTTGCTCCAAATGGAAGAGTTTCTTGCCCAAAATCTCGCAACTTGGATTAACAACTTGGATGGTTCGGAAAAGCTGAATTTCTGAGCTTTCGGCATAAACGCACTATTCACTTTGCGTCGTACCCCGCTGCATTTTCCATTCCTCTATGCCGCGGCAAGGTTTTGGAACCCGGTAACACATGTCTTTAGCTTTAGCGGACAAGAGGTGTGTCCCACTTTTGAAGATTTCCGAACTCTAATGGAATCTGAGCGCGATGAGGAGATCCTGCCCCAACTTCGCTTTGGCCATGCTCAAGCCTTAGGACAAATGTGTGGGCTCTCAATACCCGATGCTCGTTCTCTGATTTGTGACGGGACATTAGATGTTCCGAGTTTGGTCTGTCGTTTTTCTGAGACTGGTGACCGTGGCGACCATCACTGGCAAGGCTTTCGGCGGCACGCCCTCTGTCTATGCATGCTATCTCATTTTCTGTTCGTCTCTGGTTCCGGAGGAGCCAGTGTCCGGTTGATTGAAATTGCCCAAGGCTTGAAGGAGGGCCAAAGCTGCATTGCCATGGTCCTGGCTGAGACACTGTTGGGCTTAGACGCCTTTTATCATCGAGAGACGATCAGATTAGCAGGGAGTCCACTATTACTGCAGGTAATGTTTCCCACCCCATCTCACTTTTTATGTCTGCTCACATCACTGGGCTCTCAGGCTCGGTTTTTCTCACAAAACCCTTTCTCACTTTTTCTCTCATCGCACTTCTCTCTATTCTTTATTCTCTCATTTTTTTTTATCCCTCCCCAGGTATGGTTAATGGATAAGCTGAAGGTCGTAGATTCTTGCCCAACGTATTCAGCTCGTGGCTACTTCTTCAGACAACGCCTAGTTGACGCCCTTGATGAGGGTTGGTGGTTTGAATGGATGTGCAGTTTGTCCGCAGACCGCATTGCTTGGCGGTGCCCTTGGCTCGATCTCCCAATGATGAGTTATAGCATGACCCGTCAACCCGGGATCCAATTGATTGGCTTGACTCACTGTGTCTTCTACTTCCCATTCCGCATCCTGCGCCAGTTCGGTCATAATCAGACTTGTCCGCCGGAAGGGATAGAGTACCCGGCTACATTCCCAATTCGAGGCGCACAGTTGGCCCGGTATGCCACAGCATGGAGGACGAGAGAACTCCTGGCCCCCGCTCCCGCTTTCAGTTGCACTTTGTCTGATGAGTGCTTGGATTGGCTTAATGAAGAGGCACAGGAGGGGCCCACTTTGGCATCAGAGGCTTCGATCAGCTCTGGGAGGGGGCGCAGGGACATTTGACTCGACCATGCCCCGGATTTATTGCTTTATTAGTACTTTCAAGTTTTCTTTCTGAATGTAATAAAAAGCAACTTCAATTGTATGCAAGAGCAAGAGAACTCTATTTGAAATCAATGAAATTGAAGGTTGTGGTACTGAAAAGTTTCCGTTTTGGTCCAGAAATGGTCTTAGTTGTAAAAAGATTTATTTGAACAAAGTCATCTTTTATCAAAACTTTTCAAAACTATTTTCGATATGGATCAGAACTGGACACGCCTGAAATTTGTCACTGAGATGCACAACCCCAGATTCCTGCAATTTGAAAAATTGCCCCTAGTTTGAATAGTACCGCGGCACTGCATGGCAACAGAAAGTTGCCCCTAGTCTGAATAGCACTGCACCGGAGATTGCGATGAATGCTGATGGACAAAGATGACCAAGATGATCAAGTGGACAAAGCTGATCGGGGAAAATGTTTATGGCTGAACTTCAGGATGAAGCTGCCTACGTATCCCAAAGATGGGAATCAAGCCTTACGTAGTTCAGGCTTGGGTTCACTCGAGTATTTTCACTCTCCTTTTGCGCTCTAACTTTTGCCAAGGCCGCCCTTTGCGGGTTTTCAACCTTGCGAGCTCAGTTTTTATATTTTCTAATTTTCTGTGCTCTGAATTTTGCCTAGGTCGCCCTTTCGGGTTTTCGGCCTAGCGAGCCTCTCAGGGATAATGTTTCTTCAACTTGTCCATGTTGATCGGTTGGGAGAACTCTAGGCCATCTAGGTCCATCAGAACCACAGCTCCACCTGACCAAATAGACTTGATGATATAGGGACCAGTCCAATTGGGTCTGAACTTACCCCTTGGGTCATGGATGGGAGCTCGATTGTCTTTGAGCACCAAATCTCCTTCTTTCAAATTCCTGGACTTAACTTTCTTATTAAAAGCCCGGGCGATTCTGCGCTGATAACTTTGGACATGGTACAGTGCCTTCAGCCTTCTTTCATCAAAGAGCATGAGTTCCTCAAATCTACTCTGCTGCCAATCTGCCTCAGCTATCTGACACTCAGCCAGCACTCGCAGTGATGGAACCTCAATCTCAATTGGTAGAACGGCTTCCATCCCATAGACTAGTGAATAAGGGGTTGCTCCAGTCGAAGTTCTAATCGAAGTACGGTAGCCCCACAGAGCGAATGGCAACTTGTCTGGCCAGTCCCGATAGGTTTCCACCATCTTCTGCAAAATGTGTTTAATGTTCTTGTTGGCGGCCTCAACTGCTCCGTTGGTCTGCGGCCGATATGTGGACGACTTGTGAAAAGCCACATTGTACTTCTCCAACAAATCAATCACCTCTTTCTTGAAGTGGGAACCATTGTCTGAGATGATCTCGTTCGGAACCCCATAACGGCAGATAATGTTGTTTCTGATAAACTTTGCGACATGCGAAGCTTTCAGCACCGCATAAGATTGGGCCTCGACCCACTTCGTAAAGTAATCTATTGCGACCAAGATAAACTCATGTCCATTCGACCCCTTCGGGGTAACAGCCCCGATCACGTCAATTCCCCAAGCTGAAAATGGCCATGGCGACGTCATGTTGTACAGTTTTGATGGCGGGATGTTCATCCGGTTCGCGTGAATCTGGCACTTGTGGCATCGCCGAACAAAGCCGATACAATCTTCCTCCATGGTAGACCAGTAGTAGCCTTGTCTGAGGATCTTACGTGCCAGCATTACCCCGTTCATGTGTGCCCCGCATTCTCCTCCGTGGATAGCCTCCATTAGGCGCTTCGACTCTTCGGCTTCCACGCACAGCTTGTGCATTCCCAGATGACCTCTTTTGTACAACTTACCCCCGCAGATGATAAATTGAACAACTATTCTTCTGATTGCCCTCTTGTCTTTGGCGTTTGCCCCTGGTGGGTACATTTCCTTCTCTAAGAAGTTCCATATGTCGTAATACCAAGGGTTGTTATCCTGCGCTTCATCTATGGCAGAGATCGACTCGTAGGCGGGTGCAAATTTCTGGTCAATAATGACTGGACACATCCGGACCCCAGATGGGATGTCTATCATGGAAGATAGAGTTGCTAATGAATCTGCAAACCTGTTGTTCTCTCTCACTAGGTGAGTGAAATTTAGCTTTTCAAACCGAGGAATCAACAAATCCAAGGTCTGGTGGTATATTATCATCTTCTCCTCCTTCACTTTCCAATCTCCTTTCGCTTGAGACACAACCAGGTTCGAATCTCCAATGACGTCCAATCGCCTTGCCCCTAGTTCTAGGGCAGCTTCTAAACCGGCGATACATGCTTCATATTCTGCCTCATTATTCGAGACTTTGAACTGGAGCTTGAATGCTAAAGGAATACGGGAATCGTCGGGCGCTATTAGCAACACCCCTATCCCATACCCATACTGATTTGACGCCCCGTCAAAATACATTGTCCAGGTTTCATCTTCGATGTGCAGAATATCTTCATCTGGGAATAGGTACTCAACCGCTTCATCCCCTTCAACCGGGTGGTCGGCAAGGAACTCTGCCACCGCTCTCCCTTTTACAGACTTGCGCGTCACATACTTGAGATCAAATTCGGAGAGCAACAGCAGCCAATGAGCTAGCCTACCCGTAAGTGCTGGTTTCTCGAAAAGATATTTGATGGGATCAAGTCGTGAAACCAGCATTACAGAGTGAGCTAACAGGTAGTGCCGCAGCTTCCTGGTAGCCCATACCAAGGCCAAACAAGCCTTCTCCAGCGGACTGTAGCGGGTCTCGTAATCCAGCATCTTCTTGCTCAGATAGTAGATGGCCCTTTCCACTTTATCTTCCGACTCTTGCGCGAGCATGCAGCCCATTGTGGTTTCAGTCACTGACAGGTACAGTATCAACGGTTTCCCCGGCTTTGGTGGTGACAACACGGGTGGATTCTGTAGATACTCTTTAATCTGTTCAAACGCAGCTTGGCATCGGCCGTCCCAATGGAACTTCTTTCCTTTCTTCAAAAGACCAAAAAGTGGTTCACAAGTTAAGGTTAGTTTTGAGATAAACCGCCTTATGAATTGCACTTTACCCAGAAAGCCTCGCACCTCCTTTTCAGTCATTGGTGGTGGCATTTCTAAGATGGCCTTGATTTTGGAAGGGTCGACTTCGATGCCCCTTTGTGTAATCAGAAATCCCAGCATTTTTCCCGCTGTAACACCAAACGTACACTTCTGAGGATTCAGCCGCAGCCTAAATTCCCTGATCCTTTGGAAGAACTTTTGCAAGGCGGTGTAGTGGCCCTCTCTTTCTTTGGACTTGACAATCATGTCGTCCACGTACACCTCAACCTCTTTATGGATCATGTCATGTAATATTGTGGTTGCAGCCCGTTGATACGTAGCCCCAGCGTTCTTTAGCCCAAATGGCATCACTCTGTAGCAATATGTCCCCCATGGGGTGGTAAAAGCAGTCTTCTCCCGGTCTTCGGGTGCCATTACTATCTGATTATAGCCTGAAAAGCCATCCATGAACGAGAGCAAAGCATGCCCTGCTGTGAAATCTACCAACTCATCGATATGCGGCAAGGGAAAGTCATCCTTCGGACTGGCTCTGTTCAGATCCCTGAAATCCACACATACCCGGATTCTGCCATCCTTCTTCGGCACTGGAACGATGTTGGCCAACCAAGTCGGGTATTCGGATACCAGCAGGAAGCCTGCATCAATCTGCTTGGTGACCTCTTCCTTGATCTTAATGGCCCAGTCAGGGCGGATCCTCCTGAGTTTCTGCTTGACAGGTCGGGCCTCGGGGTCAAGAGGGATCCGGTGCTGTACAATCTCAGGATCGATTCCAGGCATGTCTTCGTAGGACCACGCGAAAACATCTTTGAAATCTTTTAATAAAGCGACTAAGCGCTCGCGTTCCTCCGAAGACAACGTGGACCCGATCTGGACCAGCCGCGGGTCCTTCTCAGTACCAACGTTCACGGTAGTGATTTCATCCATTAAGGGTTTAACAAACCTCTCTTGCTCTTGCTCAATTAGTCGTTGCAAAACCGGAGGAATTTCGTCCTCGTCGTTTTCATCAAAATTTTGAAAGTCCTGATTTAAACAATAAACCAAAGGCACAGAAAAGTACTCGGAAACCACAGTTACCTCATTCTCATTAGATACTTCCAAACCGTCCGATTCTTCTGTTACAACAGACTCAAAAGAGAAGGAAAAAGACGACCTGGACAGGACTGCGGCATCCGGGTTGTCACCCCCAGGAATACCGGACTCAGACTCAGACGAGCTGGCACCTGATTCCGACTCACAAGACTCAGTGGAATCAGATTCCGGCTCACTACCTGACCCGGTGCTGCTTGACAAAAATCCCTCCTCATACTGCCAGGTGAGGGAGGGCGCGATGGATGCATCCAAAATAGCTGATGGTAGGCCCGCAGCCGTTTCATCTCCAATCATGGACACCGAAGAGTCGTCCCCCAAGCACACCTGGTTGATCAAAGGATCTGAAAGTAGACAAGCCAGTGCTACCCCCATTTCAAACTCTGCGTCCGCAGACTCCGATTCCTTATTATGTTCAGCCTCAACTGTCGGGTCTGTCTGCTCTTCAGCAACATCATCCCCAGATAACTGCAAGTCGAAGAAAATTTCAAATCCCGGCATGCGTTTCTTTTCTTTATTCAGCCACGGCTCCGGAAATCCACAGAATGGGAAGTCTTCCCCCTCCCGGACGAAACGTCCGTTCAAGGTACCCCAGATGGGCCGGTGCATCAATTCGAAAGGTTTTCCCATCTGTTTTGCTTTGGCTCTTCCTGCCATCTCTTTTCCTCTTCTTACCCAATCTTCCTTGGTGGGCAGATAACCCAAGCCGAAGGTATGAGGGTTGTGCGGCACTTCGGCCAACGCTGCAATGCCCTTACGGCCGCTCTTCCCTAATCCCATCCCGGGGATGTATCGAAGCTTGTTCATGAGATACACTGCTTGAGCACTGACATATACCCCTTCATTAGCGGCCATGATATTCTGTACGACCTGAGCCTCAGCCAAGGTAAAACCTGATATGAATACGTCCTCCATGCCATGCTCGATTTCCAGAACAGGCGTGGATACCTCGGGTGGTGGGTGGATTGATGAATTCCCGAAAACGATGGCTACTCCCTTCCCGTAGGGGTATTTCACCATTTGATGCAAAGTGGATGACACTGCCTTCACCTGATGCAGCCACGGCCGCCCCAAAAGCAAATTAAAAGTCGCGGGAACTTCTAGGACGTGGAAATCTATCTCGTGCCGTCCCGGCCCAACCTTTGTCTGCACTTTAACTGTTCCCATTACTTCTCTACTTGTATTGTCGTATGCCCGGATAACTTGGGCTGTTGGTATGAAATCTGCAGTTTTTAAGCCAATTGCATACGCCGTCCTTGCTGGGCAGACGTTGATGGCAGACCCGGTATCGACGAGTACCACCGGTATCCATTTATCTCTACATTCGACGGAGATGTAGAGGGGTTTATTGTGATTTGCGCCCTCAGGCGGAAGTTCTTTATCCGAAAAGGTCAACGTCGGGGAACCTCCTCCCGGGAAGACCAGTCCAACTAGCTGCTCTGGCGTAGTCTCTATGGAGAGTTTGGCTTTATCCATGGCTGTCAAAACAGCCTGCCTATGCACTCGTGAGGCCATGAGCAGTCCCCAAATAGAGATGTCTGCTTGTATCTTTTTCAGCTGTTTGAGTACGGCTTCCTCTTCGAGCTGCTTCTCTTTTTGCTTCTCAGCCTCTCTGTCCTTCCCTGAAGCCTCTGGTTGATCCAAGTGCGGAGGTTTGAAATATCGCCCACTCCTTGTCATGTGGTCGACCTCTCCAAGGTACCAAGTGTTATCGGGTGGGTTATTCCCCCAATCTTCATCTGTATGGGCAAGACATAGGTCCTCATCTTCCCACCACATTCCATCAGCGGCCGACAGACACCTGTCCGGCCCTGGTATGACTGTTCTCGTGCTCGCAGCACCTTCCGTCCACATGCCCGCAGCATTCTCGGTTCTTGTGCACACAGCAGTTTCCACTTCCACACGGGCCTTTGCCTTTCTGATCCTCTCGAAATCCTCAAAACTTGCTTGTTCTGACATGGTTGACTGTTCATTCATTTCCGTACTCAAAATGTTCCAATCTTGGGCGAAATTCTTAACACCGACGCCCCCCGGCAATATGCTCTGCTCTTCGACCCTTCCGGCCGTCGCTGATATTCTCATTCCTGCTGAGCTCTGTTCTGCCTGAAATTCTCCTACCACATCGGGCTGCTCGTCCAACCACCCGGTAGCTTCTGCTGAATCCTCATAATTGAACCACGCAACTGCCGCGTCCTCTGGGTATTGGTCGTTGTAAAATTGGAGATTGGCCAGGTCCTCCTCCACAGCTGTTACATCATTTGTTCCTTGTCCCGGACTGTCCCCTTGAATTACACACAGTTCTCCTCCTGTTGGAAGTTTCACAACCGGCGCATCCTGGCCTATTGACACAATGTAGTCGTCCGGACTATACGTTTTCTCAACATAACTCCCGGATCCTGCAGACTCGGACTCAACAGCCCGTTTCTCCTTTGGAATCTCCCTTCCCCTGCTCTCGGTGGTCACCACTGCTGGCTTGGGTTGGGTCATGGAGATGTCCATCATGCACAGGTCAGTGCAATCGGGGAGGAACACCTCTGGTTTAGGCAAGTGGGTGGGTGTGATGTAGACACTAGGGTCGTAGGACACGGCCCCAGTATGGATGAAATTAAGTCTTTTGGGCGGTGGAACTTGGTTATGTGCGGGGAGGGGGTTTGTAGTAACATTGGGTTTCTCCGGAGGTAGAATCACCCCGTTATCGATGAGATCTTGAATCTCATGACGTAACCGGAAGCATTGATCGGTATCATGACCGTGCTGTTGGTGAAATGCACAGTACTTGGCTGGGTTATGGGTAGGAGGGAGTTTTTCTGGTAGGGGTCGCGACTCTAGGGGCTTCAGATGCCCTTTTTTGATCAAAACCCCCAGAGCTTTGGATAGGGGCATATAAAGTGGGGCGAAGGTTCTGGTGTTTCTGGGTGGGTATTTGGTTGTTTGCGGGTTGCTTCCGGACGCACCGGAGAATGGTGAGGCTGCTGTATTTCTCGGAGGGGGATTGGCGGTGACCATGCCTACTTCCTGAGCTCTTGCAGTCGTAACGCCACTCGGGCCTGCATTGCTACTGCGATTGAAAGTTCGTCGAGGCTGCTCCCGGTCGTTATCAATCAAGCCTTGCTTCAAGGCATCCTCAATCTGCACCCCCATTTCATGCAGGTCAGAAAAAGTAGGAAAGGGGAGTACTATCATCTTTTGCATCAACTTCGGTTGGAGATTGCGCACAATCATCCGAATTTGGTCTTTGTCTGTAGGCCTCAAGGTCATCATCGAAGCCTTGGCCCTCCATCTGGTTACAAACTCTGAGAAACTTTCCTTAGGCTCTTGTCTAGTCGTCTCGAGATCACGGGTCGTAATCTCGATCTGTGTGTTGTATGAGTACTGCGCGATGAAGGCCTCGGCCATTTCGTCCCAATTCCTCTTGACATCATCTTCTAGCTTGGCATACCATATGGCCGCCACACCCGATAGGGTCCGACCAAACAAAGACAACTTCTGAAGCCTACTGAGGCCCATCGGCCTCAGAATATCTGAAAACAATCTTAAGTGCACCATGGGGTCCCCGGTCCCGTCGAACCGATCAATGTGAGGCATTTTGAATCTGTCGGGCAGCGTCACAGCTGCGT
Source organism: Camellia granthamiana (assembly GCA_036172215.1). Taxonomy (NCBI): domain Eukaryota; kingdom Viridiplantae; phylum Streptophyta; class Magnoliopsida; order Ericales; family Theaceae; genus Camellia; species Camellia granthamiana. The sequence continues at coordinate 147,772,024 of CM069909.1, read as the reverse complement.
CGGTATAACCATCTTCAATATCGGGGATAGTCTTGACCCCTTGGGATCTCTTGAACAGCTTTTCAAGCTTGCTCAGTTTCAGTGCGGTAGAGTCAGTCTCGAACTCAAAGGGAGAGTCCAATAGGTTGGTGGGCGTCTTTGATAGCTGGGGTTGGATTTGAGGCGGGGCTAAAGGTGGGGGAGGTCCCGTAGGCAGTTCTGTATCATTCTGAACGTTGGCTGTCTCCCCAAGGTTTGGAACTCCTGGTGGGGGGGGAACTTGATGCGAAGCAGATGCTCCGGTTTGCTGTTCTAGTCTGGCAATGGTCTCTGCCTGTTCTCTCACAACTATGGCCTGTTGCCTGGCGAAATCTGCCTGACGGACGGCATCCTGCTGCATTGTTTTCATGCTCTCTTGGAGGTGGCGCACCATCTCTTCCAAACCGGCCATACTATCCTGCTCTGGTTAAATTACTGGTATATATTCCCTCTCTGTTGGTGGCACAGAATCCTGATCCCTACTGAACACAGGTGGGGTAGATAAAGCTCTCTGAATTGACTGTTGTACTGATGTCCTCTGCCTTATTGACTTCCGTTTAGTAACCGGGGGTAGCGAGTAGTACACTGGTTGTCCGTCTATCAGATCCTCAGATCGAAGGAGTCGACAGCCTCTGACCCAGGGTGCTTGGGGGATATCTATTGGGTTGGTAGCAATCGTGCTCAACTACCTAATGAAAAAGATAAATAAAACGTATAAATAAACGGACAATCGGACGGCATAACGGCGCAAAGTAAATAAACACACAACACACGGTCGGGTATTTAAAGTAAACGGTCAAATGCTGGATACACTGTTTCTCGACCACTGATCACTGATCATGAACCATTGCCCCTAGGCCTGAATCTGATATCCATAGACAACTGATTCTCAAAACACTGATACTGATGCCCTCAGGCCTGATACTTAAACTTGCAAACTGATCTGTACGTTCCCCTGCAGAGTTTACACTCTAAAGCACATAGCAGATAAATGAGAACCAAAACACCCCTATACTGGGGTAGGGTTTCCTGTCCTATTTTGTCAGGAGCTAGGGTTTCACTACGCACACAGCGGTTTCAGACAACTTAGCATCGGGTAAGCAACCTGTCCTAGTTTGGAATGGTCACTATGGATTCCGAATATGCACTAGGTCGAATGGTCAAGAGAGGGTGCCCCGGTAAAAACCGGGGTTTGTGTTCCCATACTGGCAGAGCCCGCAACCGGTCAGCCTTATGGACATGCCTTGACAAGACAAGCCTCCAGCAAACCGCTCAGGAATAGCAGATGGCCAACACGGTGTCCTAGGCGCACCAATGCACATGCAATGCAAAGAGACACATAAGTGTAGTCAAAAAAGGATATCACGAGTTCGAGTCAAGCTCTCTAAACTCCCCAGCAGAGTCGCCAGAAACTGTAGACGTCCCCGAACGCATCCGGGAGGGTTAAGTCCCGTTCCGTTCATATTGGGGTCACTACAGTTCGGACTCGATTTGTGTTGGTTCTGAATCTTGAACCAAAGAGTCCAAATCCGGCAAATCGTTTGAGAAAACAGATTTTTGAAAAGTAGTGCCAAACATGGACTGCTTTGCCAGATTACAGAGTCGCCACCTAAATATTTAAAATGGGAAATTTAGGAAACCCTGACTCGGTTGCCGAAGGCCACATGTCCGTCATCACCAAAGTGGTCTTGGCTCGGGAGCTTGGGTACGATCGGGGAAGGTCAGCTATGAGCACCCCCTTTCGCCCGGTCCGAAGACCGGCCTCTACTAACCGTGATATCCGATTTTGAAAACGTTATGTATTCTTATTCCAATTATTAACCTAGAATTACTATGTTATGCGCGCAGCAAACAAGTATAGACTAGATCGCCTAATTTGGAAACAAACATTGCATATCCGTTCGTTTTGAAAATGCTTTGGAATTTGCTACCCGCAAGTAGGCTAAAATACGGATTTTAATGAGTTTTCCAATTTAAGCAACCCAACCTCCATCCACAGGCATTCAAGCAGTTTATCTCACATAAGCATTTAGCCACATGGTAATCATACTGTCATGTTAACATTCACACGCATGCGATATGCTGAAGCGTAAAATACTTACATCGTACTCCGTGCCAAAACAAGAAACTAGTTAGCAGACATGCATGTCCCTAGGTCATGTTAAGTGGCTAATGCAACACAGGCAATGATGCAATTTAGAGTAGGCTCGGCTAACCCTAAAGATGGCATGTGAAATGCACTTTATTCGATACACGTATTCAATTTGGAATTGAAAATACAATGCAGTTTGTATGATGTACCGAGCCCGGTGCATGTAAACAAATGCATGAATGCACGCATGCATTGCATAAGGTATGCTAAGATAGAAATGCCCTAATCTACCAACATAAGCGGGTAAATAAAAGGGAGAAAGAAATGGGGATTGGAAGACATACACCCACTCACACACACTTATTACAATTTTGCCCTCGCTCGGAGGGACCAAAATAATAATACAGTCCAACGAATAAATGAATCAATTATTACAAATTCTAATTACTAAAATTAAAGCAAAATAAATGCAATGGGGGCCTCAGCCCTGCCTTGGGATGCGCGAATGGTGGATGCTCGATCCGACCTGCCCGGAAAACCCGTGTCATGGCACTGCTGCTTCTGTTTTTACTGCCCTGCCTCTCTAAAAATTCCCAAAGTTCTGGAATACCTTCCAAATGGTCTGAAGTACCCCACCGGCTGGGAAGAGTGGTCATCGGCTATTTGAGTTGTCCACCGGCTGCATATGGAGTTTATCGGCACAAAACAGTGCCGATCGGCAAAATAAACTGCCGGCCGGCAGAAAGTCCCTGCAGCAGACAGTTTGACAGCAGCAGCAAGACAGCAATGCATGGCATGGGTTTTGGGGGACATGTAAGCATGGTCATGACCTCCTATCATGCTTTGGGACTCAAGGAGGTAAGGCCCTTGGTTCTTGGGCTATCAATGGTGCACTTTGATGCATGATAGCCTAAAGAACCAAGATTGCTATTTTGATGTAACAATGCATGCAAACAAACAAATGAATTAAGCCCCTATCATGTTAATGTCAAGGGCCCTAACGACATGGGAGATTGAGGTGTGTTTTGTCACTCAAGGTACAAACACCCCTCAACTCCCACACTTGGTTTGACACCCCAAACCAAGCAATGAAATGCAACTATGCAAACATGCAAACATGCAAACATACAAACATGGGGACTAAGATGCTAGCAAATTAGGCATGCAAAATGCTAGAATATGGAAAGCATAGAAGTCATGCAAAGAGGGACCAATTAAGCATAGAACTAGCATGCGCTCAAGGCTTCATTGACCAATCATGCAACAACCATGTAATGAGCATGCGATAATGGACTTAAGCCATAGAGGGCAGCCCCCAAACTCCCCCAAAACAATGGCAAAACATGCCTCAAAACAAGAGCAAGATGATATACAAGCATGCAAGCTATGAGGCCTAAGGCTAAGGCACAAAATGGGGCATTGAACCACCACTTAACAAGACCAAACATGGCACATGTTAGACAACCAAAACAGGTTTTCAGCATACAAAATGGCACCCAAATCCCTCATGTGGCAGTCCCAAAACAATCCCAAAAGCATGAATGCACACAATGCACATTTTAAAGCATAAAGGGCACACCTTTAGAGCATGAAGAGAGATAACAAATCTAGACATGTGAGCATGGATTAAGGCTTGAAATAGCATGCCAAATGATCCCAAATCATCTAAATAGGCTAACCAATGTATGCACATGGGCTATATGCTTGAGGCCAACAAACCATCATGCAAAGTAACCATATTAATCATGCAAAATATGATCAAAACAGTGGCTCACAGCCCTTATACATGGCAAGATGATGCTATTATCTCCATGAAATCAAACTAAAATATGCAAAGAATATGGCTCGAATGCATGGCACACTTTTAAGCATAAAAGAGCATTTCAAAGCAAGTATGAGAGACATGCTAAGGACCATAAATCCGACCAAAAACAGAGGTACAACAAGTCATATTGAGCACAAATATACTCTGAAATGAAGCCAAAACTCGCCATACTCTCATGCTATTCTTTAAGCCCAAAACAAAGGCAAACAAAGAGCCAAGGGGAGAGGGGTGTCTCTCCCCTATATGAGACTTAAAATCATGTTCCCCACCACTGAAAACCCACTGGTTTTCAGTGGTGAGAAGGCCAAAAACACCAAGCCAACAAGATCTAAGATAAAGGTCACCAAAATAGCCAAATAAGGCCTAAAAGGGTGAGCCTTTGTTCAAACCACAAAATGACCTTAATGAAGGTTCAAGAACAAGTAAAAACAAGATTTTTTTATGTTAAACACAAACTCAAAAACTCAAAGCAAAGAGGGTAGAAAGAGGTTGCAAAAATGGGGAATATAAAGTAAAGTGTTTACCCTTGAAGATCCTTTGAAGAACAAGGGTTCCAGCCACTCTTCAGTGATCAAAACCAGCTCAAAACCAACACAAACAACCTCCCAAGTCTCTCAATCTCGAGCTAAGGTGTAATGGTGTGTGTAGAGGAGCAAAAATGAGGTAAAACTACACTTTTTGGCCTAAAAACACACACACAAGAGGAGAGAGAGGGAGGTATATATATATGGATGTATATCAGAGATATATGTATAATGCTCTGGTTTTGGCTCTCAAAAGGCTAACCTTGAGCCAAGAGGAAGAGCTCTCCTCTTATAGGCAAGGAAAACTTAGCCACTAAGCAAGCCAAGGGCTCATCCCTCCATACACGTGTATGGAGGGGAGCAAAACACTTTACAGCTGCAAGAAAATATCTGATAAAGCAAGTGCACAGTGCTCGGCCGGCAAAGAGTACCATTTTGGAAAAAAACAGTGCCGGTCGGCACAAAAGAGTGCCGGTCGGCACAATAAAGTGCCGATAGAAGCTTCAGCCAGCCGGTGGCCTCTAGCCCCAGCCGGTGGTGTGTAGGGATGCCTCATAAGGCATTTCCTGCCCTTTCATGGCAAAACACAAGTGTTTGGTGCAAAACCAAACACAACTGGTCGAGTTCGGGGATCCTGAGGCAGGGCGCGCGCAGCCGAGAACTCCGGGAACTCCAAACGAACACAAACATAGATAATCACCGAGTGTTCGAGCGGTGACATCCAAGTCTTGAGGACGGTCAAAAATGGGGTGTCTACACATAGTTACTTTGTCATTTCCAAATGTTGATACACATCGAACAGAGAGTCTGGCAGCGCATTCAGAATATGTCCTCGACAAATGTAGTCATCATTCTCCCATTTGGTTCTGGTACAGGTTTGCTTCATAGTCTCGTCTTCTTGCTCCACCAGATAGGGGGTAGTTAGCACATAGACCACTTTGAGAGTGGTGAGCAAAAAGTGCATCTTCTTTTGCCAGCGTCGGAGATTTCCACCATCAAATCGGTTAAGCTTCATGAAATCTTGAGTCATTTTCTGAATAGACATCTCCATATCTATATATTGTCTTTGGAATGTTGGAACAATTCATCTTGAATTCTTCAGTTAGTGGTCTTCAGGTCTTCAAAACTTGGTGATGATCTTGTCTATGTAGAACAAAAAATTTGATGCATCAAGTCGCATTACTAAGTTGCTTTCCTAAAGACAATATTTGCATCCACCAAACGGTGTGTAGGGGGTTACAGCAAATTCGCCTCCAGGATATAATGAAGCCTGATCTAAAGATCAAGTCTACTATTGTCAGCATTGATGACAGTAGATCAGAATACTCTTGATATAATCAAGAAAACCAAGACACTGATAATCAAGTCTGCAGAACCTGATTACCAATAAGAAAAGAAAAAGCTAGCTTAAGAAACTCTTGATCGAAAACTCTAAATCAAGAGGGAAAGAGAGAGAGAATTGCATAAATGACTTTTGGATTTTTTTTGGGGGGGGATGATTAAAATGGCTGATTTCGCAGCCTATTTATAGGTCTTGATGTATCTGATTGAATGGTCATGTCCCTTGATTGCATCCGATCAGATCTGACCGTTGGATTGACGGTTTATGGTGTAGATCATTCTCACACTGAATAGATGCCTTGACTAATCACACCTAATCACGACCGGGTGCCATCTCATCCATATGATCGCGCATATCTCCAATCAACGACTATGATCAAACCACTCTAAATCGGACACACAACCATCCGATCAACACTAGGCTCTATTCGAAGGTCTCGACCAATTGGGCTTAATTCAAAGCCCTTTCCTATTTATTCTAAAGGTCCTTTTTTTCCCTTTGTAGACGGCTAAGCGCGCTCTTTCTCTTCAACTTGGCAAAAAGCCCTTTCCTTTCCGTCGCTTGACTTCACGTATTGAGTAGGACTCTCGATCCTGGGCTAGCACCCTACACATCCTACATTTACAGTTGACAAGCAAGTTTCCCCAAATTAAGTTTCCGAAAGAGGAAGGGCCCGAGAGATTGGCTACTACTTTCTACTTCTACAAAAGGAGGAGATTACTTTTTTACTTATGAAAATAAAGTCAAAGCAAGGATGAAATCAAGCTTAGTAGAGTAAACCACTCTATCAGTATAAAGAGCACTCTAATAAACAGAAAAAGGCTCGAGAGACCTGAACCTGTAGAAAAGAAGATAGTAATCTGGAAAGGCTAATTTGGAAGAAGATCAAATAGGTGATTGATTGTCAAATTCGGATAGAGCTCTACCACCTTCTGCCACTGCGTGGACATCTGCCTCGCCCGCTAACCCCTGCTGTTACCTAAGCTTGGAAGTCGATGTTGCATCGAGCAAGTGAAGTGAAAACTTTCGGGTAGAGCTTTCAAGGATCTCCATTCATTCACAAGTCACCTTCTTCTCTGTAACACTTAGTCTAAAATCTCGACCAGGTCATCTACGTAAAGCGAAACTGGCACACTTTAGGAACTTTGAATAGGAAAAAATGCATATAGTAAAAAACCTCCCCGAGCTTGGATTCTAGCTTTGTCTGAGTTGGGCAGAAGCTAGTCTTGCTAAGACGATACACATGTTAATCATGATAGTTAAAAGGAAGACTTGGTTCCTATCTATGGAATTATAGACGCACTCCCGGGAAATCCCCAACATCCGCGTGCGCAATGAGAAGCAGCGAATCTCGTTTTGTTCTCTGAGCTACTACAGTTCGGACTCAAATGTGACGGTTCTTAATCTGACCTTACAAAGTGCAATGTAAGATTGATAAATCACCAAAGAGTCCAAATCCGGCAAATCGTTTTGGAAAACTGATTTTTATAAAGAAGTGCCAAACATGGACTACTTTGCCGGATACAGAGTCGCCACCTAAATATTTTATTTTGGGAGAATTTAGGAAACCTGACTCGTGCCTAAGGCCACGTGTCCGTCATCACCAAAGTTGCCTCGGCTTGGGAACTTGGGTGCGAGAGGGGAAGGTCATGCAACGAGCACCCCCGCTCGCCCGATCAAAGATCGGCCTGTACTAAGCATGATATTTTGTTTTTGAAAACTCATGTGTTCTTATTCCGATTATTAAACCTAGAATTACTATGTGATGCGCACGACAAACAAGTATAGACTAGATCACCTAATTTGGAACAAAACATTGCATGTTCGCTTGTGAAAATGGTTTGAAGTTTGCTACTCGCAAGTAAGCTAAATTCGGGACTCGATGAATTGTTCCAATTCAAGCAATCCAACCTTCACCCACAGGCATTCAGGCAGTTATATCAAATAAGCAGTTAGCCTCATGGCAAGCATGCTTTCATGGCAGTCAATGACACACATGCAGTATGCTAAAGCGGAAACACTCACAGTGTACTCCGAGCCAAAACAAAGAACTAGTTAGAAATCATGCATGATCCTAGTTCATGTTAAGATGGCTAATGCAACACATGCAAAAATGCAACTAAAATAGGCTCGGCTATTCTAGAATGGCATATGAAATGCAATTTGGTACATGTATTCAAATAGGAATTAAAATACAATGCAGTTAGTATGATGCGCCGAGCCCAGTGCATGCAATACAGATGAATGATGCACGCATGCAAGCATAAGGTATGCTAAATAAAATATGCCCTAAAACTAACCATCGTAAGCGGTTAAGTAAAAAGGAGAAAGAAATGGGGGTTGGAAGACATGCATCACACACACGCATGCTTATTACAACAATGCGCCCTCTCGACGGAGGGACCGAATAAGAAGCTAACTAGCTAATCCAAGCTAATTAAACTAATTATTACACAACAAATTAATTAACTAATCCTAGTTAACTAATTATTACAAAACAAATTGAAATAGCTAACGCATTAACTATTAAGGGTATAAAACAAAGCAAAAGCTAGTTATCTAAGCATAGCAGCTAAGGAAAGCAGTAAATCAGGAGTTTCAGAGGGAGAGGAATGCATGCATGCCCGGTCGCCTCGTTTGGAAATCCAATGCGATGCCCCGATTTGCCTCTGTTTTCATTTGTTCTCAGAACCTTGCACCATGCTCCAGAAAGCTGAAACTTCACCTTGGGAGTCTTGTGGGAGTAGGGGTGCAACTCGGGCGGGTTCAATCGGGTTGGGGGTCTGCCCAAGCCCGACCCGAATTGCCCAGAGCAGTGCCCAAGCCCGCCCAAGCCCGAACATGAACCCGAGCTTTGCTGCCCAAGCCCGGCCCAAGCTTTGTATTTTGAACTCGGGTTAGCCCGAATTGCCCAGAAACTTGTAGGTAGATTTGTTTTGAAACCTGTAGGTAGAATTGATAATTAACAAATAATTAAGAATTATTCAAAGTTATTTTCTGATCACCAAAAAATAAAAATTAAAAATTAAGACTAACTCTTTTACTTAATTTATATATATTATATAATTTATTAAATTATATATATATATTATATATTATATATTATATATTATATAATTTATATAATATATTAAATTTAATTCGGGTTCGGGTTCGGGTTGCTCGGGTTGGCCATTGGTTCTGCCCAAGCCCGGCCCGAATTACAATTCGGGCATCAAAAATCTGCCCAGGCCCGTCCAGATTACAAGATATAGTTGCCCAAGCCCTAAAAAAACTCGAGCTGGGCTCGGGTTGCTCGGGTTGAGCCCGCCCGAGTTGCACCCCTATGTGGGAGGGTGGCCGACCACTTTTGGTCTCTGTAGAAATGGCCGACCACCTATCTTTGTTGAAAGCCAGAAAAAGTGATTGGCCAGCTAGTTTTTATGGCTAGCTGACCAGTTGTTGCTGCTGAATTCCAGTTTGTTGTAACAGAGAGCAAGAAAGGACATGGCAATGTATTTGCAAGATATGTGTGCACAACCACCCTCCCTATCATTTCATAAGCTCAAGGGAGTGTGGTTCTCGACCCTCGGGCCACCAATCACGCATCTCGATGCATGATGGCCGAGAGGCGAAGTTGCACAACTCAATATGAAAATGAATGCACACATAAACACATAAGGCCTATAACTCTATCATGTATGATCAAGAGCGTCGGCGACTGAGAATTGAAGCACGTTTCATCACTTTAAGTATGAAACGTCCCTCGTTTCTCGTGTTTGGACTAACACCTATTCCAAACAACAATGCAATACAAGTGACATGGCAAACATGCAATGTGACTTAAACATGCAAACATGCAACTACATGGCATACACAATGCAATGTGACATGATCAACTTAACAAAGCTAATGACATGCGAACGATGCTAATGCATGCATGCACAATGCAATATAATAAGGGCAACTTAGCAATGTTAGGAACATGCATACTCAATGCAAAGGAACAACTTGGCATACACAATGCTAAATGACAACTAACATATGTAACGCAATGAACATGGCACATTCAATGCAATGATCAATATGGCATACTTGATACAATGTGACCTAAGCATGCAAACAACATGGTATATACAATGCTAAATCAATCATGCGAACAACATGGCATACTCAATGCTATGTACTACATGGCATACACAATGCACAATGGACTTAAACCAAAATGGATAGGCCTCAGCCATGCCCATATTAGTGGCCATATGATGATGAAACCAAGGCACAAAAGGCAAAGTATGCATGCACAATGCATTGGCCATTCAACCAGGCCCAAGAGCACAACCCTCAAGAAGGCTCAAAGAGTGACAAAAGTGGAAGTGTAGCAACACTAAGTGCACTGAAATGAGATAAGAAATGATGCCAAATCATTCAAACAAAGCAAGTAAAGCATGCAAGAATCCTAAAGCATGAAAGCTAACAAAGAGGATTACTCTAGAGACATGCAATACATGGTACAAAGGCATGAACCAACCATGGACAGAGCTGAAATAAGTCAAAACATGGACTAAAACATGCTAAGATAGAGGCTCAAAGACCTAGACATGCAAGCATACAAGCTAGGCTACAAGTAAGGCAATAATGCACAATACTCAAAGGCATTCAAAGCATGAATGAAGTGAGAACATGGCAATGCTACATACTCTGAAATGAAGTATTAAATGACGCCAAATCATGTACACAACAATACAAATGAAGCATGCTTATGGTGCTTAAAGCTTGAAGCAAGCAAGAGCACTTGTAACGCCCCCAAAAAATAGCCCATAAATTATCCATCAATAGCATGCTTAGACATAAGAGAATGAAGCATAAATATATTCCATCAGAGTAATCATTACAAAATGTATTACATGTTGACAATAAAAGTAAATGCCCTAAGGGCTTACAACTTTCCAAGTCAACACTTGGTTACAAAAAGAGAGTGCTAACTCTATAAAAAGAAAGCCCTTGGCTTGATATACATGTAATACAACAAAACAACAAAAGGAGTCCCAGCCACTAAGCCTCCCAAGCTACGTCCTTGGAGGTGGCATGCAACCTGTACCTGAAAATGATGTCCCATATAGGGTGAGCCACAGCCCAGTAGAAATATACTAAACCAACTATAAACAATGACTAAAATAATAGCATTCGACAGATGGTCCATACTTATATTCCAACTCATGCCATGTTACAGTTTCATGACAATCCTGTCCATGTTACATTTCACTTTCCATTTCTTATTCAATCTTTGAATTTGAAAACAAGGCTCAGAACCTGGCCAAACAATTTAATGAGCTTAAAACTCATTACTAAAACACTTTCGAAATTCATGACGGAAACACATTTTGGTGTTGTATCAATAACACATAAACCACTTCCTTACTTCACAAGTGATACACATTTTGGTGCTGTATCAATATAACATATAAACACTTCTATACTTCACAATTGATAATGATATACATTTTAGTGCCATATCAAATCAAACAACACTTCCATACTTCACCATGATACACATTGTAGTGCTGTATCAATATCACACGAATTCCGGTTTAGAGGTCCATCCCCTATCTTCCCCTAAACCGTGGAGTACATCCCCTATCTCCTCCCACACAACACAATGTATATAAACAATTATCATATACATGTTCAATCATTCAATATACAATTTCGATGTATTAAACCATCCGTTATACTCGATAGCCTACTCAATTGATTAGTTTTAGTTTGCCTAATCATCATGCATTGTCTACAACAATCAAGACTATCCTCCACCGATAGCCCAAAGCAGTTAGTTCTAAACAGAGAATAAATGCACCAAATGGATAAATTATCAACATTTGCCTAGGTAAGCGATAAATTAATCCAACTACACCCTTTAATCCCATACCATTCCAATTTGAATATTTCCTATTCAATTTCTCATTTCCCAAAATTAATTATACCAATTAATTTATCATGCAATTAGGGCTTTTTCCCAAATTCACAATACCAACCCTAAGGTTCCTTTTTCATCAACAATCCAATACCAAGTCCATTTTCCAATGTATTACATACATAAGAGTTATATGTTTGAAAACCCATCTCTTGAAAAATTACACAAAGGCCCCAAACTTTCTCAAAATTACCCAACAACCCCCAACATATCGAAATACTAAAATCTAAAGATAAAGCTCATAAGATGGAGTAGGATATCCCTACCTCGAAGTTAGAGCTCAAACGGAGAGGAGACCAAAACCAAAGTGCCCCAAACTCCAAACTTTTCGGATCAAAACGAAGCCCTCGACAATCAACACAACTTTTACAAAGGCCGAAGGAAAGGGAAGCACCCTAACTAGATCAAACCCTAGAGAGAAGGGAGTTTCTAGAGAGAGGAACTCTCAAAATATCTTTTTAGAAAGTAAGAGAGAGAGAGAGAGAGAGAATGCAAAAAGTGATTAAAAAATGCCCAACTGCCTTCTGATATACGACAGGTCCGCTCGAGTGGAGAACAGGACGCTCGAGCGTCAAGAACAAAAAACTGGATCCGCTCGAGCGCAAGAAGGCCTGCTCGAGCGCCAAGACATAAGAATAAAGAACATCCGCTCGAGCGTGAAAACCAGTCCGCTCGAGCGTAGATTTCCCCTCCCAGAACTTTCACAGACAAATCACTACCCGCTCAAGCGCCAACACACCCGCTCGAGCGCGACCTGCTCGAGCGTAAAGAAACCCGCTCGAGCGTGAAAAACACACTTGCAGAAGTTTTGTAGAGGCACGAAATACTGGGAGTGTGTAAACCCCGCTCGAGCGCAAGATGGCCCGCTCGAGCGGACAACTAAAAACCAAACTCCGCTCGAGCGCAGAATGACCCGCTCGAGCGTATCACCAAAACTCTGGGCAACAACACTTGAGACCAAAACTCAACCTACCTGTTCGAAACATGCCCAACACATCCCAAAACTCAAACATGAGGAATTAAAGGATGACAACAAGATAAATAACTACCAACTCCACGGAACCAAAGTCCGGAATACAACAATTACAGGAAGGGAAAACCGGGATCGCTATAGCACTTGTACTACAACTATGCAAAACATGAAGCATGTGACCAAGGCAACCCAAAAAAGTCCTAGAACATGTTAAAATGAGTCTAAAACATGCATGGAAGGAAGCCAAAACATGCTAGCATGAGGGGCATAAGACATGATGCATACAAGGCAAATAAGGTGGATTACACTACACCTATTAAGACCAAGCATGGAATGACTTAAGCAACAAAAATCAGAGTTATACCATGGCAAAATAACCCCAAATAAGCACTGAAATAATGGCTCGCAAGCTAAGGCATGAAGGCATACACAATGGTTCATGTTAAGGCATAAAGGGACAAACCCTCCAACACATTGAATAGGTGATAAATACAAGTGCATGAGCATGAAACATGAACTGAAATCACATAATAAATGATGCCAAATCATTCAAATAGTCTAAGTAAAGCATGCTAGTGGACTTGATGCACAAAGCTAACAAGCTAGATTGAACTATGGCTATACAAAGCAAGGCATGCATGGCCAAAACAACCAAAATCAGAGCTAAAGCATGTTAAAACATGGACAAAAGCTTCATGAAGTTAAGCCAAAAGCATGCTAGAATGACATGTTAAAGCATGATGCATGTTAGGCTATTTCAAGGGAATACACTACAAGTGCATGGAGCATAGAAAGGGTGACCAAACCAAACCCTAACAAAGGTATGACATGGCAAAACATCACCAAAAACATGCTGAAATGGACTCAACATAAGCTAGACTGACATGCTACTTTATGAAGCATACAAAGCTAGTTTAAGAAATTTACACTACAAGTGTATTATGCATGCATGGAGTGAGAAAACCAAGCAAAAACAGTGGCATGCCACAGCAAAATAACCACAAATACAAGCTAAGATATGGCCAACATAAGCTTAACAAACATGCTCACACATGAGGCATTCAAGAAAGTATTGAAGACACAAGGAGAGGGGATGACCCTCTCCCATTTGGGACCTCAAAACACCCTTCCCACCATTGAAATTCCTCTGAGTTTCAGTGGTGAGAAAGCCAAAACAAGGTGGTCCCCAAGGCTCACAAAGAAGGCACAAAAGCAAGGCCAAACAAGGCCTAAGAGGGGGTAAACAACCCCAAACACAAAAGTGACCTAAAACAAACTTTTAAAGCACACAAAAATAGAACTTTTTGCAGTAGGAAGCTAAGCTCAAAACAGAATGCAAAAGGGTCCAAAAGCTTAAACAAGAATGGAGGATTTAAGGGTTAAAGACTCGCCCTTGAAGGCCACCTTTACTACTACAACTCCAGCACACTTTTTGAACCAAAACTAGTCCAAGAACTTCAAGAACAACCTCAAGGGACCTCAGCTCCAAAGGTAAGGTGTTTGAGTGTGTGTTTATGTGTTAAAGCAAGACAAAACTACACTTTGCACACAAAACAAGAGCAAAATGAAGAAGTATAGATGCAAAACTATATATATCACTCCAGCACTTTTTTTCTAACCCTAGAGGAGGGAGAAGATGGTTCTCTCTTATAGAGAACCAAAAGCAAAGCTTCTTGGAGAACCTAAGGTTCAAGGAAATCCCTCCATACACGTGTATGGAGGATAGCTTCAGTGCCCTCCAGCTGTGCCAGCTGGAGGAAAATATATCCAAAAAGGTGGCAAAAAGCAGCCGACCACTTGAAGTGGTCGATCAGCTACTTCAAGTGGTCGGCAGACCACCACAAGTGGTCTCCCAAGACAACAAGTGGTCAGCCATGGTGGGAGATGATTAGCACACTGAAAACAAACCAGGGGAGGTGGCCGACCAGAAAAGGTGGCCCAAAGACCCAGGAGACCAGTTGTCAGATCAGAAAACTGGCTGGCAGGAAGAAAAATGGTCTCCAAGGAGAAATACTGGTCTCCCACCCTTGTACCACCTTCCAAACAAGGAAAACAAGGTTTGTACCAAAAACAAACCAAAACGGATACAAGACAAAAGTTCGGGAGGCAAAGAGCGCAGCCGAGAGCCTCGAAAACTAGCTGGCAAGCTCCAAAAGTGGTTTACGACCACAAAAGTTGTCTCCCAACCCACAGTGGCCCTCTAGGCCAAAGAAACAAGGTGTGATTCAAAAACCACGCCAAACGGAGAACGTTAAGCGGTCCCGAGACAAGGTGCGCGGCCGAAGGCTCCGAAAATCGGAAACTAGTCTCCAAACGGGAAAAGTGGTCTACGACCGCAAAAAGTGGTCTACGACCACAAAGATATGGTCTACAAAACCTCTCCTTCCCTCAGGTAAGGAAAACAAGGCCTGGTCCGCAAACCGAGCCGAAGCACAAAGAGTTCAGAGGCCCGGAGGCAAGGCTTTCAGGCAAAACTCCGAAACCTCAAAACGAGCACAAAATGCACTATCACCGAGCGCTCAATTGATGACGTCTGAGTCTTAAGGTCGGTTAAAAATGGGGTGTCTACAGGAATATAAAAAAGACTTTCTGCACCATATGGATGAGCAATCTTACTCATATTCATTGATATGGGAATTTCAAGCAAACAAACTGATATTGCTGGATGAGCAATGTGGTTAATAATTACAGAGCACGTGCATAGAAGCGAGGGGAGTTGGACGGGGATAAAAGTTTAAATATCCTCACCGACCGACTGATTCACGGCTTGTCGGATGAGTTCAATGCATACTATTTTATTCCAAGAGCCAATGTTCAAATACCAGGCGCTACTAAGTCTCGACTGTCTGCTGGCTGGAACTCAGGCGCATGCCCTCCTTTGAATGCCATTCTCCATTGAAAACCTGTCCTTAAGGAGGGTATTGCCACTGGTTTGGAGCTACTTTCTCTGAACGAGCTCTTTACTGAGAAAAAGGGCAAAGGCCAAAAGCAGGCCTACTTAGCTGGGTATAGAAGGAGCAGTAGATCGTCGATTGAAGAGCCAGCAGGTCAAACTTATTCGTAGAAAGTGAGTTATTGGTAGATGGCACTTAAGAGCGCAAATGGCCAGATGTACAGGATCCTATGGAAGAAATCAACCTCTTCGATTGAAAAAAGGTTCCTTTCGCGTAATGCGTCGTCCATTCAGCCAGAAAGAAGAAGCGCCGCTTGCTAACTCGGCTTGTTCTTCGAGCTGGAAAGGGGGCCAAAGAGGAGAAAGCTTGCTGACTCAAGAACTCATTCGTCCTTGACCTTCAACTTGCTGACTTGGTTCCTTAAAACCTATTTCTTCGACTTAGTCTGCTCTCCTTGCCTTGAAGTAGGTGTTTCGCTTTGGTGCTATTCTTTTCTTTGACTCCGATCTCCTCTTTCCTGCTCTATACAGATCCAGTTTTGAGGGCGAAGTCAGCTTTCTCATCCACCGGGCAAGTGGGTTCCACGGGTTAGGAGGCTACCTTTAAGTGATAGGGGGGCCCTCATTTCATGTAACACAAAGAAAAGCAGTGGCCGTTCACTCGCTCAAGTTAGGGATGCAACGAAACCGCAGAACTGAAAGCATATATACGGAATAGGAGGAAAAAGAAGCAGCTTTGGACCCCGGGCATATACCTAGAAGGCAACTACTAATGTGTTAGCACCAGACGTAGATCGTTTCATTCCCATCTCCTCCGGCCACTAAAGCCTTAAACCACGATCTCTCTTATCAATCCGATCGGTGAAGAGGCGTCTTACTCATTTAGGGGGAGTACCACCTATGCCCGAAAGAGATAAAAGTCCTTGCTAAATGATAGAAGGAGTTTGATGCTCTCCTACACCGGGTTCAACCGTTGTTAATAAGAGGAGTGACTTCCTTTCCTTGCAGGAACCAGCCGATCAATCCATCCATTTTATTCAGTCCATTCAGTACTGTCTGGTCCCTTTACGGATATCGGGTGATCGAAGGGATGTGAACTAGAGGTTCTTCAAAGGATGGCATATTGCAGTTATCTTTATCAGAAGGCAACCATTGGAAGTTTCATAGAAAAAAAGATGGAGGAATGAACTCTCATTTATTCGAATCCCTCCCGATCCAAGAACTGCCCTGAAGGTAAGCTTGATAAGTCGAATGCGAGGGATTGAAATACCCATCTTCGAACCACAGCCTACAATATAAGGCCTCCGCCGATCATGAGACGTGATCAGCTCTACCTGAAGAGGCTCATCCAACCAATCCTTCCCCCCCTTAATAGGCCGTTTATTGAAACTGGAATTCAATAAGTTAACCATAATATGCAAGGAAGGACCTATCTGAAATGAAGGTAACGGCTGGCACATAGGGACATCGGTTTAAGCTTCCTCAATGGGTAGCTCATCTCATTGGCTAGCTAGCTCATATGGAATAGGCCTCTGGCTTGCTCCTGTCCGCTCGTTGGTTATCTATCAGAAAGGGGCGTAATCTTTCCTTTCTGTCCACAAACAAATGATTTCTATTTATTACTGCGAATCTCTGTAACTATGGCAAACGGTCAAAACGTTCTGATAAGGGAAGAAGATACGGTAGTAGAGGAAAGCTTGGCCTCAGCGCGTCCTACTTGTGTCGTCTTTTAAGCTTGTTATGCATCCTTGTTCCATCTACCATTCCTGACAATCCATTTCTGGTATGTCCGCTGCTCTATCCATCGCATGAGGCAGTCGAGGCTTTGTAAGACCTTATCGTTATCGGAGAAAGGAAGTGAAAGCAGCGAACTGATCTCATCCCATCTCACCCTCAAAGGGAATACCTAGCTAGAGCAGGACCTTTATTTTGCAATACTTAATAAGGCCCAAATCCAGTGCAGAGGCAGAATACTGGGCTATGTCTGTAGCCACTAGTGAAGTGGTTTGGTTACGCAGGTTTCTATCTGATCTTGGGGTTCATCTCGCCGCTGCAACGCCTCTTCATTGTGACAATAACGGCACTATTCAGATTGCAACCAAGCTTGTTGTTAATGAGCGTACCAATAATAAACGAAGTGGCTTTACCCTTATATTAAAAAAAAAGGGCACATCACTCGTGAGAAGTGCTTGGATTAAAAGACAGCCCTTTATTTCGCCTTAAATGAGTAAGGCCTTCAGATTGCAGATTTGTTTACCAAGTCTCACACTCGTGCTCGGCATGAATTCTTGGTTGGCAAACTCTCACTTCTTGACCTCTCATCTGTTCGAGTTTGAGAGGAAGTGTAATATCATGTATTATTAACAAGTTGTATTACGGATTTTTATGTCCTTTGCTTTCTTCTTGATTTGTATATGCCTGAGAAGTTAGATTTGATTTCGTTGTCTTTAGTTTTACTTATAGAGCTTAAGCCTTTCTTTTCCAGTTAATGATAATGCTTATTCTCCCAAAACCTTTCTCTTAAAGCTATAGCTATCAGAGACGACATAGGATGGAGTGATGATTACGGCGCATGAATCAGATCGGCGTGAATTTGACACTTCATGCATCCCCTGACGAATTTATTACAATCTTGATCTGTCATATCCTTATCGAAGGATCTTTTTAGGGAGCATCTAGCTGTTGACATATCCTCCGCATACACAGGAGTGCCCTGTAGCTTTCTTTGCTTCCTTTGATCAAAGATATTTTGAGTCTAAGTCAATCGATAAGCCCTTCATTATTATTAGTAAGATGGGGTGCCCCCAAAGGCATTAAAGAATCTTTCTTTCATAGTAAACCCAATCAAGAGGGAAAGGCCCTACTTATGATGGGGAGGAGTCGATCAAGGCAGGAGGTTGGATTCAATGCTTAGTCTTCTATCTCTGCTCTTTTCCCGGGTTGGTAGAAAATTCCTCAATTATTGGGTAAACATAGATCCTAGAGAGCGAGTTTAAGCAGCAACACTAGAAGAAGGAGTTGATGAGGTTTTTGGCTTCCGTATCTGTTCTAGTTTATCAAAAGAAAAGGTTTGTAGATATCCGCCTAGGTTTTCAAATATCTGGTCCAACCTAGAACTTTAGGGCGGAAAAAAAGGTCAAAACGGACCTATTGATTGACCATAGCTGCGAACTCCCACACTCTTAGCCAGTACCAGTGACTAGTCTTCAGGCTACGAGGTATATAGGGTGAGAGCCTGCTAAGGTAAGCCTTAAGCCTACCCGTGTTAAGCCTCATGCATGTACTGAACCTAGGAATAGCCCACTAAGGAACCCAGTAAGTTGCACTACTGTAACGCCCTCAAAATAATAACATTAAACCCAACAATATAGACATGCTATGATAAATATAAAGTCCACATCCTTTCATTCACCAGAGTTGTATTACAAGAAGTATCACATGTTAACAACAAAAGCAAATGCCCTAAGGGCTTACAGCTTTCCAAGTTAACACTTGGTTACACAAAAGTAGAGTACTAACTCATTTACACATAAAGCCCTTGGCTTGAATTACATGTAATACAACAAAAGGAAAGACAACCAAAAAGTCTGTCCACCACTAGCCTCCCAACTAAGTCCTTGGGGGTGGCATGCTTCCTGTACCTGAAAATGATGTTCCCATATAGGGTGAGCCACAGCCCAGTAGAAATATACTAAACCAATTATGAACAATGCCTAAAAGATTAACAGTTGATAGATGGTCAACACTTTTACATTCATTCGTAACATAACACAATTCCAAGACACTTAAGTCTATATTTCCTTTCATTTCCATTTCTTTCCTTTTTACTTGCCATTTCACAACCTTGGCTCAGAACCTGGCCAAACATCACACATGAGACAAACACTCATGCCAACACTTTTTACTTTATCAAAGATAAACATAACAGTTTTATCAATACTTCCAACGACAAGCATATCCGCTCTGTCAATACACTTCTAGATAGGCATACCCGCTCTATCTACGGAGTTCATCCCCTATCTCCTCCCAACAACATCCGGTTTAGAGGTCCATCCCCTATCTTCCCCTAAACCGTGGAGTACATCCCCTATCTCCTCCAACACAACACAATGCATATAAACAACAATTATATACATCACAATCAACACAATTAATTATCCAAATTAATCAATCAATGCAATTAGGACATCCCCCATAATTAACATCACAACCCTTAGGTTCCAATTCCACTAATGTTTCAACATTAATTCCATGTTTATATACCAAACATGCTTCTAGGTTTATCATAGATAAAAACCCCCAACTTTTGTAAAATTACACAATGGCCCAAAGTTTCCCAAAATTACACAACAACTTCCAACATATCAAAATGCTAAAATTTAAAGACAAAACTCATAAAGAGGAGTAGGATATCCCTACCTCAAAAGATGAGTTCCAAAGGAGATGATGCCCAACACCCAACTTGCTCCAAAACCAAATTTGTTCCGATCAAAACGAAGCCCAAGTCACCCTCTATCTTTTTAACAAAGGCCTTAGGGTAGGAAATCACCCTAGGTAGATCAAATCTTAGAGAGAAGTAAGGTTTTTGAGTGAGAAGCTCTGAAAATGGCGTTTTGAGTAAAGTAAGAGAGAGAAGATAAGTCAAAAAGTGATTTAAAATGCCCAGTCTCACTCAGTTATACGATAGGTCCGCTCGAGCGTAAGACACTCCGCTCGAGCGTAAAGACACAAAACACATGGTCCGCTCGAGCGCAACATTGTCCGCTCGAGCGCCAAGACACAGACACAAAGTTCTTCCGCTCGAGCGCAGATACCAGTCCGCTCGAGCTCAGGTCTCCCCCTCCCAGAACTCTCACCAAAAATACACTGTACGCTCGAGCTCAACATCCCCGCTCGAGCGCAACCAGCTCGAGCTCACCAAACCCGCTCGAGCGCAGAAACCACACTTGCAGAAGTTTTGCAGGTGCACGAAATACTGAACGTATGCATTCTCAGCTCGAGCGCCAAAATCCCCGCTCGAGCGCACAAGCAACAACAACCTCTCCGCTCGAGCGTGAACATCTCCGCTCGAGCGGACCAACCAAAACCTGGGCAACTAGAATTTGTTCCTAGGCTCAACCAACCTGTAACAAACCTGCCCAACACATCCTATAACTCAAATACAAAGCAAGAAAGGATGTAAACAAGACAATACTCAACTACCAACGTCCACGGACACATGTCCGGATTACTGTACAACAAGGGGTAAACCCGGGATCGCTATAACCTCCCCCCCTTAAAGAATTTCGTCCCTGAAATTTAAAACAAGTTTTTGAAAAGTAAGTTTTCCTCTCTTTTAAACAATGTTATACCACAACATTCCACAATTCGACCCATTCCCGGTCATTCCATCTCTTATCAAGAGGCATTCTACAACATATACATTTTAACATGCATTCTCTTTTCATTTCAACCATTTCCAACACACATGGTTCACAATTCATATCATAAGCAATAATCATGATACAATTCCATTTCTATAATATAGCCAACACATGCAATATTATAATCAACTTCCATAACAAGGCAAGTTCTACAACATTTACATTAACCAAAACATGCACCATGTTTCTCAATTTAAGACATTTTCAATACTCTTAAATTTCATTACAATTACACAATTGCAACACTTGATTACACATCAATAAACAAGTCCGGATATTTCTCGCGGACTCCCAACTCACGTTCCCAAGTGGCCTCCTCCACTCCGTGATATTTCCACAAAACCTTAACCAAAGGGATGGTCTTGCCACGCAGGACTTGATCCCGCCTATCCAAGACCCGAACCGGTCTCTCCTCATACGAGGCATCCTCATCTACCTCTAAGTCAGTCCAATCCAACACATGTGATGGATCCGGCTCATACTTCCGAAGCATACTCACATGAAACACGTCATGAACCCCGGATAACTGTGGCGGCAAAGCTAAACGATAAGCAACCTCGCCAACCCTCTCAAGAATCTCAAAAGGACCAATAAACCGAGGGGATAACTTCCCACTCTTCCCAAACCTCATCAAACCCCGTCTAGGTGATATCTTCAGAAACACATGATCACCTACCTCAAACTCCAATGGTCTTCTCCTACGGTCAGCATAAGATTTCTGACGACTCTGGGCTGTAACAAGCCTCCTACGGATAAGCTCAACTTTCTCCGTCGTCTCCTTAACCAACTCCGGACCCAACAAAGGTGTATCACCCACCTCGGCCCAACAAACTGGAGACCTACAGGGTCGGCCATACAAGGCCTCAAACGGTGCCATACCGATACTAGACTGAAAACTGTTGTTGTAGGCGAACTCTACCAATGGTAAGTGCCTCTCCCACGTCCCACTGAAATCAAGGACACAACCCCGAAGCATATCCTCGAGGATCTGAATAGTACGCTCGGACTGCCCGTCAGTCTGAGGATGATAAGCTGTACTAAAGGTCAACTTAGTACCCAAGGCACTCTGCAAACTCTGCCACAACCTAGCAGTAAAACGAGGATCTCTATCTGAGACGATCGTCACTGGGACCCCGTGCAACCTCACTATGTCCCGAATATACAAGTCGGCAAGATGATCTACTGAATCTCTCACGCGCATAGGAATGAAGTGCGCCGACTTAGTCAACCGGTCTACAACCACCCAAATAGCATCACTACCCCGCTGAGTCCTCGGAAGACCTACAACGAAGTCCATAGTGACATGCTCCCACTTCCACTCGGCAATAGGCAAGGGTTGTAACAAACCCGCTGGCCTCTGATGCTCGGCCTTCACTTGCTGGCAAGTAAGGCACTTGGACACGAAAACTGCCACATCCCTCTTCATACCCCGCCACCAAAACTGGCGACCCAAATCCCGGTACATCTTAGTACCTCCCGGATGCACCGCAAGGCGCGAATGGTGAAACTCTCAGAGTACTTCCTCTCGGCAAGACTCCGGTACAAACAAACGGTCTCGGTATCTCACACTCAGGTCGGGATACACCGTCAAACCCTTCTCAACCTTCCCACTGGAGATCTTCTCTCTGAGGGATTCTATCTCAAGGTCACCTCTCTGTGCCTCTAACACTCTAGTCACAAGCGTAGGCTGCGCAACGACAGAAAACAAGGCCGCAGCCTCAACGGATTCACTCAAAAGCAAATCAAACTCTCCAATGGCCCCTAACATCTTCCACTCCCGGATGGCTACACAAGCTACATCACTAATGGATTTCCTGCTAAGGGCATCGGCCACAACATTGGCCTTCCCCGGGTGATAATGCAACTCGAAGTCGTAATCCTCAATGAACTCCATCCACCTCCTCTGCCTCAAATTCAAGTCTTTCTGTGAAAACAGATATTTCAGACTCTTGTGATCCGAGAATACCTCGAATCTCTCACCATAAAGGTAGTGCCTCCAGATTTTCAAGGCAAAGATCACAGCCGCTAACTCTAAATCATGCGTAGGGTAATTCTTCTCGTGAATTTTCAACTGACGTGAGCCATAAGCTACCACTTTCCCCTCTTGCATCAACACACAACCCAAACCCTCTCGTGAGGCATCACAATAGACCGCATAACCCAACCCTCTCTCCGGAATAATCAAGACCGGAGCGGTGGTCAGTCTAACTTTCAACTCCTGGAACGACTTTTCACAAGTCTCACTCCATACAAAGCTGACTCCCCTCCGAGTCAATCTGGTCAACGGTGAAGCTAACCTAGAGAAATCCTTCACAAACCGGCGGTAATACCCAGCTAATCCCAGAAAACTGCGGATCTCAAACACACTCTTAGGCTGTGCCCAATCTTGCACTGCCTCAGTCTTGGATGTATCAACAGACACCCCTTCCCCGGAAACCACGTGGCCTAAGAACTTGACTTCTCTCAGCCAAAACTCACACTTCCCAAACTTGGCATACAGTCTATGGGCTCTAAGCAACTCAAGCACCACTCTCAAGTGTTCCTCGTGCTCCTCCTCTGAAGGTGAATAAATAAGAATGTCATCCACGAAGACGACTACAAAACGATCCAAGAATTCCCGGAAGATCCGGTTCATCAAGTCCATAAAGACTGCCGGTGCGTTGGTAAGCCCAAATGGCATTACCAGAAACTCATAATGGCCATACCGCGTACGGAATGCCGTCTTCGGAATATCCTCCTCCCTGACCCTCAACTGGTGGTAACCCGATCTCAAATCTATCTTAGAGAAACAACGGGAACCCTTCAACTGGTCAAACAAATCATCTATACGGGGCATAGGGTACTTATTCTTAACCGTAGCCCGATTCAACTTCCGGTAGTCAATACACAATCTCAAGGCACCATCTTTCTTCTTAGGAAAGAGTGCCAGCGCTCCCCACGGTGAAACACTAGGGCGAACAAAGCCCTTATCTAGCAATTCCTGGAGCTGAACTTTCAACTCAACCAACTCTGCTGGAGCAAAACGGTAAGGTGCCATAGAAATCGGCGCCGTGCCGGGCACTAAATCGATAGAGAACTCAATCTCTCGGTGAGGTGGCAAATCAACAAGGTCCTCGGGAAAAACATCCGAGTACTCACAAACTACCCTCGGCAACACAATCTGAATCTCATCACACTCACCACTCTCAAAGCTAGCAAGTAAACCACTAAGCTCATTCCGCCCTCGCGGACCATACCCCGGTGGCACAATACTACCAACCCGGTCTCCCAAGAAATGGAAATACTCCCCGCTCACGGTACAACAAGTAACCCTCTGGCGGTAACAATCAATAACAGCTCGGTATGACGATAACCAGTCCATACCCAAAATAACATCAAAGCCCTTCATGGGCATGACTACAAAAGGAAACGGAAGCCTATGATCATCAACCTCTATATCACAACCTCTACACCCGTGTTTCAAAATCAACTCACCCCCAATAGGTGACACTACGCAAATAGGAGATGCCAACAATGCTAACTCCAATTCCAACACAGATGCAAATGCAGCAGATACAAAAGAATGAGACGCACCCGTATCAATCAATACACTAGCAACCGAGTTGCAAAACAGAAAGGTACCTCTCACTACTGATGGAGCCGGTACAAGATCCTGCGCGGTAACAGCATACACGCGCCCTGTAGGCCCCTGATCCACCTGCTCGCCTCTCGGAGCATAGGACTGCTGCACTGACTGGGACGACGAAGCCCCCGGATTGGCCCTCGAGGCCTGCACAGACTGAGCTGGCTGAAACCCATGCGTCTGTCTAGAACCAGACGCTCCTGAAGTGGCACTCAACCGTGGGCAATACCTCTTCAGGTGCCCGGGCTGTCCACACTGATAACACGACAAGGGCTGCCCCCTACCCGAACTCTGATTCTGCGGTCTAGCTGACGAAGAAGCAGCTTTCTGACCCCCGCCCTTCAGTGGGCAAACTGAAGCCTTGTGACCCGGCTGGCCACACTTGAAACAGGTGAACTCTCCCTGACTGCCCCTCCCGGAGCCTGCACTCGGTACTGGGAAAGTCGACCTAGCCAAACCACCCTGGGACGACTGAGGGTTATAACCCCTCTGCCTCCTACCATCACCCTGTCCCTCTTGGCCCCTCTTGGAGCCTCCATGTTTCTCCTCCTCTCCCTCCTGCATCATCAGCTCCATATGAGCTGCAGCATCCACCAAATGCCTGTAATCTCGAATGTAGGGTCCACCAACTTTCAACTTGAGATCCCATCTCAACTTTCGCTCAAACTCGTAGCAACGGCGCTCCTCTGTCGCCACAAGTTCAGGTGCAAACCTGGACAAGCTAGTAAATGTAGCCTCAAACTCGGCCACAGATAAACCCTCCTGCTTAAGCCGGCTAAACTGATCTCTTAGCCTCTCTCTAGCCACAGCGGATAAAAACCTCTCCTGGAAAGCATTCACAAACGCCTCCCAAGTACTACCAACACGAGCTTTCTCATACTTCCACCATTGACCCGCATCTCCCTTCAGCTGGAAGGATGCCAAGGTCACTTTCAATGCTCCGTCCTCAATGCCTAGCATCTCGAACGTTTTACTCATCTGTTCTAGCCACTCGTCTGCCTTCAGTGGCTCCTTAGGATCCCCAACAAACTCCTCCGGGTTAGACCGGAAGAACTCCCTCTTCAAGAAGGAAGGCCCCGCCTCAGCTGCCTGATTCCCTGCTCTAAGAATACCCAGAGCTCCTGCTATCTCCTGGGCCAAGGCACTCATCGCCTGCTGACCTGCTGGTTCGGCCACATTGGCCTGACCAACCCCCTCCTGAACTGCCGGAATCTCCTCCGGTAATGGCACCTCTTGCCTCCTAGGCCTACCACGCCTACCACCTCTTGCTCGTCCTGACATCCTAATAAAGGTAACACAGAACATTAGCACATTCATAAACGTGCCAAAACTAAACACTCACGTCCTAATGTATGGACAACTGTATTTCATTCCACGTAAGCACATAAACACATAAGCACTTACGAATTTCATTTCCGGATAATGATAGTTCCAAGGCGTTACTAGAGTACCGGTTAGAAACAGCATTGATCAAGTGCTTTTCCAACGAGACTCTCAGAAACCCAAAGATCCAATCAGCATCCTAGAAATTAAATCCCATACCCAATTAATCACATAAGCATGTTATCAATTTAAACACATAGCATATGATTCTACACTAAGTCTCTATCAAGCGAGACAAACCCATTGTGATCCTAATCACCTCCCACGTACCCAAAGTATTCGAACCCGGTACGCTCTGATACCAAGTTGTAACGCCCTCAAAATAATAACATTAAACCCAACAATATAGACATGCTATGATAAATATAAAGTCCACATCCTTTCATTCACCAGAGTTGTATTACAAGAAGTATCACATGTCAACAACAAAAGCAAATGCCCTAAGGGCTTACAGCTTTCCAAGTTAACACTTGGTTACACAAAAGTAGAGTACTAACTCATTTACACATAAAGCCCTTGGCTTGAATTACATGTAATACAACAAAAGGAAAGACAACCAAAAAGTCTGTCCACCACTAGCCTCCCAACTAAGTCCTTGGGGGTGGCATGCTTCCTGTACCTGAAAATGATGTTCCCATATAGGGTGAGCCACAGCCCAGTAGAAATATACTAAACCAATTATGAACAATGCCTAAAAGATTAACAGTTGATAGATGGTCAACACTTTTACATTCATTCGTAACATAACACAATTCCAAGACACTTAAGTCTATATTTCCTTTCATTTCCATTTCTTTCCTTTTTACTTGCCATTTCACAACCTTGGCTCAGAACCTGGCCAAACATCACACATGAGACAAACACTCATGCCAACACTTTTTACTTTATCAAAGATAAACATAACAGTTTTATCAATACTTCCAACGACAAGCATATCCGCTCTGTCAATACACTTCTAGATAGGCATACCCGCTCTATCTACGGAGTTCATCCCCTATCTCCTCCCAACAACATCCGGTTTAGAGGTCCATCCCCTATCTTCCCCTAAACCGTGGAGTACATCCCCTATCTCCTCCAACACAACACAATGCATATAAACAACAATTATATACATCACAATCAACACAATTAATTATCCAAATTAATCAATCAATGCAATTAGGACATCCCCCATAATTAACATCACAACCCTTAGGTTCCAATTCCACTAATGTTTCAACATTAATTCCATGTTTATATACCAAACATGCTTCTAGGTTTATCATAGATAAAAACCCCCAACTTTTGTAAAATTACACAATGGCCCAAAGTTTCCCAAAATTACACAACAACTTCCAACATATCAAAATGCTAAAATTTAAAGACAAAACTCATAAAGAGGAGTAGGATATCCCTACCTCAAAAGATGAGTTCCAAAGGAGATGATGCCCAACACCCAACTTGCTCCAAAACCAAATTTGTTCCGATCAAAACGAAGCCCAAGTCACCCTCTATCTTTTTAACAAAGGCCTTAGGGTAGGAAATCACCCTAGGTAGATCAAATCTTAGAGAGAAGTAAGGTTTTTGAGTGAGAAGCTCTGAAAATGGCGTTTTGAGTAAAGTAAGAGAGAGAAGATAAGTCAAAAAGTGATTTAAAATGCCCAGTCTCACTCAGTTATACGATAGGTCCGCTCGAGCGTAAGACACTCCGCTCGAGCGTAAAGACACAAAACACATGGTCCGCTCGAGCGCAACATTGTCCGCTCGAGCGCCAAGACACAGACACAAAGTTCTTCCGCTCGAGCGCAGATACCAGTCCGCTCGAGCTCAGGTCTCCCCCTCCCAGAACTCTCACCAAAAATACACTGTACGCTCGAGCTCAACATCCCCGCTCGAGCGCAACCAGCTCGAGCTCACCAAACCCGCTCGAGCGCAGAAACCACACTTGCAGAAGTTTTGCAGGTGCACGAAATACTGAACGTATGCATTCTCAGCTCGAGCGCCAAAATCCCCGCTCGAGCGCACAAGCAACAACAACCTCTCCGCTCGAGCGTGAACATCTCCGCTCGAGCGGACCAACCAAAACCTGGGCAACTAGAATTTGTTCCTAGGCTCAACCAACCTGTAACAAACCTGCCCAACACATCCTATAACTCAAATACAAAGCAAGAAAGGATGTAAACAAGACAATACTCAACTACCAACGTCCACGGACACATGTCCGGATTACTGTACAACAAGGGGTAAACCCGGGATCGCTATAACCTCCCCCCCTTAAAGAATTTCGTCCCTGAAATTTAAAACAAGTTTTTGAAAAGTAAGTTTTCCTCTCTTTTAAACAATGTTATACCACAACATTCCACAATTCGACCCATTCCCGGTCATTCCATCTCTTATCAAGAGGCATTCTACAACATATACATTTTAACATGCATTCTCTTTTCATTTCAACCATTTCCAACACACATGGTTCACAATTCATATCATAAGCAATAATCATGATACAATTCCATTTCTATAATATAGCCAACACATGCAATATTATAATCAACTTCCATAACAAGGCAAGTTCTACAACATTTACATTAACCAAAACATGCACCATGTTTCTCAATTTAAGACATTTTCAATACTCTTAAATTTCATTACAATTACACAATTGCAACACTTGATTACACATCAATAAACAAGTCCGGATATTTCTCGCGGACTCCCAACTCACGTTCCCAAGTGGCCTCCTCCACTCCGTGATATTTCCACAAAACCTTAACCAAAGGGATGGTCTTGCCACGCAGGACTTGATCCCGCCTATCCAAGACCCGAACCGGTCTCTCCTCATACGAGGCATCCTCATCTACCTCTAAGTCAGTCCAATCCAACACATGTGATGGATCCGGCTCATACTTCCGAAGCATACTCACATGAAACACGTCATGAACCCCGGATAACTGTGGCGGCAAAGCTAAACGATAAGCAACCTCGCCAACCCTCTCAAGAATCTCAAAAGGACCAATAAACCGAGGGGATAACTTCCCACTCTTCCCAAACCTCATCAAACCCCGTCTAGGTGATATCTTCAGAAACACATGATCACCTACCTCAAACTCCAATGGTCTTCTCCTACGGTCAGCATAAGATTTCTGACGACTCTGGGCTGTAACAAGCCTCCTACGGATAAGCTCAACTTTCTCCGTCGTCTCCTTAACCAACTCCGGACCCAACAAAGGTGTATCACCCACCTCGGCCCAACAAACTGGAGACCTACAGGGTCGGCCATACAAGGCCTCAAACGGTGCCATACCGATACTAGACTGAAAACTGTTGTTGTAGGCGAACTCTACCAATGGTAAGTGCCTCTCCCACGTCCCACTGAAATCAAGGACACAACCCCGAAGCATATCCTCGAGGATCTGAATAGTACGCTCGGACTGCCCGTCAGTCTGAGGATGATAAGCTGTACTAAAGGTCAACTTAGTACCCAAGGCACTCTGCAAACTCTGCCACAACCTAGCAGTAAAACGAGGATCTCTATCTGAGACGATCGTCACTGGGACCCCGTGCAACCTCACTATGTCCCGAATATACAAGTCGGCAAGATGATCTACTGAATCTCTCACGCGCATAGGAATGAAGTGCGCCGACTTAGTCAACCGGTCTACAACCACCCAAATAGCATCACTACCCCGCTGAGTCCTCGGAAGACCTACAACGAAGTCCATAGTGACATGCTCCCACTTCCACTCGGCAATAGGCAAGGGTTGTAACAAACCCGCTGGCCTCTGATGCTCGGCCTTCACTTGCTGGCAAGTAAGGCACTTGGACACGAAAACTGCCACATCCCTCTTCATACCCCGCCACCAAAACTGGCGACCCAAATCCCGGTACATCTTAGTACCTCCCGGATGCACCGCAAGGCGCGAATGGTGAAACTCTCAGAGTACTTCCTCTCGGCAAGACTCCGGTACAAACAAACGGTCTCGGTATCTCACACTCAGGTCGGGATACACCGTCAAACCCTTCTCAACCTTCCCACTGGAGATCTTCTCTCTGAGGGATTCTATCTCAAGGTCACCTCTCTGTGCCTCTAACACTCTAGTCACAAGCGTAGGCTGCGCAACGACAGAAAACAAGGCCGCAGCCTCAACGGATTCACTCAAAAGCAAATCAAACTCTCCAATGGCCCCTAACATCTTCCACTCCCGGATGGCTACACAAGCTACATCACTAATGGATTTCCTGCTAAGGGCATCGGCCACAACATTGGCCTTCCCCGGGTGATAATGCAACTCGAAGTCGTAATCCTCAATGAACTCCATCCACCTCCTCTGCCTCAAATTCAAGTCTTTCTGTGAAAACAGATATTTCAGACTCTTGTGATCCGAGAATACCTCGAATCTCTCACCATAAAGGTAGTGCCTCCAGATTTTCAAGGCAAAGATCACAGCCGCTAACTCTAAATCATGCGTAGGGTAATTCTTCTCGTGAATTTTCAACTGACGTGAGCCATAAGCTACCACTTTCCCCTCTTGCATCAACACACAACCCAAACCCTCTCGTGAGGCATCACAATAGACCGCATAACCCAACCCTCTCTCCGGAATAATCAAGACCGGAGCGGTGGTCAGTCTAACTTTCAACTCCTGGAACGACTTTTCACAAGTCTCACTCCATACAAAGCTGACTCCCCTCCGAGTCAATCTGGTCAACGGTGAAGCTAACCTAGAGAAATCCTTCACAAACCGGCGGTAATACCCAGCTAATCCCAGAAAACTGCGGATCTCAAACACACTCTTAGGCTGTGCCCAATCTTGCACTGCCTCAGTCTTGGATGTATCAACAGACACCCCTTCCCCGGAAACCACGTGGCCTAAGAACTTGACTTCTCTCAGCCAAAACTCACACTTCCCAAACTTGGCATACAGTCTATGGGCTCTAAGCAACTCAAGCACCACTCTCAAGTGTTCCTCGTGCTCCTCCTCTGAAGGTGAATAAATAAGAATGTCATCCACGAAGACGACTACAAAACGATCCAAGAATTCCCGGAAGATCCGGTTCATCAAGTCCATAAAGACTGCCGGTGCGTTGGTAAGCCCAAATGGCATTACCAGAAACTCATAATGGCCATACCGCGTACGGAATGCCGTCTTCGGAATATCCTCCTCCCTGACCCTCAACTGGTGGTAACCCGATCTCAAATCTATCTTAGAGAAACAACGGGAACCCTTCAACTGGTCAAACAAATCATCTATACGGGGCATAGGGTACTTATTCTTAACCGTAGCCCGATTCAACTTCCGGTAGTCAATACACAATCTCAAGGCACCATCTTTCTTCTTAGGAAAGAGTGCCAGCGCTCCCCACGGTGAAACACTAGGGCGAACAAAGCCCTTATCTAGCAATTCCTGGAGCTGAACTTTCAACTCAACCAACTCTGCTGGAGCAAAACGGTAAGGTGCCATAGAAATCGGCGCCGTGCCGGGCACTAAATCGATAGAGAACTCAATCTCTCGGTGAGGTGGCAAATCAACAAGGTCCTCGGGAAAAACATCCGAGTACTCACAAACTACCCTCGGCAACACAATCTGAATCTCATCACACTCACCACTCTCAAAGCTAGCAAGTAAACCACTAAGCTCATTCCGCCCTCGCGGACCATACCCCGGTGGCACAATACTACCAACCCGGTCTCCCAAGAAATGGAAATACTCCCCGCTCACGGTACAACAAGTAACCCTCTGGCGGTAACAATCAATAACAGCTCGGTATGACGATAACCAGTCCATACCCAAAATAACATCAAAGCCCTTCATGGGCATGACTACAAAAGGAAACGGAAGCCTATGATCATCAACCTCTATATCACAACCTCTACACCCGTGTTTCAAAATCAACTCACCCCCAATAGGTGACACTACGCAAATAGGAGATGCCAACAATGCTAACTCCAATTCCAACACAGATGCAAATGCAGCAGATACAAAAGAATGAGACGCACCCGTATCAATCAATACACTAGCAACCGAGTTGCAAAACAGAAAGGTACCTCTCACTACTGATGGAGCCGGTACAAGATCCTGCGCGGTAACAGCATACACGCGCCCTGTAGGCCCCTGATCCACCTGCTCGCCTCTCGGAGCATAGGACTGCTGCACTGACTGGGACGACGAAGCCCCCGGATTGGCCCTCGAGGCCTGCACAGACTGAGCTGGCTGAAACCCATGCGTCTGTCTAGAACCAGACGCTCCTGAAGTGGCACTCAACCGTGGGCAATACCTCTTCAGGTGCCCGGGCTGTCCACACTGATAACACGACAAGGGCTGCCCCCTACCCGAACTCTGATTCTGCGGTCTAGCTGACGAAGAAGCAGCTTTCTGACCCCCGCCCTTCAGTGGGCAAACTGAAGCCTTGTGACCCGGCTGGCCACACTTGAAACAGGTGAACTCTCCCTGACTGCCCCTCCCGGAGCCTGCACTCGGTACTGGGAAAGTCGACCTAGCCAAACCACCCTGGGACGACTGAGGGTTATAACCCCTCTGCCTCCTACCATCACCCTGTCCCTCTTGGCCCCTCTTGGAGCCTCCATGTTTCTCCTCCTCTCCCTCCTGCATCATCAGCTCCATATGAGCTGCAGCATCCACCAAATGCCTGTAATCTCGAATGTAGGGTCCACCAACTTTCAACTTGAGATCCCATCTCAACTTTCGCTCAAACTCGTAGCAACGGCGCTCCTCTGTCGCCACAAGTTCAGGTGCAAACCTGGACAAGCTAGTAAATGTAGCCTCAAACTCGGCCACAGATAAACCCTCCTGCTTAAGCCGGCTAAACTGATCTCTTAGCCTCTCTCTAGCCACAGCGGATAAAAACCTCTCCTGGAAAGCATTCACAAACGCCTCCCAAGTACTACCAACACGAGCTTTCTCATACTTCCACCATTGACCCGCATCTCCCTTCAGCTGGAAGGATGCCAAGGTCACTTTCAATGCTCCGTCCTCAATGCCTAGCATCTCGAACGTTTTACTCATCTGTTCTAGCCACTCGTCTGCCTTCAGTGGCTCCTTAGGATCCCCAACAAACTCCTCCGGGTTAGACCGGAAGAACTCCCTCTTCAAGAAGGAAGGCCCCGCCTCAGCTGCCTGATTCCCTGCTCTAAGAATACCCAGAGCTCCTGCTATCTCCTGGGCCAAGGCACTCATCGCCTGCTGACCTGCTGGTTCGGCCACATTGGCCTGACCAACCCCCTCCTGAACTGCCGGAATCTCCTCCGGTAATGGCACCTCTTGCCTCCTAGGCCTACCACGCCTACCACCTCTTGCTCGTCCTGACATCCTAATAAAGGTAACACAGAACATTAGCACATTCATAAACGTGCCAAAACTAAACACTCACGTCCTAATGTATGGACAACTGTATTTCATTCCACGTAAGCACATAAACACATAAGCACTTACGAATTTCATTTCCGGATAATGATAGTTCCAAGGCGTTACTAGAGTACCGGTTAGAAACAGCATTGATCAAGTGCTTTTCCAACGAGACTCTCAGAAACCCAAAGATCCAATCAGCATCCTAGAAATTAAATCCCATACCCAATTAATCACATAAGCATGTTATCAATTTAAACACATAGCATATGATTCTACACTAAGTCTCTATCAAGCGAGACAAACCCATTGTGATCCTAATCACCTCCCACGTACCCAAAGTATTCGAACCCGGTACGCTCTGATACCAAGTTGTAACGCCCTCAAAATAATAACATTAAACCCAACAATATAGACATGCTATGATAAATATAAAGTCCACATCCTTTCATTCACCAGAGTTGTATTACAAGAAGTATCACATGTCAACAACAAAAGCAAATGCCCTAAGGGCTTACAGCTTTCCAAGTTAACACTTGGTTACACAAAAGTAGAGTACTAACTCATTTACACATAAAGCCCTTGGCTTGAATTACATGTAATACAACAAAAGGAAAGACAACCAAAAAGTCTGTCCACCACTAGCCTCCCAACTAAGTCCTTGGGGGTGGCATGCTTCCTGTACCTGAAAATGATGTTCCCATATAGGGTGAGCCACAGCCCAGTAGAAATATACTAAACCAATTATGAACAATGCCTAAAAGATTAACAGTTGATAGATGGTCAACACTTTTACATTCATTCGTAACATAACACAATTCCAAGACACTTAAGTCTATATTTCCTTTCATTTCCATTTCTTTCCTTTTTACTTGCCATTTCACAACCTTGGCTCAGAACCTGGCCAAACATCACACATGAGACAAACACTCATGCCAACACTTTTTACTTTATCAAAGATAAACATAACAGTTTTATCAATACTTCCAACGACAAGCATATCCGCTCTGTCAATACACTTCTAGATAGGCATACCCGCTCTATCTACGGAGTTCATCCCCTATCTCCTCCCAACAACATCCGGTTTAGAGGTCCATCCCCTATCTTCCCCTAAACCGTGGAGTACATCCCCTATCTCCTCCAACACAACACAATGCATATAAACAACAATTATATACATCACAATCAACACAATTAATTATCCAAATTAATCAATCAATGCAATTAGGGCATCCCCCATAATTAACATCACAACCCTTAGGTTCCAATTCCACTAATGTTTCAACATTAATTCCATGTTTATATACCAAACATGCTTCTAGGTTTATCATAGATAAAAACCCCCAACTTTTGTAAAATTACACAATGGCCCAAAGTTTCCCAAAATTACACAACAACTTCCAACATATCAAAATGCTAAAATTTAAAGACAAAACTCATAAAGAGGAGTAGGATATCCCTACCTCAAAAGATGAGTTCCAAAGGAGATGATGCCCAACACCCAACTTGCTCCAAAACCAAATTTGTTCCGATCAAAACGAAGCCCAAGTCACCCTCTATCTTTTTAACAAAGGCCTTAGGGTAGGAAATCACCCTAGGTAGATCAAATCTTAGAGAGAAGTAAGGTTTTTGAGTGAGAAGCTCTGAAAATGGCGTTTTGAGTAAAGTAAGAGAGAGAAGATAAGTCAAAAAGTGATTTAAAATGCCCAGTCTCACTCAGTTATACGATAGGTCCGCTCGAGCGTAAGACACTCCGCTCGAGCGTAAAGACACAAAACACATGGTCCGCTCGAGCGCAACATTGTCCGCTCGAGCGCCAAGACACAGACACAAAGTTCTTCCGCTCGAGCGCAGATACCAGTCCGCTCGAGCTCAGGTCTCCCCCTCCCAGAACTCTCACCAAAAATACACTGTACGCTCGAGCTCAACATCCCCGCTCGAGCGCAACCAGCTCGAGCTCACCAAACCCGCTCGAGCGCAGAAACCACACTTGCAGAAGTTTTGCAGGTGCACGAAATACTGAACGTATGCATTCTCAGCTCGAGCGCCAAAATCCCCGCTCGAGCGCACAAGCAACAACAACCTCTCCGCTCGAGCGTGAACATCTCCGCTCGAGCGGACCAACCAAAACCTGGGCAACTAGAATTTGTTCCTAGGCTCAACCAACCTGTAACAAACCTGCCCAACACATCCTATAACTCAAATACAAAGCAAGAAAGGATGTAAACAAGACAATACTCAACTACCAACGTCCACGGACACATGTCCGGATTACTGTACAACAAGGGGTAAACCCGGGATCGCTATAACTACACTCAGTACGCACTTATTTTTGGGACCGCTTGATTCAACATACAGAAGTGCAACATTGGACGTTAATCAGGAAGCATACAGTAGCAAGCACGCATCTTTGCGGTCTTTCCCTTATTATTCTATTAAGCCGGTGTCAGCCTTTAAGGTACATCCTACCCTAATCTTGAGTGTTGAACCATAGGTTCGGCACAAGAGGAATCTTTCTTAGACTCAATTCACTGTTAGTTTGTAAACCGTAGGTGGGTGCAAACTACTAGAGGCCTGTCTAGGAGGTTAGTCAAAATAGAGAACCTAGAACACCTAGGTGAATCAGACCCAGAGATCACGGCCAACAACACCAGTCACCGAGGCACCAGGAACCCTCTCTATGATGGGGACAATGAAGAGTCCACTGGCTTTAACCACCAGCTGAACCCTACAGCCCCGGCAAATTAGCAACTTTCTAACAAGGCAGTTAGCCGTCAACTAGCTGAGATTGCCCGGATGCTAGCACAATTGACCTTGCAGGTAGGGCTGCACCTGCTGCTCAAGGAACAAACCCTCCATCTAGCACCCCGACTCAGGGGACAGATCCACAACCACAAAGCCAACCAAGAGTAGCAGATGCTATACCTTTAGACCCAGTACCTTCTCCAGTTCAGAATCAGCCCGCAATTCCTGAACCTGTAGATCACTACGAGGAAGAGATCCGAAGAAAGAATCCTGCAGTACCGATAGTGTCCTTGGCTCCCACTCCCATGAATCAGATAGTGCCATACGTCCCACCACAGCCGTCCGAGCCTCTAATGGAGAAGACCAGTCGCCTTGAACGGGCAGTTAATAAGTTAAGTGGGACAAGTATGATGTTGTAGATCTTGAGAATCTCTCTCTATAGCCCAAAGTCAGGCTTCCGTACAGTTTTAAGTGGCCATAGATAGATAAGTATAACGGAACCGGATGCATAACAAAATAGGATAAAAAGAGGCTTACCTCGGAGCTTAAAAAGGTAGGATGTATGTTGAAACTCTACAGCCCATGGGAATCGATAATGAGCTACTTGTCCAACTATTCCAACGCAGTTTGACCAGACCCGCGCTGACTTGGTTGATAAACACTGACCCAAATACCATTCGCACATGGCCAGATCTGGCTAACGCCTTTGTGACGTACTATGCATACAACACAGATACTCAGTTATCAAGGCGTAAGCTAGAACTCGTTAAGCAAGGAAAAGGAAAGGGGAACCAAAACATCGGTGTTTGGCATCCGTATATGGTATATAAAAATTCCCCTCATTTTTCTAGAGTGCCAATGATAGGAGGTACCGGTTCCAACAAAGGTGTATGGATGAAAATAGAATAACACCTTCGCTAGTTTGATCTCTTAAATTAAGGTTTCCAATTGGATTGGTTATAAGTCTACCATACTCTACCATACTGTATCGAAAAGAATGCATGTTGATCCGGACATTGAGAAGGAAGGAAATTCTTTCCTAATCCGGTGTCAACACTTGACTGACCGGAGGACCTACCTAGGGTACGGTGCCCAAACACGATTTCTGTCTTTCTACCAGGGCCCTCTCTTTTGCAATTTCATCCACAGAACCAAGAACTGATGGAATTGTTGATGTCACCGCATCGAGAAAGAAAGAAAAGTGGAATGAATGATTTGAAAAAGAGAGATAGGTCTAGCCAAGGATTGAGTCCTTTTCTTTTGGATCTGCTACTCAACCCGTATTCTGTTACAGGTTTGCCTAGCGCTTCCATCGATAGCTTATACTTGCGGACTTTGAAGCCAATTGCCATCCTCCAGCATCTCGTTTTTCGATTTCTGATTCATATGCATCTCAAGACCGACCAAGCAAGGGTTAACATTGTGTAGTCGGAATAGAGTTGTCGGTAACCTTTGGCTAATAGCTAGCCTAAGACAAGAGGCAATAAAGCAGAGCCAGCGAAGGGGAAATAAGGAAATCCAATTTTGGTATGCTTTGTAAATTCAAGAATTTTGTGCCACAAGGCATGATCAATTGCTTAGTTTCCGATTTTACTCGTAAGGAGAAGCTCAACCTTATATCAACGCAAGAGGCACAGGGACAGGTACAGGAGGAACAAACACAGAAGAAAGCTTCTAAACAAAGGCATTCTTCTGTTAGGAGATTCCTCTCGCTTACATTAAACCATGCCGAAAAGAGAGAGAATATCAATACGAATGAGATCATTCAAAGGCTTTGGGGTCTATTTGTATGTCATTGTATAGTTCTCGTGAAAGAACTACACAAGGCGGATGGCTACCACTTTCATGTTGGCATACTTAACTCTGCAGCATAGAGGTATTCCCTAGTTAAGAATGTGAGGAGAGCTTTTCTTGAATGGGATGAATATGCATGTAATATTCAAATGCATCATAGAGCGTGGTCACCTATTTTTACTTATCTCACGAAATAGGATCCAAATCCAATCGTGGTTGGGGATCACTCGAAGGAGCAAATCCTTAATCTAGCTAAAAACTACCGGGACCATCGCATGCGCAAAGCAGAACCAAAAGAAGGTTCAAATGAAATAAAAATCCTGGAACGATTGGATTGGTGAAAAACCACGAGTGGTACGATGCTTATGACGACCCTATATTAAGAAAAGTCATGCTAAAGAAACTCTTTCGCTTGAAAGAAGCTTTTCAAGATAAAAAAAACAAAAAGAAAGAGGGGGAGGTAACGATCTACCAACGGATTCTCAATTATGTAACAGAGCATAGCTTTCCAAAAGAGTATGACATTGAGGATTTACAGGAAAAATACCTCCTACTTGATTGGATTGTGTGTAACCTGTGTTTCGAAAGACCTATTAAGATGAAGCAACTCTTCATATATGGGGCCCCTAACACCTAGAAGACCCTAATTATGTATATGCTCACCAAAGTTATTCATATCTATTTCACCAGTGCCAGGGCGAACGACTTCTCAGGTGCTAACAACTACTATGATCTCTGGCTATACGATGAATTTCATCAACCAGATCAACTCACCTTATCAGCGCAACGACTGCCTATGCTAACACTCTCTTAAAGGTCTTGGATGGACAAGTCTGTAGACTGGATTCCAAATATCAACAGACCTTTAGGAAACATAGGAAGGCTCCCATCATAATGATAGCGAATGAACTCCCGGGGATTATGGAGAAGCACGGACCTTTTAGAGCTAGATTCATTAGGCTACCCTTCTATACCAAAATCCAGAATTTGGAAGAAGGGCGAATCATAGCAACACTACTTGGATGTATCGATAGAAGGATCCAACAATCTCTACTTGCTTATTTAAATCCTACCCCAACTCATCTAAACCTAGAATATAATGATGAGCAAGCCTACCTTTTATTACATAAAGAACCCCACATGGGAAAAGGTGTTTGCTGCACGAGGAATCTTCAATACTACGAAGTCACCAAGCTCTTTGAAAATGAGCCTTGCAGAGAAAT
This sequence comes from Camellia granthamiana, assembly GCA_036172215.1. Lineage (NCBI taxonomy): Eukaryota > Viridiplantae > Streptophyta > Magnoliopsida > Ericales > Theaceae > Camellia > Camellia granthamiana. The sequence continues at coordinate 147,732,874 of CM069909.1, read as the reverse complement.
GTCCTTGGAAGCCAATCAATTTTTCGCATCTTTTGAGGAGACCGAGAATGTTCTTTTAGGGGGAAACCCCCAACAATCCGCTCATCATGCCCTTTTTTTCCCATAGAGAATACGAAGAAGTCCAACCCTTTTGGAAAAAAACAAGGAGCACAAGATGACGCTCATTGACTTTGCTCTTATACCCCTAAAAAAGGAAGAGGCGCAACCAAAAGAAAAGGGGGACTTCTTATCCTTCCAAGATCCGTTCAGGTCAGAGCAGACCCAGTGTAGTAAAATGTTTTTTTTTCGAAGCGGAGATATATACATATACAAGGGGGAATGAGAAAAGGAATTTCAATATAAAAACAATACCTCTATTCAACAAGAAACCAGGTTGTGTAACTATATGCAGATATATAGAAACGCAGTATCAGGATCACGCCAATTGGGCCCTCATAGCTAGGTCGAAAGATGGGGAAGAAAAACCTATATATATCTTTAAAGCAAAACGAGATGAACAAAATCTCTCGTGGGACAAGAACATGCTAAACTCTGAATTAATAAAACACATGGGGAAGAGAAATGATTGGAAACCCGAAGAAACTGGAGGCTGGGAGAGTAAACTGTACAAAATCTCCTTAACAGGAAGAAAAGAGGAGAAACCATGGAGAACCTCGAATTAACATAAACTGCTCCCAGCCCTGCGCTACTTAGACTTGAGAAATTGAATTAACGCTAGAGGTGGATAAATAGGAATATGTCTTGTTCAATCAGGACACTAGAGTTTATTGCAAGCCAAAAACAAGAGAGATTCACCTTGAACTTTCCTACAGATAGGGGAATTGCTTTCAATGGACTTGCTACGTTCATTCCGCTTCACAAAGTTCATCTTTCCATACTTTTTTTCATTCGTTTCGATCAATTCCACATCGCTATGCTTAATATGTAACCCTCTCACAGCGCTCGTCAAACTCGCTCCAAACTACGTCGCTGATGAGAGAGACTAATTGTGCCGTCGATTATTTAGAACTTCGGAAGATATATCTCACTATATGGTAGTTAAAGTTATTAGAGCAGGAGTGAAAAAAAAAAGGGCTACGCCCCGCCTTAGGAAACTAAAAGGTGGGGTTAAAAGCCGGGTACTCGCCCAGAGCATTCAACTGTAAGTCGGGAGAATAAATCGCCGATTGGGTTTGTCAAATCGATTGGCGACTGAGGTTTCTTCCTTTGATCTAGTTCCTATATGGAACATGCTTCAATGCCACCAATTGATAATAGTTGAGTCCCAAGGGATCGACAAGTCCGTGGATTTGCTTTACTTCTTATGCCCCGAATTCTTGTTTTGTGAGTCAATTAATCAAGAGGCTGAACGCTTACTGTCTTTTTGGCTTGATCAAGTCTCAGCTCAAGCTGCCGATGGGCATCCTGAAAGCAAGGAGTTTGTGTATGTTCCTGTGGATAGCATATTCATAGGTAAAGTAAAGAAATCGTTGGATTTGAAATCGAAGTCTTCATCCTCTACATGGCAAGGTGAGAGGTAGGGCTTAAAGGGTTCGTTGAAGCAAAGCACCAAAAAGGGTTCATGAGTTTGTTCTAGGCGAGCAGCTCTTCTTTTAAGGCCGCTGGGAGGAGATCTCGCTCTCAATTCCTCTAGTCTAGTATAGCGATCCCGGGTTTACCCTTGTTGTACAGTGATCCGGACTCGTGTCCGTTGATGTTAGTAGGTGATTATTATCTTGTTTACATCCTTTCCTACTTTGTATTTGAGTTATAGGATGTGTTGGGCAGGTCTGTTACAGGTTGGTTGTGTCTGGGAGCCAAGTGTTGCTATCCAGAATTTTGGGCCTTCGCTCGAGCAAGGGTTTGGTCGCTCGAGCGAGGGGTATGTTTTGTGTCTGGTGGGTCGAGCCAGGATGCCTTCGCTCGAGCGAGCGATTGCGTCTGGTTCAGATGCTGAGAGTTGCATTTTTTGGCTCGAGCGAGCTTTTCTTCGCTCGAGCGATCTGGTTTGTCTTCGCTCGAGCGAGCGTTCCGTCGCTCGAGCGTGCGTCTGGTTGCAGACCTGATGGTTTGCGTTCTTGGCTCGAGTGAGCTTCTAAGTTTTTGGCTCGAGCGAGAGTTTCTGTGTCTGGTTGCTCGAGCGACCAAGTCTTCGCTCGAGCGAGCCTGTTTATATCAGTTAGCAGCAGCCGAGATGAACTTCACTTTTTCAAAACTTTTTCATCTTTAATCCCTAGATCTGAGACCCTCTCTCTCTAGACTTGTCTTCTCTCTAAGAAATCATCTCTTTCTAGTGTGAATCTACCCTAGGTGCTTTGTTAAAAAGATAGAGGGTGACTTGGGCTTCGATTTAATCTGAAAATCTTTGGATTTGGAGCACGTTGGTTGTTGGGTCTTCATCTCCTTTTGAGCTCAAACTTTGAGGTAGGGATATCCTACTCCTCTTTATGGATTTTGTCTTTAAATTTTAGCATTTTGATATGTTGGGTGTTATTGGGTAATTTTGAGAAACTTTGAGCCTTTTGTGTAATTTTACAAGAGTTGGGGTTTTATTTAAAATGAACCTAGAGGCATGTTTGGTATAGAAACATGGAATAAATGTTGAAACATTGATGAAAATGGAACCTTAGGGTTGTTTTGTTAATTATGGGAATTTGCCCCAATTGTTTTAATTAATTAATGCATATAATTAATTAAAGAAAATGAGGAATTGAATTGGAAATGTTGAGATTGGAAGTGTATGGGATTAAAGGGTGTAGTTGATTTATTTATCGCTCACCAAATTGAAATGTTGATTTAATATCCATTGTGCATTTATTTTCTGTTTAGAAATAACTGCTTTGGGCTATCGGTGGAGGATAGTCGTGATTGTTGTAGACAATGCATAATGATTAGGCAAACAAAAACTAATCAATGGAATGTGTCATGGGACTTGACGGTTGATAGAATACATTAAATTTATGTATTGATTGATTGTGTGTAGAACCTTTGTGTTTATATACATGGTGTGTAGAGGAGGAGATGGGGGATGTACTCCGCGGTTTAGGGGAAGATAGGGGATGTACCTTTAAACCGGATAGTGTTGGGAGGAGATAGGGGATGAACTCCGTAGATATAGCTCATATGCTTATCTTTGAGAAATGTAGACACAACTCATATGCGTGTCCAGAGAAGTGCAGATACAGCTCATATGCTTATCTATGGTCGTAAGATATAGTTATTATACTTATCTGTGAGATGTTGATATAGCTAATATGCTTATCTATCGAAATGGAAAATGAAAAGTAACATGGACTTGTGTGTCATGAAATTGGAATGTGATATAAGTGGGTGTATCAGTGTTGACCATCTATCAACTGCTAATCTTTTAGTCATTGTTCATGGTTGGTTTAGTGTATTTCTACTAGGCTGTGGCTCACCCTATATGGGAACATCATTTTCAGGTACAGGTAGCATACCACCTCCAAGGACATAGCTTGGGAGGCTAGAGGCGGGCAGATCTTTTGTTGTCTTTCTTTTGATGTATTACATGTAAATTCAAGCCAAGGGCTTAATGTGTAAATGAGTTAGCACTCTCTTTTTATAACCAAGTGTTAACTTGGAAAGCTGTAAGCCCTTAGGGCATTTGCTTTTGTTGTTAACATGTAATACCTTTTTGTAATGAAACTATGATAAATAGATGAATGTTGGTCTTTTGTATATCAATGCATGCTTATATTGATGGGTTTAATGTTGTTATTTTGAGGGTGTGACAACTTGGTATCAGAGCCAGGTTCGAATACTTTGGGTACGTGGGAAGTGATTAGGATCACAATGGGTTCGTCTCGCTTGATAGAGACTTAGGTGTAGAATCATATGCTATGTGCTTAAATTGATAACAAGCTTATGTGATTGTTTGGGTATGGGATTTAATTTCTAGGATGTTGATTGGATCTTTGGGTTTCTAGGAGTCTTGTTGGAAAAGCACTTGATCAATGTTGTTTCTAACCGGAACTCTAGTAACGCCACGGGACTATCATTGTCCGGAAATGAAATTCGTAAGTGCTTATGTGTCTATGTGCTTACGTGGAATGAATTACAGTTGTCCATGCATTAGGACGCGAGTGTTTAGTTTCGGTACGTTTTTAAATGTGCTAATGTTCGTCGTTTCCTTTATTAGGATGTCAGGACGAGGAAGAGGTGGTAGGTGTGGTAGGCCTAGGCAACAGGAAATGTCTATACTGGATGAGATTCCGACAGTGCAGGAGGGAGTTGGTCAGGCCAATGTGGCCGAGCCAGCGGGTCAGCAGGCTATGAGTGCTTTGCCCCGAGAGATATCGGGAGCTTTGGGTATTCTCAGGGCTGGAAACCAGGCAGTTGAGGCAGGGCCTTTTTTCTTGAAGAGGGAGTTCTTCCGGTCTAACCCGGAGGAGTTTGTCGGGGATCCTAAGGAACCACTGAAGGCAGACGAGTGGTTGGAACAAATGAGTAAGACATTCGAGATGCTTGGCATCGAGGATGGAGCACTGAAAGTGACCTTGGCATCCTTCCAGCTGAAGGGAGATGCGGGTCAATGGTGGAAGTATGAGAAAGTCCGTGTTGGTGGTACTTGGGAGGCATTTGTAAATGCTTTCCAAGAGAGGTTCTTATCTGCAGTTGCTAGGGAGAAGCTGAGAGATCAGTTTAGCCGGCTTAATCAGCAGGGTTTGTCTGTGGCCGAGTTTGGGGCTACGTTTACTAGCTTGTCCAGGTTTGCACCTGAACTCGTGGCGTCCGAGGAGCGCCGTTGTTACGAGTTTGAGCGGAAGTTGAGGCATGGCCTCAAGTTAAGGGTTGGTGGTTCTTATATTCGAGAGTATAGACATTTGGTAGATGCTGCAGCTCATATGGAGCTCTTGATGCAGGAGGAGGATGAGGAGAAGAATAGAGGTTCCAAGAGGAGCCAAGATGGCCAGGGAGATGGCAGGAGACAGAGGAGTTATAACCCTCAGCAGTCTCAGGGTGGTGTGGCTAGGTCGACTTTCCCAGTACCGAGTGCAGGCTCCGGGAGGGGCAATCAGGGGGAGTTCACCTGTTACAAGTGTGGCCAGCCGGGTCACAAGGTTTCGTTTTGCCCGCAGAAGGGCGGAGGTCAGAGAGCTGCATCTTCTTCAGCTAGACCGCAGAGTCAGAGTTCGGGCAGGGGTCAGCCCTTGTCTTGTTGTCAGTGTGGACAGCCTGGGCACCTGAAGAGGTTCTGCCCACAGTTGAGTGCCACTTCAGGGGCGTCTGGTTCTAGACAGACGCAGGGATTTCAGCCAGCTCAGTCTGTGCAGGCCTCGAGGGCCAACCCGGGAGCTTCGTCATCCCAGTCAGTACAGCAGTCTTATGCTCCTAGAGGTGAGCAGGTGGATCAGGGGCCTACAGGGCGCGTGTATGCTGTTACCACGCAGGACCTAGTACCGGCTCCGTCAGTAGTGAGAGGTACCTTTCTGTTTTGCAACTCGGTTGCTAGAGTGTTGATTGATACGGGTGCATCTCATTCTTTTGTATCTACTGCATTTGCATCTGTGTTGGAGTTGGAGTTAGCACTATTAGCATCTCCTATTTGTGTAGTGTCACCTATTGGGGGTGAGTTGATCTTGAAACACGGATGTAGAGGTTGTAATATAGAGGTCGCCGACCATAGGCTTCCGTTTCCATTTGTAGTTATGCCCATGAAGGGCTTTGATGTTATTTTGGGTATGGACTGGTTATCGTCATACCGGGCAGTTATTGATTGCTACCGCCAGAGGGTTACTTGTTGTACCGTGAGCGGGCAGTGTTTCCATTTCTTGGGAGACCGGGTTGGTAGTGTTGTACCACCGGGGTATGATCCGCGAGGGCGGAGTGAGCTTAGTGGTTTACTTGCTAGCTTTGAGAGTGGTGAGTGTGATGAGACCCAGATTGTGTTGCCGAGGGTAGTTTGTGAGTACTCGGACGTCTTTCCCGAGGACCTCGTTAGTTTGCCACCTCACCGGGAGATTGAGTTCTCTATTGATTTAGTGCCCAGCACGGCGCCGATTTCTATGGCACCTTATCGTTTTGCTCCAGCAGAGTTGGTTGAGTTGAAAGTTCAGCTCCAGGAATTACTAGGTAAGGGCTTTATTCGCCCTAGTGTTTCGCCGTGGGGAGCACCGGCCCTCTTTGCTAAGAAGAAAGATGGTGCCTTGAGATTGTGTATCGACTACCGGAAGTTGAATCGGGCTATGGTTAAGAATAAGTACCCTATGCCCCGTATAGATGATTTGTTTGACTAGTTGAAAGGTTCCCGTTGTTTCTCTAAGATAGATTTGAGATCGGGTTACCACCAGTTGAGGGTCAGGGAGGAGGATATTCCGAAGACGGCATTCCGTACGCGGTATGGCCATTATGAGTTTCTGGTAATGCCGTTTGGGCTTACCAACGCACCGGCAGTCTTTATGGACTTGATGAACCGGATCTTCCGGGAATTTTTGGATCGTTTTGTAGTCGTTTTTGTGAACGACATTCTTATCTATTCACCTTCTGAGGAGGAGCACGAGAAACACTTGAGAGTGGTGCTTGAGTTGCTTAGAGCCCATAGGCTATATGCCAAGTTTGGGAAGTGTGAGTTTTGGCTAGGAGAGGTCAAGTTCTTAGGCCATGTGGTTTCGGGGGAAGGGGTGTCTGTTGATACATCCAAGACTGAGGCAGTGCAAGATTGGGCACAGCCTAAGAGTGTGTTCCAGATCCGCAGTTTTCTGGGATTAGCTGGGTATTACCGTCGGTTTGTGAAGGATTTCTCCAGGTTAGCTTCACCGATGACTAGATTGACTCGAAAGGGAGTCAAATTTGTATGGAGTGAGACTTGTGAAAAGTCGTTTCAGGAGCTGAAAGTCATATTGACCACCGCTCCGGTCTTGATTATTCCGGAGAGAGGTTTGGGTTATGCAGTCTATTGTGATGCCTCACGAGAGGGTTTGGGTTGTGTGTTGATGCAAGAGGGGAAAGTGGTAGCTTATGGCTCACGTCAGTTGAAAATTCACGAGAAGAATTACCCCACACATGACCTAGAGTTAGCAGCAGTGATCTTTGCCTTGAAAATCTGGAGGCACTACCTTTATGGTGAGAGATTCGAGGTGTTTTCGGATCATAAGAGTCTGAAATATCTGTTTTCACAGAAAGACTTGAACTTGAGGCAGAGGAGGTGGATGGAGTTTATTGAGGATTATGACTTCGAGTTGCATTATCATCCGGGGAAGGCCAATGTTGTGGCCGATGCCCTTAGCAGGAAATCCGTTAGTGATGTAGCTAGTATAGCCATCAGAGAGTGGGGGATGTTGGGGGCAATTGGTGAGTTTGATTTGCTTCTGGGCGAATCCGTTGAGGCTGCGGCCTTGTTTTCTGTTATTGCACAGCCTACACTTGTGGCTAGAGTGTTAGAGGCACAGAGAGGTGACCTTGAGGTAGAATCCCTCCGAGAGAAGATCTCCAGTGGGAAAGTTGAGAAGGGTCTGACAGTGTATCCCGACCTGAGTGTGAGATACCGAGACCGTTTGTTTGTGCCGGAGTCTTGCCGAGAGGAGGTACTCTGACAGTTTCATCATTCGCGCCTTGCGGTGCATCCGGGAGGTACTAAGATGTATCAGGATTTAGGTCGCCAGTTTTGGTGGCAGGGTATGAAGAGAGATGTGGCAGCTTTCGTGTCTAAGTGCCTTACTTGTCAGCAAGTGAAGGCCAAGCATCAGAGGCCAGCGGGTTTGTTGCAACCCTTGCCTATTGCCGAGTGGAAGTGGGAACATGTCACTATGGACTTCGTTGTAGGTCTTCCGAGGACTCAGCGGGGTAGTGATGCTATTTGGGTGGTTGTAGACCGGTTGACTAAGTCGGCGCACTTCATTCCCATGCGCGTGAGAGATTCGGTAGATCATCTTGCCGACTTGTATATTCGGGACATAGTGAGGTTGCACGGGGTCCCAGTGACGATTGTCTCAGATAGAGACCCTCGTTTTACTGCCAGGTTGTGGCAGAGTTTGCAGAGTGCCTTGGGTACTAAGTTGACCTTTAGTACAGCTTATCATCCTCAAACAGACGGGCAGTCCGAGCGTACTATTCAGATCCTTGAGGATATGCTTCGGGGTTGTGTCCTTGACTTCAGTGGGACGTGGGAGAGGCACTTGCCCTTGGTAGAGTTTGCCTACAACAACAGTTTTCAGTCTAGCATCGGTATGGCACCGTTTGAGGCCTTGTATGGCCGACCGTGTAGGTCTCCAGTTTGTTGGGCCGAGGTGGGTGATGCACCTTTGTTGGGTCCGGAGTTGGTTAGGGAGACGATGGAGAAAGTTGAGCTTATCCGTAGGAGGCTTGTTATAGCCCAGAGTCGTCAGAAGTCTTATGCTGACCGTAGGAGGAGGCCGTTGGCATTTGAGATGGGTGATCATGTCTTTCTGAAGATATCGCCTAGGCGAGGTTTGATGAGGTTTGGGAAGAGTGGGAAGTTATCCCCTCGGTTTATTGGTCCTTTCGAGATCCTTGAGAGGATTGGTGAGGTTGCTTATCGCTTGGCTTTGCCGCCGCAGTTGTCCGGAGTGCATGACGTGTTTCATGTGAGTATGCTTCAGAAGTATGAGCCGGATCCATCACATGTGTTGGATTGGACCGACTTAGAGGTAGATGAGGATGCCTCGTATGAGGAGAGACCGGTTCGGGTCTTGGATAGGCGGGATCAAGTCCTGCGTGGCAAGACCATTCCCTTGGTAAAGATTTTGTGGAAACATCACGGAGTGGAGGAGGCCACTTGGGAACGTGAGTTGGAGGTCCGGGAGAAATATCCGGACCTATTTGTGGACATTTGAACATATGTTATATATATTGTGGTATTGTTGAACTTTAAGACCGTTAAATATGTCTTCAGTTGTGAAACATGGCGCATGTTTTGGTTAATGATAGTAGTTGGAAACTTACCTCAAATGGAAGTTTGTATAACATTGCATATGTTGAATATATAGTGGAACTGGAAATGTATCATGATTATTGCTTATGATATGAATTGTGAACCATGTCTGTTGGAAATGGTTGAAATGGAAAGAAAATGCATGTTGAAACATATGTATTATGAAATGCCTCTTGATAAGGGATGGGATGACCGGTAATGGGTCGAGTTGTTGAATGTTGTGATATAACATTGTTTAAAATGGAGGAAAACCTGTTTTCGAAAAACTTGCACTTAATTTCGGGGACGAAATTCTTTAAGGGGGGAAGGTTATAGCGATCCCGGGTTTACCCTTGTTGTACAGTGATCCGGACTCGTGTCCGTTGATGTTAGTAGGTGTAGACACCCCATTTTTGACCGCCCTTAAGACTTGGGCGTTACTGATGGTTTGCTCGGTGATGAAAGGTGTGCAGGGCAAAGGTTCAATTTCTTTGGCAAAGAGAGGGACAAATCTCAACTTCACACCCCATTTTGGACCAAAATTGTTTTGGATGGTTTTTAGACCTTAAAACCCTCTCTTTCAAAACATTTTTGAAATAAAATTCCTACGATGTTTCGACGCTCGCATTTCGGTAAATGTTGCGCTTTTCGGTAAACCGAGCAAGGACAAAGTGGAGATGAATGAAAGAGAGATGAAATATTTGAAAAATCTTTCAAAACACCTTACTTAGGGGTTTGAAGTTGAAGAAAAGAGGAGAAGAGGGAAGAAACCAAGTTGGAGAAGAAGATAGGCAAGAATCGCTAAGAGAGGGATGAGCAGTCCTCGCTAAATCAAGCTTATTTGTCTATATACTTGGAGTTAAGTTATGAGGCTACCACCATTGGAAAGAAGACTTCCGGGGCTTCATTTTTCATACAAGAATCTCTTAAACCCGAGTCCGGATGGCGGAGATATGATTGGTTGAAGTTGGGCATCATCCCGGTTGGACTGAAACTGAGCAACCTTCACCAAAACAAGCATAACTTTCTCCACAGGAGGAATTTTAATGCAAGGTTTGCAGCATTGGAAAGCTTACTTCCGGGCTTCAATTTTGACACAAGAATGACCTAAAAAGGAGTTCATATGAAGAAGTTATGCCCGCTTGAAGTTGGACCTGCAGAGCAGATTTTTCCTGCCGACCGGCCAAATAGAGTGCCGACCGGCCAGAAAAGAGTGCTGACCGACCATTTTTGCTAGCCGACGACCTTCCGGTGTATTCTACAGACTGAATGGATGCCAGCTGTGTCAGCTGGAGGGCACAGACTGGATCCTTCATACACGTGTATGGAGGATCTTGGCTCTTGGTTTTGAAGCTTCTAAGAGAAGTCTTACTCCCTTGGCTCTATAAAGCAAGCCCTCCTCTTCCATAATTAGGGTTCTGAAATTCCAGAGGAGACATACACTCTCCCCCCTTGTATCTCTCCATTTTAACCTCAAAGTATAAGGTTCTTGGCTCCATTTCTTCATCAACCCATAGCACAACACCTCCAACATCCATTCCAGCACATTGGAGGTCATTTGCAGAGCTTAGGAGCACCTAAACTTGGTCCAAGAGGTGCTGGTTTGCTGGTCTTCAAGGGTAAGTCCTCCTCTTCCCTTTTCTAGCCTATTCTTGCATCATATCTAAGCCGTAGTTGCTTACATCTTTGGGCTCCGACCCTAACTTAAAATAGTCTTATTTTGAGGTCCTATTCATGTTTGATTGAGGACCTCTTGCTGTTTGAGGACAGTAGCATGCACTTCCTTCAATAGCTCTCTTGATGCCATTTTTCTTGCATAGTATATTTGGCTGGTGTGTAATCTGTTTTGAGGCATAATGTAAACTGTAAGTGAGCTTATTTTGAGCCCCTCTCCAACATTGGAGGAGGGCTCATTACTGTTTGGATACTCCGTGTGCTACTTGCTTTGAAATCCATGTGGTAGTCTTATTTTTGCATGATTTATTAGCCTAGTTTGCTTCTGTTTTTGTGGCTTGGTCCGAACTGAAAGTGGCCATATTTTGACCCCCTTGTTATGTTTCATTAAGGGTCCATAGCTGTTTGAGGAATCCCTTGTATACTTCATGTTATGGCTCTCTTGTGGCCTTAATCTTGCATGATATTTTGAGCATATTTATATACTATTTTGGGGCTGGTGTTTAACTGAAAATGTGCTTGTTTTGGGGCTGCCTTGCATCTGTCTCCACACTTCATGTCCACATTATGCATGTTTGACATAGCCATAGGTCGTTTCGTGTGCTTAATATCGCATTTCGGGACCATTTCCTTGCATCGGGTGTCATGTTTGCGTATTTCGGGGCTGTTTTGCATCACTTTTAGCTACTGAAATTTGCATTGTTTGTATACCATGATCCATGCTTTGCCATGCCTTGTTAGGGTGGCATTCGTGCCTTAGGTGTGCACGCATTTCGAATGTCTCATTTTCATCTCATGGCCACTGTTTTGGACCTAGTAGAGAGCTGTCCAAGTTAGTGTAAGACCATCCTTTGCATGTTGATGCATGCTCACCTTGTGTGTTGTTGCATACTTGTGTGTTGTTGCATGTTTAGGTTGCCTAACATGATGCGTGCCTTGCACACTTGCATGCTTAGATCACATCTTGTATGCTTGTCACTCCCATTGTCATTCCATATCTTGCATACTTGCTCGCTTAGGTTGTGTGCCTAACATGTATTGTGCATTACTCGCTTGCATGCCCATGTTGCATACTTAGTTAACATGCCTAGGTTGCATTGCATGAGCATACATGCCTTGCCTCTTGAATTGAGTATGATAGAGGTTGGGTTTCACTTGTTTGTTTGATGTGCATTTCATTTGATATCAAAGTTGCTAACTTGGCTTTTGGGCCATCATGCGTTGAAATGCGTAATTGATGGCCCGGGGGTCGAGGGTCATGCTCCCTTGAGTCCATTGCATGATAGGGAGTGTGTCCGTGCACACATTTGCTTAAAATTCCATACCATGCACTGCTGGTCTGCTGTTGCTGTCAAAGCTGTCTTCTGCAGGAATTATTTGCCGACCGGCAGTATAGAGTGCCGACCGGCACTGTATTTATTGCCGACAAACTCCTTAGCAGCCGATGGATATTGAACACGGCCGGTGGACATTCTATTCAGCCGATGATGATCCTCAGTGTGCAGAGAGCATGTTCTGAGACTTTGGCAGTTTTCCAGAGAAGCAGGGCAGTAAAAGCAGAGCCAACAGTGGTATGGTACGGGTTTCCCGGGCAAGACGGGCTCGAGCATGCATCATCACACGCATCCCGAGGCGGGGGCCGCGGCCATCTCTTCTTTGCATTTAATTTAATTAGATTAGAGGTTTTGTAATAAGTAATTCAGTATTATTTATTCGGCCTGTATATTCTTTTGGTCCCTCCGAGTGAGGGTGTATCTGTAATAAGTGTGTGTGTGTGGTGTGCATGTCTTCCAACCTCCACTTCTTTCTTCCCTTTTATTTACCTGCTTATGATGGTAGATTAGGGCACGTTTATTTTAGCATACCTTATGCAATGCATGCGTGCATCCATGCATTTGTTTACATGCATCGGGCTCGGTACATCACGCTAACTGCATTGTATTCCAATTTCCAAATTGAATACGTGCTATTTGTAGCATTTCACATGCCATGCTTAGGATAGCCGAGCCTGTCTAGATTGCATCTTTGCATGTGTTGCATTAGCCATTTTTAACATGAACTAGGATCATGCATATGATTACTAACTGGTTTCTGTTTTGGCTTGGAGTACTAGGTAAGCTTTTATGCTTTAGCATATCGCATGCGTGTGAGTGTTGTCATAATAGCATGATTACCATGAGGCTAGCTGCTTATGTGATATAACTGCTTGAATGCCTGTGGGTGGAGGTTGGATTACTTGAGTTGGAAAAACTCGTTGAAATCCGTGTTTTAGCCTACTTGCGAGTAGCAAATTCCAAAGCGTTTTCAAAACCAACAGATATGCAATGCCTGTTTCCAAATTAGGCGATCTAGTCTATACTTGTTTGCTGTGCGCATAACATAGTAATTCTAGGCTAATAACTGGAATAAGAACGCATAAAGTTTTCAAACCCGGATATCACGGTTAGTAGAGGCCGGTCTTCGGACCGGGCGAAAGGGGGTGCTCATAGCTGACCTTCCCCGATCGTACCCAAGCTCCCGAGCCAAGACCACTTTAGTGATGACGGACACGTGGCCTTCGGCACCGAGTCAGGGTTTCCTAAATTTTCCCATTTTAAAATATTTAGGTGGCGACTCTGTATCTGGCAAAGCAGTCCATGTTTGGCACTCCTTTTTCAAAAAATCTGTTTTTCTCAAAACGATTTGCCGGATTTGGACTCTTTGGTTCAAGATTAAGAACCGTGACAATTTGAGTCCGAACTGTAGTAAACCCAAATGAACAGAACGGGAGTCATCCTCCCGGGGCGTTCGGGGACGTCTACAGTAGGTGATTATTATCTTGTTTACATCCTTTCCTACTTTGTATTTGAGTTATAGGATGTGTTGGGCAGGTCTGTTACAGGTTGGTTGTGTCTGGGAGCCAAGTGTTGCTGTCCAGAATTTTGGGCCTTCGCTCGAGCGAGGGTTTGGTTGCTCGAGCGAGGGGGTATGTTTTGTGTCTGGTGGGTCGAGCCAGGATGCCTTCGCTCGAGCGAGCGATTGCGTCTGGTTCAGATGCTGAGAGTTGCATTTTTTGGCTCGAGCGAGCTTTTCTTCGCTCGAGCGATCTGGTTTGTCTTCGCTCGAGCAAACGTCCCGTCGCTCGAGCGTGCGTCTGGTTGCAGACCTGATGGTTTGCGTTCTTGGCTCGAGCGAGCTTTTCTCCGCTCGAGCGAGCTTCTAAATTTTTGGCTCGAGCGAGAGTTTCTGTGTCTGGTCGCTCGAGCGACCAAGTCTTCGCTCGAGCGAGCCTGTTTATATCAGTTAGCAGCAGCCGAGATGAACTTCACTTTTTCAAAACTTTTTCATCTTTAATCCCTAGATCTGAGACCCTCTCTCTCTAGACTTGTCTTCTCTCTAAGAAATCATCTCTTTCTAGTGTGAATCTACCCTAGGTGCTTTGTTAAAAAGATAGAGGGTGACTTGGGCTTCGATTTAATCTGAAAATCTTTGGATTTGGAGCACGTTGGTTGTTGGGTCTTCATCTCCTTTTGAGCTCAAACTTTGAGGTAGGGATATCCTACTCCTCTTTATGGATTTTGTCTTTAAATTTTAGCATTTTGATATGTTGGGTGTTATTGGGTAATTTTGAGAAACTTTGGGCCTTTTGTGTAATTTTACAAGAGTTGGGGTTTTATTTAAAATGAACCTAGAGGCATGTTTGGTATAGAAACATGGAATAAATGTTGAAACATTGATGAAAATGGAACCTTAGGGTTGTTTTGTTAATTATGGGAATTTGCCCCAATTGTTTTAATTAATTAATGCATATAATTAATTAAAGAAAATGAGGAATTGAATTGGAAATGTTGAGATTGGAAGTGTATGGGATTAAAGGGTGTAGTTGATTTATTTATCGCTCACCAAATTGAAATGTTGATTTAATATCCATTGTGCATTTATTTTCTGTTTAGAAATAACTGCTTTGGGCTATCGGTGGAGGATAGTCGTGATTGTTGTAGACAATGCATAATGATTAGGCAAACAAAAACTAATCAATGGAATGTGTCATGGGACTTGACGGTTGATAGAATACATTAAATTTATGTATTGATTGATTGTGTGTAGAACCTTTGTGTTTATATACATGGTGTGTAGAGGAAGAGATGGGGGATGTACTCCGCGGTTTAGGGGAAGATAGGGGATGTACCTTTAAACCGGATAGTGTTGGGAGGAGATAGGGGATGAACTTCGTAGATATAGCTCATATGCTTATCTTTGAGAAATGTAGACACAGCTCATATGCGTGTCCAGAGAAGTGCAGATACAGCTCATATGCTTATCTATGGTCGTAAGATATAGTTATTATACTTATCTGTGAGATGTTGATATAGCTAATATGCTTATCTATCGAAATGGAAAATGAAAAGTAACATGGACTTGTGTGTCATGAAATTGGAATGTGATATAAGTGGGTGTATCAGTGTTGACCATCTATCAACTGCTAATCTTTTAGTCATTGTTCATGGTTGGTTTAGTGTATTTCTACTGGGTTGTGGCTCACCTTATATGGAAACATCATTTTCAGGTACAGGTAGCATGCCACCTCCAAGGACATAGCTTGGGAGGCTAGAGGCGGGCAGATCTTTTGTTGTCTTTCTTTTGATGTATTACATGTAAATTCAAGCCAAGGGCTTAATATGTAAATGAGTTAGCACTCTTTTTTTGTAACCAAGTGTTAACTTGGAAAGCTGTAAGCCCTTAGGGCATTTGCTTTTGTTGTTAACATGTAATACCTTTTTGTAATGAAACTATGATAAATAGATAAATGTTGGTCTTTTGTATATCAATGCATGCTTATATTGATGGGTTTAATGTTGTTATTTTGAGGGTGTGACACTAGGCTCGCCCCTTACTCCGTTTTTTCATCTTTCTTCTGTGCTCTGAGCGCTTCCCCAGTCCGAGTTTATGGTACTACTTCACGATAACAAGAAGGTGAGGCGACTAGGACGCAACTCTAATCTAAGGACCTCATTTCCCTTCTTCCCTTAGGTGATTCTCTAGCGGCAGATAATTATCGACCGGTACCATCCCTGCCTATAGAGTTACTTAGGAAAAACTAGGGTTTACGTCCTATGTTGCGCACTTAATAAAATCAATCAAGAATAACGGCACATAAATGCAAAAATAAAATTTTAAATTATTAGTCGGTCTTTTGAGAAGGATAGGCTGGCGCCCAAGCAAGAGAGGTAGAAACTCCTTTCTCTTGACTTTCTACACTGATTTGGGTACGCAGGATAGCGAATCCAACAAAGCCAAATATGCTTTCATATCAAAGTGTCAAGGAAGCGAGAAGGCTAGCTAGACGGCTACGATTATGAGAGGAAGTGTGCTTAAATTTGAGGTTTACTAATACGAAATCGACGTTCTCGAGGCCAGTCAGGTGATCTAAACGATTGTTGAAATGCCAAGAACGAGGCTTTTGGCTATAGAAAGATGGCCTTCAATTCAATGTTTCGAGTGAGGCCTTCATGATCTGATCAACAATTCAATTTGGTTTTGTTCCTCGGATCGGATAATCAAACCTGAAAGGGAAGCGCCCCTCTTCCCTTCCATGGTTGTGAGTTGCTGGCTCATGCAAGACTTGAATCCAATGAAGAAAATGTGGGTTCTAGAGGCCCAGATAAGGCATGTAATTCAGGCTCATAAGGTGGTGGTAACCATCAAGCATCGAAGAGAGATCAATCAGTAAAGAACATGGCCTTAAATTGCATCTTGATCAAAGAGCCCAATGGTGGAAGTTGAAGATGAGAATGTAAAGGACTCGAATTAGCTCAACAAAAGGTTTGGGTAGAAAGCTCAAACAGCACATAAAACAACACATAATGTTCAAGTAATGTGCTGCAAGATGTGCTGCTACTCGATCCCACTATCCGCCGGAAGGCAGATGATTCAAAGGATAAAAAAGGAGAAACCAGACGATCCCCTCATAATAGCCCAGACGATTGCCTACCAATTGCGTCTAATCAATGAGAGTGAGGATGCTATCCGCCGATTCATCTATCCGCCGATACCATTAGTAGCCCTTTTTCTTCTCCGATCCTAGCCTATCCGCCTCATCTGCGAGGGCCTTCTTCCTCTTTCACCCTTTTCTCTTTCATTTCGAATTCGTCCTTCCGTTGGATTGAGTAAGACAGAAAGACGTGATCTTGCAATGGAGGACTGTCAATTATCAGGCCATTTTCCTTTATCATTTGACAAGATATTGCATCACCCCCTCTTATCATCATAATGACATGCCAAAAAATGTAGAAAAATGGGAAAATCAACTAAAGACCTCTAAACATAGGAAGCTTGCCTTCACGCCTACACCCTTAGCCAAGTCATCATTCCTCCGACTCTAACTACTACAGCAAAGATTCTACCCCCCTCTCATGAATCAATTTGATGGATCGTACCTTCCTCTTTTGGAAGTTGGAACTCCCTCCAACCGGTGACTCTGGTTTACCATTATGATTATTTCCCGTTATTTCCTCCTCCCTATTATTTGATTAGTGATTAGCTACTACTTTACCCTCTAATTAGTATGTTAAGGTTGTTTCTGAGCTATTTCTTAAGTATGGGACTTCAGTCTGGCACTACGTCCTAACCTAATATAGCTTACTCTATGCCTAAGAGCACGGACCACAGAAACAACTACCGGAATTTAAACTAATCATTCTGACTAGAAGCTTCAACTTGAACATTGCCAAATAGGTAGCCCCCACACGTAATAGAACTTGGATTTCGTTCTTCGAACTTACCGGCATTAACCAACTTAGATAGTCATTCCTTCTTTGACATTATGTGTACTTCTCAAATGACGATGAAAGGGAAAGCTATAGTGGATCTACTCTACTGGCCGAGTACCCAGTCGAGTCCTCGACTGACCTATTTTGGTAGAGCTATTCGACTAAAAGAGGGGTTAATAAATCCAAGATAAAGGAAAAGAGAGATGGAGGGATGCCTCCTTTAGATAGGGCTTCTTTCTCCGAGGGAGCTACTTTGTTCCAAAGAAAAAGCTGCCCTACTTCTTACAGGCTTAAAGGCCCTCACTAGCTTGGTTGTACAAGGAGGGGGCTACTACGCTCACCGCGCACTTGCATTACCACCTGAGCTTTGCTACCGCTTTTTGGGATGACTAGACAGATATGTTTTTTGAAGATAGCCTGTTCGGACCGGTTACTGACTCAGTAGCTCTCCATTCCTTAGATGCCTTCAGTGACCCTGTCTTTACTGCATAAGAAATGAATGCCTGAGGCAGTTATTTACTACACGCAAGCTACAAGCATTAACAATGGTTTCGTTTAACCCTCTCTGTTCTATTTTTACGAGCGAATAGGACTGCAAGGAATAGTAAATTCGTCAAACCACTCTGCGATTTCCTCCCTCTGATCAGCTGGACCTATATTAGCCTAAGAACTCCAGGTACCTTTTCCCCTTTTCCATCCGCTTGTGGAAGGGCTACTCTTGAAAGGCTGACTTTAAAAGTCTATTCTGGAAAATAGCCCTTAACTCCCCGTAACGCAACTAACCGTTTTATCTACGACCTACCGAGCACTGAGCCTTGAGCCGAAAGAATAGATTCTGTTCTCTAGGAGCGCATTATCTTTTTCTTCCACTTGACTTGAAAGAAGGGTTTTTTCTACTCGTTTACTGAACGAATCACTTGACTAACGGTAACGGGCTCTACTAACTGACTTCACTTTTGAGCGTACCCAACTAGTCTTTTTCCCGAAAGAGATAGATGGAACTAAACCTGTACTAGCTCTAACGTCTTTCTCTGGTCCTTGCTCTGATCGACTTGCTGGAAGTCTCGATTCCCTTCTTTGAACTGCCGGAAGCACTGATCTCAACAAATCTCCATCTGCACAGCCAAAAGCTTGCTTTAAGGAACCTACGAAAAAAGAGTTTCCTCACGAAACTAGTTACCGTAATTGCACTCCCGATTTAGTCTTTCTGATCCCTTTCCCCGTAAGCTACGTTGGCCTGTTCCTCAAGTGTGGGTATTCGGATCTGTCTCCTAGCTCTAGTTTAAGGTCCGTTTAGTACTTAGACGATGAGGCAGGCTCTTTCCCTGCTCCTCCCTGCATTTTTTGAACCATTACTACAGCCCATACTTTGGAGGACCAATGCTCAACTCATGCTTAAAAGTGGTTCTCCGCATGTACTCTATGACGAAAAGGCTAAGCACCGAATTGGATGGAGGGGAAGGTGTGTAAAGAGGCATACTGGCTTCATAGGAAGCTAACAAAGGTACAGAAAAGACCCAGGTAGAATGAAGGAGATTTATCTGAAGAATCCCGCCCAACCTTAGTAGGTTCAAGTGAAAGAGATGAAGCAACTGTAGCCGAGTAATCTCCTTTTGCCGAAGTGTAAGGATATGAAAGACAGCTCGTTTCCTCCGTCGATCTAGTTTCATCATAAGCTGTGGATTCTGAGTTTGATT
Organism: Camellia granthamiana; assembly: GCA_036172215.1. NCBI lineage: Eukaryota > Viridiplantae > Streptophyta > Magnoliopsida > Ericales > Theaceae > Camellia > Camellia granthamiana. The sequence continues at coordinate 147,713,885 of CM069909.1, read as the reverse complement.
TTGTTACTTACGAGTTCGACATGGCTAACATTGCTGAGCGTCTGGACCGATCCCAAGATAGGGAGATGAGTTAGGACCACATCAGCATAGAGCCTCCTTCACTCATTCAAGTCAAGCCGAAAAGTACTGCTCAAACAAAGCTAATGGCTTTCAAGGCAAAGGAGACGTACTATAAGAGATAGAGAACTGCTGCCCGTGGTTTTTATCCCTCACTCCTGAACTGGCGCACTCCGGCAAGAAGGAACTAACGAGAAGTAGGAAAGGTCACACCACTCTTCTGACTAAAGAAAGGGGCTATTTCAGTTCATCTGTTTGCTCGTTGAAAGAGACTGCTTCAACAAAGCCGTATCTAGCTGGGCCATAGTTTGCTGATTCGGAGGATAAGTCCTGAGGGGTAGGGAATTTCATCATATAGGACCAGCATCGGGAATGTTGCTGCCTCTGTACCACCTTCATAGTCAACAACTAGATCCACTGATGTAAACTCAGCATCTATGGAATATCCTATCTCTTCCTCTAATTCAGTAGTGCGCTTTGAAGCCTACTGATTTCTCTCTTAGCCAAAGAAATTCATTTCCAGAGGAGCAGCAAACAGAATAAAAGCAAGATACGGCTTATCAGCATAGTTATTGATCTCCTGAATATTCGGTTAAATCCCCTGGCTATTAAACTGAGCTATCCTCACCTACTGACTGGAAAGCACGAAACCTGATAGAAAAGTAGGCAATGGCAAGTTAAGCCGTAGTTTGGCTACGTGCTAACTAAGGCCCCCCTGACTACACTACTTCTCTTCGGCCAAGCAAGATCGGATATACATCCCCGTTTATAAGGGTATGACATGTAAGTGGTCTAGTCACTACCGAAAGCACCCCCTTCACATGAAAAAGAGAAAGAGGCGGAGCGACGGCTTTGAGGGAGGTATTGCCTTAACTCTCTTTTTGGACCTACTCATCGAAAGATGCCCAAGCTCTTTGATAGAAGAAGCTTCAAATGCGCAGTTAGGAAAAAAAAAGGCTGTTTGCAAGAATAGGCTCCGGGACTTCATCAAAAGGAATGATTGGACAAAGAGAAGAAGGGCAACTAGTCTTCCTATCTCGATCAAAGCCCCGGTTGAAGAAGTGGGAGGACCTAGCCTGGTTGACCCACGGAGCGCTAAGAAGCAAGGACCGACAGCCTATGATGCACAAGAAAGGGCTATGCAAATAGGAAAAATAGTGTTAGTTGTTCGTGGGACTAATTTCGTTCTCATGGCACAGGCTTATTCATACTATACTAGTGGCAAGAGTCACTGACCGAGTGTCGCAGTAATACCGACAGAGAGAGCTTCCACCAAGGAAAGCTCAATCCCAGCAATCTCATCTATTGCTATGGATTCTCAAACAAGAGAAGAGGACTGACCGGATACCCTTACTCCCTATAAGGAAAAAGAGCAACCTATGCTATAAGGAAGAGAAGAAAAGAGGTTTACCTTTCTTCGGGTAAGAAAGAGAGAGTGGATAGTTGACTTAAGATGAGAAGTAGTCCCTGACTTCTAAGTCTTATATCAACTATCTGTTAGCGGAGGAAGAGAAAGTAGAGTGAGACTGTATGGACTCGACGTATAAGATAAGTGAGGCATAATCGAATTCTATTCTGTCTCGGTCTCGAGCGAGGAATGTACTCTTTGTGGCCTTCTCTCTCTCCGTTGGTTAGCTAGTGTCATTTTCCTTCAGCTTCATACCCTTCCACAACACAACAAATAAAGAAAGTGGCAATGGTTGAAGGGCCAAGTATGCCTCATCTCATTTAGCAAGACCAATAGACACGCAGAGGTACTCTCTATCCAGCTATCCAGGAAAGGATTATAGAAGGGGCAAGTCTCCTATTAGGTTTTCAAGGGATGATTTTGAGATCGTACAACAATAAAGCCAGAATTTCCACTCTTAGGGCTCTGACAAGGCTTACAGCCAAAGCATTACACGACGCATTGCCACTCTCGTCCCATCTCATTAGCACAACCTCTTCTTCTATTGAATCTCGGTCACATCTCCTCTTCTAACGAATCTCCGAGAACTGGGGCACTCTATCGTATGTAATAATGGTTGTGTCTTTCTTTGTTAAAGCCAGTTGGTTGCTTGAAAGCCCAACCCCTTTTGTCACATCATTAGCTGAATGCTCTTTCTCACTTGAGGTCTTTGATCCTCCGTTTCGCGACTTTTAGAGTTTTGTTAGAAAGCAAAGATGGCTCTTCTTCATGGCGAACTTCACCAATTCATATCTGAGCTTCAGCTCGGCTAGCGGATATTCCCCCTTAACCCCCCCGCCAGCTAAACCTATTAAGATAAAGTGACAACTACACTTCCGTTGACTCAAGAGGGCGGATTTCCCATTTATTCTATTGGTGATCTTAGCGGCGCTGAAAGCCGATAGCCAAGGTCGGCGGGGTCTTGTTTACCACACTATTAAGCGCTTTCCTGTAAAGGCTTACTAATACTAATAAAGGGGTGGGTTTCATAACTGAACTTCTAGGTCAAGCGAACGAACAATTATATATAAATAATGGTAGACGGACCAGCGTGAAATGCTTTTTTCAAGAGTCAGATACCAATATGGTTAGAAGGTTAGCGCACATCGTTCCTCTACTAAGCAAGATAATAGGGTAAGTATCCTGCATTCCAAGAGGGAGTAAACGGGACCGAAGCTCCCTTCTTTGATATGGGCAAGCAAGCAGGTCGGCATATAATTATAATTAGGGGTTGGAGGCGGTTTCGGGTTTGTATTGGTCGAAAGAATAAGAGCAAAGAGCTTATTGTTTCGAAGCTACATCTCTAAGGGAAGAGGGAAGGAAGCGTCTTCGGTTGAGTAAGACTACTCTCGCTCTATAAGATCCGGCAAGGATCGGGCTGTTGTTAGCTTGGGCTCGATTAGATTTACTTGAAAGAAAGGGAATATATTATCGCTAAGTGACTCAGAAAACTTTTTCAGGTCACAGGCGTAAAGATCAACCATGCTTGGGAGATTCTACGGGGGCTCTTATGAGACCTAGGTTGTTTTCGAAATAAATCAATTGAGACACGCCCTGGGTGGGCTTTGTGATGTTTATCATAATCAAATATGGCGTGAGACGCACAGAGATAAGAAGCAAATGTACCAGCATGCTGTGCAAAGTGCACCATCAAACACCACACAACCCACTGACCACGCCATGCGCGAGCGCGTGTGCGGATGGTGCAAAGCACCATTCTTGAGGTGTGAGTGCATGTACACTAGCATCCATCCCATAATATCTTATTCAAAGGAATATTCCATGTAGCATTTTATTAAGTGCTCCATGTTTTGCTCTCTTTCCAATGTGGGACAAAGTCCCCAAGCTTGTTTCATGCTTTCCAAAGAAAAACATGGAAGGTTTTGAAAAACACCAAAAACTAAAAAATAAATTTGAAAACCCAGTTTTGAAAATTCCCCAGCAACTTCTCCCATCACCTCTCTTCTCCTCCTACCTTCATCTTTATCCAGATTTCTACTCTCAGCAATTAAATCTAGGGCATGTAATTTTTCTTTAGCTTGCTTCAGTTTAGAGTTCATATTCCCAAACACTTCAATGTTTCACTTCTTTAAAGCTTGTTTAAGTGCCTTCAGTTTGGTTTTTAGTGTGTAACCTGCCCAACCATCTACCAAAGTACCCTTCCACACTTTTTTCACTTCATTAATGAAAGAAGGGTGAGATGCCCATGCATTGATGAATCTAAAAGGCTTTGGGTCCCAATTTTTCTCATCTTCCATCAGGATAATTGGATAGTGATCTGAGATGGATCTAGGTAGATCCCAGAGTTTGTATCTAAACCATTCCAACCATTCTGGGCTAACAAGGAACCTGTCTAACCTGCTCCATCTCTCACCTTCCACTGAATTACACCATGTATATTTCCTTCCCAACATAGGTATATCAATCAATTCCAAGCTACTTATGAAGTTGCCAAAATCTGCCATTCTCCTATCCCTTCTTACACAACCTTTCCTTTCATCTAGTGATTTTATTTCATTAAAGTCCCCTCCTACACACCAAGGTTTGGGGAAAATAGCCTTAATATTGATCAAAGATGCCCATAAATTTCTCCTATCAATCACGTATTGGGTGCATATACATTCACAATCACACACTCCAAACTATTAAATAAGGTACCTGATAATATGATGAAGTTCCTGTTGTAGCAGCAGTTAGCTAAAGAGAAGATTTCAGGCTTCAAAACACAAAGCAGACCTCTAGCACTCCCATCATCCACATTCATGTAGCCAACTAGGTCATGAGGCCAGATAAATTTCACAAACTGCTCTGAAGCATTTGCCTTTTTTATTTCCTGCAACAGCACCATGTCCACTTTTCTTTCTTTGATAGCTTCTTTGACTTTCCTCCTCTTTTCAGGCCTACCAAGCCCTCTAATGTTCCAAGAAAGAGTCTTCATAAAAAATATTTTTCACTCTTGAGCCTCCCTTGATGCTATTCTAAGCCCCAACACCATTGTTCTTTTCAGCAGCTTGCTCCATGTCCTTCTCTTCCATTTCAATAATTTTCTTCATAACTTCATCATCTTTGCCTTCGAAATCTATTCCCAACTCTTTCCCAAGCTGTATGGTACCTTGAGCCTCCTAAAGTAGTTTGTTTTGACTGCTTGAGCTGCTGTTTCGAGACAGTGATGAAGAAAGAAATTGCAGCAGCAGCTGCTCTAAAGATGGCCCCTATTTGAAACCCAGATTTCATCACTAATTTTCTCTGGTTCTTCCTTTTTTTCCCCCCTGCTCTCTTTACCTTTGATTGTCTTACTGGGTTCAAGATCCTGATTGCGTTGACTTTCCCTTTCATTTGTGACCACATCAATGCCCTTATCATTTACCATCTGGGCTTCAAAATGTGTTGATTCAGGAATCTCAACAATTCCTAGTATACTAAATATTAAAACCTAATCATCTCATATGAGATTACCTCTCTTCAAGGACTCGACGTAGAAGCTTATTGTCTCGGTTCCCTCAAGAACCTAAGCTACGTCTCTGCCTACAAAACCAACCAAATAACCATTAAAGAACAGTTTCAGAATACATATCAATACTAGCGATACGATTATTATCTACTGATATATAGATAGTCTTAAATTTGAACATAGATGCAGCAAATAGATCAAAATTATACAAAAGAGTACAACATGTTATCATTAATTGTTATTTCCATATTTGGTTAATAGACAGTCAAAGACAGCTATGACTAACCACCACTCAGACTGTTAATCAGACCGTCCAATCATAGATTCCAAGGGAATTGCTTGATTCTGATGAGGGTCGCAAACATAAATTCAAACAAAGTCTTATCCTCATTAACTGCAAAGAAAAACTCAATAAATATGTGTATATATCATAATAAGAAGAGTAAAGGGTTTGAGTAAATCTAAAAAACAGAGAGGAAGAAGCAGAGGAGGAGGAGAAAGAGGGAAGCTTCTCAAGGTAAAGATGTTTCACTGAAAGGTGTTTTTTTTTTTTTTTTTGGCAAGTAAAATTTCAAGAAGGCAATTGTTGCTTTGAAAAACACTCTTATCTATTTTTCTTTTCTTTTGTTTTAGTTTTTGGATTGTGTTGCATGTGATCAAAATAGTTTATATGGTGTTGATGGGTTGCATTGTAAATTCAACAAACTTAATGAACAATTGGGATGATCTAAATTAGATAAAGAAATTAACTGTACTTCTTGTTTGATGGGTTTGATTTCATTCCATTCTTGTAAAGGTATTGTTAATCGCAACTGAATTGAGATTTGCCTAAAATCAGTGCAGAGAATTTTTTTTTTTTTTTTTGAAGAGAATTGAGTATGGTTAACCATGGAGAAATTATCTGTGTTTATAGATGCATGCCCACATATTTTTTGATTGAATGCTTCTTCATAATTCCCAGCAATGTGTTTAATGATTTTCTTTTTTCTATTTTTTCCCTAATTTTTCATTGAATTTCAAGGAATACGTTACTGCACAATTCATTCTTCTTCCATATTATTTATGTACAATCTGATCTATTATTTTATTCTTTTATTGGAACGAATTTCCGTCTATGGTTACATTCGATAATTTTATTCAATTATGTGTTTTACAAAGAATTTGATACTGGTTTTTATGTAATTGATCATATTCAATTTTCCGATTATTGTATATGCTGATCGTGTTGCTCATTAATGGTGTATAGGCTTCAATACTGTGATGCCGTCTTTAATTTTTCTTGCAGGTTCACTTTGATTTAATATATCAAATATTTCTTCTGCATTGTTCTTCTTTCTTCTTCAAAAAAAATTTCTTGAGCAGAAGTTCAGTGATAAATTTATCTCAACGACCCGAATCAGATGGAAGGGGGTGGCAAACCGGATAAAACAGAATTCACAGAATGCTGGCGGACAAGTTGGAAAACACCATACATAATGCGACTTGCTCTATCAGCCGGCATTGGAGGGCTCCTATTTGGTTATGACACCGGTAATACAAGGTTTTTCCATTCATTTTTTTCTTTTGGGATGATGGTAACACGAGCTAAGCTTATAAGAGAAGTTTAAATTTATAGGAGAGAAGTTTAAATTTGAGTTAAGTTCAAATTTGGTACTAGAATCCTAAAGAAACATTTGAGAAAAAAAACCTAGTGAAATCAGAGTCTTTTAGACCACGTCACTGACAAAACAAAACTCTTCAAGTATAGAAAAATGACATTATACCCTTGTACCCATTGCAATCCTGCTTTGACTCTTGCTGCTCCCAAAGTTTTAAAAATACTTAAGCTGCATGTTCTACATTAGAATTCTTTTGTGGGTTGTAGGTGTTATTTCTGGTGCCCTGCTGTACATCCGGGACGACTTCAAATCTGTCGATAGGAAGACATGGCTACAGGCAAGTTAATTCCTTACACATTTTAATTGATCTCTCTTGAAATCATTCTCAATTCATATCTTTCTTTTACGTGATGATTTATCGTATACCTTCCTCAATCTGCAGGAAACCATTGTGAGCATGGCAGTTGCAGGAGCTATAATTGGCGCAGCCTTTGGTGGATGGATGAACGACAAGTTCGGGAGGAGAAAATCGATTCTTATGGCTGATTTTCTGTTCTTTATCGGTGCAATAGTCATGGCTGTTGCTCCGGCTCCCTGGGTGATAATTATTGGACGAATACTTGTAGGTCTTGGAGTTGGAATGGCTTCCATGACCTCACCTCTCTATATTTCAGAAGCTTCGCCTGCTAGAATTAGGGGAGCGCTTGTCAGCACAAATGGTTTGCTGATCACCGGAGGACAGTTCCTGTCGTATCTCATCAACCTCGCATTCACAAAGGTGTGAAAATTGATTATCTCCTTTGATTTTTGTAACTCTTTTTTTTTATTTTATTTTTTTATTGATTGTGTTAATGTTAATCCCTCCAAATGAATGTGTTTCAGGCACCAGGTACCTGGCGATGGATGGTAGGGGTTGCTGGTGTTCCTGCTCTTGTTCAGTTTATACTGATGCTGTTACTTCCTGAGTCTCCTAGATGGCTCTATAGACAGGTAATACATCAGTATGCAATTTTATGCTATTCCTACTTTTTCCACTTCATAAATGGGCAGAAGTTTGATTACATCGTGTTCAGAGTTGGGTGATGAAAAGTTTGATTACATCGTGTTCAATTGCCTCTGCTCACCATCCAAGCAACCATTGGATTGGGAGAGTCAGAGTCAACAAGAGAATTCCTCACTTGTTTATCTCATTCAAAACCGTGCATGGGACTTTCAACTCACATGGCTCCTAAGTGATAAAAGAAAGATCTCATCTTCTTTCTTTTTTAATTCCTCATCATTTTTTTTTCCTTTTTTCTTTTTTTGAATGTACCTATAAACAGACTTGCCATTTCATGCAATTTGGATAACAGTTTTGTCCTTTGAATTGATAATCAGAATAAGGTACACGAGGCCCAGGCCATCTTAGAGAAGATCTACCCTGCTAACGAAGTTGAAGAAGAAATGAAAGCCTTACAATCATCGGTTGAAGCTGAAAAGGTGGAGGAAGCTGCCATCGGGGATGGCATGTTTTCAAAAATAAAGAGTGCCTGGAAAAACGATGTGGTTAGGAGAGGCCTCTACGCAGGGATCACAGTTCAAGTGGCTCAGCAATTTGTGGGTATAAACACTGTCATGTATTACAGTCCAAGCATAGTTCAACTGGCCGGTTACGCTTCGAACAAGACTGCTTTAGCTCTCTCTCTCATCACTTCCGGTCTCAATGCTCTTGGCTCAATTGTTAGTATGGTTACTGTTGACAGATATGGGAGGAGGAGGTTGATGATTTTGTCGATGATTGGGATTATTGTCTGCCTCGTGGCCTTATCGGTTGTGTTCTTCCAAGCTTCTGTTCACTCTCCACCAATTAGTAGGTTTGAATCCACGCGATTTGGCGGGAACTCTACGTGTTCAAGTTATTTGTCAGCACAGGATGCATCATCTTGGAGTTGTACGAAATGTTTGAAAGCAGCATCAGACTGCGCATTTTGTGCTAATTCACCTAACAAAGTAAGTTTTGATTCATTGCCCTCTTTTTTCTTTTAACTCCTTCAATGAATCAATCTATTTGAACATTCATGTTTTGTCATCCTAAAAAATGTTGATTACCATTGAGTTGTTTATGTTCACAGTTTTTTGTTTACATTTACAGAAGTTTTGAAAATTCTAAGTAAAAACTGTAAAAAGTTATGAAATAGTTTACAAGATTTATTAAATTACTGTAATAAAAAAATTTATTCTCACTTGTTTTGAAAACAAGTTTTTTTGTTCATTCCTACCTTTCCCACCCTGCCACCACCCCCCAGCCTATCACCACTGCCAGCCACCACATCCGGCCACCTCCAACATCAAGCCACTGTTGCCGGCAACCCGCTCTAGTACCGCTGTCAGCAAGCTCCGGTCACCACCTCTTTCTTGTTAACGGCAACCACCTTTGGCCATCACATCCGGCAACTACTTCTGGCTTTATGCAACCAACCGCTGAAGACCACCTTCAGCAACAATCTTTCCACTGAAAACGATCTATAGCCACTACCTCCGATGATTAGCAATGACCTTCGGCCACCATCCCCTAACGACAACCACCTGCAAACACCTGCTCTCACTTGTTTTCAAAACAAAATTTTGAAACACATCGATGTATAAACACCAAAAATAAGTATAAACGTGTTTTGTAAACACTAATCCGTAAACGTTACCAATTGCGACTTTACTAATGTACTTTCCCCTTCATCAGTATCTTCCGGGAGCATGCTTGGCTGCAAGTGATGCTACGAGAGATGCCTGCCGCACAGAACATCGTACATGGTACACGAAGGGCTGTCCAACCAAATTCGGGGCTTTAGCAGTCCTACTTCTGGGATTGTACATCATAATGTACTCACCGGGGATGGGAACAGTACCGTGGATTGTGAACTCAGAGATATACCCGTTGAGATACAGGGGCATCGGAGGAGGGATAGCAGCAGTTAGTAACTGGATTTCAAATCTGCTCGTCAGTGAGACATTCTTAACTTTAACTGAGGCAGTTGGCTCTGCAGGCACATTCCTGCTTTTTGCCGGGTTTTCATTTCTGGGACTAATAGCGATATTTTTCCTTGTACAGGAGACGAAAGGATTGCCATTTGAGGAAGTTGAGAAGATGCTGGAAAAGGGGTACAGGCCAAGCATTTGCTCCAAGCAAAAGGATGTCGATCCTGCTTGAGTTAACCTTGGAATCTGTTTTACAACTGTTTTAATTTAGATCAGTTGGAATTAGAATCTTGTCTCAGACTAATGGTAATTTTACCTATTAGATTGCCGTTTAGTCGCTAGACAAGATTATTTTTATGTCTTTTTTTTTTAGAGATTAAAAAGAACATGAGATGTGATGTTTTTTCTTTAGCTTTATGAGAGGTTTATAATGGTTTGTATATATTTTTTGAGTCTCAATACTGTTACTATCCATGCAGTACTAAATTGTTTTAGCAATTCATGTTGTGTTGTGTCTTGGATTCAGTAAGAGTTATTGTGGTGCAGATGCTGGAATTTTAATCTTATAAACTATTCAGAAACTGTTCATTTGAGTGCCGCTGTTTGGCAAGTGGGTTTTTGGCTTTTTTTTTTTTTTTTTTGTGGCTAAAATGTACAAAAAAAAAAGGCAAAATAGGTTAAAATAGTTAATAAGACAAAATGCCACATCAAATCCATAATCATTTCACTTTTTCTCTCACAAATATCACATCAAACTACAAAAAAAAATTCAACTATTTTTCCAAACACAAAAATTTTAACCTAATAAAATAGTCAAAAGTAAAATAACCTACTAAAATAACAAATTTATCAAACGAATAATGGGGAACACACGACTAGGGAAGGTAAATATGTTTGGTTTAGATATTTGCAGGCAGTAGTGTTGTGAAGTGTATTGCATTTTTATTATGTACTCATATTTAGTGTAAGAAGCTTTTTTATGGAGGTGGAGGAATGATGTTGGACCTTTTACATCTCTTCCGTAAATGTAAGGGCATTGTGGAACCACATAAGCAAAATAATTTTTAACTCTTGGTTCTCGATGATATCAATTATGTTTTCCATTCAAAGGGAATAACAAAGTATCTTTATGTTCCAAACTACTTGTCTATGGTAAGATAAATCTATTTTGACTTGATAGGTGGAGGACTTTAAAATTGGAGAGAAGGGCTTTCGAATAGAAGAGATCCAGGCATGAGAGAGAACGGAAAAAAAAATTAATGATACATTCTTTTAATTTTAGAACTCTAATGATGTGGCAGAGAATAAAAAAAATAAAATAAAATAACACTAAGGCCAAAACATCACATTACAGTGGGATCCACTCTCATTAGAGCTTATTAGAACTCTTTATTAGAGCTCCCAATTATTTTTTTTAATTATTTATCTCATCCTCTATTTCATATCCTATCAAAAAAAATTTAATATATTATCACATCGTTAAAATTAAAATAAGTTAATACAGAAAGTGAGACAAATCACCATATGACAAGAGAGGAGGGAGAGACAGCAAAACAAGGACTTTTTCACAGTAAGTGACACAATTTGACAAAAAAATGAGTGATTAGGAGGAACTAAGGGATCACAAGATAATCAAACAGATGTACCATACAGACAGACAAACAAACTACCCATTAAAGAGAACAACAAAAGCATTCAATAACTCTGTACCTAAGTGCAAAAAATGGCAAAGCTATACTCTCTCTCATATACACAAGGAGAGGAGGGAGGGAGAGACAAAACCTGCTATTCCATGCCAGCTAATGCACACTAATAATAATAATAATAATAATGGTTGAGAGTACTAAAAGTGGTACGCTAATAGCACCACTAATGATGTAGCTTTTATTTTTATTTTTTTTGACATTCCCAATGCTTTAGTGCTATTAGTAATATTTTTTTAGTGGTATGAATCATTGTTGTAATAATAACAATATATTAATTATTAAAGACAAAAAGGAAAGAAAAAGAGAGATAAAAGATATATGCAGCCCATATATACCAACTCCTTGCATCATCCTCTGGTGGGGTTGGTTGTTGGATTGGCTGTCTGCTGGCTGGCTCTGCCTCCATGACATATATATCTTTGCATATTGTTTTCTGAAACAGATTCTTTTTTTGAATTTATTAATCTAATTATAATTTTTTTTTTTTTTTTAAAGAAACATAATTTCAACCTAGAGTAATGATATACAATTTCATTGAATCTTCCTTAACTATTTGTGAATATCAACTTATCCCTCTTATATATGAAGGCATATTTATACAACTTTTTACTAGTATAATTGAAGAAATAAAAATATACATATTCATAAATGGAGTAACTTAATATTCACCAATAGCCAAAGAATTTTGGCATAATTAACACTAAAATTTTTAGAAATCATGAATACAATTTCAAATTTAAAAGCCGTGTTTTGAAAACATAATTTTGAAAAACAACTCCAAGTTTGAGAAAATTAAAGTTGGAAACTAACTTATATTTTGAAAAATTGTTTAAAAATGAAGTGAATAGTGAATTCTTACGCATGCATGCCTTGATAGGACACAAAAACACAACTGGCGGATGATGAAATTACTTTACGCCAAAGACTGGCAGGTTCAAAAGACCCTACCATGGTCGATGCCATCATCATATTTGTACTCTTTCTTTCTTGGCCAAACATAACGAACCAATACTCCATTTGTTATACACGTCTCGTGAAACTGTTAAATAACTTGATATATATATTGCTAAATTCATTCTTTAATAATTTAAACTTTTGAGATAATATCAAAAAAGAAATCTTGAGTTCAAATCTATCTACTAATATTTAATATTTAGTCTCCATCAAAATTTACAGATATAATATTTAGTCTCTATTTAAACATCCGAATTTTGTCTCCGTCAAAATTTACAGATTTATGAATATAGACACCTCCATAATTGGATTTAATTCTAACCTTCTCTCGCATTTTATGTGACCAAATTTTGTATTCTTAACAATATTTTTTACCCTTGCAATCTTACTTTCTATAGGTTAACATCTCATGGTAAAATATCTTGACTTTAAAAAACAGTAATCAGATAATACACAGAAATTATACAAAATAATGTAAAAACTTTGGTAAAAATTTAAATATATATAAGGTCTCTGTCCATCCAGCCCTCTAATATATATACCGTCACCCCCTTCATAGTTTATACCCCACCCACCCACCCAAACACCATCTAATTAAGAGAATCCGAAAGTGGCTCTCCATCTCACATGAGTGCTACACAAGAACCACAAAAAGAAAAATCAATAAAATATTACACTTAGCTATCAAAATTTATTCATTTTCACTCCTCCGAAGAGAGTGATTTGTTTGATTTTTTTTTATAGTTAAGGGACCCAAATGTTCAGTTCTAAAGTTGAGGGGGTAAAATGATAAATCAACAATAGTGGAGGTGGCAAAGTGTAATTACGCCGCATTTTTTTCCAGCAAAATTTGGGTTATCCATACAAAACATAACCCAAAAAGAAAACATCAACATAACACAAACACAAACACAAAAATTATAGTCATGTTTGATTTGTATTTGTAAAACAATTTTGAAAATATTCTAGCAAGAGTTTTCAAAATTTAAAACTTTGTTTAATTATATGTTTTGAGAACAATTTTAGAGTTTGGAATGATTTAATTTAATTTAATTTAATTTTTTTTTAAAAAATCTTCTTTTTTTTTTTTTTTTTGATAGTTGAATAGATGAGTATAAGAAAAAATAATTGATTAATGTGTACAATGTGAGAAAGAGAAGGCATAGAAAAAATTGTGTAAAATGTAAGAGAAAGAGCTGGCAAAAAAAAACATGATTGATTAATGTACAATAGAAAGAGAAGTAATTTTGAATTTTTTCTTTTTTTCAAAAATTTTTAATCAAACAAAATTTTGAGATTTTTTTCTCAAAAATTATCTCTGGATATCAGCCACAAACAAGTATTATTGGCAAACCATTAGAAATCTTTTTTACAAGAAGAATTTGGGTCCATCCAAACAAAACCTAACCCAAATCATCTCATCAACAACCCCAAACCCACTCTTTTTTCTCTCTCTCTCTCTCTCTCTCTCTCTCTCTCTCCTTCCAACAACAAAAATAATAGTCAAGAAAGAGAAAAACAAAAACCCCCAGAAAACCCTAGGCTAGTCAACAACCAAACAACTAATCAAAAAGGTCAGCTTCTTCTCCTCACTAGCTTCCATCCACTAATTTATCACTTCTTTAAACACAAACTTTCTCACTAGCTTTCCACTAAATTATTAATTCTTTTAACACAAGCTTCCAAATTTCTCAACCCCTCTGTACAAACCATCAAAAATATATCCTATATACAAACAACAACCAAAACACTTCCTAGTATACTAAATATTAGAACCTAACCATCTCTCATATGAGATTACCTCCCTTCAAGGACTCGACGTAGAAGCTTCTTGTCTCGGTTCCCTCAAGTACCTAAGCAACGTCTCTGCCTACAAAACCAACCAAATAACCATTAAAGATCGGTATCAAAATACATATCAATACTAGCAATACGATTATTATCTACTGATATATAGATAGTCTTAAATTTGAACATAGATGCAGCCAATAGATCAAAATTATACAAAAGAGTACAACATGTTATCATTAATTGTTATTTCCATATTTGGTTAATAGACAGTCAAAGACGGCTATGACTAACCACCATTCAGACTTTTAATCGGAATGAATCAATAAATTTGTTTGGTATTTGGAAATAAGTAAAAGAAATACTGCAAATTTGTATGCAGCCATCAAACAAAGTATATTTCATAATCAATTGTGAAATAATTCGATGTTTCACAAGAAATAAACAAAATTAAAGTTTCATGACCGAGAGGAAAATTGATAGATATTTTACTTCCTCCTTACCGCCTAACATGTCTAATAATTCAATTAGTAAGTACAATAAGTTCAAAATGGCATAATTGCCATTTTTGAGCCAAGCAAACTATGCTTAGATCTTGAATTTGTCAAGATAAACAAAAAATTTAAGCAAAAATTAAATTACTTGTACATATTTTATTACTTATTGGCAATTATCAAAGTTCTATCTGTCTCACTAATATCTATTTGTTTTCATTCGAATTTCCTAATCAAAATTCTAGATCCAAACAAAGGACAGTCCAATTGATTTTCAATTCACAAGTCAGCACACTTGACACTATAATATAGCATACAAAACTCACTTGAAAGACGCCCATTTGAAACCACCAAATGATGATGCAAATTAAGCTAACCCCAACTCCATAATTAAGGTAACATAGGCAACAAACATAAGAAAGTATAATTGATTACCAAAATAAAAGTCGAAAAAAAAATTAGTTTCTTCTACTCCCTTTTGCCTTCACAAATTCAAGATCCAAACAAGAATTTCAATTTCACAAGTTACCAAAAACTTAACACTCTAATCTAGCACACAAAACTCATTTGAAGATGGTAGACACTAGACACTCCATTTGAAAAACTACCAAATGATAATGCAAAGTAACCCAATCAACTCCATAATCAAGCTAATATAAGCAAGCAACAAACACATAATCATTCATATAAATAGCAGTATCCAGACATGTATCAGTATCGGTATCAGAAGTTCAAAATCAATAAAAATGTCACCTTGTGCTTGGCTTTAGCAGTCCCGGTCTGCGAAAGCGCGGCCAAGGGGGGAATTCCACCTTCCCTAACAAGCAAACCCCTATTCCTCACACTATCCCCACACAACTGCAACAATGTCAACACAGCAAACTCCTTCCCCTTGGTGGACCCATCTTCAATCGCCTCAACAAGAGCAGGAATCCCACCTTCCTCCACAATCCCCTCCCTCCCTTCCTCAATCACCGCCAAGCTACTCAACACCACAGTGGCCTTCTCCGCCATCCCAATTCCTTGCTCCGCCACCAGCCCCACCAGCGGCCTCACCGCTCCCGCCTTCACCGCCCTCTCCTTATTCACCTTCACACTACACAACTTATAAAGCGTTGTCAATGCGTCCTTCTTCCCCCGATTCGACCCGTTTATCAGCAGCGAAACCAGGGGTGGAATCGCTCCGCATGCTCCGATCGACATCTTGTTATCATCGATCAAAGACAAATTGAGCAGAGCGCAAGCCGCGTTCTGCTTCGAAACCTCGGTTCCCGTTTTCAGTACGTAAATTAGGGATTTAATTGCTCCGGCATTGGTGATCAGAGGCTTGTTCTCTTCGTGGAGAGAGAGATTCAATAGAGCTGTCACCGCGTGTTCTTGAGTCCACGGATCGGTGCATTTTAGCAGAGGGATTAAAGCCGGAACCGCCCCGGATTCCCCGATCAGAGCGCGGTTGTCGGACCGGTTTTTCGCGAGGAGTCTGAGTTTCGCGGCCGCGGACCGTTTCACGGCGATCGACGGCGATTGGAGACCGTCGATGCAGATCTTGACCGTCGGTTGGAGATCCTCCGGCGATATACTCTCGATAATCTCGGTAGAGAACGTTTCGCGTTCAAGAAACCCGGTACATGGCTCTATCTCGGGTTCCGGGTTCGGATCCGACTTGATTTCCGAAATCGGAATCGTGGCGAGTCGCTGTAACTCGCCGGAGATATCACTGCTACAAGCCGAGTACTCGCTGAAGGCTTGAGAGAGATCGAGGAATTCGTCGGAAGACGAGGAAGAGGACTTCGCCGAGTTACTAGGCCGAGCGGCGAGTTCGCCGAGTCGCATGTCGATGGCGGAGTCGGTGAGGTTCTCGGAGACCGACTTATCGGCGGTCGAGCCGGGGAAGGAGTAGCTATGGTCGGTTTTATAGAAGTTGGACCGGATGGTTCGCATGGACCGGCCCAGAGACCTCTGAATCCTGGTGGAGGAGAGAGAAGATGGACTGTAGAAGGGTCGCGTTGTGGGAAAGCAACTTGAATTGGAGTGAGAATCTTGCAGAGAAACCATTGCTGAAACCACAAGCAAAGCACAAAGCACGAAGCTCAAAGCTCAGAGCTCAAAGCTCAAATATCTATCTATATGTGAAGATAGAGACTGGGTTCAAGAAACTTTCATGGTAAGAGTGAGAACAGAGACTGATCAAAATTGAATCTTGATCCTCTCCATTTTGGGTTTATATGATCTTGGTTGAAGAAATTGTGTTGGTGAAAGAACAATGGAAGGTGAAGAGAGCTCTGGAGGTTGGGATTAATGGTGGGTTTTAGAGAAGAGGAACGAATAATAGATAGGATTAGGGTATATATAGAAAAGTGGATTTGGTTTGTTTGGTGGCTTTTTTTTGTTTGAGGTAAGGCTAGAGTGACGATATTGGGAAGTCAACCAAGGTGACAGACCATGAAAAAAACAAAAAATTAAGGAGAGGAGAGGGCAGTGTTGGTCTTTAAGTTGGGACCCACCCACTGGTAGGAATGGTGCTGATGTTCACACCGGTTGCTGTTGGCGGTGACGCTGGCTTGGCCTTTTAGTTTGGTTGATTGGGACTAGGGCGGCAAATGAACCGAGCTGTTCGTGAACAGGCTCGGCTCGGCTCGGTAAGGGCTCGGCTCGGCTCGGCTCGTTTATTAAACGAGCCGAGCTCGAGCTCGATTATTGGGCTCGTTTCGTTAACGAGCCGAGTTCGAGCTCGACTGTGTTCGACTCGGTAGGCTCGGCTCGTTTATCTATAATTAAATTATATAATAAATATATTATTTATATATTAAATAATATATAAATAATGTATTTATATATATTTATATATTATTTAATATATAAATATATATATAAATAATAATATAAATGTATTTTTTATATATTAAATAATATAAATAATATTTTTTATTTAAAAATTTATATTTAAATAATATAAATAATATAAAAAAAATTTTCTCGAGCCGAGCTCGAGTTCGACAAAAATTAACGAGCCGAGCCGAGCTCGAGCCCAGTCCTTTATCGAGCCGAGCTCGAGCTCAATAAACGAGCTCGATAGCTTAACGAGCCGAGCTCGAGCCCAGCAAAGCTCGGCTCGGCTCGGCTCGGCTCGTTTGCACCCCTAATTGGGACATTGGGATTGTCGGCGTTGCCGATGAGACGTCGTCGTATTCTAAGAGTGAGAGTGAAATTACTCTAATGTCCTCTAATAAAAGTTTGAGAGTTAGCCTTATTTTGGCAACTCAGCTAAAAATCGTTTGGCGTTGTAGTTTTTTTTAATAATTTTTTAATTTTTTGACTAAAATATGATATAAAAAAAATTAATATATTTGAAATGATTTTTTGATTTTTTACGAAAAAATATATAAAAAGTAGAATTTTTTTTTTTTTGACTTTTTTGTATAAATTGTTAACTTTTTAATTTTTTTGTAATTTTTTAACTTTTAAGTTAAAAAGTATGTTACCAAATGATGGCTTAATATTTTTTCAGTCATATCACTTTTTTATATTTTTATATATTTTTTAAAAAAATTAAAATTCTCAAAACAAATTATAGCATTAACCTTTTTATTTTTTTAATTTTTTATATATATTTCACTTTTTAAGCCCTCATTTGAAGATAAGCTAATATAGTTTTTAAAAAAATACTATAAATTATCACATTATTTTTTTATTTTATTTTTTTATAAAAAATTAAAAAATAAATGAAAGTAGTCAATTCTCAAATACTCCTTAAAATTATTTTGTGTAAATGAAAAATTGAATTATTTTTTTGAAAAAACAAATCATTGATAATAAATAGATTTTTTAACTTTTGAACTTCATCACTTTTTTAGTTAAAAATAATTTACTGGATAAAAACAAACTGATAAAAAAAAATTTTAATAAAAAAAGTTACTTATTTTTTTGCATATTCCAAAGTTTTTTTTAGCTAATTCAAGATCGTTTGAGAATAATTTTTTTTAGTGACTTTTTTATTTTTTTTTAAACTAAAATATGAGATAAAAAAAATTAATATGATTAGAATGACTTTTAAAATTTTTATGAAAAAGATATACAAAAAATAGAGTGAATATGGATACTTGATTTTTTTGATATTTGTTGATTTTTTGAATTTTTTAATAAATTTTTAACTTTTAAACTAATCTCATATTGCCGAAAAATTCAAAAAAAATTTCTTTATCAGAAATTTTAAAAAATATAAAAATCACTCAATTTTCTCACTTACTAAAATATTAAAAAATACTCAACTTTACTAAATGCAAATAGTTTTGTTAGATTCTAAAAAAAAAGTTTTAAAAAAATTATAAAATTACTAAAAAGTCAACTCTAAACCACCTCTAAGCATACCTAAATGAATGATTTTTTTAAAAATTTATTTAGCAAAATAGATATTATTTTTTTAACTAATAAATTGTCAAAAGAATGTGTAAGAATAAACGAAAAGGAGGGACATTGCTCTACACCACTAATTGTTGTATATGTATTGTGTTGTTTTATAAAAATAAAAATAAAAACATAAAAATGGTGGGTACATTATTTTCACCAATAATATTATTGAAAAATTGCATTTTAGTCAAGTAATGAAAAAATATTTTTATTTTTACAATGTTGAAGTGTTTTATGTGTATGGTTATAAGTTTATGTGCTTGGTGTTAGTCTTTCATGCGTGTTAGAATTACACATTAATGTAATTATTTTGTAAATGTTCCACTTATTTATAATTTGTCCAATAATATTTAAGTTATGGTGTCCAGGATTTACTTATTTTGGTGTTTTCAATTTATTTTTTTATTTTTTTAATTCATCTACACAAGATAGATTGAAAACATAAAAAGATTTAACATAATTTAAAACAAAAGTCACTAAATGTACTTATATAATTTATTTATTTTCAAAAGAAATATTTTTAGATTTGGAGTTTGTTACATTATCTTATTTGAATCACAATTATTTTATTTGTGTCATATCACCTCTCTACTATATTACTTCAATCCTAATTCACATTTTTTATTTTTTATAAAAAAAGAAAAAAAATTAAAAAGTATATTAATCTAACATTTTTTAAACATTTCTCTTGCATTTCTAAGGGCGTCTCTAACGGTGTATCAAATATTTCATCAAATCTAAATAAAAATTTGAGAAATTCCTCTATCTGATATCTAGCGCTCCAACAATGAATTTTTGGCGATCAACAAAATGCTGGTCGACCGGCAAGTGTAATCCGAAAAATCAGTGAGTGAGAAACTGAGGAACACACCAACCACACCACACAACTATCAAAGAGTGAAGATGGAAGCAGTGAAGAATTACAAAGGTCAGTACAGATTATAGGCACAAAACACAGCTTACTTCTATGCTGTATTCACTTTATATGCAACATGTTTGAGAAGAGCACTGAAACAAAAAGAGAGTAGCAAAATAAGCAATTAAGTAGAAATTGGTTGGATACACCCAAAGGTTCTGTATCAAGAAGATGAACTCTGGCTTGCTTGGATAATCGCCCTTTTAGTATACGACAGTTACTAATGCTCTGTTTTCAATTTCAGAATCAGTTTTCTGATTTTTTTAAAAAAATATATATATAAATTTGTTTAACAAAAATAAACACCAAAAATATGGTTTTGAAGTTTTAGAAATTATTTTTGCCCTAAAAAACGATAAAACCGTATGAAACCCATGATTTTTTTTTTTTTCAATTCAATTTGTTCACGAAAATAAGTTTTTTTTCCCCCAGGAGACAAATTCTGAAAACCAAAGAGCCTAAACATTTCTGCATCTAAACAAAAGCTACTTGAAAATAAATTAAACTTTTGATTTGGCGATTACCAAAATATGAAAAATCTAAAATTTCTGTTGGGTTTCATCTCATTCAGTTAGGTTTCATCTTTCTTTGTGGTCTCATCTTCTATCAACTCCACATTGGCAGGAGTTTCATGGTTCTGTTCCTTAGGCAAGGCAGAGAACGGTGAGTATCTTAAAAAAAAAAATCATGAAAATTTCACTTTTGAATTATCCATACAATAAAATACCAGACACTAATTAAGAGATAAAAAATCTTCATGATGAATTTCATGATATATTTTTCATGCTCCCTAGCATTATTGGAGAATGATTCCTAAAGTTGCTCATTTGTTTTCGACAGATTATGGTGTTTTGAAAAGTTGGTAAAATATTGATTTTTGACTTTTTTTAAACTAGCTTTTTGAGTAGTGACTGGATAAAAAAATTAACTTTTTTAACTAAAAAAATTAAAAGCTAACTTTTTATTAGCTTGCCAAAGCAAGCCATTGATAGGTGAGTTCAAATATTGTATCACAAGTAGGGTTGTGTAAAATACCGTTCAACTCGCTAAAACTGCACCGATCCGCATTAATTCGTACCGTTCTAACCGCTAACCGCTGTTTAAACTTTAAAATTTATAATCCGCCAACCGAACCGCTCCTGTCCGCTATAGTTAATACATATATATTTTTAACTTCCAATGAAATATCAATGCAAAAATAATTGTGAGAGAGATTTAAGATATAAAATTTATTACAAATTAGTGGTTATATATATGAATTAGTAGTTATGTATATATGAAACATATTATGTAAAATTATTTTGTGTTATATATTTAAAAAATATTATACAAATTAATGTTATATATTATGTAAATACATAATAATTAGTTAAAATATTTTTTAATCGGCCAATCCGTCAAAAACTGCCTAAATTATAATTTATCAACCTACTAACCCACTAATCCACCATTCAATTTATAATTTTACTTCCAAATCACCCGAGTCGGACCGCGCATGCCCCTAATCACGAGCTTCTTTGATATCTTCCACTTCGTCTAGATAAGTCTTTCCCACAGTCAGGCTTGGCCCAACGCGTAGTGAATTTTAGCCTCGAGAAATTAAAGTTGGACTTGGCCTGTTGGGACTTGGCCTTTGCAGTGTCTGTGTCTGGTAAAGATTTACGAGAATAGTCAGGGTCAGAGTCAGGTAAGGTCAGAGAATGAAAGCTTAGAGAAGGTAGCGAACACGTGTTTGCCAACTGGATTTCGTTACCGGTGGATCAGGTAGAGGCTTTATATTCGTGTGCTTTGTCGCCCGCCGTTCGATCAGCATCACACGGTGAATGAGCTTTATTGGGGATCGAGCCAAAATCAAACTGGTTGGCGCTTTTTTCACCTGTAGTGTCGGTAAGTGGGAAAACTAGTGAACCTCTGAGTGTTCTCGGATTTCAAGAAATTTAAGACCACACACTTGAAACAGAAAGGCCTCTGCATATACGAGGCCCTACCAAATTAAAGTCGCTCACAGTGGACTTTTTCACTTTTTTTTTTTTTAGTATTTATTTTTTTCTAAAAATTATAAATACAAAATTGGTTTAAAATACAAATTATTATTTTAAAAATTATAAATATTATCTCATGAAAATTTTTTATCAAGCAAAATTAATTATAAATAAATAAATTTTTTAACCATTATTTTACACAATAATAAAATTATTTGAATTTAGAATTAGACAAACAACGACCTAATCTATCAAAATCCAATGACCCGAACAAATTCATTACATAATTGACCATTTGAATGATCCAAGTGAATGGATGCTAATGTTTTTTTTTTTTTTCAATCCGCCTAAGTTTAGATTGATACTACCCAATTTGATCTGTCAATCCTCCTAAAAATATGATGTTCTACTTCTATGTTTTGTGTGTTAAAATAAAAATAATAATTTTTTTTATATTTATAATAGCCTACTTTGAAAAGTGCTAAATAAGCTGATTTTTTTATTTATTTATTACTCCCTCCGTCCCAAAATATTAGTCCCTTATTCCATTTTTCATTGTCCCGAAATATTAGTCCCTCTTCTAAAGTCAAGTACAAAAATAAGATAAATTTCCTATTTTGCCCTTCTTTTAAATTAATAAACAATATAAAAAGTACAATTATGCATTGATATTCTCAAAAATTGTACTATCAAAAGGGTCTTTTTGGAAAATCAACTTTTTTCAAATACAATAATTGTACTACCAAAAAAAGTTGGATTCCCCAAAAGGGACCATTATTTTGGGACGGAGGGAGTATAAAAAGACATATAAAAGTTAGAGAGTGATGTAACCCAAATAAATTTTTTTTAAAAAGTAAATAATCTGACTTAGGCCAAGTTTGGGAAGACTAAATAAGTGCACTTTTTGTCTTTTTTGACTAAAAAATTGAGGTTGAAAATATGGATGTTTGGGTTAACTTTTTGACTTTTTATGGAAAAATGTGTAATAAAAAATTGTGAAAATTGGTTTTTAGAGGAAAATTTGAATTGGAAGTTGTGCAGTCGTAATTGTTGACTTTTGGTGAATAGTGTTAACTTTTTAACTTTTTGAGTAACTTTTTGACTTTTTGAATTATTTGGGAGTACCCAAACAAACAAGGCCTTATAAGTGGCTCATATGCCAATATGTGCTATGTATGAAATATGAAAGTAAACCTATATTTTTTATTATAAAAATTGAACAATAAAATTTTTTAGATATAAAATAATAAAAAATTATGAAAAATAATTAAAAAAATGCCCAAAACATCAAATCTTGAATCCAATTTGTATCCATCTGCCAACCAATACTGCTTACTCAATCTACATTTGCTAATTAAGCAGACGAATGTTGATTAATTTTTTTCACTTCGTCTAAGCTCGGACGGATAAATGATGAGAGGTCACTCAACTCAACTCGAATCGCGAGCACCCTTACTTGGATTGTTAATTAAACGATATTTCTGAAATCATTAAAAATTGATAATTGACTTAATAATTTATGTAATTAAAAACTTAAAAGGTCGGGATGTAATTTTGAAAATTACATAAAGCGATCTGTATTTTAAGCAAATCTTAAGAATATATTTATAATTTATCCTTATATATATATATTTTTTAATATTTCTATTTGAAAAATAACTCTTTAAGTAGAAAATTATGGCTTAAAATTTTGTGATAGGTAGGATTGTTTGATACAATTTATAAAAATATCTATAATTTTTTTTTTTAATTTTAGAAATTAATTTCAAAGTGTATGGTAGAGTTTTTGGTTACCACCTACGAGATAAAAATAATACAAATGGATAAATTACACTTTGTCCCATTTTTGTTTAATCATTTTCTCACTTTGGTTCTTAATATATATATATATATAATTTTTCTCAATTTATTCTAAAAACTAACTTATGTCCAAAATTAGACAGAAAATAAAATATTGACTATCACGTGGAATAAAAATATTTTATTATATATAACTCACATCTTTGACACAAATCTAAATTTAAATATATCAATATATTTTCTATGTTGAATGGTGATTAATGTGACATTTTTTTGTCTAATTTTGAACATAAATTAGCTTTGGGAGTAAGTTGAATGAAAAAATAAAAAAAATAAAAACTACAATAGCCAAAGTGAGAATATGGTTAAATAAAAATGGGGCAAAGTATAATTTATGCAATTTAAATAAATTGAAAAAAATTAATTATTATGAAGCCAACTTAGAAGTGCTTTAATTTTTATTTTTTGATTATTAATTCTCAATTTGATAGAAGCTGGACTAAACACTCCCACAGTTAGAAGCAATTTTAAATTTACGGGAAAACTACATGTAGATGGGAGAAGAAAAAAATAATTACCAATACATGGAGAGATGCAAGTGACACTTGCACCTCTACAACATTTTATTTACACCCCACCACATACACACTTGCACCCCTCATATATTCATAACAGTAGTGATTAAGAGCTCTAATAATAGAGCTCTAATAAGAGCACTAGCGACGTAACAATCTAAAAAAAAAAAAACACAAAACAAAGGCTAAAACAACAAATCACACACTAAGGCCCACAGGTTAGAGCTCTTCTGAAGCTCACAATTTAGAGGTCTAAAGCATTTTTCTATTTGTAATTTTCCCCCCTTTCCCCCACCTAAATTTAGTTCTCCTTAAATTTAAAACGTAGGAGTCAAATTCTCATTATTATAACTTAGCCACACAAAGTTTAAAGGAGACTTATGTGTAGGTTTTAATAGGTGAATTTATTATCCAATAGATCTTGTGTAAATTAATGATATTTTTCATCAAATATTAATAAAAAATGTCACTAATTGTTAATTTTTAGTGACAAATTGAAAATTTTGTTACAAAAATGTCACTAATTATAAGTTTTAGTGACAGTTTTAAAAAATCATTACAAAAAGTCACTAATTTTTAACTTCTAGTGACAGTTTGAAAATTTTGTCACAGAATAACGTCACTAATTATAAGTTTTAGCGATAATTTACAAAAAATCATGATAAAAAAAGTCACTAATTGTCAATTTTTAGTGACGTATGTAAAAAAGTTACAAAAAATATTTTTCGGTATAATTTTATTGGATGTGGGGATGCTGCTGCGTGACAAAATTGGCCCATTTCGGGACCCATTTTGATAATCTCAACCGTTCACATTTTAGAATACATCAAGTAGAACATGCCAGCAAAAAATCAAGTTAATCGGATATCGTTTACCCATTCATCCACTCACATTTGTATCTACAAAAATAAATAATAATTGTCATTTAAAATATTAAAATGAATACAAATGTGAGTGGATGAATGGGTAAACGATATCCGATTAACCTAATTTTTTGCAGGTATGTTTTACTTGATATATTCTAAAATGTGCACGGTTCGGATTATCAAAATGGGCCCATTGTGCCGCACAGCAGCCGCTGCTGCGCTACCCACACAGCAGCCTCCTCACTTCCAATTTTATTAGGACTTATATTTAATAAGATTTGATAAAAATTAAGTCCAACTATCAGGATTTATTGATAGTTTATCCTTACAAATATCCAATGTCTATTACGTTATTTAAAAAAAAAATCTCGAATATTTATAACTTAAATAAATTTAAAACATATGTACAAATTATAAATATCCAATGCCTATCACGTTATTAAAAATAAATAAATAAATACAAGTCTTATTCCTACAATTTACCTATGCATATCCATCACCCACAATTCACTCAATCAAATGTCTATCACGTAAAATCTAATAATATCTATAACTTAAATAAATTAAATAAATATCACTATCAATTAAATAAATTAATAAAAAACACAAGTCCACACAACGACACCACTATGTTTATTTTGTAAATCAAAAAAATCTTAAAATAAATCTAACAATAAATCAAAATAGAATTCTCTTTTTCCTTTGTCTTTTTTTTTTTTTTTTTTCATGTACAATAATAATTTGATTACGTTATCTTTGTTTACTTTAAAATTATTGTGTTAGAATTTTCTTTAATGGATGTTTTAATGGAGAAGGAGCATGAAATCCATTCTCTATGGATTAAACTTGAGCAAGAGCGGATGACTTCAAATTTAACGGTACAAGAGCATATGCTACATAAAGAGTGTAGGGGGGGTTTGAGGTTAGGAAGATAATTAGAGAGGCAAAACTATGCTAATGGTTCAAGAGTGGTAGAATGGCTGAAGAATGAGCAGCAGTAATTGTTTGGGAGTTGGAGAGTGTGTAGCTGAGTGAGGGTGAAGCAAGTAGCTCAAGAAGAAATGTATGACAGTACCAAAATGGGCAGTATCTCTCCCAAATTCCCAAAATTCCTCCATTTGAACCTTGGGAAATGGGTCATATTTATAGGATTTTCCTTGGTACCAAGAGGGCACCAAGTGGCCAAATAGAGAGAAGACATGTGTCCTAGAGAATTACATGGAATATTCTGCTTTGAGCCACCAGACTGAAGATGCCACTTGTCTCTCTATATGTACTGTGTATTATCTGTTTGCCTCCGCAACTACCCTTTTGAGCCTCAGCAAGTGTAGTTACAACGGGAGTGTTTGGCGTTGTAACTCTCTTTTGAGCCTCAACAAGTGCAGTTGTAGCGGGAGTGTTTGCCTCTACACTGCCTTCTCAGCCTGAACCTCAGCAAGTGCACTAGCAGCGGTGAACCTTGCCGCTGCACTTGCCTTCTCAGTTCTATTTAGTCAGTACATGCATTCTCATGACCCCATTAGCCTACTATCGGCTATGTTCGTGTTCACCTCAACGAAGCTTCCACCCTTAGCCACCTAACCACAAACTTCCCAGCTTTCCAGGGTGAAGGCCACAGCCAAGCCTGCCATCAGCCATGCTATGCCTTAGTACCAAGCCCAAGGGGGCTTCCTTAGTCCTGCTTGTGTGACTAAGGCAAATCCATGACCTAGGTAATGGAAAGGGAGTCCCTTTTACTCGGGCTACCCTGCTCCCATCTTCGCGGGATCGCTGAGGTAAACTGGTGTTTCTAGGCCTGCTATCAGCTCTAACCAGTAAGTCTTGGGACTTGTTATCAGCGCCAAGTTAATGAACTTTGGGGCTTGCTATTAGCCCTGGGTTAGTAATGCCTTGAGGCCTGCTATCAGCGCCAAGTATTAGCATCTTCTTGCAGAGGGGAAGCTTTTCCCAAAGGCTATTATCACCTCGGTGGGATGTTCCCTTTGTAAATTGGTTGCGGCGGCTATAGTTGTTGCGGCAGTCATTTCCCGTGGCAAGTTCAAATGGCCAAAACTGACAATATTGGAGATGGCGTTGACAAAGTGCCTCTATAACTTGGGCGCTGTAAGTAATGCCTCTGTAACTTAGTTGCTTTGGTTTTCTCTTTCCCGCAGGATCTCTAGATGGCTGTGGTACCGACATTACTTAGAATGGCGGTGCTGGGGTGAAGTGCCTCCGCAACTTAGCTGTCGCAGGTATTGCCTCTGCAACTTAGTTACGTCAGCTTTTCTTTCCCTCAGCAACTTTGGATGGTGGCGGAACCGAAAATATTAGGAACAGCAGCGTTGAGGTAAAGTGCCTCAGCAACTTTCTCGCTGCATGTGTTGCCTCTGCAACTTGACCGTTGCATGTTTTGCCTCTGCAACTTGACTTGGGCATTTTCCTTCGTGGAGTCCATTTGGACCCTTGGCGGGTTGGACCTGTTTCGGCCTATTGTTGGCACACTTCCTCTAGGATTTAGCCCATGGCCCTTCAGTTATTCCTGGTCGCCTTAAAGGGGCGACCCCAGCACTTAGGCCCATACTTAATTTCGGGCTTAATTTTTGACCCTCTACATTTGCCCCTGGGCGCGTGGAGGACACGCTCCTTGTTTCCCATGCATGCATGATGTCAGCAAGTAACCTAGGAATTGCATCGATTAGGTCAGAAGTTGCGTCGGCTCTGAAAAGGTGCCCCCTTTGACTAATGGGTCATAATGAGCCTAGAGACACGTGTTGGTGCCCTCTTGTTGCTTTCTCTATAAATAGTGCCTCTTGGGTCCACTGGTCCCCCACTTCCGCCACAACACTCTTTCTTGTCTTCTTGTTTTCTTCTCTTCCTTGCCCCGACCTTTCAAAGTCTTCTTTACTTTTCTTTATTCTTCTTCATGGCCAGCACAAGGATTTAACCTGATAGGGTTGCCCCACTTCCTACTGAGTAAAGGAGGGCCCCATACTTCGGAGGGCTGGCTAACCCCTTCTAGAAGGCAATTGACTCTTTCGTCCCTAATGCCCTCCCTCTGGAGGAGCCTCTACTTTCTTTTGGTGAGGCTACTTTGGACGATGCTGACATGGCAAACCCAGTCTCTATGCTACAGTTTCGCGTAGAGCGTGGCGACTTTCCCCATTCATACACCTACTACTTCACTCATTCAGGCTCTCCAGCAGACTGGTCCCTCTGGGCTAATGACATCATTGCAGATTGTGGCTTCGGTCAGCACTTGAGGGATGTTCATCTCTTCAATGCCATTTTGATTTCGAGAGAGTTGTCAGTGCATAAGGTATAGACCAACATTGATATGGCTGTCTCTCGCTGGAGTCGCGACACTCACACATTTTCCTTGGCATGGGGGGAGATAACTCCAACGCTCGAAGATGTTGCCATCCTTTTGCGCTTAAGTACCCGTGGAGACCACCCCTTCGATCCAGTGTCCCTGATTTCTGCAGAACAAGTTGTTGTCATCGCCTTCTAAAGTGCCTTTCGAGAGGCATAGAAGTACGGCTTCTGGTACGATCTTAAGACTAGGGAATTGCTCTAAGAAGGGCCCAAGAGGGACAAGACCACCTACCTTTCCTGGCTGAAACATTTCTTCAAGGACCTACAACCGGTTGTAGGCGACATTACAGAGGAGAGTCGCAACTCCATAGTTGGGCCAGGCTACCGTGGCTACTTATACTCTGCTGCCTTTATCAGTTATTTCATCTTTTTTTTTGTTCTCCCCAGTAACCCTGTTGAGAGTATTAATCCTTTGGTGTTCCCTTTGGTTGTTAAACTTTGCAGTGGCAGTCAGATCCCTCTGCCCCCCCTTCTTGGAGAACTTATACTTCCGCCTTGACCTTATTCATTCGGACATGGAGAGGTCCATGGACCGCTATGATGTATGAAGCTTTGTACACACTCAGTTCCTAACCACCTTCTTCTACTAGTGATTCCCTTCTTCACCGACGAAGTCCTTGATGCAGAGGGTCGTCTTGTTCTAGGTACGGAGGGTCGGCCTGTCACAAGACAAGTGCGCCAATCCTTCTCTCGCATCTCTCGGTGGTCTGGTCTTGGCACTAACAGACCCTTTGTGGATTACGTTGATCGCATGGAGGAGTGTGTGTTCCGCCTTTTTACACAACTTCTTCCAGGCATTTCTGTTGTCCCGTTTTATTTCTCAGAGGCTCGTCATATTGATTTCTTCCTTGATAGCATCCAGGCTAACTCCCTTCTACTGGCTGCCATGATACGCCCCTGGTTTCTGCCCGTATGGAATGAGAAGGGCATGTCCAGTGTTGTCTATTGACCGGATAGGGTCCTAAGGTAATTCGGCATGGACCAAGGCATTCCCCATGCCCCTCCACCTTAGACAGATTTTCATCAGAACTTCTAGAGGTTTGCTCGTGACTACACCGCCTTACTCGTGGAGGGTTTAAGACTCATGGAGTTGCCTTCACTTGGACGAGAAGGTGCTTTTACTCCTAGCAACAGGCTATTCTGGCACCGCAACCTTAACTCTTTTTTCAATTTTTGCAACAGTGCTCCCGTTGTCCCTGCGATGAAATCCATTATGCAGCGTGACTTATCCCTTCGTCTCCCCTCTAGTCGAGGGAAACAGACTAGTATATTTTGCCGTTTCAAGCTTCTATCCCTACCTGCAATAGAGGAGCCTCATCCATCTGGGGCAATGTCTGTCCAACCCCTACAAGTTGCTCTTCACCCGATTGGTGTAACAGTATGCATGACTCATTCTAGATTGAGGGTAGCTTAAGAAACAGCGACATCAGTTGTTGAGGCACCGTGCCTCACCAAGTTGGAAGAGACTCTGAAAGGTATCCATACTTAGAAAATATTTTGCATTACTTCATTGGGCTTTTTACATTTATTTTAATAATCATATGATCTTTTTTTCTTTTCAGGGCCCATTAGCCATACCACCTTCAAGCCGCGGAGATTCTTCTACTGCCATCGAAATTTCCTCAGCTTCAGATGACGACGACGACCTTCCCATTGCTTCAAGGGTCACAAGATTCAGAACCCATAGAATGGTACTTCCAGATGTTGAGGAAGGACCAAGTGCTGAGGCCAAACTAACTATTGAGGCTGAGCCAGTTGCTAAGGCTGTTGAAAATGAACAACTCCCCCCTGCTGTGGAAGTTGTAGCGGGTGATATAGTTGCTGAGGGTGTAGAACCTCCAAACCTTGCTAATTATGTCCACTCTGACCGTTCCTTTGTCGGTGGAGATGATTTTGTCCCAGAGACTCCTAGAAAGGATCATGGCGTAAGAGAGCCACTAAAAGTTGCACCACCCCATCTAGGAGCTGTATCTGGGGGTTTGTCCTAGTCCACTAAGTCTCCACTGGTTCCACAAACCCCACTTCCCAATGTTCAAGTTGCTGAGGGAGGTGCGGATGCAACGACTGTTCCTGTTGTGGGCCCCCAAAATTTGGCCCAACTTGCGGAGGCAACTACTAACCTGGTTACTCGTGGTACCACTGCTGTTGATGATGCTTATGACCCAGTTGCCTCAGCAACTTCTAAGCAGTTAGCTGACCTATATCCTACTCACTTCCCTAAGGTGTTAGCTAACCTTAGGGGATCATGAGACTTTTATGTGGGCATGGACACCACTGTTGTGCCAGATTTAAATGTTGAGGATTATAGTATGGACGACCTCTTTTCGAAGCGACATGATGGTGCAGGCAGCTTTGGCCTTTCTCGCGAGGCCAGTTTGCCCGGCCGCCACCTAGCATCTACCCACTCTAATGCTGCTGGGCAATCATCTTCAGGGAAGGTGCGTCGCTCTCAGACCTTTGGTCACTCTGCCAATCTCCCTCTAGTAATTGAAGCCAACTGCGGTGTGAGAGAGTCCCCTCAGTCCTCAGGGAAAGTTTCTTTTCTAAATTATTGGGTCTCCTCCAAAGCTGCTCCCACTCTTGCTTGCATCCAAGCACTGCATCCGGGTACCTTTACTACTTTTAATGTTCTTGGATCTATGGTGCAAATGGCGCTGCTGGAGTCACTTGCCAGCTTCATTCACGACCTCGCTGCTAAGAAGATTCTGACAACCCTTAGCAAGTTCGTGGAAAGTGCTGAGGCCAACCTGAGCGGCTTTGAGAGGAACGGTTTGGACCTATCGTTCAGGCAGTTGATGTTTCCTTGAGCATGTAAACAATGTGGCCATGATTGCATCCTTGGAGGAGACTATCAAGGAGTGTGAGGGTGGCTTGGAGCAGCATCGGCAGAACCTGGCTTGGTTTAAAGAGAAAGACTCTGCGCTGGTTGCCAGCTGCCTAGGGATGTGACCCTGATGGACTCCCTCATGAAGGGTTTGATTTGATTTAGTGTGACTCTGTTATGGCTCATTTTGTTTGTACTTTGCTATCTTTTTTATTTCTCCTTTGCCTTTTGAACATTGTAATCATGCTATGGAAAACTTTGATGTTTATGAGAAGCAAAGATATTGAGTCTTACTTCATGGCATTTTTTTCATTGCCTTTACATATCTTCTATACCTGAACAAAACTCTTGCTATGAACGGAACTCCGCCATGACTAAGTCTTTACAAGGCTAAAATTTCACTAGGTATGGACAACTTTCCTTGCACTAAGTGTTTACAAGGGTAACGAGTTTACTAAGTGTATGCCACTTTCTTTACACTTTACTTTGGAAGTATTAACAAAGAAACTTACAACTCTTTTTTTTTTTTTTTGGACAAAAGAAATTAAGGAAAATACTCTTTGACATACTTGGCATTGATAGGGCCAGTTCTGAACCCATCATCTACTCTTGTTAACTTGTAGTACCCGCTGCTGCTTGCCTTAGCAACTTTTTAGGGGCCTTCCCATCTGGGTGAGAACTTGGGGATTGGTTGCCCCCGCATGATTGCATCCACTGTTTTCCATACCAAGTCCCCCTCATTGAACTCCCTGTGTTGAACAGATTGATTGTAGGCTCGAGCTATGGATTGATGATACTTTTCCATTGCCCGTTAGGCCCAATCTATTCTTTCTTCAGCTGCCTCTATGTCATTCTTTCTACTGTCTGGAACTAAGTGTGCTGACATAGCCATTATTGCTGAGGGTATTGCCAACTTAACTGGTAACACAGTTTCGGACCCGTATACTAGGGAAAATGGGGTTGCCTAAGTTGGCCTCCTCTTTGACGTTCTATATGCCCAGAGTGCTACATAGAGTTGTTCAGACCATGTGCCCCTTACTTTATCCATCATTTTACTCAATATTCGGATGAGAGTTTTATTGGTTGCCTTAGCTTGTCCGTTCCCTTGAGGATAGTATGGACTAGACTTGTAGTGCTTAATCTGGTAGGCATCCAACAGTTTTCCTACATGGCGATTTACAAAGAGAGTTCCATTATCAAACAACATTACTTTGGGTATGCCAAACCTACAAATTATGTTTTCTTTGATGAAGTTGGCCACTCCTGCCCCATCTGCCTTCCTCATCGGTATAGCCTCCACCCACTTGGTGCTAACTTCAGTCACTACAAGTATCTATCTGTGGCCCTTGGATTGCTGCGCTATAGGACCCGCTAGGTCGAATGCCCAAGTATGAAACAGGTAAGGAGTCTTGATGTTGTGTAGTTCAACTGCCGGTGCATGTATCAAGTTCCCAAACTTCTGGCAGGATTGACATCTCCTTACAAAGTTTTTAGCATCCTTTTCCATTGTCGGCCAGTAGTAACCGAGATGAATGAGATGTCTATATAATTGCTGCCCTCATTGATGCTCTGTCTTGTGGGCTTCCACCAGCACCTTATTTGCCTCATCTTTTGATAAACACGCCAAAGGTTCCCCTTCAAAGCTTATTCGGTACAGCTTGCCTTGGTCAAGGAAGAAGCGGAGGGCCCGCCTCTTAACTCTGATTGCATCGGCTTTGTTCTCAGGCAGTGTGCCATTTCCAAGGTAGTTATTATATGGCTACCTCTATTCTTCACTGCTTAAGAAATGGGCTTCCTCTTCCTTAGGATGGGACTAACACTTTGTACATTGCCTCTGCAACTCAGTACTTTTCTTTTCCATCTCTAGCCAGTAATACCCTTGCCTCTATATCCATCGGTATAGACTGATATCTCCATCTCCGCAGGACTTAGTATGGATCTGCTTAAGTCTGTAAGTTGCTTCTTGTCTGCTAATGCACTTTGCCAGCAGGTTGTTGGGACCGCAAAAATAAAACTCTCATCTAAGAAACAGAAACGATGCAAGTTCTGCTAGTCTGATTGTTCCCTGGCCTGTTTTCAATTGCTGTATTATATCCGCTTTCCAACTCTCAGCATCTTGCTCTATATATTCTTCAGCTAACACTGCTAGTGTTATTCTTTTCTCGATGATGATGGTTATACTATCATCTGGTATGCCTACCTTTGCCCTAAGTGTAGCCAAGGCATCGAGGAAACAGTTGTGAGTTCGAGGGGTGTGCTGGATTTGGACATCATCAAGCTGAGTGAGCAACCTTTGAACTACGATGCGATATGAGGCCAACAGAGGCTCTTTCAAGGTGAAATCACTCATTGTTTGCTTGACAACTAGACCCAATATCAATGCCTCATATTCAGCCTCGTTGTTTGAACATTCAAAGTCAAGCTTATATGATAGATGAAACTTCTCTCCTTCTTA
The DNA here is from genome assembly GCA_036172215.1 of Camellia granthamiana. Classification (NCBI taxonomy): domain Eukaryota; kingdom Viridiplantae; phylum Streptophyta; class Magnoliopsida; order Ericales; family Theaceae; genus Camellia; species Camellia granthamiana. The sequence continues at coordinate 147,680,259 of CM069909.1, read as the reverse complement.
ACTGGTTAGTGTTATGCCAGCTCCACCTTTCCCAGCTCCGGAAGCTCCATCAAATTTTAAGTCTCAATAAGTCTCAACTGTAGCTGCTGAGACATAGACCTCACCTGGTAGAGGTACCTCTGCAAGTTCATGTTCACCAGATGGGAATTGGACCTGTAAGTCTGCAAGTACTTGGCTCTTAATAGCCTTGGGAGTAACACAAGTGATGTCATATTCTGCTAGAGCCAAAAACCATCTTGCCATTCTTCTAGTCAGAGCAGGCTTGCTTAGCAAGTAAAGGAGTGGATCACTCCGGATCACAACCTGGATCAGGTGTGCCAAAAAATAGTGGTGCAACTTCTACGCTGTGAAGATTAAGGCTAAACAATGCCTCTCAATTGGGGTATATCACGATTTGGCACCATTGACTTTGCGACTGATATAATAGACTGGCTTCTCAATGCCATCCGTGTCTTGGACAAGTAGAGTTCCAATAGACTGAGGTGTAGAGGTTAGGTATAGTAGCAGAGGCTTTTCAGGTTGTGTGGCAATCATTGTAAGTGGAAAGGTGAGTGCTTTCTTCACCATATCAAATGCCTGTTAGTGTTCTTGCAACCATTCAAACTTATGATTCCCTTTCAGCAGTGTCCCAAAGGAAAAGGTTATCACAGTCGGGGCTGGAATGAACCTCCTGAGGTATGACACTTTGCCTAGGAATTTCTTCAAAGCCTTTTGAGAGTGCGGTGGTGGCATCTCCATGGTTGATTTGATTTTATCCCCATCTACTTCGATCCCCCCCTGATATACAAGAAAGCCAAGGAACTTGCCTACGGTAACTCCGAAGGCACACTTGAGAGGGTTCATCTTTAGGCAAAATTTACGGCAACGCTGAAAAACTTTTTCCAAGTCGCAGAGGTGTCAGTTTGCCGCAGTAGACTTGACCACTAGATCATCCACATGTACTTCCACTTCATGATGCAACATGTCATAGAACACTGCAGTCATAGCCCGTTGGTAGGTTACCCCTGCATTTTTCAAACCAAAGGGCATCACCATATAGAAAAAATTTCCCAAGGGCATTCTAAAAACCGTCTTTTCTGCATCTTCTAGTGCCATTTTGATCTGGTTATAACCACTGAACCCGTCCATGAAGGAGAATATCTGATGACCCGCAGTAGAATCGACGAGTGTGTCAACGTGGGGCAATAGAAACTCATTTTTCGGGCATGCCTTATTCAGGTCGCGAAAGTTTATGCAAACCCTGATCTGACCGTTCTTCTTCTACATAGGCACAATATTTGCTAGCCAAGTTGGGTACTGTATAGGCTTAATAAACTTGGCCCTCTGCAACTTTTCTACCTTCACCTTAATCTTTGCTTCAAGATCAAGGTGATACTTTTGAGCATGCTGCTTGATTGGCTTAGAGTTGGGAAAAGTGTCCAGATGATGAGTGACAAGGGATGGGTCAAGACCAAGCATCTCGTCGTATGTCCAAGCAAAGACGTCACTGTACCGCTTCAGTAGTGTTATCAATTCTGCCTTAGTTGCTGGATCCATTGTATTGCTGATAAACACGGGCTTGCTCTACCTTGGTAAGTCGCTGAGGTTGACCTCAGCAAGCACCTTCTGCTGCGGTTTGGGTCTATCTTGCATGCATTCAGGAGTGGGCTCAAGCGTCTCCACTAACCCTTCTTGGGACTCATCACTGTCGTAGTTATTCGTCTCGGGGCCATCCTCCCAAGGTATGAAGTCTGGCCCCCAAGACCGTCATTAGTAGTAAATTGTCTTGTCGCCCTCGCGCACCTTAACAATCTTGGGCGCAGGACTTGTCAACTTGCTGCTTCTCTTCTGCTCATTACTTTCTGGAGTAGCCTCTGTATCTCGAATGTCTTCCCATTTCGGCAATTTTAACCCTGCGACTTTACCAGTCCTTGAAGTTTCATCCGTTGACAACTCAGTAAAGAAAACTGCATCCGAATAGTGTGCCTCCTTCACTCCGAATGGTTTTTTAGACGCATTTATGGTTACTGTGCGCCTTCCCAATTTTGCCTCCACGCATTGGTGATAACTTGACGGGATAGCCCCATATCGATGCATCCAAGCTCTACCAAGTATCACATGGAAGTTTGTGTCCACTTCAATCACATGGAACTTAGTTGCAGAACGGATCTCACCAACTACTAAGTCCATGACAACATGGCCTTAGTAACTTTTTTCTCACCACTAAAACCCGTTACATTGATGGGTTGGTGAACCATCCTCGACTCTGGGATGTCAGCCTTTACAAAGGTGTCAGTAGCGATGATGTTTATGGACGCCCCACCATCAAGGAAAGCACGCTTGAACTTTACATCATTGATGTAAGTTGTGACAAAAAGAGGACGGTTATGGGGAAATGAGTATGCTCTGTCTGTTTATGAGAAAGTAATGGCCCCATAATCTTCCTGGATACGCCGAGGCACATACTCCTTAGCCTCAGCAACTTCGGCATGGTGCACTTCAGAAAATGTTAATGAGGGCCTCTGTTGTTTCCAATCTGGCGGCTTGGCTCAGCCCCAGCTAGTCAAAGAAGGTGCGAAACTTAACAAAGTTTTGTAAGGCTTGAGCATGAGTATTCTCTGCGAATTTTGCTTCTGCAGGTACTGTCTCAAGGAGCTAGCTGCTAACGATTTCTTCTAACTCATCATAGTAGGATGCCATGTGCACTTGATCGCGCACAGGCCCAAGGTACCCAACCATATGTACATTCTTTCCCTTTTCTTTATGGTTAGGATAAAGGTCCTTCCTTACATCACGATTACCGGTATCTTTGAACTTCAGCTCATTTGTGTCGACTTTCTTCTTGAAGATACTTTTCAAAGTTCAACAGTCCCTAGTAGGGTGTCTGGTGGTTCTATGATAGATACAATAATCTGGGCTTTTTTTGTCCTTTTTGGTTAGAGGGACACCAACCGGAGGCAAAGTAAGTTCACCATCGGCTACCCATTCTTTAACTAAGGCCTTAACATTCTCAAGGTTGCAAGGATATAGATTCCTATCCTCATAACTCTTCCTCTTCCGAGAGGATGACGTCTCCCCTTGCGAGCGGCTCTCTCTTGCAGAGGTTACTGCAGCAACTCTGCTACTGCGGGGTAGTGGTGCCTGTCACAAGATCTGTGCAAGGGACCAGTGGTACTGAGGTTCCTAGCTGCCTCAATCAAGGCTGAAAAGGTAGGCAGATTATGGTTCACCAAGAAAATTTTGTAGTCGTATATGGCACCCTCCACACATATGCTGACTAAGTGGGCCTCATCCACTGGTTCATGACAGTTAATAGCCTTATCTTGGAATTGCTTAACATAGTCCAGTATATCTTCGCCTTCTTTTTGGACATCTTGCCCAAGTGTGAGGGTTGTAACTTTCTCTTGGACTTGGAAGAACTTCGTGTGGAACTTGTTCACTATCTTTTTCCAACTCTTAATTGAGTTAGGAGCCAAGTTCACATACCAGCTGTAAGCCCTCTCAGTAAGTGATTTGGAGAACTCCCGAAGGCGCAGAGAATGGTCACTGCCATGGACACCAAGAGTTTCAATGAACCTCACCACGTGTTCTTTGGCATTGCCTTGTTTTCTATCAAACTTAATAAACTTGGGCACTTACGGCATGGTCAATATCTCCTGAGAGTATGGGGGTTTCACATCTGGGTCGAGGAGAGATGGTAATTGCTTCTTGCTGTGCTCTTGCTCGAGCATAGCTTGTACATCGGCTAGAGTAACAAAGTGAGTGGGCTGGAATGGTCCGGTCTGCTCCTGGGTAGCTGAACCAGCGGCCGTATCATTCATTTGAGGTACCACCGAAGGCACCTGGATCGAAGCCCGAACCTCAGGGAACAGGTTAGGCATGACACATATAAGCATCTAAAGCACATAAAAGCACTTGATTAAGGTAACCTTCATATTTAACAATTAATAAAGGAGGCAGGTGTTACACTTAGTGTTCGGCTCAACCCCGGATCCGCACCAGTAGGGGAGCTAAGGGCTCGGCCCAATGGCCAAGCACTAGCTCCAAAGCAAGGCAATCAAGGTAGCAGCCTAGTGTCATGCCCACTTCGAAATGAACCAAACAACATATTAGATAACCACTTCGAAATGGGCCGAGCAACATGTTGGACAACCACTCTGAAGTGGGCTGAGCAACATGTTGGACCTCCTTGTTGGGCATGCAACCACTTCGAAGTAGGCTAACTTAGAGAAGGCCAATTCACTAAATATCTTTCTTGGAGCTCACAAGAGACAAGCAACTCTGCTTCTCTCCCTCTGTCTGAACAGAACGTGGAGACATGAAGGCGCAAAAGGATAAGGCGCATATATGACAGACTTGCACCTGAGTGTTAGGCATAGTGGTCGTCCTTCTCCAATGAGAGACAATCACAAATGAGACAAACAAGACAGACCTGCTTCCGAGTGTCAGGTGGAGTAGTCGTCCACCTCTAATGGGGGATGATCACGAACAAGACAAATGAGGGAAATAGAAGGTCTTGGGGGACAAACAACCTTCTCATATAAAAGGTGAACACTATTCACCCTCAAGGAAGGGGGAATCCAGACACTTAATATATACACTATTTGTATTCTCTTTTCTTCCTCTCCCTTAGTCCCTGACTTTACCATCGGAGGGGTTTCCGACTAAACCTCGGTTGGGCAGCCTCATCGTTTGTTACTTTGTGTAGATCTTCATTTCTCGGAGCACGTTGTTCTTCCACGAAGTTAAACCCTTCATAGTGCAAAAATCACCCTCGCACAATTGGCGCCATCTGTGGGAAACGTTCTCTAATTACTTCATAACGAACTCCAAAGATAGGAATTAAAGATACCTCACCACTTAGGATTGGAGAGAAGACTCCAGGAATAGAAAGAACCAAGTAAAAAGGTGTAGCCCTCCTCACAAGGAACGACGACTTGATGGACCAAGACAATCCAGCCCTTGATGCAGTAGAGCAACGTTACGTCGCCGCTTTTGAATCGTCTCAACGTCTATTTGTTGAGAAGGACCACCGTGACTACATCATCGACTTGATGAGTCTGAAGATTGAAGAGCTTTGTGCTCAATTGAGAAAGTAAATGATGCCTCTGGCAGAGCCAAGGAAGTCCGGAGAAGGGTCATCACAGCAAATGAGGTGTACTTCACTTTCACTACCACAAAAAGAACGGTCCAACCACGGTCTTGTTCGTGGTGAGCGTAGTCGGCTGATTTCAGTACGTAGCAAAAGGGCCAGTAGCAGTACAGACTATCCTAGAACGAAGAATCTCTGAGAAGACTCTCACAAGAGGTAAAAGTTGTGAAAGATCGTCAGTCATTACCCAGTAATCCCTCATCCTCCTCACCGAGCGATTACGTAACTTAAGGACATGGTTAAACAACAACAAGAGGTATGACTAACAGTCGAACAAAGTGGTGAAGTAGCGACTAGACAGGGAAAAGGAATATCTAGATTAGTCTGTTCGTTAGATGGAGTGTCGTGCTCCAGACTGACTAGTCCCTTCCCCACTCTGCCCTGAGATTAAAGCGGTGGAAGCTCCCTTGAAGTACAGTCTGCCAAAACTCATCCTCTATAATGGGTAACGGAGGTCTTAACCCACGCCTAGCCCTTTGGTCGCGAATAGAGTGCCAAGTGGTACAACTTGATGGAATTTGTGCCAAGTGTTATTACTTGAAAGCATGTTCCATGGTAACAACTTGCGCTCAACAAAAAGTCGAGTTACACTCTCCGATGAGTTTCTTTTTCCTGTGTTGTACATATTTCACTCGAAAATTGAGAAAGAATGGGTTATGGGTCTTAACCTACGCCCCAGCACGAAAACTCGGCCCTTTGGTCCGAGTAGAGCGCCAAGTGGTATAGCTTGGTGGAATTTGTGCCAAGTATCGTTATTTGAAAGGCATGGTCTATGATAATAACTTGTGCTTTACAAAAAACTAAGCTACACTCTCTAATGAGTAAAACTTGCCCAAAATTTTCTAAGGCACAAAGCCTAGTCTGTCCAAACAGATGGTCCAATCCTCAGAGCTTCTGCTCAGCTGGGGGCTTGGAAAGTTCTTTCCTTAAAATTTTTCTAAAGCATGAAGCCTGGTCTGACTGATCAGACGCCTCGTTCACCCTCAGAGCTTCTACTCGGTTGGGGCCATGAAAAGTTCTTTCCTTAAAATTTTCCTAAGGTACAAAGCCTAGTTTGACCAATCACATGCCCTGTTCGCCCTCAAAGGTTTTGCTCTGGCGGGGGCATGAAAAGTTCTTTCCTCAAAAATTTTCTAAGGCACAATGCTTGGTCTGACTGATAAAACGCCTCATTTGGTCTTGGAGCCTTTGCTCGGCTAGGGGGTATAAAAAGTTCTTTCCTCAAAATTTTTCTAAGGTATAAAGCTTGGTTTGATTCATCAGACACCTCACTCGACCTCGAAGCCTCTGCTCAGTCGAGGGCATGGAAAGATTTCTTTCTCAAATTTTCCTAAGGCACGATGCCTAGCCTGATCGATCAAACGCCTCATTCGCCCTCAGAGCCTCTGTTTGGCCGGAGAGCACGGATCCTAATTTGACCGAGCAGACAACCCTTGTTACCATGAATCTTTTGCTTGGCTGGGGGTAAAACAACTGGCTTCAGTTAAGGCCAAGCGAACAATCTTGCAAGGTTTCCCTATTATTACTCGATCGGAATAGCAACCCGACTTTTCAAAGGCATAAGGTAAAGTTTGGCCGAATAACCAACAATGTAGGACTATATCCTTGATCCTCAGTTGGAGGGCAAACAACATAAACATAAATAAATTGAAAGTGCAAGTTACAAGTCCAACACTTGGCAAATTTCAAAAATACTTCATTAACTTAAAGTTTTATTACAAAAGAAGGAGCTTGGCCTAGCGAATGTGCTACGAAGTGGAAAAACTACGAAGATGGATGAACAACAAAAGTTGGTCGGACGCCCAATGTAATGCTTGTGCCAAACAACAAAAGTTAGTCAGATGCACAACGCCTGGGTCGAGCAACAAAAGTTGGTTGGATGTCCAATGCCTGGGTCGAGTAGTAGAAGTTGGTCGACTGAGCAACAACAGTTGGTTAGACATCTAACGCCGACTCTGAAGTGCGCCGATCAACGGAAGTTGATTTGACGCCCAACACAAATTCCAAAAGGGGCTGAGCAACGGAAGTTGGTCGGACCTCAAATGCTCACTTTGAAGTAGACCGAGAAACAAAAGTTGGTCGGACGCCCAATGCTTGGGCCGAACAGCAAAAGGTGGTCGGACGCCTAATGCCTGGGCCAAGCAACAGATGTTGGTTGGACACCCAACGCCTACTCTGAAACACGCCCAAGCAACAGAGGTTGGCTGGACGCCCAATGCTCACTTTGAAGTGGGTTAAGCAACAGAAGTTGGTTGGACGCCTAATGCTCAATCCGAAATGGGCCAAGCAACAAAAATTGATCTAACTCCCAATGTGTGGGCCGAGTAGTAGAAGTTGGTTGGACGCCTAATGCTTTGACCAAGCAACAGCTGTTGATTGGACGCACAACGCCCACTCTGAAGCGCGCCGAGCAACAAAAGTTGATTGGATGCCCAACACCCATTCCGAAGTGGGCCGAGCAATGTCAGTTTGTCAGACGCCTAATGTTCACTCTGAAGTGGACCGAGAAACAAGAGTTGGTTGAATGCCTAATGCTTGGGCCGAGCAAGAAAAGTTAGTCGTATAGTAACTCCAGTTTTGACCCGACATTTTATTATGTTCTGGACTCAAGTTTCATGATTCAATGTTGTTGTTCATCTTTTATTTCCTCTTGTCGTTCCTTGGTTTGGCCATTTGGATTATAGTTGTGTGTTTGAAACATGTTGGTTGTTTGTTTTTCCAAACCTTTGTTGCCTAGATTTTTGCTTCTCCGCTCAAGCAGTCATTCTTACGCTCGAGCAGGTTTTGTAATTGTTGCTCCTTCGCTCAAGTGGCCATTCTTGCGCTCGAGCGGGCTTTGCAAACTCTCAGTATTTTTGTAGACCTGCAAATATTGGATGAGTGTATTCTATGCTCACGCGGCGTTTCCTACGCTCGAGCAGGTGGACGCTCAACCATCAAATCTTGTGCTCGAGCGATGTCCTTCGTCTACAAAACTTCTGAAAGTGTGTATTCTACGCTCGAGCATCACTTCTTGCGCTCGAGCGGACTGTGTATATAACAGATCGTGAGGATGACTTTTTTTTATCACTTTTTCACTTATCTCTCTCTTTCTAAACTTTCCAAAAACCTAAATCTTGAGTTTCTCTCTCTAAAACTCATCTTCTCTTTACATTTTCACCCAGATCCATTGAGATCTTTACCCGAATGCCTTTGAGAAAAGGTAAAGCATCTCAAGAGCTCCATTTTGATCTGAGTAGAAGTTGGTTTCGACGTCTTTAAGGTTTCTCCTTTGTTATTTTGGTCTTCTAAACTTTAAGGTAAGGATTTTCTACACTTTCATATGGCTTTTAGCTTAGTTATTTGTCGTTGTGTAACAATGGTGGGATTTGAGAGTGGTTTGAACAAACCTAGGATTTGGGTGTGAAATAAAAAGAAGGGTTTCTAAATGAGTGTGAAATAAATGATTATGGGGTTCGAATATGATGTTCTATGGTGGCAAAATAGTTAATCTTGGCACTTGGGTTGATATATGAAAAATAGAGTTTTGCCCTAAATGGGTTAAATTGTTATTTTGTACAAATAACTAAAATTGATAATGTTAATGTGGAATTGGATGATTGTTTATGTAAATGGTGGAGTTGGACACGTGTTGTCTCTCACCTATGGAAACTTGATTAATTTATTTATTGAGAAGATTGTATATCTGTTTAGAAATATCTGTATTGGGCTATCGGTGGAGGATAACAGTGATTGTTGTAGAAAATGCACGAGGATTAGGTAAATTAAAACTAATCTATTGTTGGTTGTCATTGAATATGACTATGTTTTAAATACATTGTATATGTATGATTGTTTGGGAGGAAAAAGGGGATGGACTCCATTGAAATTAAGTTGGTCAGAGTGTTTAGGGTAAAAGTCCCGAAATCTTGTGTGTACATAGGTGCCGATCTCGCGGATGAAATTTTCGTAAAATGGCAGTTTTGAAGTGTTTGTGTGGTAGTGTATTGAATAGGAAAACCACTAAGTTGTAGTCTCAGTTGGGCTGTTGAAAGATAATGAAATCAACTCATGAGTTGAGAATTCTGAATGAACTTGAACTGAATTGAAGGAATATGAATCGAAATATGAACTTTGGTGCTTTACAATCATATAAAAATGTGAATATTTTGTCACCAACATTGTATATGCACTATACAGTTATATCTTTTGTTAAACCTCATATATTGTGTTAGATTGTTCCTACTGGGCTTTGACTCACCTTATTTGGGAAAAATATTTTCAAGTGATGGTGACATGCCTCCGCCAAGGCAATAGCTTGGAGGGACTTTTGGGAAGCAAGAGCTTCTTTATTTTGTTTTATTTTTTTGTATAGCCAAGGGCTTGAATTGTATTGAGCTAGGCTCACTTTTGTGTAACCAAGCAATGACTTGGAAATATGTAAGCCTATAGGGCATTTGAATATATGTTTAGTTTCAATTCTCTTAACATTGTAACATATGCTATAGATTCAGGATGAACATTGGTGAATGTATATTGCATGTTTTAACTTTTGTAAACGAACTCTAATGAATGAAAGTATCTTATTTCCATTATTCTTTTGCTTATGAGTTGGTTTTATCGTATTATTTTGGGGGCGTTATAACTTGGTATCAAAGTGTACCGAGTTTGAATACTTTAAGTACATGGGAAGTAGTTATTACCCCAATGGGTTTGTCTCGCTTAGTTGAGACGTTAGTATGTATTGTATGCTTGTGTGATAACATGCTTATATGATTATATGGGTATGAGATTTAGTTCCTAAGATATTGAGTGGGTCTACGGGTTTCTGGAAGTCCTATTAAAGGAGCACTTGATCACTGCTGTTTCTAATTGGAACTCTAGCAACGTCGCGAGACGGTCATTATCTAGGAAGGAAATTTGTATGTGTTTACGTGACTATATGATTATATGGAGTGAATTACTGTTGTCCAACGCATTAGGACGCGAGTGAATTAGCTTCAGCACATTTGTGAATGTGCTAATCTCTTGTGTTACCTTCATTAGGATGTCAGGACGTGGTTGTGGTGGTGGGCGCAGTAGGCCTAGGAGGCAGGAGGTGCCTATACCGAATGATATTCCGGCACAAGAGGAGGGAGTTGGTCAAGCCGATATGACCAAACCAGTGGGTTAACAAGCCATGGGCACCTTAGCCCACGAAATGACCGGAACGTTGCGGGAATCTATGGACATTCTCAGAGCTGAGAATCAAGTCCAAGCCCAAGTAGCTGAGGCAGGCCCATCTTTTCTGAAAAGAGATTTTTTCCAGTCAAATCTGGATGAGTTTTTGGGTGGTCCCAAGGAGCCACTGAAGGCAAACAAGTGGCTAGAGCAAATAGTGAAGACGTTCAAGATGTTTGGCATCGAGGACGACCAGTTGAAGGTGACCTTGGCGTCTTTCCAGCTGAAGGGAGATGCGGGTCAGTGGTGGAAGTATGCACGTGGGCGCATTGGGGTGACTTGGGAGGCATTCGTCAATGCCTTCTAGGACAAGTTTTTGCTTTCCATAGTTAGAGAGAAGTTAAGAAACCAATTTTCCAAGCTGGTGCAGTTGAACACACCTGTGGTTGAGTTTGAGGCCACATTCACTAGCCTCTCTAGGTTTGCTCCTGAGCTTGTGACGACTGAAGAATGCCGTTTTCAGGAGTTTGAAAAGCGGTTAAGGACCAGGCTCATGGTTCGAGCGGCCAGGTCCATGATTAGGGACTATGGGCACCTTATGGAGGCGGTGGCCCATCTTGAGACCATTATGCAGACAGAGGAAGAGAGAATGAGGGGCTCTGGGAGGAGCTAGGAAAGTCAGGGGCCAGGATAGTCAGGGGGACAATAAAAGGCAGGGAGGTTCTAATCCCCAGTTGTCCCAGGGAGCTCAGTGAACTTAATGCCTAAAACCGTAAATCAAATCTATCTATATTTGATAAATTAAAACTTGATAAATGTTGCTCATCACGTCCAAATATCCAAAAAAGTACCTGTTGAAAAAAAAGAAGAAAATAAAAGTGTTAACATTTTTTTGTTGTCATTTTTTACACATAAACAAACTTTGAAAAAAGAAAAGAAAAGTTTAGATATATTATCTTATAATGAGTGTTGATTTAATTGTTTTCATTTTTGTGTTGTCGCTCCACTTCATTTTCATCATAACCACTATTTTGTTGTTCATGTTAATGCGTTGCTCTACTGCATCCGATGCTTGTAAACAAATCATATCATTTTCAATTTCCTCTAACATAACTATCAATGTTTTCATGTTTCTAGGAAGTCTTTTTTAATTTTTTATGAATTTCTTGTATAGGCCACGAGGTTGGAAGGGTGTTAATTATAGCATGAACTAATATTGCAATATGGGACTGAGAATCTTTTTTCATAGACTTATAAAATACTTGCTCTTTGTAGAGGGTTAGAAATTAAGCCCCAAATTAAGTATAGGCCTAAGTGCTGGGGTCGACCCTTTAAGGTGACCAGGAATGACTGAAGGAACATGGGCTAAAGCCTAGAGGAAGTGAGCCAATAGTGGGCCAAAGCAAGTCCAACCCGCCAAGGGTCCAAATGGACTCCACGAAGGAAAATGCCCAAGTCAAGTTGCAGAGGCAACACATGCAACGGTCAAGTTACAGAGGCAACACATGTAGCGGGAAAGTTGTTGAGGCACTTTGCCTCAGCGCTGCCATTCCTAATATCTTCGGTTCTGCCGCCATTCGAAGTTACTGAGGGAAAGAAAAAACCGACGCAACTAAGTTGCAGAGGCAACACTTGCGACGGCCAAGTTGCGGAGGAATTTCACCCCAGCGCCGCCATTCCAAGTAATGTCGGTACCACAGCTATTTGAAGTTACTGAGGGAAGGAGAAAACCGAAGCAACAAAGTTGCAGAGGCATTACTTGCAGCGCCTAAGTTGCAGAGGCACTTTGTCGACGCCATCTCCAATATTGTCGATTTTAGCCATTTGAACTTGGCACGGGAAACGAATGCCACAACAACTATAGTCGCTGCAACCAATTTACAAAGGGAACTGTAGACCACCCGAACTCTGCTCTGCGCACGAGGGCGTGAATCGTTGTTCTTAGCTACTACAGTTCGGACTCCTGTCACGGTTCTGAATCTAATCTTACAAAGTGCAATGTAAGACTGATAAATCACCAAAGAGTCCAAATCCGGCAAATCGTTTTGGAAAATCGATTTTAATCAAAAAGCGCCAAACATGGACTGTTTTGCCAGATTTCAGAGTCGCCACCTAAATATTTTATTTTGGAAAATTTAGGAAACCCTGACTCGTGCCTAAGGCCACGTGTCCGTCATCACCAAAGTTGCCTCGGCTCGGGAACTTGGGTACGAGAGGGGAAGGTTATGCAATGAGCACCCCCGCTCGCCTGATCAAAGGATCGGCCTTTACTAACATGATATGTTGTTTTTGAAAACACATGCGTTCTTATTCCGGTTATTAATCTATCATTACTACGTGATGCGCACAGCACACAAGTATAGACTAAATCGCTCAAGTTGGAACAAAACATCTCATGGTTGTTTATTTGGAAAATTGTTTGAAGTTGCTACTCGCAAGTAGGCTAAGACACGGATTTTGCCACCCTTAAGTGTGCTTAGAAAATATGGTTTTGCCACTTCAAGTGGGCTTAAAACTCGCATTTTGATGAATTATTCCAATTCAAGCAATGAAGCCTTCATCCACAGGCATTCATGCAGTTAAACACATAAGCAGTTAGCCTCATGGCAAGCATGCTAATCATGGCAATCACTTACACACATGCAAGGATGCTAAAGTGTAAACACTCACAGTGTACTTTGAGCCAAAACAGAAGCTATTTAGTAATCAATGCATAATCCTAGCTATGTTAACAATACCTAATGCAACACATGCAAAAATACAACTAAAATAGGCTCGACTATTCTAAGATGTCATGTGAATGCAACTTGATAACAAGTATTCAAATTAGTACTGAAATACAATGCAGTTAGTATGATGTGCCGAGCTCGGTGCATGTAAGACAGATGAATGATGCAAACATGCGAGCATAAGGATGCTAATTGAAACATGCCCTAAACTAACCATCAAAAGCTGATAAGTAAAAGGAAGAAAGAAATGGGGGTTGGAAGACATGCATCACACACACGCACACTTATTACAAAATTTGCCCTCTCGACGGAGGGTCCGAATAATAAGCTAACTAGCTAAATCTAAGCTAATCGACCTAACTAATCTAATTAATCTAATTAAACTAATTATTACACAACAAATTAAATAACTAGTTACAACTAATTATTACACAACTTTAATTAATTAACAAAATAACTAAGTTAGCAACTAACTAAACATGTAAACTATATGAAGTAGGCTGCCTCAGCTCTGCCTTGAACGATAAAGGATGCATGCTCGGTCGCCTCATTTGGAAATCCATCGCGATGCCTCAATTTGTCTCTGTTTGCATTTGTTCTCAGAACTCTGCACAAAGCTCCATATAGCTTCTACTCCATCATGGAGACCTCCAGGAGTATTGCCGACCACTTATTGGTGTTGCCAACCACCTGCCGACCATCCAAACTTGCTGCAGACCAGAAAAAGTGGTCGACCAGCCACTTTTACTGGTCTGCCGACAAGAAAATGCTGCACAACTCCATTTTGCTGCAACAGAGAACAAGAAGGGGCATGGCAACGTATTTGCAAGATATTTGTGCACAACCACTCTCCCTATCATTTCATGAGCTCAAGGGAGTGTAGTTCTCGACTCTTGGGCCACCAGCCGAGCATCGCAATGCACGATGGCTGAGAAGCCAAGATTGCACAATCAATGTGAATGAATGCACAAATAACACATAAAAGCCTTAACCTCTATCATGCATGATCAAGCGGGTCGGCGACCGAGAATTGAGGCACATTTCATCACTTCAAGTATGAAACGTCCCTCGTTTCTCGTGTTTGGATCAAGGCCCGATCCAAACACAGTGCAATGCATGCAATATGCTCAACCTATCAATGCTAATGGCATGCAAACAATGCTAATGCAACATGAGCATACAAACATAATGTAATGCAACATGCAACCACAATACAGAGTAACAACATGTAATGCTATGTAACAACATGCAAACATCATGCTCTTCTATGAGTGCTAGAATGGCATGCTCAAGATTCTATCATGCAAACAATGCATGCATGGCAAACTTAAAAGCTAAGGCCTCAAGGCAAATGAAGTGCATCATACATGAAGCATGCAAGACAATGCTCAAATGGCCAAACCAAACATGGACATATCTGAGATACTTCATAACAGTGGCCAAAACTCAACAAAACCTAGACATAAAGAGCATGGAATGCACATTCAACTCATGGCTCACAAGCAAGGCATAAAGGCACAACTCTTAGACGCAATTAAAGAGTGACATGCATGAGAATATGGCAATGCTACGTGCTCTGAAATGAAGTGTTAAATGATGCCAAATCATCCAAACAACACAAATGAGGCATGCTAGAAGGCCTAGAGCATAAGGCTAGTCAAGAGCAATACAAAAGCAGCATGCAATACTAAGCTTAAACCATTAAACTAGCTCTGCAAAGAGCTTAACCATGCCAAGTTAAGGGTCAAGAACATGCTGAAATGGAGCTCAAGAGCTTAGGCAAACATGCATGCACATTGGCTCACAAACAAGGCATGAAGGCACAACTTTCAAACACATTGAAGGAGTGAAAAATGTGAGAGTATGGCAATGAAATGTACTCTGAAATCATGTGATAACTGAGGCTATATCATGCAAACATCACATTCCAAGCATGCTAGAGACTTTGAAACTCAAAGCTAATGAGCAAGGTTGCACCATGGCTATACAAAGCAAGGCATGCACGACCCAAAACACTTAAAACAGAGTTTATGCATGGCAAAACATGGACAAAATCATGCTGAAGTGTAGTCAAAATAGGCTAGAATGATGGTCAAAAGTATAGAGCATGTTAGGCTAGCAATGTAGAATTACACAACAAGTGTATGAACCACTCAAGAGACAACCAAACCAGCCAAAAATAGAGTCATATCAGGTCCAAAAAGTCACAAAAACAAGCTTAAACAAAGCCACAAAGGAGTGTAAAGACATGCTCATTTGATAGGCCCTCTATGCATACAAACAAGAGAAGAGGAGGGGGGACCACCCCCTCTCATCTCAGGCCTCAAAACCACATTTCCACCACTGACTATCCACTGGATTTCAGTAGTTAAAAGGCCAAGAGAAGGTGATCTCAAAGGCTTAAAGAGATGGCTCAAACAATGCAAAATAAGGCACAAAAGGGGGTGGACCAACCCCAACACCAAAGAGGCCTTAAACAAGCATTTCAAACACTGAAAAATCAAGCTTTTTACAGCTGAAAACTAAGCCAAACAAAGCATGCAAAGATGGCTAAAAGATTAACTAAAACAAAGCTTAAAAAGAGGAAAAGGGGTTACCCTTGAAGCACTGCAACAACAGCACATTCTTCAGCCTAAAACCAGTATTTATGACCCAAATATCACCTCCAAGAATCTCAGCTCAGAGATGGTGGTGTGTGGCTAGGAGTTGTAGTGCAAAAGTGAAGAAACAACACACTTTAAGGCACAAATAGAGAGAGAGAGAGAGAGAGAGAGAGAGAGAGAGAGTAAACTTTTCTCTTCCAATTTTCTGAACCTGGAAAAAGGAGAGAGAGCCTCCCTCTTATAGAACTCCAAGCTTCAAGCTTCTTGGAGAAGCTAGAAGCTTGGTTAAATCCCTCCATACACGTGTATGGAGGATGCAATCTGTGCTCTCCAGCTGGCACAGCTGGCATCCACAAACTCTGCAGAAAATGCAAGAAAGCTGCCGACTACTTAAAACGGTCGGCTAGCTACTTACACTGGTCGGCCGACCAATGGAAGTGGTCTCCAAAGAGACAAAGTGGTCGGCCAGGGGAAGAGGTGGTCTGCACCAAGAAAGCAAAGTGGTGGCATGACTACCGACCACTTTTGGTGGTCCAAAGACCACCAAGGCCAGTTGGTCGACCAGAAAACAAGCTGGCAGGAAAGAAAAGTGGTTTTCAGGAAGAGAAACTGGTCTCCAACCCTTATTCCACCCTCTAAGCAAGGAAAACAAGGTTTGTGCCAAAAACCAACCAAAAAGGATGCAAGACAAGAGTCCGGGGGGTCGAGACGCCCAGCCGGAAATCCCGAAAACTAGTCTATAGGCACAAAAAGGGGTTTACGAGGGAAAAGTGGTCTACGACCACAACAAGTGGTCTCCAAGACCTCAGTGTCCCTTTAGACCAAGGCAACAAGGCATGGTCCAAAAACCAAGCCAAGAGGAGAACGTTAAGCGGTCCCGAGACAAGGCGTGCAGCTAAAGACTCCGGAAATCAGAAACTAGTCTACAGGAGGGAAAGTGGTCTACGACCACAAAAAAGTGGTCTACAAGACCTCTCTCTCCCTCTGGGGAAGGGAAAATAAGGTTTGGTTCAAAACCAAACCAAAAAGGAAGCAAAACAAGACGCTCGGCCGAAGGCTTCGAAAATCGGAAACTAGCCTACAAGAGGGAAAAGTGGTCTACAGACCTCTCTCTCCCTCCAGGCAAGGGAAAACAGGGCATGGTCTACAAACCAAGCCGAAACACAAAGAGTTCAGAGGCCTGGAGGCAAGTCACTCAGCCGAAAACTCCGAAAACTCGAAACGAGTACAAACATGCACAATCACCGAGCGCTCAAACGATGACGTCTGAGTCTTAAGGTCGGTCAAAAATGGGGTGTTTACAGGAACATCCCGCCGAGGTGATAGTAACCTTTGGGGAAAGCTTTCCCTCTGCAAGAAAAAGCTAATGCTTGGCGCTGATAGCAAGCCCCAAGGCATTACTAATCCAGGGCTAATAGCAGGCCCCAAAGTTCATTAACATGGTGCTGATAGCAGGCCCCAAGACTTACTGGTTGGAGCTGATAGCAGGAACAGTGTAAACATCCCATTTTTTACCGCCTTTAAGACTTGGGTGCCACTACTGATGGCTTACCTGATGGTGTAGGCTATGCAGTGCAAAGGTTCGGTTTCTTTGGCAAGGAGAGAGAATCAAATCCCAACCTCACACCCCAGTTGTGGACCAAAGCCTTTTGACCAAAGATTTTAGACCTTAAAACCCTCTCTTTCAAAACATTTTTGAAAATGCTTCTACGATGTTCCGAGGCTCGTATTTCATTAAATGTTGCGCTTTTTGGTAAACCGAGCAAAGACAAAGTGGAAATGAATGAAAGAGAGATGAAATCTTTGAAAAATCTTTCAAAACACCTTGTTTAGGGGTTTGGAGTTGAAGAAAAGAGGAGAAGAGGGAAGAAACTAAGTTGGGAAAGAAGATGGGCATGAACCGTTAAGAGAGAGTCAAGCGGCCCTCGCTAAATCGGGCCTATCCATTTGTACACTTGGATTTCAGCTATGAGGCTGCCACCGTTAGAAATAAGACTTCCAGGGCTTCATTTTTCATTCAAGAACCTCCTCAAGCCGAGTCCGGATGGGAGAGATATGGTTGTTGGAAGTTAGGCATCAATCCGGTTGGACTGAAACTGAGCAGGCTTCACTAAAAGAGGAATATCTCTTAGCAAACTTGGAATTTTGATGTGAGGCTACTACCATTGGAAATAAGACTTTTGGGGCTTCAGTTTAGGCTCAAGAATGACCTGAAAAGGCATCCAGATGAAGGAGTTATGCTTGCTTGAAGTCGGGGACCAGGACTGATTTTTGCTACCGACCACTAAGGGAGTGTGCCGACCACAAATGCAGCATGCCGACCATATGCCGACCAAAAATGATCCTTGCCGACCAGAAAAAGTGGTCGGTCGATCACTTGTGCCCAGAAAGCTCAGAAATTGCAGATATTTTGCTCTAGCTGTTCCAGACTGTCCCAGATATTTCTGAATTGAGATATTTCGACCAAATGCTCATATATTGCTATGTATTGAGCCATATCTCATAGATTGCAAGAGTTAGAAAAATTGGGGGAGCTTCTCACTCTAGAATCCTCTCTCTCTAGAAGATTTATGAGCAAACTCTCTCTTTCTCTAGAATTCTCTCTTTCTCCTCTTGTTTTTGAGCCTTAAGCTTAGAACTCTCTACACTTTTGCAAAGGCATCCTTAACCAAACTTGACCATATTTGGGATAAGATTACTTGGAGCCTTATTTGAGCTCTAGAAGAAGGATTGAGCTTAGTTTGTTGCCTCCTTGGTGCCTAAAGTGCTCTTTGCTTCAAAGGTATAATATTTCCCTTGTTTAAGCTTGTTTTGCATACTTGCTTCATCATCCTTTTTCCATTGTTTTGGACTATTTTGGGGCTGGTTTTGGACTGTCAAAAACTCTATTTTTAAGGTGTAAAAATGATAGTTTAAGGCTTAGTGAGTTTGGGGGTTATTCTCCCTTTTTGTTCCTTGGCTTATGAGGCCTTTTGTGCAACTTCTCACCACCTTCAAATCCAATTTTTTTTTGGCCTTTTTACCACTGAAAATCAGAGGTATTTTAGTGGTGGAAACCATGTTTTGAGGTCCAGAATAGGAGGGGTTGGCCTCCACTCCTTGTTTCTTGTTTGCATGTGTTATTGGCCTATCAAATGAGCATGTATTTCTCCCTTCTTGAGGCTTAGTTTGAGCTTGTTTTTATGACTTTTAGGACTTGATATAACTCTTTTTTGGGTTGGTTTGGCCTCTTGTTGTTTGCTTTTTGTACTTGTAGTGCAATCTCAATAATTGGCCTAGCTTACTTGGTGTTTTGGCCTTTTATTCTAGCATATGTTGGCTATGCTCAAGCATGTTTTTGGCCTTGTTTTGACATGCTTTTGGACTGTTTTGAAAGGTTTTAGGCCTTTGAGGATTGTATTGCATAGCTATAGTGCAAGTGCCTTTGCTAGCCTTGTGTTTTAAGGCCTCTAGCATGCTTGGCTTGTGATGTTTGCATGCCTTAGTTTCCTTTAGCATGTAATTTCAAAGCATATATTTCCATCATACACTCATATATATCGCTCTTTAATTGAGATTAAGAGTTGTACTTCATGCCTTGTTTTTGAGCCAATACGTATGCATGCTTGTCTACACTTTTGGGCTACTATCTCAACATGTTTTTGGCCTTATTTTTCCATGTTACAACTCTAATTTTGGTTGATGGAGTCACCTCTTGCTTGGTTTTGGTACTTGTAGTGTGATCCCACTCATTAGCCTTGCATGCTTAGTGTTTTGGCTTACCATTCTAGCTTGTTTTGGCTACACTCCATCATGTTTCTAGCATTGTTTTGACATGCCTTAGGACTGCTTCGAGTGATCTTGGTCGTTTTGGGCTTGCTTGATATGGCTATGGTGCAAGTGCCTTACCTAGTCTTGAGTTTTGAGCACCTTAGCATGCTATATTTGTGATGGTTGCATGTTTTGGCATCATTTGGCATGTTATTTCAGAGCATATAGTGTTGCCACACTTCCATGTTTTTCACTCTTGAGGTGCTCTTGAGAGTTGCACCTTTATGCCTTGTTTGTGAGCCAATGCATGAGCATCATTCTCTTGCCATTCATGCTATCATTTTAGATCATTTTGGCCACTGTTTTGGCATGCATGAGGTCTATTTAGTGTTGGTTTAGTCCATTGAGCATTGTGTTGCATGGTCCTAGTGTTGTATCCTTCACTAGTGTTTAATGCTTAAGTGTTCTAGTATGTTGTGTATGAGTGTTTGCATGTTAGAGTCTTGTGCATACCACCTTAACATGTCAAGATTAGCATGTTGTTTAGATAAGCATACTATTTGCATATGTGTTGCATTGCATTGTGTTTGGATCGGATGTTGATCCAAACACGAGAAACGAGGGGCATTTCATACTTGAAGTGATGAAACACGCCTCATTTCTTGGTCGCCGACCCTCTTAATCAAGCATGATAGAGGTGGAGGCCCTTATGTGTTATTTGTGCATTCATTGACATTGACTTGTGCAAACTTGGCTTCTCGGCCATTGTGCGTTGCGATGCTCGGTTTATAGCCCGAGAGTCAAGTACCGCACTCTCTTGAGCTTGAGAAATGATAGGGAGGGTGGTTATGCACACATATCTTGCAGATACACTGCTATGCCCCTTGTTGTTCTCTGTTGCAGCAAAATTGGAGCTTGGCAAATTAACTGGTCGGCCGACCAGTAGAGGTGGTCGACCGACCACTTTTTCTGGTCTACATCTCCCTTTTCTGGCCGGCAGCCCACCAGGAGGTCCCCATGTTGGAGTAGAAGCAATCTGGAAGTTAGTGCACTTTTCAGAGACCAAATCAAATGCAACTAGAGGTAATTCTGGGCATAACAATGGATTTCTGAGCGAGGCGATTGAGCATGCATGCACCCCTCGCCCCCGAGGATCTCTTTTAACTGCTTTAGCTGCTTTACTTAGTTAGCTAATTCGTTGGTTTTGTACTTAATTAGTTAATGTGCTTGATTAATCGATTTGTTTTGTAATAATTAGTTAACTAGGAATAGTTAATTAGTTTTGGTTTGTAATAATTAGTTTAATTAGCGTAGCTAGTTAGCTTATTATTCGGACCCTCCATCAAGAGGGAAAATGTTGTAATAAGGGTGCGTGTATGTGTGCATGTCTTCCAACTACCATTTCTTTCTCCCTTTTACTTATCAGCTTTTGATGGTTAGTTTAGAGCATATTTCAATTAGCATACCTTATGCTTCCATGCGTGCATCATTCATTCGTATTGCATGCACCGGGCTTGGCGTATCATACAAACTGCATCGTATTTCAATACTTACTTGAATACGTGTTTCATAGCATGCTATCAGATGTTGCATTCATATGCCATCTAAGCTAGCCAAGCCTATTTTAGTTACATTTTGCATGTGTTGCATTAGGCATTGTTGACATAGCTAGGATCATGCATTGATTACTAACTAGTTTCTGTTTTGGCTCGGAGTACACTGTGAGTGTGTATGCTTTAGCATCCTTGCATGTGTGTAAATGACTGCCATGATAGCATGTTTGCCATGAGGCTATTTGCTTAAGTGTTTAACTGTTTGAATGTCTGTGGGTGAAGGCTTTATTACTTGAATTGGAACAATTCATCAAATGTGAGTTTTAAGCCCACTTGAAGTGGCAAAATCATGTTGTTTTAAGCCCACTTAAGGGTGGCAAATCTGCGCTTTAGCCTACTTGCGAATAGCATTTTCAAACCATTTTCGAAAACAAACATGAGATGTTTTGTTCCAATCCTTGCGATTGAGTCTATACTTGTGTGTTGTGCGCATCGCATAGTAAAGATAGCTAATAAATCAGAATAAGAACACGTGTTTTCAAAACAACATATCATGCTTAGTAGAAACCGATCCTTTGATCGGGCGAGCGGGGGTGCTCATTTCAAGACCTTCCCCTCTTGTACCCAAGTTCCCGAGCTGAGGCAACTTTGGTGATGACGGACACGTGGCCTTTGGCACGAGTCAGGGTTTCCTAAATTTCCCAAAACAAAATATTTAGATGGTGACTCTGAAATCTGGCAAAGCAGTCCATGTTTGGCGCTTTTTGATTCAAAATTGATTTTTCAAAACCAATTGCCGAATTTGGACTCTTTGGTGATTTATCAGTCTTACATTGCACTTTGTAAGATTAGATTCAGAACCATGACAGGAGTCTGAACTGTAGTAGCTAGAACTACAATTCGCGCCCTCTCCGAGAGGGGGGTGCACAGAGCAAGTTCGGGGCCGTCTACACCCAGAAACACCAGTTTACCGTGGCGATCCCGCGAAAATAGGAGCAGGGTAGCCCAAGTATAAAGGACTCCCTTTCCATTACCCAGGTCATGGATTTGCCTTAGTCACACATGTAGGACAAAGGAAGCCCTCTTGGGCTTAGTACTAAGGCACAACATGGCTGATAGCAGGCTTGGCTGTGGCCTTCACCTTGGAAAGCTGGGGAGTTTGTGGTTAGGTGGCTAAGGGTGGAGGCTTCATTGAGGTGAAAATGAACATAGCCGATAGCAGACTAATAGGGTTCTAAGAATGCATGTACTGACCAAATAGAACTGAAAAGGCAAGTGCAGCGGCAAGGTTCACCGCTACAAGTGCACTTGCTGAGGTTCAGGCTGAGAAGGCACTGTAAAGGCAAACACTCCTGCTACAACTGTACTTGTTGAGGCTCAAAAAGGAGTTACAGCGCCAAACACTCCCATTGCAACTACACTTGCTGAGGCTCAAAAGGGTAGTTAAGGAGGCAAACAAATAGTACACATTACATATAGAGGGACAAGTGGCACCTTCAGTCTGGTGGCTCAAGGCAGAATGTTCCATGTGATCCTCTGGGACACATGTTTTCTCTCTATTTGGCCACTTGGTGCCCTCTTGGTACTAAGGAAAAGCCTATAAATATGACCCATTTCCCAAGGTTCAAACGGAGGAATTTTGGGGATTTGGGGGAGATGCTGCCCATTTTGGTACTGCCATGCATTTCTTTTTGAGCTGCTTGCTTCACCCTCACCCAGCTACACACTCTCCAACTCCCAGACAATTACTGCTGCTCATTCTCCAGCCATTCCACCACTCTTGGACCATTAGCATAGTTTTGCCTCTGTAATCATCTTCTTAACCTCGAATCCCCCTACATTTCTTGGCGACTTTGCTAGGGAGGCTACTTTGTTGATGATTCACATCCGCAGTGGCTTACACACTTCATTAGAAAAGATGGCAAAGGATGAAGTTCAATAACCCCCATGGCAGCAAGGCTCTTTCAATGGCGGAACAGCACATGTGGAGGACTGTGACCACAGTGTTGTGGTTGAGGCAGTTCAGTCACTCCAGGATACGCAGAGGAAGATCCTGGTAGCTTTGCAAACTCTCATTGAGGCTATTATGGCCATGGCTTCTAGACCAGCTCCAGTGCAAGCACCTCCGCCTGTAGCAGTCCCATAAACCACCTAACTTAATAATTCAACTCAAATTCTTCAATCTCATGCTAAATTAACTTAATCTCATGGGTTTAGACAAGAATTCTTATCTTTGATTGGGGGATTGTTAAAGATTGCTCTACTTCCCTTGATTTTCCTCTTTTCTTCTTTCCTCTCTTGAGCTCTTTCTCTCACTTTCTCTAGAACTCTCTCATAAGTCTTTACAAAATATCTCTCTCTCTATCTTGACTTAACCAAAATTTTCCTTAATCAAATTTTAAGTTTCACCTAATTTAAATCAAATTAACCTAATCAAAGCAATCCTCATATAATCTACTTTAATTTAACCCAAACTTAATCTTCTTAAGGTGAATTAGGCTCTAACCACCTAGTCCATCATTTAATTTTTAACCTTATAATTTAACAAATCAGACAGGCCTTTTTCGCACATTAACATATCTGTCAATCAAACATACTTCAAATAATTTATGGCACATAATTAACACACATATAAGCATCTAAAGCACATAAAAACACATGATTAAGGTAACCTTCATATTTAACAGTTAATAAAGGAGGCGGGTGTTACAGTCTCTCCCCCCTTAAGATGTTTGGTTCTCCTAACTTAATTACCTTCTTCCGACAAGAGCGTGAGGTCTAAGGTAAACAATTCGAGGTATCTTTGCTTTATATCTTCTTATCTTTCCTAAGTTGCGTACATTCACTATGGTTTTGCCAATTCACTTTTACAAACATAATTTCTTTATTTCTCAACTTCTTGATTTAGCAGTTAACAATCCGATCGAGCCGTTTTTCATATGTGTAGTCATCACTCATAGGCGCGGGAGTAGGCTCAAGAACATGATAAGGATCCCAAAGGCATACTCGGAACATGATAAGGATCCCAAAGGCATACTCGTAACATAGACACATGAAAGACATTATGCATATGTTACATATCCGGAGGTAGGGCTACCTAATATGCTACAGGATTAATTTTATCAATGATCTCATATGGCCCAATGTACTGAGGTGCTAACTTGCCATTAGCTCCCAAACGAGTCTGCCGTTTCATTGGGGTAACTTTGATAAAAACATGGTTGCCCACTTCATATTCTCTTTCCCGTCTATGCACATCTGCATAGCTTTTCTATCGGTTTTGTGCTGTTTTCAACCGTTGATGAATTAGCTTTACTTTTTCCATTGTCTCTTGCACAATTTCGGGTCCCAACAAAAGTCTATCTCCAACCTCAGCCCAACAAATCGGTGATCGACATTTCCTTCCATAAAGAGCCTCGTGTGGTGCCATGCCAATGCTAGAATGGAAACTGTTATTATACGCAAATTCGGCTAAAGAAAAATGAGTCTCCTCATTCCTTTGAAAATCCAATACACATATACGTAACATATCTTCCAGCGTCTGTATTGTCCTTTCTAATTGGCCATCGGTCTGTGGATGGTATGCACTGCTCAATCTTAACTCGGTTCCTAATGTTTTTTTTTGCAAACTTTGCCAAAACCTCGAAGTAAATTTCGATTCCCTATCAGAAACAATTGAAATAGGCACTCCATGCAATCTCACAATTTCATTGATATACAGTGTAGCCAACTTATCCACAATATAATTTATTTTGACAGGTAAGAAGTGAGCAGATATTGTCAAACAATCAATAATTACCCAAATTGAATGAATCCATACCTCTATTAGAGCGAGGTAGTCCAACGACGAAGTCTATTGTAATATGCTCCCATTTCTACTCTGGTATCGGTAATGGTTAAAGTAATCTTGTGGGTCGTTGATGTTTTGCTTTGACCTATTGGCATTGTAAACACTTAGACACAAATTCAGCAATCTCTCTTTTCATTCTCGGCCACTAGTAATGTTGCTTCAAGTCTTGGTACATTTTAGTGTTCCCCGAGTGGATGGCAAATTTTGAACTATGTGCTTCTTGCATAACTCGTTTCTTCAATTCAACATCGCTTGGTATACAAAGCCTCCCATGAAATTTTAGCATGTCATTCTCAAAAATGAAACCCGGTCTTGGTTTGGAATTCTGTTCATCCATAATTTTCTTCAAGAAGTCACCTTGTAATTGTTTTTCTTTGATTTCTTCAAGGATTGCCGGTTGTGCAGAAATAGCAGCTAAAACCTTGCCTTGTTCATGCAAAACAACATCAAGTTCAAATCTTTCCATATCATGTAGCAAGAACCTTTTGTCCGGTAAGTAAAAAATCCAAGTTTCCAATAGATTTGCGACTAAGAGCATCGGCAATAGTATTAGCTTTTTCTAGATGATACAAGATTTGCAAATCATAATCCTTAATTAACTCCAACCATCAACGTTGTCTCATGTTTAACTTTTTTTGGGTGAAAAAGTACTTAAGGCTCTTGTGATCCGTATACACCTCACATGTTGCCCCATATAGATAGTGGTGCCAAATCTTGAATGCCAAAACTACTGCAACAAGCTCCAAGTCATGAGTCAGGTAATTCTTTTCATGTGATCTTAGTTGTCAGGAAGCGTAGGCTATCAGTTTTCCATGCTACATCAACACACACCACAAAACTTTATAAGATGCATCACTGAAAATAGTAAAGCCATCCGTACCTGAAGGTAGGGTGAGAATCGATGCGGTCACAAGTCGAGTCTTTAGTTCTTGAAAAGCTTACTCTCTCTGTTCAGTCCATTCGAATGGTACCCCATTTTGCATCAACTGTGTAAGTGGCAAGGTAATTTTAGAGAAGTCTTTCACAAATCTGCGGTAGTACCCGGCCAAACCCAAGAAACTGCGTATCTCCATAACATTAGTTGGTAATTCACAGATGCCTCTATCTTTTGTGGATCAACAGAATGCCATCTTTAGTAATCACATGACCCAAAAAAACATGACACTATGAAGCCAAAACTCACACTTAGACAGTTTAGCATACAGTTTCTTCTCCCTTAAGGTTTGTAAAGCAAGTCTCAAATGATGTTCATGTTCCTCTTTACTTTTGGAATAAATCAGAATGTCGTCGATAAAAATAACAATGAACTCATCTAGGACCGACTTGAAGATTCTGTTCATTAAATCCATAAAAGTAGCCGGTGCATTAGTAACTCCGAAAAGCATAACAAAGAATTCATAGTGACCGTACCTCGTTCGGAAAGTAGTCTTTTCTACATCTTTGGCTTTAACTTTCAGTTGATGGTATCCCGATCGAAGATCAATTTTGGAAAACATTCGTGCCCCTTGCAATTGGTCAAATAAATCATCAATGTGTGGCAACAGATACTTGTTCTTTACTGTCACCTTGTTTAACTCTCGATAATCAATACAAAGCCTTAAGAACCCATCATTCTTTTTCACAAATAATACTGAAGCGTCCCACGGTGACGTACTTGGCCTGATAAATTTATTGTCCAGTAACTCTTGTAACTGAATTTTTAACTCTTTCAATTCGGTCATCGACATGCAGTATGGGGTTTTAGAAATTGGTTGTGCACCCGGTACTATCTCAATAGTAAATTCAATCTCTCTGTCAATCAAATGCCTTGGCAAATCATCTGGGAAAACATCTAGGAAATCTCTGACTATAGAAATGCTCTCTACAGTAGGTTTATCAACAGTTGTCACATTTAACACGAAGCATAAAAATCCCTTACAGCCTTTGTTAATCAACCTATTTGCTTTCATAGAGGAAATTAAGTATATGGGAGGTACAACACCAACTCCATTAAATGTAAATTCAGGCAATTCAGGTAGGCAGAACACTGCTTGTTTAGTTACACAGTCAATGGTGGCATGATATTTTGCTAACCTGTCCATTCCTAGAATTACATCAAAATAACCCATATTTAGAGGTAATAAATCAACATATAGAGTCATATCCCCAATAACAATTTCACACGCAGGGTACATATAAGCACAAGTCATGAAGACACAGCTAACAAGTAATTCATTGGTTCCATAGGTCTCGTTAAGTTTGGAGCAAAAGCATATGATACAAAAGAATGCGTAGATCCCGAATCAATTAAAACATAAGCATTTTGGGCACAGATGGAAAGTATACCTGACACTACTGTCTCTGTATTCTGCACATCCCCTAGTACAAGCGCAAATACTCGTCCTTGCCTTAAAGTTTCCTTCCTTGTACCAGCTTTCAAATTAGACTTCGGTGTTGAGGCTGATGCGGTTGAACTTGCCATGGATCTATGTGTGCCTTAGGATGCCAAGGATAATCCTTAATCATGTGGCCTGTTTTTTTGCACCAAAAACATGCACCAGAAATTTTGTGGCAAACTCCTTTATGTCTTTTTCCACATTCCGGGCAGAGGGGTGTATCATTCCCTTGGCTAGAGCTATTTGATGATCCCGTATTCTGTCTCTTGTTCTGGGAATTGTTTGAGTTGTTCCAACCCTTCTTAAAGTTGAATCCCTATCTCTTACCCTTCCATTCGGTCACCGGTGTCTTTGCTTGTTTTAGGGCAGCAATATTTGCCTTAGCTATAAGGGCTCTACCTAGAACATCAACATATTTTACCAACTTTAGTACATTGATCTGGTCAAGGACCTCAACATCAAGTTCGCCTTCAAATTTCCTCGCTTTCTTGTAATCGGTATCTACCATATGTGGCGCATACCATACAAGCACGGTGAATTTGGCTTCATACTCCGCTATCGACATAGTACCCTGCTTTAACTGCTTAAATTTCGTTATTGTGCGGTCTCTTACACACTGTGGGAAATATTTTTCATAGAATGCTTCTTTAAACTGTCCCCAGTCATGGCAGTAAACATCTACCATCTTCTCACTTCTTCTTGTAAGGTGAACGTTGCTAGCAAAACCTTTTGCTCTTCAGAACATAGAAAAACTTCAACCAGCTTTTCAATCACTAAGATCCATGCTTCGGCCTTCAATGGTTCAAGGCCTCCCAAAAATGTAGGTGGTTTCATTTTGTTAAACTTCTGCGTCAAGGCAATAATATCACCATTGTTAGGTGGCTCAACAAGAATTGGTGGCGAAGGAGGAGGTGGGAATGGCTATCTCTGTTGTTGTCTCAAAGTTTCTGTCAGTAATTTCACCATTCCCTCTAACCGGTCCATTCTCGCATCAGAAGACTTAGATGCATCTGCAGGTCTTGCGTTCTCCATTGGTCTGTAGGTAAACAGAATGATAATAAACATAGGACACACAGGTTTTTACATTTCCATTTTTATCACACAGGCATAGAAGAAATCCACGCACACTCACACATGCAAGTAACATGCCCTAATTTCTTTTCTAGGACATCCTATAGCTCATTTGGACGTGTGTGTGCGGTATAAATCGTGCCCTAATACCACTCTGTCATGACCCAAACCTGACCTAAACCCGACCTTATAGGTTTAGTGTCGTAACCAGCCAATAATCCGTGATTATCGAAGGCCTGCTTATCACTAATGACAATAACACGATAATGGGGCTGGTGAAAGCCAATAAAGAAGAAAATAAAACGTCCAACGAGCTATGAAGACTTAAATGAGACAAAACGAATTTTCGTATAGACATATATAAATACATGGTCCATATCAAGTCCATATATCAAACACATAAGCAAAAGAAAGGGTCTCCAAACCCATTACCGAAAAGGTATACAAAATCATAAATCATTCATACATTAGAACCCATCTCAAAGGGTAAATCTCGGACCACCCAAAAGCAGTGACATTTGCTCGACGAGAACCTCGTGACAAGGCACAAAAGTTGGCTTGACAAAACTAAGTCTAGGTCGACGCCACTACATCCTCTTCTGCACTTGATCACCTACATCCATATATAAAAGAATGAGCTAACGCCTAATGAATAACAACAGTGTAAAGAGGTTAAGAATGAAGTCCTTACTATAATTCAAAATTAGTTAATTATAGCAGTAAACAGAAAATTAGAATTATTATACAGAAAACATAACAGTCATACGTGGTACATCCAACAGCAAAATAGTACAGACGGTCATAAAGATCGAACAGTTACATGATGGCCATCAATACGGTAAACAGAAAGTTTCAAGGATTGGAATTGATAGAGATCTCTGTAACAACAACAGTAAATAGATGCTACGGATGCCACGAATATAGTTCAAAAAAACAGGACAATTATCCATTTAAGCAGAAACGTCATCTCAAAAATGGAATATATTATAAGTTAGAAGATACTTATAATTGAACATATCTTTACACGATTGTTGCTCACAGTTGGCTCCTTGGAACGCGTGGGTGGGACATGGCATTTGACCTACATAAACAAATTTAAACACAATGATTTAACACACAACTCTCGCATGCAAACACTTCATAATCTAACCGTTACTTACTCTCTAATCCGTTCCCATTCGTTTTTTTCATTTTCTCTTGTGATCATGCAATGCATATGCATATGAAAATAGTTGAAAACCATGCAATTGGACGCTCGAAAAGCAGAGAAAACAGAAAAGAAGCAAACTGGAGCTGGCTCTGTTGGCCGCACATGCGGTGGTCTGTCTGCTCATGCAGTGGCCTTCTCCGCTCGAGCATGTAGAATGCAAATGTGAACAAGGGAAGGCCGACCGCTCGTGCGGTGGCCTGGTCGTTCGTGCAGTGGCCATGGCCGCTCGTGCGGTCCCTCTGCAGTGTGCAAATTGAACCAAAAGAGAGCTGGCCGCTCGTGTGGTGGCCCAGCCCGCTCGAGTAGTGTAGGTGAAAAACTAGTTCAAAAATCTGCTATTGCGGAGAAAACCAACCTTTCCATAACCCAACTCCATTTTTGTACAAATCCAATCTCAAAACCCTTTAAAACATGTTGAATAAGCAATTTCTAACTCTAAAACAACATCAAACCTTCACACAAAACACAATGTTCATTTTAAATTTCACAAACATGGAATTAGGGCCAAAATCAAAACCATGCAAGTGTTAAGTTCAAAACTCAAAATCCATGGTGTTTCATTCTCCCTCCTCAAGAATCATGCAAGAAATAAATGTTTGATCATGAGAAAATGCCATGAATGACAAGATTTGAAGCTATTTCCTACAATTCCTCTCTTTAGGGTTTATTACTTTAACATACACCACCCAACTTCCTAATTCAACTCAAATTCTTCAATCTCATGCTAAATTAACTTAATCTCATGGGTTTAGACAAGAATTCTTACCTTTGATTGAGGGATTGTTGAAGATTGCTCTGCTCCCCTTGATTCTCCTATTTTCTTCTTTTATTTCTTGAGCTCTGTCTCTCCCTTTCTCTAGAACTCTCTCATAAGTCTCTACAAAATATCTCTCCCTCTATCTTGACTTAACCAAAATTTTCCTTAATCAAATTTTAAGCTTCACCTAATTTAAATCAAATTCACCTAATCAAAGCAATTCTCATATAATCTACTTTAACTTAACCCAAACTTAATCTTCTTAAGGTGAATTAGGCTCTAACCACCTAGTCCATCATTTAATTTTTAACCTTATAATTTAACGAATCCAAGTAATAAACCCTCAAGAGTGGAATTGTAGAAAATAGCTTCAAATCTTGTCATTCATGGCATTTTCTCATGATCGAACATTTATTTCTTGCATGATTCCTGAGGAGGGAGAATGAAACTCCATGGATTTTGAGTTTTGAATTTAACACTTGCATGGTTTTGATTTTAGCCCTAATTCCATGTTTGTGATCTTTAAAATGGAAATTGTGTTTTGTGTGAAAGTTTGATGTTTTTTGGAGTTAGAAATTGCTTATTCAACATGTTTTAGAGGGCTTTGAGATTGGATTTGTACAAAAATGGAGTTGGGTTGTGGACAGGTTGGTTTTCTCCACAATAACAGATTTTCGAACTAGTTTTTCACCCAGATTGTTCGAGCGGCCTGGGCCACCACACTAGCAACCAGCTCTTTTTTGGTTCAATTTGCACACTGCTGAGGGACTGCACAAGCAGCCAGGCCATTGCTTGAGTGGCCGGCCTTCCCCTGTTCACTTTTGCATTCTACTCGCTAGAGGAGCCAAGGCCACCGTACGATCGGCCAGGGCTGCCACACGTGCGGCCAGCAGAGCTAGCTTTAGTTTGCTTCCTTTCTGTTTTCCCTACTTTCCGGGCCTCCACTTGCATGGTTTTCAACAGTTTTCATGTGCATATGCATTGTATGATCACAAGAGAAAATGAAAAAAACGAATGGGAACGAATTAGAGAGTAAGTAACGGTTAGATTATGAAGTGTTTGCATGTGAGGGTTGTGTGTTAAATCATTATGTTTAAATCTATTTATGTAGGTCAAACACCACGTCCTACCTACGCATTCTGAAGAGCCAACTTTGAGTAACAATCGTGTAAAGATATATTCAATTTTAAGTATTTTCTGACTTATACTATATTCCGTTTCTGAGATCTCATTTCTGCTTAAATGAATGATTGTCCTGCTTTTCTAAACTATATTTGTGGCATTTGTAGCATCTGTTTACTGTTGCTATTACAGAGATCTCTGTCAATTCCAATCCTTTGAATTTCTGTTTACCGTATTGATGGCCATTATGTAATTGTCCGGTCTTCTTGATCGTCTGTACTATTTTGTTATTGGATGTACCACGTATGACTGCTATGTTTTCTGTATGATGATTCTAATTTTCTGTTTACTGCTATAATTAACCGATTTTGAATTACAGCAAGGACTTCATTCTTAACCTCTTTACACTATTGTTATTCACTAGGCTCTAGCTCATGCGCATTCTTTTATATATGTATGTAGGTGATCAAGTGCAGGAGGGGACGTAGTGGCGTCGACCTAGCCTCTGTTTTGTCAAGCCAACTTTTGTGCCTCATCACGAGGTTCCCGTTGGGCAAATGTCACAGCTTTTGGGTGGTCTGGGATTCACCCTTTGAGATGGGTTCTAATGTATGAATGATTTATGATTTTGTGTACCTTTTCGGTAATGGGTTTGGAGTTGTTTATGTTTTTGATATATGGACTTGATATGGACCATGTATATATATACATATGTCTATATGAAAATTCGTTTTGTCTCATTTAAGTCTTCACAACTCGTTGGACGTTTTATTTTCTTCTTTATTAGCTTCCACCAGCCCCATTATCGTGTTATTGTCATTAGTGATTGGCAGGCCTTCGGTAATTACGGATTACTGGTCGGTTACGACACTAAATCTATAGGGGCGGGTTTGAATTATGACACTAAGACTTAGTTAATTTCATCCCACTTCAAGGAGAGACAGTGAAATGACCTAAATAGTGGAAAGGAAGGTGCCACACACACATATATATTTTCTTTCTAAAATTATGAGAATTTAGGAATAGATTTTTGAAGCCTTTTAAAAAAGTACTCCATTTCATTATATATGCAGTATAGATTAGAAGTGTACACAACAATATTAAATTAGAAACAACAACAACATTAGAAGTGTACATAACAATATTAAATTAAAATGTTGGTTGTAGCGTATCATGTCACTTATATTACAATTCGTGGTACTGGTTGAGTTTGTCTCGTGTCTACTTCTTGTGCAATTCAGGTTTATGGAAACAAAACAGATAGTATTTTTAAAATCCAATTTGTTTATTTTTTAAGCCATTATATATGGATCATTTATAAAAATAATTAAATTAATTTGATAATTATAACACATGATAATTATAAAAATAATCAAACAAGCCGTATATATACTTTTTAAAATACGATTTATCTTCATACTTGTTTATTTTTTAAAAATTAAATATAATAAAATCATTTGGTTGCAGTTATCAAATCAAATTTTATTTTTTTTAGATGATTTATAAATAATTATTTAAAAAATGAACGAATCGAATCATCAAAATGAAAACTATAATAAACTCACGAGCCTAGATTGTACAATTCAATCGACTAAGTGAACAACAGACAAATTATTCTTTTATCACATATATAAATGGACACACATTCATTGGTAATGTAAATTAAATGCTATGTATTAATCATAAACAATAGCAATACAACATTTGCAAGTGATGTGTTCTTTTGTTATCCAACATGATGAGTTTTGTTCCAAAAAAAAAAAAAAAAAAACATGATGAGTTGTTTACAACTTAATCACATTTTTTAATTGGGGTCTAGGAAGATAATGTTTGTCCCTGTTTAGTAGAATTTTGAAAGAGTTGGTAAACATTTGGACCACCAACCTTGCTTTGCCAATACTCAACAGGGTTCACATGATGTTGACATGTCATTTCTATGCAATAACACAAGTTTCATATGCATTGTTATTATCATCTTCAAGGTTGTCAAATTTGACTCATTTGTAAGATTTTCACTTTCGAGTTGAAGTTTCATTTGACTCTACACACGGTGTATTTTCAATAGGAAAGACGTATTATTACGTAGTAGAATTTAGGAAAATAAGGAAGGATAATTTTTTTTTTTTAAGTTTTGGATATTAAAATTTTATAAGATAAATGATATATAATATTTTCATAGTAGTTGAGATCTTTTAAAATTTTTATAGAGAAATTTCATCGAAGGACTTTAGTTATTAAAAAAAAAAAAACAAATTGAATCTCTTTTACTATTCAAAATTAGAGAGGGATGTTTTACTAATTTTTTTAACAGTAATGATAGAGACCACCACAACCCCCAAAATGATCTGAACTATTCATGTCACTGTCAGACACAATTTCGAAAAAAAATTTAAACACATCAATGGTCAAACATCAATGGGGTCATAGTGTCTTCTTTTGTGGGGATCCTAAACATTTTCCTTTTTTTTATAAGAAATATTATAGACATTTTGTTTCATCTTCATATGAAAAGTCTTGAAAGTTAAGCAAATCAATTTCAAAAATTAAAATGTATTGTTAGAGTACACATTAGGCAAAGTGGTTCAACAAAATACATAATATATTTTTTATTTACTTTGTTAGGCAAAATGCCTACTAGTGTTGCCTAATCACTTTACCCAGTGCGTACTATAATAACATTTTTAATCTCGAAATTGATTTGTTTGGTCTCTAATCTCTCTAAACGTAACTATCCAAGAGAGGATGAATCCAAATGCTTACCTTGTGGCGGCCTATCATGTTGGAGTGCCATTTCGAAGAGACTAAGCAAAGTATTCGTTTCGAAAGAGTTAAAATAGTTTGATTTTTTTATTATTTTAACATAATTTTTGTAGTCTTGTTTAATTTTTATTTTTGATTTTTTTGACTTTTATAAATAAAAAAATGTAATGATCATAATTTGAATGTGACATTTTATCTTAGTGGGTTATGTAGCTAATTTTATCTTTTGTGCTTTTTTAACCAAAAAAATCAAAACCAAACATAGCTAAAATATCAAAAATACTCTTTGTTGTTAGAGATGCTTTGAGTCAGAATACCTCAAGGCTTATTTTCATAATCAGAGCCATTTAATTTGTAGGATTGACTAATTAGAGCACACGTTAAAAAAAATAAAAATAAATGATCAAATATCTATCGAATCACATTTGTTTTAAAAGAAAACGGATAATCTATTCTTAAAATCATACTTGTCATTATTTTTTTAAAGATAAATGTGATCTAATCACACAATTATTGATTTTCAATTTTTTTAACTTAATGCATAGTTGATCTGCTCAATAAATCCTATAAAATAAATATTTTAAATTATCAAAATCAATTTTAAAATAAGCTCACTAAACCTAACAATGTCTCAATTGATAGAGTTTATTTTTCCATCGAGTGTATTTCACCTAATTGTTGAGCTCTCTCATGGAATTTTTTTTGCTTTTGGTGGTGCTAATCTTCAAATTTAATCATTGCCATCCAATTTGTAGAGTTTATTAGTGATTCAAACACGCAAATATCCATTAGTGACTAAGAATTTGGATTTAAAAAAAAGTGGCACTTTTAGATCATTGTGATGGCTTTCCGACGAGTAAAAAAGCACATGGATATTATTTTAAATTAATAAATCATAGTTTGGTTACTTACAAAGCATAATTACGTGGAGCTTATGATTGCCGCTCAGACTCGATGAGGTTTTATGGCACTTTGTCACCCAAAAAAACTAGCATGTTGATAATGTTGGAATTATAATTTTTATAGTCTTATTTTGAGCCAGTTTAAAGTTTAAATTTGAATGGGAGCCATATTCTTTTTGGGGTGGATCCAAAGAGATGACGTGTTTCTTGTTGCATGACAAGTCATACGGTAAAGACGGCTCGTCAAAATAATTTATGAGTAAATGAGAAGTTGACATCGTTTTAGATTAGTGATTCAAACACGCAAATATCCATTAGTCATTAAGAATTTAGATTTAAAAAAAAGTGGCACTTTTAGTTCATTGTGATGGCTTTCCGACGAGTAAAAAAGCACATGAATATTATTTTAAATTAATAAATCATAGTGTGGTTACTTATAAAACATAATTACGTGGAGCTTATGATTGCCGCTCAGACTCGATGAGGTTTTGTGGCACTTTGTCACCCAAAAAAACTAACATGTTAATAATGTTGGAATTATAATTTTTATAGTCTTATTTTGAGCCAGTTTAAAGTTTAAATTTGAGTGGGAGTCACACTCTTTTTGGGGTGAATCCAAAGAGGTGACATGTTTCTTGCTGCATGACAAATCACACAGTGAAGACGATTCGTCAAAACCATTTATGAGTAAATGATAAGTTGACATCGTTTTTGGGTTCGTGGAATAGATAATTAAAGAAATAAAATATGAATTTTCTTGAAATGAATTGTCCCACATTGAAACTTGAAGAAAGCTTGTATGTATTTATAAGTTCTAGATGGGAATACCTGGGTTAGTCCCCAAAGGGCACTCCAAATTTATAAAAGAGAGGAGTTGTGGACAAAGTGAGTTTTGGCTCAAACCACCATACACGCACCGCCTCTGTTCGGCCAAGCCGGGTTATGGGTCTTAACATTAATTTTTTGGATAAAATTTATTTGAATTTTTTCAAATTCTAAAGAAAAATTATTTGAATTTCTAAACGAAATTAATTTAATTTTTGCGCCAAATTTTCTATCCAAACAGTGCCCCTTTTTCAATCCATTTTCTAGCAGATTTAAACAATTGGCACCTGTTCTGTTTTTCAATAGATCTGTTCATTTCAAAAACATACTTGTTCGGTTTGAAATTTATACATATTCGGCCCTATAAATATCTGGACTTTTCCAGCAATTGTTTCATTTCGAAAATCTTTTTTCTTGCCTTTTTTTTTTCTTGCTCTCTTGCATATATATTTTACATATTATTTTAAGAAAATTTCTGAGAGTATAGAATACAGGTTTTGTTCGCTGTACAGATTGTTTGGAGTGCTACTACAATCTATGTAAAGATTATTGTATCTTGGAAGATAGATGTCATTTATCTGTAAGCACCGAAGCAGGAAAATCTGTCTTAAGGATAGAGTGCCACACACTCGACTTGATCAATTTTGTACTTTTTTTATTTCGGTAAATAAATTCTGTAAGTAATTTATTTTTATTTATTTGATTTAATTTCAAGTTATTTATTTAGGGAGACTTATTTATAAGTCCTTTTTCAGACACTTATGGTAGGCTAAGTCCTATGTAATTTCTTATAGAGTCTCAAGTTCTATTTAGATAAGAATGTATTTCACAAAATGCTACATAAACGTAACGTGACATGATATTTACATAAACGTAACGTAACGTGACGCTTACATAAACGTAACATAACGTGACACCTACATAAACGTAACGTGTCACGTTACGTTTTGCAAACTTAATGAATTTTTATTTTTTTTAAATTGAATGCGAAAATGTTGTTGGTTTACGTTGGTGTCACGTTACGTTTCATATAAATATAATCTATAGTAACATTTAATTTTCTATATAGGAAATTGAATGTTACCATAGATCATAGGTGTCACATTACGTTTATGTAGGTGTCACGTTACATTACGTTTATGTAGATATGATCTATGGTAACATTCAATTTCCTATAAATGTTGCCATAGATCATAGGTGTCACGTTACGTTTATGTAGGTGTCACGTTACGTTTATGTAAGTGTTACGTTACGTTTATATAAATATGATCTATGGTAATATTCAATTTCCTATATATGGTTTTACTATTATTTATAATATTAACAACTAATATTGAGGCTAAATGTGTCAATAAATTTTTCACAGGACTTATGGGAACATAAGTTTTTTAGTAGGACCATATATACCATAAGTCTCCCTAATATGACTTATAAATAATTTTTTTTTATTTTACACAGAAGATTATTTTAACAAATAATGCAAACCAACATAGGTTGTACACTTCTACATCTTTGGTAATTTACGTTATTTCTTTTTTTAAAAGAGATTTGTTTGGCTGCGTTTTTAAAATTTTAAATAAATTTTAGAAAAACAAGCATAGATCTTTATGGGAAATACACTCTGGTTGTTTGTCTATTTTGATGATAAGCGACCACGTGCTTATATGAACCAAGGACATTTTCAATGGACACTTCAAAATCATTTTTGGGTAAAGTATATTTTGCATCTCTTATTTTGCATCAAATCTTACTTTAGTTCCTATACATAAAATCATGACAATCAATCATTTGTATTTTTGGTCAAATCCCATTTCGATTCCTACACATGAAATTGTGACAATCAACCCAATGTACTTTTACATAAATCCCACTTTGGTCCCTATATAAGTGTTAATATCTCTGTTCTATTACTTTATTTTTAAATCTTTAACAAAATCCAATTATGTGACAAAAATGTGACTATGAAATAAGGGTAAGAGAGAAAAGTCATCTATGTTTCTCACCAATATACTTTGTCTTACGTGATAAGTACATAAAAAATATTTAATACAATATATATATATGTAAGTTCATATGGTAAAATTAGGATAAAAATGTAAGAAAGTAGAACTTTTAAAATCTTAAAAAGAAAATACAACAAAGAAATCAAAGAGAAAGAGAGATGAATAGATAGAAAACTGTGTTACAGTGAAAAACAGAGTTTCATGGTTCTAATTTATGTAAAATTCTAGTTCATCTTCTTAATTGTTCATAATTTACGTTTTGTTTTAACCTAATACAGTCATATTCTGATGTAAAATTTGAGATAAAATGTGTATTGATAGAAGATGTAAATGATTTTATTTTCTAATTCTCATGCCGTAGTTACATTCTTATCATATGATTAGATTCTGTTAAAAATTTAAACAATTGAGTAATTAGAAAGGAAACATTAACACTTGTATAGAGACCAAAGTGAGATTTGACTAAAAGTATAGGAAGTTGACTGTCACAATTTAATGTACAAGGATCAAAGTGAGATTTGACCAAAAATGTAAGGATTGACTGCCATGACTTCATATATAAAGCCCAAAGTAAAATTTAGTGTAAAGTATAGAAATACAAAGTGTAATTTACTTATCATTTTTTTATATCAATTAATTGACGACGTAAAAGAAAAGAGAGAGACAGAGAAAAATATTACAAGATAGACCTTGTCATTTTTATACATATATAATATATATTATTCACTTAATCCACATTTTAATTATATAATTGGAATACTCATTGGCTTATTAAATTAACAAACACTTAACCAACTCACTTTTTCTCGGTTAATAAATAATTCAATACACAATTGTAACCATCACATTATCGATACTCTAATAAAAACTACTTGGGGTTGTTTGGGAATTGATTTTTTTAATAATTTTTTGATTATTTTTTAAGATAAAAAAATTAATAAATTTAGGATTGACCTTTTTTAAAATTGTAACAAAAACCGTCAATTCGTGAGATATTTGATTTTTTTAATAATTTTTTAATTTTTTAATGATCTTTTTAATTTTATTTATTTATTTATTTTGACTATTTTAATCAATAAATAAAATTGTCAAACCAGGTCTACCTCTCTATGTCATTATTGCATTTATTCAATAACTTCATCTTTCATCCATCATAAGTGAATTTAGAACAAAATTTTGACTATACTACCATTACTCTTGTCCTAAAATTGGACTATAGCACAAGCAACATCTAACTCTGAAAATTTAATTTCAAATGTAATAATCACCCATAAGGATCAAATTAACCAACTAAGCTGACTTTCATTTTCTAGTTAAATATTCGTTGGTATACATCACTGAGTAGAAAATGACACTAATCATCACATCAAATTATTCAAGGCGTTTGACTAGATATGACTTTAGAGAAAATACTATTTGATGGTCTTTTCAAAAAAATAATTACAAATTCATAAAAAAATTAAAATTTAAAATATTAGTGTTTATAAAATTCATCATTGGATTTTTTTATTCTTATATTGAATTATAATTTTTTTTTCTATAATTTTGCTCGGGTTTCCACAGTCATTAACTAACATAACCATTTAGCATAATGAGAGCGAAATTTATTTTTACTATTTAAAATTTATTTTTATTATTGTGTATGTAAATCGTGTTTTCTATAATTTACGATAGTAAAAGTAAAATTTAAAATATAACTACAAATAGGTAGAGTGAAAATAATAATTTCCTAACAAAATTAAAAAGTAAAAAAAAAAAAATTAGTAATGGTTTTCTACTTAAATTATATCTCGAAGGACCTAGGAGCTTTCTAGTTTCAGTCTTTGTTTGGTTTTGTTTTAGAAAATTGTTGTTAAGACTTTTACTTTGGTTTTAGTTCTTTTTATTTTTTATTGTTCATTGTAGTTTATTTTTTAATATTTTTTAAATATACCTAATCTTGATGCACATTAAAAGAAATTTTTTTTGTAAAATAAAATTTACCACAATTTCTTCTTCTTCTTTTTTCGCTTTATTTTTCTTAGATTTCTCACAAATATTTTACCTTTTAGTCACATTTAAATTTTCTTCATCTAAAAAATAAGAAAAAGAACGACAATGAGTAAAAATATATAGTGAA
Organism: Camellia granthamiana; assembly: GCA_036172215.1. NCBI lineage: Eukaryota > Viridiplantae > Streptophyta > Magnoliopsida > Ericales > Theaceae > Camellia > Camellia granthamiana. Next base: position 147,640,360 of record CM069909.1, on the reverse strand, counting down.
TATTAGAGGTGGAAAAGCCCTCTCAATATACAAAGGTGGAAAGGAAATGTATATAGTGAGTATTAGAGAAATTCAAAATAATATGATCATATTATATATATATTAGAAGGTGCGTAATAATTGATGGGTGTGTTATAAAAATCAATGAGTCGAACAGTTATTAATTGACCAATAAAATGTAGATGAATAGGAAAAATAACTGAAGAAGTCATAAAATTTTGAAATTTAAAATAAAAAAGTGAGACATTCGCAAAGCAGTTTGAAAATGAAAAATTGTGACGAAACTTTAACAAGGCATAGACTTTGGTGCTGTTTGGTGTAGCTGTTAAAACAGATTATAGCTTATAGCTTAACAGATTATAGATTATGACTTTAATTAGAAGCTGTTAATCTGTTTGGTATAGCTGTTGGATTATAGATTTAAGTTGCTGAGTAGCGTTTGTTAAATAAGCTGTGAAGTAGCTTTTTCAATTAATTATTATTTTTTATTATTCACTATTTATCTACATTTTTCATAAAAAGTAATAATAATATTTTATAGTCCATTTGGGTCTTTTTCTATTTTTAAAAAAATAAAAAATAAAAAAATCTAAGAGTATAACCGTAAATTAACATGTCCACAGCAGAAGCTGATAATCAGAAGCAGGGGGTGAGCAGCTTCTCAGAATCAGCTTTTTTGACTTAAAATAAGCTGTTAGAATCAGAAGCTGTTTGAAATAAGTTTAACCAAACAGTCCAAAATAACTTTTTAAAAGCCAGAAGCCATAAGCTGGCTCAAAAAAGCTGCACCAAACACCCCCTTTATATAATAAAATAAAATAACATAAACAAAGAGTCCTGCTAATGATAGTTTTAAGATTGTCAATAAGAAAAATGAGTTAGACCCCTAGTTGGGGGTGCTTGAGGTCGTTCCTGATTGGTGAAAAAATAAATTTTTTTTTTTTTTTGGATTTTGGCCAACCACACGCTGCCACGTCACTGGGGTGGCACTGGGGGTCGTCCGTACTGGGGTTGGTAGCATTGTTGTGTCAATAAATAGGTACTATAAAATGCTAAAATATTTATAATCTTCATATATTTTTTACATATCTCAAAATACTTTTACATATTTTAATATATTTTTTTATACATTGTTTGTTTCTACTTTTCAGAAAATTCTACTTTCTTATTTTTCGTGTTTTTTGTTTTTACTGAATTTTTTTAATATTTTAAGCAATTTTTTTATTTTTTAGACACACCTAACATAAATACACCTAAAAAGTAAAAAAATTGTAAATTTTTTTTTTTTAAAAATTCACTAAATACCAAAAATATAAAAAAAAAAAAAAAAATATAAGAATTCAGTACATTTTTTATATTTTTATGTATTTATTAATTTTTTAAAATATTTTTTCACAATTTTTTTACTTTTTAGATACATCTAAGTAAGGTGCATCTAAAAAAGTAAAAAAAATATTTAAAAGTTAAAAAATATTTACTAAAAACAAAAAAACACAAAAATAAAAAAAGTTAACTTTCAAAAATTTAATCACAGAAAATTCAAACCAAACACACTAATAGTCTTAAGGGCTATTTTTTAACATTTTTCATAAATATATATTTATATTTATGTATGTGAGGGATAAGGATAAATCAGCTTTGGAAAGGATGGGCCACATACTATGAGCATTTGAATGTTATGGGCCAAATTAATAGGTTTTAATCGTTTGTAACATATCCCCATTATTTGAATCTGCTAGCCTCTCCTACTACCTTGGTCATCACCTACCCACCTTTTTGAGATCCATTCCAAATCATAATGATAATACTAATATAATAATAAAAATAAAAATAAAACCCCTACCTTCTGAGAGCATGCACCAGTCGGTAGGGGTGCTCACGGTTTAGTTACGGTTAAAAATTTTTTAATTTGTCATCCATTTATTAGATTAATGGATTAAAAAATATTAATTTGTATTCATCCGTTGAATTGGCTAATACGGATTGACGGATTAGCAGATGGATGTGAATCGATTTATCGGTTTGAATTTTTACAAATTTTGAACAAAATACAACTTGTCAACTTTTTTTTAGATAACAATCCAACTCATCATAACTAAAAGATTATCAAGTAAATTGTCAAATACCAATAATAAATATATATAAGAAAGCCATGCATTATCAAAATTATTTAATTACTTTTTTTTTATATTCATAAACTATTTAATTTGATTTTTTAAAAAAAATGACAAAATTAAGCCTTATATTTTTTACACAAAATACCAAATATCAATGCTTGACATTTGATAAAAGGATTTCCCAATTGAAAACACAACAAAATATCTAAACTCTTTTTCAATTGAAAACACAAATAGAATATCTATATAAATTTAAAATACAAGTCTTACAAATTACTAGGGGTGCTCGCGATTTGACAGTTCAGTTGCGGCTAAAAGAATCTCAAATCTGTCATCTGTCTAAAACTAGGTGGATTGAAAAAAATCAATCCGCAACCGTCTACTCATCATCACGCATCAGTCTAAAATGCGGCAGATCAGTTTGGTTCGATTTATTTGAGCCGATCGAAATACCCGTTGAGCACCTCTACTAGCCAAGTAGTCATCTCATAGAAAAATCAATTCTGTTACAAATATAGAAATAAAATATTAAATATAAAATACATACAAGATTATACAATTTTTTGATGGAGTTTATTTTTAAAAAAGAGTTCTGATTCAAACCACTAATACACCATTACTAAAACCAACACTAATGATGTGGCAGTGTAAGAAAAAAAAAATTAAAGGCCAAACTATTACATCAACATGGGGTCCACATCTTGCCACGTCATTAGTGATCTATTTAGTGGTGTTAAATTAGTAGTATGAAACATTTTTGTTTAAAAAATCTTATCTATCTATATATGTGTCCGATTTCTCGTGACTTATGTCTGTATTAATGGAAAAATGTTTGAGGGCCACAAAATTAATGGCTCAAATGGCTCGAAACTGCTAAAACGACGTCGTTTTGGCTTGTTTTGCGTCCAAAATGACGTCGTTTTGACAGTTTCGAGCCATTCGAGCCACTAAATTTCGGGCCACCAACCATTGCTGTTCTAGACAAATGAGACCTGTGCTAAACTTTACAGAACTTGAGAGAAATCCAACCTAAAAATATATGCTAATATTTGTGATTAATCGGTAGGTGGGTCCCCAGGGCCCACCTTGGATAAACCAGATCCGTGCGAGGTTACAGAATTTAACTGGACCAAGACATATCTTATTGGGCTGAGACATGGTCAATCCAAATTTGGCCTTTTAATGTAAGAGTGTTTTAAAGGGCCCAATGAAGGCCCACCTATAGTTTAAGTGTAGTTGGGCTCAGTATGACGAAGTTTTGCTCGAATGGCCTTTGTTTTGCAAGGCCTATATATTTTCATTTTTGTTATCTTTTGACACCAGTTAAAAGATGGTTTTTAAATTTGGTTTGTTAAATTTTAATTGCATTTGAACTTGCACTCGAACTCGTTAAAATTAAATAAATAAGTCCAAACATAGGGCTCATTGGGCTCATGAGCCACAAAAGACAAAATAGGCTCATGAGCCACAACAGACAAAATATCACATCCAACCCCATAATCATTACACTCTTCTCTCACAAAAAAAGTCAAAAAAGCCAAAAAGCCAAGAGCTCTTCTCAAACCAAGCTTTTGAGCCCAGGCTCATATAGCCAAAAAAGCCAAAAAGCCAAAGAGTCAGCCCACTTCCCAAACGGAGGCTAAGATATCATTTGGGAAGTGGGTTAACTTTTTAGTTTTTTTTGACTATTTTAGTCTAGGACTAAAAAGCTTGGTTTGGGCAGAACTTTTTGACTTTTTTGGCTTTTGGTGAGGTGTCTTCATGTTAAATGACCAAACTGCCCTTGAAGTGATTTTTACATGTCAACTCCTTGCCTTACATCCTCCACGTCAGCGTTATTGTACCGGATTTTTTTTTTTTGGTTTGGATTAGGCGTATTTTTATGGTTCTTTTTTTTCTTTTTTTTAATTTATGTTTTTGTCTTTTTTTTTTTTTTGTATACATTAATTTGTTCTTTTTTTTTTAATTTACGTTTTTGTCATTTTTATTTTTATTGGTATACATTAATTTGTTTTTATTTTTTAAAAATGGGTTTCCATGTGTTTTATTTATTTTTAAATTACGTGGCAAATGCTAATTTCTATTTTTATGTTTTTATTTTTTATTTTTTTGGCTGAGGCGTATTTTTGTGATTTTTTTTTTAATTTACGTTTTTGTCATTTTTTTTATTTGTATACATTAATTTGTTTTTATTTTTCAAAAATGAGATATTAGTTACAAAGATCAAATATAGAAATATCCAAGAGAAATATCAAAGAAATGTGAGAACTATACAATAGTTGAGTTCATCTTTGTTCTTCCATAGCGTTGAAGCTCTCATATCATCCATACATACCATACAAGAGCTTGGACTTGAACTTGATTTGAGAATTAAAAATCATACTCAAACTTGAGGGTGCTTTGGAATCAAGTTTGATTTACAACAAGAACACCTTATCTACAAGAGGTAAAGCTTTCTTGCTTTTATTTCAATCTTTGTTCATCTTTTTCTTGTGTTTTCATATTATTTTTGGACTATTTTGAGAGCTGAAACTTGTGATTAAAAGCTACCCAAAGGTGGAAGGGTTAATCCCCCTTGCTTGAACCTTACTCCTAGCTTAAATCCTTGTGTTTTCTACTTATTTTTGCCACTGTTTTGGGGCTGTTCTTTAACATCGAAACTATGTAATTTGAAGTTGTACAAATGGAGGGGTTAGCCACCCTTCCTTATACTTGTTTACTCGCTTTAATCTCTTTATGATTGTACACCTTCTATAGCTTAATTTCAGCACTATTTTACGCTATTTAGGGGCTGTTTAATTTATTTCAATAATTTTTTTTTACATATTATGTTTGTTTTATAATAACCAATTAATCAACTCTGCATAATCATCTCTGCAACCTCCCTCTATTCTTTTATTATTTCGATTAAAAAGTTGTGAAAAATTGAGATTGTCATTCAAGTATAATAAAGAAAATTTTCCATGCTTAATAGTTTAATCTCTTCGGAGGTTCATTACCAAAGGCATACATCTTTCTTATACTAAAGCCAATCTTTCATTTTTTTTATTTCTTTTTATCACCAGTGTCTTTACTTTTAAGGGACTAATGGAACCTTGGAAATCATCAAGGAAAGCGTCGTTATCACTTATTATCAAGTTTGGATTTTAAGTCATTATCGCTCACTTTGGGTTTTTCCTAAGTCATTGTTACTCTTTTGAGTCTGACTAGTCCTTATTACACATCTTGGGTTTGACTTGAAATCCCTTATCGCTTGTAAATGAGTTTGAATCTTCCTTTATAATTTCCCCCGAAGAAAATAAGGTTTATTTTCTCAGGTTAAGTTGATGCTTGTTTCTCTTTATTGTTTTGGACTTAGTGGACGTAAATATCACTTTTGGACAAAAAGGAGAAAAGATAAAGAAATAGAAAGGTAATAAAAAAGGCTAATAAAATTAGTTAATTGGATTACAACCGACATAAAGAACTAATATTGGATTCGGTCGGACGTTATACCGAGTCTATTATGTCAAGGTTTGTCTTACATCAATTCATGAAGTTTTGATGAATCTTGAAGCGTCTTTATGGCCAGACATTATGCCGGAGTCTATTGTGTCAAGGCTTGTCTGACATCAACTCATGATATTTTGATGAACCTTGAAGCGTCTCTACTTCCCTTATTGAATTCATTTCATAATAGGTGAGAGGGGTGGTTGTTATGCATTGCATTTATTGATCTTTGTCCTATCATGTCCAAAATCATCTTGCGAATCAACTTGCAACCATAAATGGTTTGGGAACCCAGTTCGCTTCTCTCTTGAGTATTTTTTATGATAGAGAAGGATAGAAGAGACAAACATGTGTAGACACCCCATTTTTGACCATCCGCAAGACTTGGATGTCATCGTTTGAACACTCGATGATCTTACATGCTCGTGTTCGTTTTGAGTGCTCGAAGATGTCATCGTTTGAACACCCGATGTCATCGCTTGAACACTCGATGATCTTGTCTTTGAGCCTTTAAACCTGTCTGTTTTGTGTTTGATTGTGGACCAAGAGCTTGTTGTTTCAAGTCTGGAGGAGAGAGTGGCCTGTTGGCCATCCCTGTAGTCCATCGGCCATGGCTTGTGCTTGCCGGCCATCAGTGGTGGCCGGTCGACCACATTGATGGCTGACGGCCACTTTTCTCCTTTTTCAGATATTTGTTTGCCAGTTGTGCCAGCTATTGTTCACTGAAGTGCATCTCCATACACGTGTATGGTATGATGAATTCAAGCTTTAATCTTGTTTTTCTATATATAGGGGATGTCCTCCCCCATTTTGAAGGGTTAGAAAATTTGGATCAAAATTCTCCCTCTCTAGAATTCTCTCTCTCTCTCTCTCTCTCTCTCTCTCTATCTCTCTTCTTGTTTTGTGCTTGGTAGTTAGTTTTCTCTACACTTTTACACACTAACCCTTAACCAAACACCCTTATCTTGGAGCTGAGGTTCTTTGGGGTCTAGTTTGAGCTCTTGAAGGAGGTTTGAGCTAGAATTTGAGGCTGTTTTGTGCTTGAGCTTCAAGAGGTAGTTCATTTGCTTAGTATACTTTTTTTGGCTACTCATTTTGCCATCCTTTTATACTATTTTTGAGCTGGTTTTCAACTACAAAAAACTCTAATTTTTTAGGCTTAACATGGCGGTTTGAAGTCATTTTGTGTTAAGAGGTAGTCCACCCTTCTTGTTGCCTAATTATGTAAGCTTTTGCATCACCTTTTAGCACATTTAAATCAAATTTTTTGGGCCTTTAAACCACTGAAATTCAGAGTTATTTCAGTGGCAAAAACCTCATTTTGAAGTACGAAATTGGAGGGGATAGCCTTCCCTCCTTGTGTCTTGTTTGCATGCCTAGATAGCTTAACATGTGAGCATATTTTTCTAGCATTTTGTACCTTAATCTCAGCATGTTTTAGTCACTGTTTTGACCTATTTTGGCTCTGTTTTGGGCTGGTCAACTCAGTTGAGGCTTGTATTGTGTGGTTGTAGTGCAAAGAGGCTTCACTAGCTTAATGTTTTAGGCTTTTTTGGCATGAATTGCATGAGTTGCTGGCATGTTTTAGTGTCTTTTTACACTCCATTTTAGCACTGAAATCTCTGCAATCTCCCTCTATTCTTCACTCTTTCATTTATTTTGAAAGTGGCTTTGAACCCCTTGTTGGCTTGAATGTGAAATTGAGACACTCATGCTTAGTGGTTTTAATCCTCTTTTGAGGGTTTCTACTAACCAACGGCATGAGGTCTCTTTCATGCTCAAGGTACTTGTGGTTTAAGCCCTCTTTCAATTAGAGGACACTCACCATTTGGACTAATCAATTAAAGAATGGATTGGTAAGCTACAATGGGTAAATAAAACATGACAAGTAAAAGAGGCAAGATAAACATCTTTCATGTTGTATAGCATATGTTCGGATCAGACGTTAATTCAAACACAAGAAAAATGGGACGTTTCATACTCAAAGTGATGAAACGTGCCACTTTTCTTGGTCACCATCACCCTTGATCATGCATGATAGGGTTGTGGTTTTGTTGAGTCTTGTTTTGCACTCATTAAGCTTGTACAAGCTTGGTTCTTTGGCCGTCATACATGAAAATGCTTGGTTGATGGTTTGAGGGCCAAGAGCTACACTTCTTTGAGCTTGTGTGATGATAAGAAGAGTAGCAGTACATGCACTCCTTGAGAATACACTACTTTGCCTCTGTTTGCTCTCTGTTATAGCAAAAGAAGAAGTTCAGGGAAGGGGTGGCCGACCAGCCACTAGTAGTGGCCGATCGGCCACCAGAAGTAGCTGACTGGCCAAAAATTAAATTTTGCACAAGTGTGTTCCTGAGTTGGAGCAGAGATGTTCCAGAAATTGGCAGCACTGTTGGTGTTCAAGCAAGTGCAAACAGAGGTGTCCGATGGCAAGGCGGTGGATTTTCGAGAGTAAACCAACCAAGCATGCATGCGTCCCTCGCCCTCGAGGCCATTTACTTGCTTTGTTTAATTAGGTAGTCGTAGCTAATTCATTCATACAAGTGTTGTAATTATTTAGTTAATTAATTCATTTTGTAATTAATTAGCTTAATTCGGTTGTAATAACTAGTTAACTGGAATAGTTAATTAGTTTCGTTTTGTAATAGTTAGTGTAATTAGTGTAGCTAGTTAGCTTATTTATTTGGACCCTCCTTCGCGAGGGCGTAATGTTATAATAAGTGTGCGTGCGTGCGTGTGTGTATGTTTTCCAACCCCACGTCTTTCTCCCTTTTATTTAACTGATTTCGATGGTTAGTTTAGGGACATTTTCAATAAGCATACCTTATGCTTACATGTTTGCATCCATTCATTTGTCTTGCATGCACCAAGGCTCGGTGCATTATTCAAATTACATTGTCAATTTCAATACTTACTTGAATACGTGTTTCAAAGCATGCTATCAAAGTGTTACATATGCCATATTAGTAGCTGAGCCTATTAATTGCATTATTGCATGTGTTGCATTAGGCATATTGTATAGTTAGGATCATGCATTCTTTCTAACTAGTTTTTGTTTTGGCTCGGAGTACTCGGTAAGTTTTATGCTTTAGCATGCTTGCATGAGTGTGATTGCCATATTGCCATGTTTCGCACGCTTACCATGAGGCTATGTGCTTAAATGCTAAACTGCATGAGTGCCTATGGATGGAGGCTTTGTTGCTTGAATTGGAACAATTCAATGAGTGTGAGTTTTAAGCCTACTTTGCGAAGTGCCAAATCATGTTTTAAGCCCACCATGTTTGGTGGCAAATCCGCATTTCTAAGCTCACTTGAGGGTGGCAAATTCAAACCATTTTCAAAAGCAAACATGAGTTGAGTTGTTCCAATTCTCGTGATTTTAGTCTATACTTGCTTATGTGAGTCCCATAGTAAAGTTAACTAATAACCGAAATAAGAACACATAAAGTTTTTTAAAATCTCATATCATGATTAGTAGAGGCCAATCTTTTGATCGGGCGAGCGTGGGTGCTCATTTCATGACCTTCCCCCCTCGTACCCAAGTTCCTAAGCTGAGGCAACTTTAGTGATAACGGATACGTGGCCTTTGGCACGAGTCAGGGTTTCCTAAATTTCCCAAAAATAAAATATTTAGGTGGCGACTCTGTAATCTGGCAAAGCAGTCCAATTTTGGCATTATTTGATTTAAAATATGATTTTCCAAAACGATTTGCCGAATTAGACTCTTTGGTGTTTATCAGTTTTACATTGCACTTGTGAGACTAGATTCAGAACCGCAGGAGCCCGAACTGTGAGGCCTTCTTTTCAAACCCTTTCCGAAAGGCGGGGTGTGAGAAAAAGGCGAGCCTACAACATGGCTAGGAATGCCCTGTCTGCACTGTTTCACCTCAGGCACAAAAAACAGATTTCCGCAAAGAAAACAAGGTATGATTGGATTTATTTGGGGCTCAACTAAGTCTCGTTTTCGGTCGACAAGGCTCCAATAAATTACAAACAATACACTTTTGGTTGAAAACAATGATAGGGTGAAACAAAACAAATCCCAGCAAGGCAGACAGAGTAATTCCTGAGAAGCATCGAGCAATCATTACATATCATTATTGTAATAAATTAGACAGCCCCTTTCATTTATTATTCATTCAGATTTGTAATAATTATTTATTCGGACAGTTGGACATTTGAACCCTTCTTCGTGAGGACAAATATGTAATAAGTTGTACGTCTTCCAACCCCTCATTCTTTCTCCCTTTTATTTATCTGCTTATGATGGTTAGCATAGGGACATCATATTTTCAAATTAACATTTCCATGACTTGCATTCATTCATTTTGCATGCATAAAGCTCGGCTCATCATGTTATTCAAATGTCAAATCCAAACTCTTTACTTGAATACGTGCGCTATCACGTGCCTTGATTTGACGCACATGCCATGCTAGTAGCCGAGCTTATTAATTGTACGTTGTATGTGTTGTATTAGTCATGTTGCATTAATTAGGATCATACATTTTTTCCAACTATTTGCTTTCTTTTGACTCACCTTCGGACATAAGGTAAGCATTTTTTGCTTTAGCATATTGCATGAATGTGATTGCTCCCATATCAAACATACTACCATGAGGCTAAATGCTTACTTGATATACCTGTTTGAATGCCTATGGATGAAGACTATTTACTGAAATTAGGATACTTTGATTAAATGTATATATATATGAGATCACTTTCTCAAGTGGTATATATTCAAAACACTTTTTCAAAACAAACATGAAATCAAACGTTTCAACTTCTAGTGAAATTAGTCTATACTTCATGTTAAAAAATAAAATAAGAACATATGTTGTACATAAGAATCACATCATAATTAGTAGAGGCCGTTCTTTGATCGAGTGAGTGGGGCACTCATTATTGACCTTCCCCTCTCATACCTAAGTTCTCAAACCAAGACACTTTGGTAACGACGGACTAATGGCCTTTGGCATGAGTCATGGGTTTCCTAATTTTTTCAAAAATATTTAGGTGGCGACTCTGAAATCTGGCAAAGCAGTCCATTTTTAGCATTTGATTCAAACATCGATTTTCCAAAAGAAATTGTTGGATTTGGACTCTTTTTGTGTTTCCACTGTTTCACATTGCACTTGTGAAATCAGTTTTAGAACCAACACAAGTAGAGTCCGAACTGTAAAGGCTATTCATTCTTCCGAAAGGGAGCGGGAAAAACCGAGCTACGCCTAGTGATGACAGTGACGCGCCTCCTTCACAGCCGAGGAGAAGAGGACGAGGATGGGTTGATTAGTTTTCTTTTCACTTTTCTTTTGCTTTGTAGTTAAAAACTAGCTTCAGGTAGACCCTCTGTTTGTTTTTGAAAACTTTTCTTGTGTTTTTGTAAAACAATGATCAAGGTTGGACCCGCTAGTGTATGGAAAAGGAAATTTTTTGGATGAAAAAGAAAATTTTCGGATGATTCCTCTTGCATGAAATGTGATGGATGGCATAACCGTTGCATAGCAACCTTGTACAGGACTTTACCACTGTGAATGCTTGTTCTTCAATTTATTCTCGAATCGGATAACAACCTATAATCGGACACAATGCAAAATACAACTCGATAACAGAAAAACAATATGAAAATGACCTAAAAACGCTAAACACTTGATACAAACAAAATAAAACTCAAAACATAGCCACAGCAAACCACGGCCAGATCCTGCCCTTTCTGTGACTATTCTGCTCTGGGCCATCATTTAGACTTGGCCGGGTCCAAATAGGCACGGCTGGGCCCAAAATTGATGTCGATCAGTTGGATCCAGTTATCCTGCACTGCTCCTTCTCAAAGTCTATAAAAGGTGCTTCCAAGTTGTTTTCCTAGCAGAATAGCAAGTCTTTGATACCTTGCTCTTTAAGATGGAGATTTTCCTCAACAATAGACTCCGAGACTAGGTCGCCACCTTCGACAGCTCGAAAAAGGTGAATTTTTGTGGTTTTAGCATAAACGCTCTTTTTCCTTTGAGCCGCACAGCGCTTTGCTTTCCATTCTTTCATGCCGCTGTTCAGTGCTGGAACTCGGCAACGCATGTATTTTGCTTCGAATCATAAGAAATGTGTCCGACACTCGAAGAATTTCAAGCCTTGATGGAGCCTTGACGTGATGAAGAAACAATACTGCAACCCCATTTTAGCCATGCACGGGCACTCGGTCAGATATGTGGACTTACTTTACACAGTCCTTGGGTCATGACGGGGAGCTGGACATCCCAGGTTTGATTTGTCAGTTTTCTACTATTGGAGACAGAGGTGACCTTCTCTGGCGAGGTTATCGCCAACACGCCCTTTGTTTATGCTTACTCGCACACTTTCTTCTTACCCCTGGTTGTGGCAGAGCCAGCATCAAGTTGATTGAAGTGGCCTAATGTTTGAAAGAGAGTAAGAGTTTCATGGGTTTGGCCTTTGCCGAGACCCTGATGGGTTTAGATGCTTTTCATCAACAAGAGACCTCTCGGTTTACAGGGAGTCCACTGCTTCTTCAGGTATTGTTTCCCACCCTTTCTTATTTATGATTCCTCGCGTCACTGAACACTTACTCTCTATTTTCCTCTCAAAGCCCTTTCCTTACTCTTTTCTCAACGTACACCTCTCTATTCTTTAATCTCTCTTATTTTTCATCCCTTCCCAGGTATGGCTAATGGATAAGCTAAAAGTGGTAGATCCCTGTCTCGAATACTTAGCCCGAGCCTACTTCTTCCGTCAGCGGCTAGTAGATTTCCCTTTAGAGGGATTGTGGTGTGACTGGATGTATAGCAAACTTGTAGCTGACATTACTTGGCGCTGCCCCTAGCTCAATTTGACTGAGACAAGTTACAGCATGTCCCGGAAGCTGGGCATATAATTGATTGGCCTCACGCACAGCGTGTTCTATTTCCCATTCCAGTTCAGACACCAGTTTGGACATGATCAGACTTGTCCAGAAGATGAGATGGAATACCCGGCTTCATTCCTGATTCGTGCTTCACATCTGCTGCAGTACCTCACTCCTTGGAGGACAAGAGAGCTTCTGGCCCTGCCCCTAGTTTCCGTTACACCCTTTCCGGCGAGTGCTTGGCTTGGCTTGAAGGCAAGGCATGGGTGGGGCCAACTTTGGTTGCAGAGACTTCCGCAAGCATGAGCAGGGGACGCAGGACCACCTGACTCCTATGCCCCTAGTTTATTGCTTCGACCTTTCTTTTCAAGTTTTATGATGTAAAAGCAACTTTGATTTATATCAGAGAGTTGGAGAATGTACTTGTGTTGAAATAAATGGAATTAAAGTTATAAGCACTAAAAATTTTCCTTTTGGTCCTAAAAATTTAAAAGGTAAAATTTTAGGAAAAATCAACTTTTATTAAAACTTTTCAAAACCATTTTCGAAAATACTCACTATCTGACACGCACAGAATCAATCCTCAAGATGTACAACCACAGATCAACAGATCATAACTACCCCCAATTGCATTTACCACTACTTCTTTGCATCGTAACCGGCCCTTCTGCCCAAATAAAGATCACAACCAAGCTAACAGACAATGGAGAAAGATGGCCCGATCAAATAAACGAATTAGGATAGTTGAGTTGGAGATGGTCATGGCCGAACTTCGGGATGAAGTTCCCTATGTATCCCAAAGATGGGAATCAAGCCTTACATAGTTCGGTTCAGATTCATTCGAGTATTAATACTCTCCTTTTGCGCTCTAACATTTGCCAAAGTCGCCCTTTAGGGTTTTCAACCTTGCGAGCTCAATTTTTCTTTGTTTCTAATTTTTCATGCTCTAACTTCTGCCTAGGTAACCCTTTTAGGTTTTCGGCCTAGCGAGCCTCTCAAGGGTAGTATTTCTTCAACTTGTCCATGTTGATCGGCTGTGAAAATTCTAGGCCATCTAAGTCCATGAGAATAATCGCTCCTCCTGACCAGATGGATTTGATGATGTAAGGACCAATCTAATTAGGTTTGAACTTGCCCCTAGGGTCATGGATGGGAGCTCGGTTGTCTTTCAGCACCATGTCTCCTTCCTTGAGATTCTTGGACTTAACTTTCTTGTTAAAAGCCCTAGTAATTCTGTGCTGGTAGCCCTTAATGTGATACAATGCCTTCAGCCTCCTCTCATCAAATAATATCAATTCTTTGAATTTGCTCTGTTGCCAATCTGCCTCTGTTATCTGACATTCGGCCATAATTCGCTGTGACGGCACTTCAATTTCAATCGGCAGAACAGCTTCCATCCCATATACTAACGAATAAGGGGTTGCCCCTGTGGATGTTCGAATTGATATTTGTATCCCCAAAGAGCAAACAGCAGTTTATCTGGTTAGTCTATGTAGGTCTCAACCATCTTCTACAAGATGTTCTTGACGTTCTTATTGGCGGCCTCAACAGCTCCATTGGTTTGTGGTCTGTACGTTGATGAATTGTGAAAAGCCACGTTGTATTTCTCGAGCAGGTCCACCACCTCTTTCTTGAAGTACAAGCCATTATCAAATATGATCTCGTTCGGAACCCCGTACTGGTAGATGATGTTGTTTCTGATAAATTTGGCCACATACAACGCCTTCAAACCCAGCATAGGATTAAGCTTCCACCCACTTCGTAAAATAGCCAATCGCCACCACGATGAACTCATGCCCATTCGACCTTTGGTGAGACTGCACCGATAACGTCGATTTCCCAGACTAAGAAAGGCCGTGGTGAAGTCATGTTGCATAGCTTTGACGACGGGATATTCATGCGATTGGCATGGATTTGACATTTATCGCATCGCCGTACAAAACCAATACAATCCTCCTACATTGTAGACCAGTAATAACCTTACCTGAGGATCTTCTAGGCTAGCATCACACCGTTCATCTGTGCCCCACATTTCCCTTCATGGATGGCCTCCATGAACCACTTTGATTCCTCTTCTTCAACACACAGCTTGTGCATTCCCAAATGGCCTCTCTTGTATAGCTTACCCCTATAGATGACAAATTGGACGGACAGACGCCATTTTCCCCTTTTGTCTTTGGCATTTGTCCCTGGTGGATATGTCTCCTTTTCCAGAAAACTCCAAATGCTGTAGTACCAGGGGTTTTTGTCTTGAACATCATCTATCGTGGCAATAGTCTCATAAGCAAAAGTGTATTTTTGTTCGATAATAATCGAATGCATCTTGACTCCAAGTGGGATGTCTACCATAGAAGATAGAGTTGCTAAAGCATCAGCGAACCGGTTGTTCTCTCCAAGCAGGTGCGTGAATGTTAGTTTTTCAAACCTCAGAATTAGAATATCCAGGGTCTGATGATAAACCTTCATTTTCTCCTCTTTAACTCTCCAGTCCCCGTTTGCTTGAGAAATAACAAAGTTTGAGTCCCCGATGACGTCCAACCTTATTACCGCTAGTTCTAGGGCAGCTTCTAAGCCAGCAATACATGCTTCATATTCTGCTTCGTTGTTGAACACTTTGAACCGGAGTTTAAAGGCTAAAGGTATATGGGAATCATCGGGTGCTATCAGTAACACACCAATCCCATAACCATATTGATTAGACGCTCTATCAAAGTACATCGTCCATGTTTCCTCTTCCACTTGCAGAATGTCTTCATCTGGGAACAAGTATTCCACTGCCTCATTCCCTTCTACCGAGTGATCCGCCTAGAATTCCGCCAAAGCTCTCCTTTTAACTGATTTACGCGTTACATACTTGAGATCAAATTTGGAGAGAAGAAGCAGCCAACAAGCCAGCCTACCCGTAAGCACAGGTTTCTTAAAAAGATATTTGATAGGATCTAATCTCGAAACTAGGATTACAGAGTAAGTTAACAAGTAATGCCTTAACTTCCAGGTAGCTCATACCAAGGCTAGGCAAGCTTTCTCTAGGGGAGTGTAACGGGTCTCATAGTCCAGCATCTTCTTACTCAAATAGTAGATGGCCTTCTCCACCCTATCTTCAGATTCTTGAGCGAGCACACACACCATAGTTGAATCTGTGACTGACAGGTACAGAATCAAAGGTTTTCCCTGCGGCGACAACACAAGTGGATTCTAGAGGTACTACTTGACCTGCTTAAAGGCAAACTAACATCAATCATCCCATCAGAATTTCTTCCCTTTCTTCAGAAGACCAAACAATGGTTCATAAGTCAAGATTAATTTTGAAATAAATCGTCTTATGAATTGCACTTTACCTAGAAAGTCGTGCACCTCCTTTTCAGTCTTTGGTAGTGTCATTTCTAAGATGGCCTTGATTTTGGAAGGGTCTACTTCAATTTCCCTCTATGTGATAAAAAATCACAGCATTTTCCCTGTCGTTACCCCGAAGGTGCATTTTTGTGGGTTTAACCTCAATCAGTATTCTCTGATCTGTTGAAAGAACTTTTCCAATGCGGTGTGGTGGCCTTCTCACTCTTTGGACTTGATAATCATGTCGTCCACATACACCTTAACCTGTTTGTGGATCATGTCGTGTAGAATGGTGGTAGCAGCCCTCTGATAGGTAGCCCCAACATTTTTCAACCCAAACGGCATACCCGATAGCAGTAAGTACCCCACGGCGTGGTGAATGCAGTTTTCTCTCTATCCACTGGTGCCATTAGAATTTGGTTATACCCGGAAAACCCGTCCATGAATGATAGCAATGCATGGCCCGCGGTGAAGTCTACCAACTCATCAATATGCGGTAGAGGAAAGTCATCATTCAGACTGGCTCTGTTCAAATCTCGAAAGTCAATACAGACCCTAATTCTGCCATCCTTCTTCAAAACAGGGACAATATTGGCCAACCAGGTCAGATACTCAAACACTAACAAGAATCCTATATCAATCTACTTGGTGATCTCTTCCTTGATTTTCAGTACCTAATCCGGACGAATTATACACAGCTTCTGTTTGACTGGTCGGGCCTCAAGGTCAAGAGGGATTCGGTGCTGTACAATCTCAGGATTGATTCCAGGCATGTCTTCGTAGGACCACGTGAAAACATCTTTGAAATCTTTTAATAAAGTGATTAAACGCTCGCGTTCCTCTGAAGACAATGTGGACCCGATTTGGTCCAAGCGTGGATTCTTCTCAATACCCACATTAATGGCAATGATTTCATCAATACAGGGCTTAGCACGCCTCTTCTCCTGTCAATTAATCAAGTTTTTCAAAGCCAGAGGAAGTTCTTTCTCTTCGTTTTCATTAAAATTTTGAAAATCTTGGTCAATGTAATAAACCCAACCCAACAGCACAGAGTAGTACACAGAATCTGCAGCATTTCCATTCAAAATATCCGGATCTTCGGTTACAGACTCAAAGGAAAAGCTAAATGAAGAGCTAGACAGGACTTTGGTATTTGAGTTACCACTCCCAGAAATACAAGGCTCAGACTCAAAAAACTTGAATCTAATCCCGACGCCACAGACTTAGCGAAATCAGATTCTAGCACATCACCCGATTCAAAACTGGAAAGGAAGCCTTTCTCCAGCTGCCAAGTAAGACATGGTGCCCTTGATGCAACCAGAATACCACTGGTTGGGTCCACACCCAGTTCTTCCCCGATCATGGAGACAGTAAAGCTATCCCCCAAGTTCTTCGAGTCGATCGCGGGATCTATCAGGAGATTGACCAATGTTGCCCCTGCTTCAGCCTCACTGTTGTCCGAGTCATCTTCCATGCTCTGGCTAACTTTGCTGCTTGGTTCAGCCCTTTACTTATCACTGTCCTGCATCTGTAGATCAAAGAAAATCTCGAATCTAGGGACACGTTTGTTCGAGGAATTTACCCAACGCTCAGGAAAGCCACAAAAAGGGAAATCCTCTCCCTCCTGAACAAAACGGCCATTTAATGTCCCCCAGATTGGCATGTGGATGAGCTCATAGTGCTTCCCAGCTTTCTTGGCCTTGGCTCTACCCCTCATTTCTTCTTCCTTTCTTATTCAATCCTCTTTGGTGGGCATGTAGCCCAACCCAAAGGCATGCGGGTTGTGTGGCACCTCTGCTAGTGCTGTAACAGCTTTCTGCCCGCTCTGTCCAAGCCCCATTCCTAAAATGCGTCACAGTTTGTTCACAAAGTAAATGGATTGGGCACTGACATACATGCCTTCGTTTGCAACCAGAATGGTTTGAACTACCCAGGCTTTCTCCAGAGTAAATCCTGAAAGGAATATATCCTCGTCGCCATAATTGATCTTTAGTACTGGCGTTATCACCTTTGGTGGCGGATGGATGGATAAGTTTCCAAAAACAGTTGCTACTCCTCCCTCAACATCTGATAGAGGATGGAGGAGACAGCTTTCACGTGATGTAACCAAAGTCTTCCTAACAACAGATTAAAGGTAGCCGGTATATCCAACATGTGGAATTTAATCTCTTATTCTGGCTAGCCTACCTAAACTCGCACCTTCACTGTGCCCATAACTTCTCTACTTGTGTTATCATATGCCTGTATCATCTAAGCTGTGGGAACAAATTCTGTCGGTTTGAGGCCAATCGCATAGGTAGTACGAGAAGGACAGACATTAATGACAGAACCAGTATCTACCAACACCACTGGCACCCACTTCTTCCTGCATTCCACGGAGATGTATAATGGTTTGTTATGAGCTGAGCCTTCCGGTAGCAGCTCTTTTTCAAAGAAAGTGAGCATTGGCTTGGCTCCGCTTGGAAACACCAGGTCCACAAGTTGTTCGGGCGTAGTATCAATGGACAATTTAGCCTTGTCCATTGCCGACAATACTGTCTTCCGATGCACTCGTGAAGCCATAAGGAGTCCCCAGGTAGAGATATCAGCTTGGATTTTCTTAAGCTACTTTAGAACTAGCTCCTCTTCCAATCAATTCCCCTTTTCTTTCTCGACTTCCTTGTCCTTTCCTGATGGCTCTACTTGATCCAAGTGTGGAGGCTGAAAGTACTATCCACTTCTCGTGATATGATCTATCTCCTGAACATACCATATGTTATCTGGGATGAAGCCTCCCTAGTCTTCTTCAGTATGGATCAGATGCAAATCATTATCGTCCCACCACTCGCCATCAGCCATAGTTGGACCATTATCCGGTTCTATTTGGAGCATGTTCATATCACGCCCCCCGTCATCATACCACTCTTCTTCCACAACAATTTTAGGTTCTGCATTCCAATATTGTCTGAGTTTTCTCAAAATTCTTTTCCTGTCACTAGGCTCCCATTTGGGCTCTCCCGTGCTTTGAACATCATCCGCAGTTGGCTCGACTAGTGCTTTACCCTTCATTTTTCCCTGCCCCAGGGCTGTCTTCCTCTGGATTTTCTCTATCTTTTCACGTTGGAATTGTTTTAACTCTCATTCCTGCTCAGTCATAGCCTTACTCATAGGCACGACTTTGATTTTAGGCACAATCGTAGTTATCTCCATTTCTTTTCCCCCTAGTTTCATCCCAATTTCTTCTTCCTTGTCTAGCTTATCACTCAGCCATCTGGTATTATCGGTCGATCCATTCAGATCAAACCACCTGATTTGTGCATCTCCTTGCTTATGCTCATAAAAGAACTATAGGTTGTCTAGATCTTCTTCAAGATCTACCAGGTCATCCAACCCTTCGCTCGGGCCATCCTCCCTAACCCCATTAATCTCCATCAAGGTTGGTAACACCACTTCGGGCCTGGTTTGAGTGTTTGGCACAATATAGCAACTCGGATCATATGCCCTTTCAAATAGGTCCTTGCGACTCTCGGACGACAAACTAGTACCTCCCTCCGAGGCCAAAATCTCCACTACAGGTATTGTCACCACATTGTGAGGCTCAGGTTGTGGATTAGATGCACCCATCATGCACAAATATGTGCCCTCAGGAATGAACAACATCGGTTTTGGTTGGTGGGAGGGGGTAATATATATGCTGGGGTCATAAGAAGTGGCCAGGGTATGGATAAGGTTAAGGTTTCGAGGTGGGAAAACTTGGTTATGGGCGGGAAGTGGGTTGGTGGTCAAATTTGGTTTGGCAGGTGAGACGATGACTTTATTGTTAATAAGATCCTGGATCTCATGATGCAAGCAATAGCACCGGTTGGTGTCATGACCGTGCTGTTGGTAAAAGGCACAGTATTTGCACGGTTATGCTTAGGTGGAAGAGGGTCAAGAAGTAGGCGAGGTTCTAAGGGTTTTAGGTGCCCTTTTTTTATCAGCACCTGCATAGGTTTGGAAAGGGTCATGTATAGTTGGTTAAAAGTCCTCTGAGGTTGAGTAAGTTTTGATCATATTTGTGGGCCCATGTTAGCAAAGGCGTTGGCAGTTTTTGTTGTGGTGACAACACTTACGTCCGACAGCCTTACAGCTGTGTACCACTGGCAGCATTGGAACTATGAACAAACAGCCTTTTAGCCAGCTCTTTCTCATCAGTAATAAGCCCTTGTTTCATAGCATCCTCAATTTGAAGCCCCATTTCATGAAGCTCTGTGAATGTGAATAGAGATAGAACAATTATCTTTTGTAGAAACTTGCCGTGTAGATTCCGAACAACCATTCTTATCTGATCTTTTTCTGAAGGTCGAGTGCTCATCATGGATGCTTCGGCCCTCCATCCCATCACAAACTCAGAGAAACCTTCTTTTGCTCTTGGCATATCACCTTGAGATCATGGGTTGTGATCTTGATTTGCATATTATAAGAGTACTAAGCCATGAAGGACTCGACTAATTCATCCCAATTCTGTTTTACTGAATCTTCCAGCTTGGTGTACCAGATGGCTGCTATACCCAACATAGTCTAACCAAAGAGGGATGACTTCTGTAGCCTAGTCAAACCCATCGGTTGTAAGATGTCCGAAGACAGCCGTAAGCGAACCATCGAGTCCCTAGAACCATCAAAACAATCAATGTGTGGCATCTTGAACCGTTCTGGTAATGTAACTGCAAACTCGGTGTATCCATCCTCCATATTAGGAATGAAGTTGACCTCTTGTGCTCCTTTGTACAGCTTCTCCAATTTGTTGACTTTAAGCGCGGTTGAATCAACCTCGAATTTGAACGGTGTCTCGATCTGATAAATCGGGACTTTGGATGCTTGTGTTGGGATGGGTTATGCTGGGACTGGAAAAATCGGAATACCCTCGGTCTGTGGATCCTGAGCAACGACAGTATTAGCTGTAGCACCAGGCACAGGGATACCTGCGGTGGGTACATGGGAAGCAGAGGTTGTGACCGGCTGTGGTTGCTGTTATTGTAGCCTGGTTATAACCTCAGCCTAACGGGCTGTAACCTTGGCCTAACAGGTTGCATCACGTTGTAGTATTTCAACTGTTTGCTGCAGATGGAGAATTAGTTCTTCCATATTGGCCGAGGGATACTATGCCATGGGAATAGGTGATTGGTCTTGGGATGGACTAAAAGTAGACGATTGCTCTTGAATTGGACTGAATATAGGTGAGCCGAGAGGTGACTACTATAAGAACTGAACTGGTGAATTCTATCTGATCCTCCTCCGCCGTACAACTAGTGACAGCGAAGCAAACATAGGCTATCACCGAACAAGATCCCCGACCTTGCAAAGTCTTTCGACACGGGTCCAGAGTACTTGCAGGATATCAGAACCTTCCGAAGCTATGGTTTTAGTCTACCTAGCAAAAGAAATAAAGTAAATGAACAGTAATCATAAACCGCATAACACCTCGGCTAAGATGTTATCAACACAAACAGGATCAAACCTGTATGACTGTACGCCATACTGAATTTTGCCCAAAACAAATACCAATTGTGCCACTGATATGAACATTCCTGTACAGTTTCACTATAAAGCACATACTAGTTAAAGAAGAACCAAAACACCCCTATAAGGAGGGTAGAGTTACCCTGTCCTAGTTTTGATCATGAACTAGGGTTTCACTATTTCAATCAAGCAACTTTACGTAATCCTGCATAAGGGTGAGCATCATGTCCTAGTTTGGAACAGTCATTATGCCTTTACTATATGCAGCTAGGCCAAATGGTCAAAGGGGGTACCTTAGCAAGACTACCTAATATACCTCTCACTCCTAACATCGAGAAGTGAAAGGAGGATCAAGCAGTACAGCGGTAGTCCATATCCAAGGGTTGTGTTTCCAACATGGTAGAGCCCACGACTGGTCAGCCTTTTGGCAAGCTTTTTGTGCGAGCCTTCAATAAACCGTCCAAGAATAGTAGATGGAAAACACAGTAACTTAAAAAACCAATACAAATGCAATGCAAAGAACATATATATGGAGACAAAATTTCATATCATGAAGTTCAAGTCAAGTTCTTTAATTTTCCCAGCAGAGTCGCCAGAAACTATAGCTTGCTTTTCGTGCTCCTTTCAGATACGATTAACCCTACAGTTCGGACTTCCATGATTCTAAATCTGATGTCACAAGTACAATGTGAAATAGATAAACACAAATGAGTCCAAATCTAGCAAATCTTTTGAAAATTAATTTTTAATCAAAAATGCCAAAAATGGATTGCTTTGCCAGATTATAGAGTCGCCACCTAAATATTTTTGAGAAATTTAGGAAACCCGTGACTCATGTCAAAGGCCATTAGTCCGTCATCACGAAAGTGTCTCAGCTCGAGAACTTAGGTACGAGAGGGGAAGGTCATGAATTGAGCACCCTACTCGCCCGATCAAAGATCGGCCTCTACTAATCATGATGTGATTCTTATTTACATTATATGCTCTTGTTCTGATTATTAGGCTAACTTTACTATGTGATGCACACAAGTATAGGCCAATTCACAAAATTTGGAACACATTGATGTTATGTTTGTCTGAAAAGTGTTTTGAATATGCGTCATTTGAAAAAATGAGTTTGTATGTACATTAATCAATCTATTCCAATTTAATCCACTGACATTCAAATAAGTATATCACTTAAGCACCTAACCTCATGGAATCATGCTTTGATGACATGGCAACAATCATACGCATGCGGTATGCTAAATCTATTAAATGATCACCTAGTACTCCGAGGCAAGCCAAAAAGATAAAAGAGTTAGGAAAAAAATGCATGATCCTAACTAATGCAATATGACTAATGTAACACATATAGTTATGTAATTAATAGGCTCGGCTGCTAACATGGCATGTGAATCAATTCAAGGCATGCGGTCAAAGCACATTTTCAAAGAAATAATCATAACAATACTTGTTAGAATGATGAACCGAGCTTTTTTGCATGCAAGACAAGTGGATGCAAATCATGGAAAATGCTAAGAAAACATGATGTTTTATGCTACTATCATAAGCAGAGAAATAAAAGGGTGAAATAAAATGGAGGTTGGAAGACATACAATATTATTACAGTTTTGCCCCCATGCAAGGGTCTGAATGTCCAAGTCTCTGAATTAATAGCTAGCTATTACAAAACCAAATGAATGAATTAAGCTAAACTAACTACTTATTACAAATTCTAATGAATACTAAATAAATAACTAGCTATCTAATTTTCATTACAACAAAAATATTAAGCTATCTAAAGAAATTATCTATTTAAGTTAACAAGCTGTAATAATTACAATCAATATAACAAACAAAAATAATAATTAAAACAACAATATTAATGCACAACGATCGCTTGCACAATGTTCAGAAACTACTCTATCTGCCTCCCTAGGAATATGCCTTGTTTCACCTTCAACCACTGTCCTCTGTTTCTGCAAAAACACTCTATTTACCAAACATTGTCGGCTGGCTGGCCCCTAATGAGGCCTGGCCGAGTCCCAAAAAGGCCGGTCGTGCCCTAAATGCAAGCAAAAATCTGCTTATATGCTCTGAGGTAAAAACAGTCTAGACAGAGCCTCTCTGAGCTCTATTTGTCCCTTCTGCTCTTTTCTATCATGGGAAAGCACAAGAGAAGAACAAGTTTGGCTCCAAAATCATCAATAAGCACAAGTTGATGGCCTGATGATTTTGAACACATTTGGACAAAAGATCAACGAATGCAATGAAAGACAACCACCCATTCCTCCTATCATGAAGTGAGCTTAAAGAGGGAGGTAGACACGCTTCAAGGTTCATCAAAACATCATGAATTGGTATGTGACGTCTCTTGACACGATGGACTCGGCAGAATGTCCAGCCGAATGCAAGCAATCTTACTCATTTTCTTTATGTTGGTTTCATTGATTTTAAGCCAATTTTCTTAGTCCATTCTATTCTTTAATTAATTTGTCCAAAGTGATAGTTAAGTCCACTAAATGAGAAGTAATATCAAACGAGAAGTGATCCATAGCATGAAAGAAAGACTATGCATTGACGATGAACGTCTGTAGAGATTAAGCCATTGAGCATAGATCTCTTTCTCATGCCTTGAATAACAATCAATCGATTGAAATAACTCTCAAACAAAAGAAAAAAAAGAAAGAAAGAAGGAAGAGTGCAGAAATGATTATGCAAGATTGATTATTAAATTGAGACTCTTTAAATAGAAACTAAGTAAACAAAGCTATCAACTCAAATGGCTTGATGTCTAAGGCTTAAACAAGCAAAGCCATGAGGACTTACAATGAGGACTTACAATGTTTGAATAAATACTTTTTTGAACTATGTTGATGAAAGAAAGATGTTTTTGGTGAGATCTTCTCAAATATTTGGAGATGAATGGTTTTTGGTGAGAAAACCTAGAAATTGGGAATTTTTAAGAAAGATGTTGAAAATCTTTAGAATATGTTGTTATATTTATTTTGTGTGCCAAAATAAATTATGTTTGAAAATTGTTTATTTATTACATATAAATTATGGTTTTTCATGGAATAAGAGAATTGTTGAAGTTTTGGAAATTGTTGTTTAAAAGTGTTGATATAGTCTTGAAATGACTAAGTTGTTGGAAATGTTTGAAATGTGGGAATTATGTTATCCCTCGGATGAATTGAAATAAAAGTATTTATTCATCTTGTGAAATTGCATTGAAGTGAGAAATGAGAATTTTGATCACAATGGGAATATTGTGTGGGAGTATTGAAAGTGGAAGAAATATTGCATTGTATTATTAATCATTGCATTGGCATATCAATTCATTTGATAATGAAGAGCTTTGAAATTGATTTGAAAACTTTGCATTTAGAAAATAATGTTGAGAAACAAGTTTTCAGGAAATAGTTTTGGGGTAAATACAGTGGTAAGTCTTGAAAGGTGGTGTAGATTATAGACGTCGAGCCTTCCAATTAATACTGGTAAAAATGACAGATTATAGGTGTCGAGCCTTCCAGATAATACTGATAAAAATGACAGATTAGAAGTGTTGAGCCTTCCGGTTAATACCGGTAAAAATAATAAATTGATAGTACTTGTATAGTCTCCTTGCAGACACCGACCTAGGGATTTACGAAGTTGTATTTACTACCCCTTAAATAAAATTTGATAAATGTTGAGCAATTGAAATTGTATGACATCATTGAGCATAATGGTTTTTAAAAGATGAAGGTGTGTTTTACTTTCAAAAAGGCATGGCATGGCATAAGCATTCCATCTCACAAGACTTGTATAAAATGTATATACTTTGTTAAGAATTTCCTACTGGGATTTATGCTTACCCTACGAGATTTTTGTGCAGGAAAAGATGTGGTGTTTCCGCCTAACTGAAGGCGTGGAAGTGTGTGCAGAGAGCATAATGTGCTCATTTGCTGTGACTCTGATTGTAAGCCAAGGGCTTTGTATGTGTGGGTTTGAATAACCGTTTTGTGTAACCAGGCTCAAGCCTTGGAAACTTGTAAACCTTCGGGGGTATTTGTTGTTTAATTAATTATTATTGGATTAACTGTATTATCACATGAAGACTATTTACATCATGTAATGCAACTATGAGGATTTATTATCAATTTTACTTTAAAGGGCCATGATTATTGCATTACCATTTGGGCATGAAAATGGGGGCGTTACACAGAAAGCCCTAATATGATTTTAGAATAAAGTGCAACGGTTAACTCCAATAACTATAGATGCCAAATAATTGTAATACCCTCAGATCTTATAATTTTTTATTATTATTTTCTTTGTCTCTCCTTTCTTATAGACTTAATTTATAATTTCTAATATTAATTCAATTACAAAAAATAATAATAAATTCTTAATTACTTATGGTAATTTCTAACAATTTATTCTAATTTTAATTAAATTATATTTTGGATCCCAATTAATCTTAAATTCTTAATTACTTATTGTAATTTCCAACTTTTAATCTAGTTTTAATTTAATGATATTTTAGATCACAAATTTTAATTTTTTTAATATTTATTGTAATTGTTAACAATTTAATATAATTTTAATTTAATTATATTTTAGACCAATCCTTATTTATTATTTATTTTAAATTTTTATTTAATTATATTCTAAATCAATCCTTAATTACATTTTATGTTTTAGATCAATTTTTTATTATATTATATTTTAATTTAATTTTAATTAACATTTAATTTTAATTTTAAGTTTAGAGAAAATGGGGTAGCATTGTATTTTTGTTTTGTTAATTTCACATTATTCTTTTAGAAAATTAAGCCCACTCTAAAAAATGGTATGTATGATATCCGTTAGTTTGAATGGAAAAATTAAAGTTGGCAGTTTAGTTCAAAACTACATAGGGATTTTTTTACAACAAATAACTAAATTACGGAGGTACTTTTTTTTTTCTTGAATAAGTGATGAAGCACGAATTGCAAAATAATAATAATCTTAAAATCTGTTGATTGAACAGAAGAATACCGGAAGTAAGGTTCCTCTCTAAACTCGTTGATTCACAAAAAAAAGCTCAACAATGGTTGATTTTCTCAAAAAATACCCAAGGTTGGAGAAAAAAAGTATATCAACTCACAATTTCGGTAATCAATAAAAGCTTTCTTGCCCTAAGGTTTACCACCATTATTTATAATAAACCCAATTATTGGAGCACAAGAAACTAATAAAATAGGAAATAAAAATTAGAGCTAATAAAATGAAAACTTATATCATATCAAATCACGAAACTAAATAACTAAATAATTCTATTATATTCTATACTAAATTAAAATGTTCTTTATCTAATATTAATTTTAAAACATTAAAATAAAAATATTTAAATTTTAAAATTCGGTATGTGTCACGCCCCAAGCTCCGTGACAACGCCGCACACTCATTTAGGTGAGCATGCAAGGCTAAGAGTCCAACACATAACCAACAATATAAAATACTCAAATTAAATCCTTTAATATCATAATGCTAAAAACCATACAAATAGACAATTCTTATCATATGAAATTGTCCACCAAGTCCACTAATAAAATAATAATAATAATAATGATCCAAATACTTAAATCATAGTCCTACTCTCGGCACTCCCACAAGTAAAAACTCCGCACAGCTCTACTCCTCAGAATCTGAAAAATAAAATAAGGGTAAGCCAGACAGCCCAGTAAATAACCAACCATCACTGCTAGCTGGATCAAGTATACAAAAATAAATAAATAAATCGATGACCAATAAATATAACTTTTCTACAGTTCAATAAATGAACAATTATTTGTAAGATGGTTTCGTAGCTAAAAATAAACAATGTACAATACGTTTTAAATGAAAAGCCAATGTGATAATTCAAAGTAATTCGTTGTTCAAATCGATGGTTCGATATTCAGATAGTTCAATTATTCGATTCACAAAACCCAAGTCTTAATGACTACGGTCACTTAGCCCGTGACAAGGTCCAGAACCACACATAGGCCGGTGGTAAAGCCCCAAAAGAAACTAGTTTCTGTGCCAATAAATAACCCCCATTGGCTAAGGTCCAAATCATAGTCAGACTAGAGTGATGTTCAAAATTCAAACAATACACAACTTTCAAATAAAATATTCGATATTTTCGAAATAAACATTTGGTACAATTTTCAGAATAGTTTTACAAAATATTCAAATAACTTTCATAATAATATTCGATGTTGTTTTATACTTGACCCATGTTTTATTTTAAGAGAACACGAAGGTTATAAATATATATATTTATGATTTTAAACGATTCGATAGGAATAAAAATGAACCAACAGTGATAGAGGGTTACTTACCTCAAACAGCTAAAATAACACTCCAACACCAACTCCAAACACCCAGCTTCACCACTTCAATCTCACAAACCTAATAAATAAAACCTCAAATAAATTAATATTTTTTTACATGTTACATATACCAACAAAAGCCCCACCATATTAGATTAATGTATTGCTTTAATATCCAAGAGATCAAACCATTCAACCCAACTTTATAGCCAAACACACCCTTACCCATGATACAAACTCCATTGTTTCTATTACCCACCCAAAGTTACACTTACACATTGCACCCAATTCTCAAAACCTAAGGAGGCACCTATAGATCTTCCAAATCCCCTTAATGCATTGATTGTTAAATTCCTCAACATAAACTTAATAATTAACAGTAAAGATAGATTTTACCTTAACCAATGGGTGTTCCAAAATCACCAACGTGCTGCCTCCAATCCCTATTGTAGCCTCACTTGAACCTCTCTTCTCTTTTTCTTTTCTTTTTTTCTTTTACCTTCTCAAACCCTAGCCGCCTATGGAGCAATTCCTAGCCTCTGTTTTGTTTGTTTCCCAAGACTTAAAGCCACAATATATAGGTGGGCTTATTAACCTAATTTCTCAAAGTTACAAAATTACCCATCTAAGTAATAGAAAATATAATGCCATCTCATAACTAATTCTTTGATATTAATAAATGACCCATATAAATTAATTTAATTACTAATCTATCCAACAAAATAATCCTACACACAACTTGGGTTTTACAGTATGCATCATTCTCTCCCACTTAATAAAACTCGTCATCGAGTTTCTATTGCTTGAAATAATTTGAGAAGTCTACACTTGTCTGCATCAACCTTGTATTTGAGGTTAATTTTCTTAAACCTAACTTTCAAACAAGAGTCTTCCAAAATTAAACGAACAACTTCCTTCAATAAATTTAACCCACCTTCATCAACTACAAATCAGAATGATTCAAACTCAAATTTGTAGAATATTCATAAAATTTCTCTTCAAACGGATCACAGAAAATATTCTCCACTCTGTAGATTGATTTTGAATGCCCCTGAAATCGTGTAAGCCAAGTATATAATTTGAATAATATTTTATTATATCAAACATACTTTTGTCTCATACTTGATATCCACATTGAACAAAAAAGGATTCAACCCAATCAAGTTCACTTACATGACTCTAGTTTATGATTTCATTAGACAAAATATGGTCTAGCATATTATTAATTTTATGAATGAATGGTTCTTCATCAAAAATTGGTGGTTTACTTCAATCCACAATTGGATTAGGATTAATTTTTGATGTGAATGGCCACTCAATTGTATCTTCTTCTTCAGTGACTTGGTTCACTTGATTTTGATAATTCTTTACTGAATGATCTCTCTTTGGTCTTTCACCATGAAAACTCAACAGGTTAGAATCATTATCTATTACCTCCACATCATCCACAGGAATCTCCCGAGCACCATCGCAAGTCCTAGGCATGGTGTAGGAACATCACAAGCTCTGATACTAACTGATGCAGAGCAAATTGTGAAATAATAACAATCTTAAAATTCATTGATTCAAACAAGAATACAAGAAGTAAGATTCTTTTCTAAACTCGTTGATTCACAATGAATACCGAGAATAAAGACTCAATAATAGTTGATTCTCAAAGAATCACAAGGTTGGAGAAAAAGAGTATATCAACTCACAATTTCATTAATCATCAAAAACTTTTTTCCCCTAAAACTTACTGCCATTATTTATAATAAACCCAATTATTGGAACACAAGAAACTAATAAAATAGGAAATAAAAATTACGGCTAATAAAATGGAAAATTACAGCATATCAAATCAGGACAAATTGCAAGACTTCTGAAGCATGCTTCTCTGCTAGATAATGACTACAACAGTGACTTACAACAGTGAAAATTTGCAATGACTACAACAGTGAAAATTTCGCATGCGAAAATGACTACAACAGTGAATTTGGACAAATTGCAATGACTACAACAGTGAAAATTTGCAAGCAGAGAAGCATGCGAAATTGCAAGACTTCCCTTCGTTTCAGTTAGATATTATACTTGTAGCAACAGAACATTTTTCTGAAAAAAATAAGCTCGGAGAAGGTGAATTTGGTCTAGTTTACAAGGTACTTGCAAAGTTCAAGACAAATCTCTAAAAAGTATAAATCATATATAGCTTATCAATTTTATACATTGTGGATCAAGTGATTGACAATGCAATGTTAGGTTCAAAAGACCATTATTCGAGTGACTACATGACTTGAAATTTGTTTGCAGGGTACATTACTAGATGGCGGAGAAATTGCAGTTAAAAGGATCTCAAGAACTTTCGCCCAAGGATGAAAATAGTTCAAGAATGAAGTCGTTTTAATTGCAAGGCTACAACGTAGGAATCTTGTCAGACTCTTGGGTTGTTGCTTGGAGGAAAATGAGTCATTGCTCATCTACAAGTATATGCCCAACAAAAGCTTAGATGTCTTCCTCTTTGGTTTTGACTCTTTCTAGTCTAGTCACTTACTATTTGCTAATCAATCCAATTTTATTTTTAATGCAACCAATACTAAACCAAAGATCAATATGAAGATATATAGTAATTTTATTTGTTTAATTGTTAGATTCAACTAGAGTAGAGCAGCTAGACTGGAAGAGACGCATTCTCATAATTAATGGAATTTCTCGAGGCATACTATATCTGCATAACGATTATCGACTTAGAATTATTCATCAGGACCTTAAAGCTAGCAATGTTTTATTGGATCATGAGATGAATCCCAAGATATCAGATTTTGGAATGGCAAGGATTTTTGGTGGAAATCAAAGTGAAGCCAACACAAATAGAATTGTTGGATCATTGTAAGCCTTTTCCTGTGTCCATACATTTACAAATGTAAATCTGTATTTTTTGGTTGAATCATGGTTTATGGTAGTGTAGTATAGGAAAAAAGCAGTAAGAATTTGAGAATGAAACTAGAACTTCGTCACATGTGATCATGGAGTTTCTAAAGTGCACGTCCGTCTAACCTGATATTATTTGTTTGATGTTCTAATCTACAACAGTGGGTATATGGTTCCAGAGTATGCTATGGAAGGATTATTTACTGTTAAATTAGATGTTTTTAGTTTTGGAGTTATCTTGCTTGAGATAATA
Source organism: Camellia granthamiana (assembly GCA_036172215.1). Classification (NCBI taxonomy): domain Eukaryota; kingdom Viridiplantae; phylum Streptophyta; class Magnoliopsida; order Ericales; family Theaceae; genus Camellia; species Camellia granthamiana. Next base: position 147,609,609 of record CM069909.1, on the reverse strand, counting down.
AATCGGAAGAAGAATAGTGACTTTCATCTTTTTGAGCACGGTCACAACCTTCTCACTTTTGTATGTTTCTATATCTCTATCTGTCGTTAATGAAGAAACATAATGAAAAAAACATACATCGATTTTAACTTGAATAATGTACAGGCATGGAAATTATGGTCCGAAGGTCAAGGATTGGAGTTGATGGACCCACTACTAGTGCAGTCATGCGTGGTAAGTGAAGTGTTGAAGTGCATCCATATTGGATTGTTGTGCGTCCAAGAAGATGCAGTGGATAGACCCAATATGTCTTTCGTTGTTGTATGTTGGGAAGCGACACTATGACACTTCCTTAACCAAAACAACCTGCGTTCTCTGTTGGGCGACAAGTCTTAGAATTAGCTCAATGCTCACAAAATCTTAACGTACTCTCTGTTAATGAGATAACTATTTCAGATGTATCACCTCGGCGACTTGTAGTATTAATCCTGGTTCTGTGAAATGATTCATGGACATTCACACATTGAGGGTGTTTGGGAAGTTGCTATTTTAGTAGGCTATTTTAGTTTTTGGCTATTTTAGTAGGCTAAAATTTTTGCGTTTGGGAAGATGATTGGATTTTTTTGTAGTTGGATGTGATGTTTGTGAGAGAAAAAATGAAATGATTATAGGTTTGATGTGATATTTTGTCTTATTATCTATTTTAGCCTATTTTGTCTTTTTGTGAATTTTAACCAAAAAATAACCTAAACCTAAGTTGCCAAACACCCCCAATTGTATTGTTCAAATATTTTTGAGAGATATACAGTAAGCCGAATAATTCAGAAGTACTATAGACCTAGAAGAATGATGCCAGATTTTGATCTAGAATAGGATCGTGGGGTGAAGATTGAATTCATATTGTGTGAGATTTATAAATTGATAAGTCTAGATAAAATTATGGGTAAAAATTCTGAGTATGTAATATTACTGATAATAAATAGACAAATGATCCCTATAGTTTTAATAAAATTTTATTTTAGTCTATGTAATTAAACCCACATTTTTAATTGCATTTTCATGTGACATTTTTGTCAATTGTCTTTAATATTATAAATGAAAACTTTAATTGTAAAATTAAAGGGGTAAAGTAAAATTTTGATTTTATTAATTAAACCAACACGTTCAATTGAGTTTCAATGTAGTCTTTCCGTAAGTTGTCATTAATATTGTAAATGAAAAAACTACAAGTGCAAAACTAAAGAGACAAAAGTGAAATTCAAAAAATTTAAGAATTATCGATATAATTTATTTATCTTTTCTTTTTTATACATAAACTGCTTAAATAGAATGAGTGACCATCTAAATAGTTAGGAAAATCTTTGGTGTTGGTAGCAGATTTGCAGATCGGGAGGGTAAGGGAAAGAGCTCTGTGCTCCATCACTCTTTGCCCTCCAAAACTCAACTACAAATGATCATTTCATACACTTGTTCCCTACTTTCTCACTTTTTGCTTTTTATTTTTTTATTTTTATGACCACATGTCCAGACTTGTTTACGCGCATCTCGACTAATCCCATTCCATGTAAATTAGACAAATCTCGAGCAAAGCCCACGGACTTGGCCCCAACACATACCTCATCAAAACTGAGCCCCCAAAACTACGAATCAATAACCATCTATCAATACTCTATTCTGATCTATCAATAAACCCTTCTCCAAATTCCCAAAACAATGACTATGGCCAATGTTTTGAAAACTGGACCAATGAGCGAACCGAAAAAAGGATCAAGTGGACGGGTCACCGGTTCAACCATTAGGTCGAAGCGGTCGAACCGTGACGTCATAATTACATCATAAATATATTTTAAAATATAAGTATAAAAATGAAAAAAAATAATTAAATTCAACAAAATAATAGAATTTTCAAAATATTTGCAAGATGAGTATACATATGTTTATTTTGCTAGATGAGTGCCAGAATATATAATCAAAAAATTAATTCACAAACCATTAACTAATAGTTATGAAATCGAAAATTTATTATAAAAATTATTTATGAATTTTTAAAAATATTTAGTGGTTATTACCATTCCATCATTGACTTTTCTTTGCCTCAATGCTCTTTGCTTTGTTTAGACATGATAACGGCTATAAAATATGCATTAAGCAGCTTAAGAAACAGAGCATTGAAAAAGAGAAGCAAGAGACAGGAATATAGCAGTAGACAAAACCAGCCAGTTCTTAAAACTCAGTCCAGGTCACTGAGTTTGACGGTTGAACTGGTGGTTCTTCCGGTTCTTTCATTTTACACCGGTTTTGAGTTATGTTCGAGTTTAGAGGGTTTTTCGGACTAGGACAAGGTCCGGTCATCGGTCCAACTGGTCTGACCGACTGGTCCGGTCTGGGTTTCTAAACATTGACTATGGCAATACCCACCCACATCAAAGCCCACTTCAAATTTCTCTCTCAAAATAACCATAACAAAGGACCCAACAAATCTTACTTTCTTGGTGTATCTAAGAAATTGGACTCTATAGAACCTTGTGCATCTGGTTATTTTATTTTTTACATCTGCTTATTTTATTTATTATTATTATTATTAGTTTTGGTGCACTACAAAAGCACTACACGCCCAGTACATGGTCTAGACTAAAACATTTGGCATGGAAATTAGTTTATCATCCATTCTTCTTCATCTGTTACAGTCATACAACGTAATCATGTAAAGTAATTTAAGACATGTACACAGAATCTATGCACTAATTTATATTTAGAAAAATAATTTATAATTTGAATTTAACTTTTATATAATAAGTCTGCATTTTGAATAAATCTAAATTACACATCAAATTTTTTGGGGTTAATTACACTTAGCATTCACATTGATCTCTTCACTTTTAATTGAAACAATCAATCTTTTACATTTAAAGTAGTTACAATATCACTCTTTTGTTTATCCACGGTTAAGAAGAGACTTCTCTCCAGTTAGGAAAACCAACTAGAGGGTGCTATTGAGCCTCCATGGGCCCAACATGAAGCCCACATCGATGATCTGAACCGTTCAATGTGTAAGCTCATTAAGTACTTCTTTCTTGCAAAAATCACGTTGATTGGATATCAATATCTATTTGATCAAATTGTATTTATGTCAACAATTTATTTTTACAATCATACTTACCATTGAATCAATTGTAATGTGATCAAGTGACTATTGATATTTAATCAACGTGAGTTTTTTCATGGATGAAGCACTTGATAAACATTGCATATTGAATGATTTGGATTATAAATATAGGATCCATGGTGGGCCCACAAAGGTCCAGCAACACCCTCCAATCCGATATGGATTGAAGAAACATAAGGATGACATAACTTGTTATGTCAGTTGAATGTGGCAATTTTTTTTGGTCTCATTAGTGTCCCCATACTTTCGTCAAAATCTTATTTAGGTTCTTGCACTTCTACTAAAATCTCACTTTCCTTTCACTTTTAATTTTCATCAACTGCGTTAATGGTAGATGGACGAAGAGGTGACACTACAACTTGATTTAAAGTGTAAAAGGTTGGCTATCACAATTAAAGTGAAGGGACCAAAGTGAGATTACATGGGTGATAAGCATAATTAATCCAATTTCCTAAGGGGACACTCTATAATATACACTTTGAAAAAGAAGTGTGCCATGTGCCCTAATTATGTACTTTAGCGTCTTTGATTATGACTCATTGTAGTGTTGATTATGACCTGATTATGGCTTATTGCGGTGTTGGTTTTTACTTAGTTATGACCCATTGTAATTGTTATTTTGGTTATGACTGAAGAGGTCTTTGGCTATACAACAAGTGGTGTTTGATTCTGACCCTCGGTCATGACATATTATGGTGCCGGTTATGATTTAGTTATAACCTATTGTAATTGTAAGTTTAGTTATAACTTAAGGAGTCTTTGGTTATGTCTCAAAGATATTTGGTTATAATCCATTAAGTTATGATAGAAAGTAATTTGATTGTCATAACTTGCATTATTGCATATGACACACCCTTTTTTTTAGAGGGATGTATTACCCTTTCGTGAGTACTTTTCTGTGTATTAAGTCTTGTCTATAGCATTGCTGATTGTCCTAAGCCCATTCCGAGGAAGAAAATCTATAACACAATTGTATTTACTTAAGAGTCCATGACAGCTTTATTTGTTTTCTCCTCAAGCCTAAGCACTAGTTCATATCATAGTGCATTCAAGGAGAGGAGTCAGTCATGTTTCCATTTCCAAAAACAATGAAAATGCTTTTGCTGTATTCATTCTTTTCTGCACTTCATCATTTTGTTCATGCCATTGCCCCTCCCTATGAACTTTGTTCAAACATAACTATTTCTACAACTAATAGTATATTTCATATTAATCTTGAAAAGCTTCTTGATTCTCTGTCCTCAAAAGCTTCTGTCTCCAAGTTCTGCACCACCAAGATCGGAAATCACCAAGACAGACTTTTCGGTCTCTTTCTCTGCTATAACTTCGCTGCAACATAGCACTGTGAGAACTGCATAGCAAGTGCAATACAAGACATCAAAAACTGTTGTGAAAACAGAAACGAAGAGGTTGTGTGGAAGGAAATTGCCAGTTGCACTACGCCAATGAATCGTTCTTTGGCACCTTGGATGTGATGGGAAACATTTGGCAATACAACGCAGAAAATGTTTCAGATGATGAACTAGACCGGTTTATTTCTGTTGTGAACGACATGTTGCATGCATAAGCTCAGCAGGTTGGCAGTTTTCAATCCTTCATATGGTATGTATGCCACTGGAGTGGTGAACTTCACAGACACTAAAACAATATACGTTCTCGTGTAGTGCACTACAAATTAGTCTCCAAATGACTGTAACACATGCCTTGAAACAACAATAGGAAACATTTTAACTTGCTGCTTTAAGTCTTATGGCGCTAGACTTTTAGTCGTAGTTGCTTCTTAAGGTATGAGTTCTATGCGTTTTATGAGGATGCCAGTACAAATTCAACAGAAAATCAAAGGAAATTTGCGAGTAAGTGTTAACAAATTGTCTATCAATATTCGAATGTATTGAATGTTTGTTGGCCTTGCAATTGGATCAGCAATTCTAGTTGCAGCACTTGTGGGATTTTGTGTCTACTGTCTTGCTATAAGGAATCAAGCTAAGACATGTAATGGTGCTATCTAGTAGAAGATTCTTTTTTTCCCCTCACTTAACAATTATATCTTTTTCTTTCATAACTCTAAAATTAAACCTACTCTTTTTTCTTTTTCCTTTTTTTTCCCTCCCAATTTTAAAAGAAAAGCAAGTTTCTGGCCAAGAAGTTCAATTACATGAAATTGGGGACCCCAATAAGATAGATGTACATCATCAGATTTTGCAGGCAAGGGACAACTTGAATTCTCAGAATTTCCCGGTCATTGACTTGGCAACACTAAGTGCAGCTACAGATTGTTGGGTATACCTCCTTATTGGAGTGTGGGACCCAATTGGTTTGTTAAAAGAATTTTAATTTGGCTTGGTTTAGTATAATATATTTTTATATATTATATTTGTGGAGACCCAATCCAATTTGGTAACAATTAGGGTTTGATTACAAAACCCTAGATGCACAATATATGCTTTGTATTGCTTTTCCCAAAACAAAAGAGAGGCAGCCGTACAACTCTGGAATAGTAGCACACTTTTTTGATTATGAATTAGTGGGTTTGACTTGGTCAACCAAGAATTTGTGCCTTCGTTTGTTGCTCGGTTTTGAAACGGCTAATTCGGTGTTTGATGTTGATTTGGTTCGTTATTTTGGGTTTTCTACAACTCTGATTCTGAAGATTTTGGTTCATCTATTTGGTGAGGTCTTTCCTCTTGTTTATTTGTGATTATTTGGAATTCACCTAAGGGTGGTTTTGTGAGACCATTAGTGTCTCGTTTGTAATCGTTTGGAACTTATTTGGTTGATAGTGGAATCGGATTTCGATCCCGTGGACGTACCTCACATTGAGGAAACCACGTAAAATTCTTGTGTTGCGTTTGATTTATTTTTTCCACATTAGTTTTTATTCCCATTGATTGATTTACTTGTGGGGAATCACATCAATTTTTCCTAACAACTGGTATCAGAGTTTACGGTTTATTTGGATTTATTTATTTGTGTAAATCAATGGAGGGGAATGTGGGTCGCATGTCTAGCTTCAATGGAAGTAATTCGGTAACTTGGAAAACTAAAATGGAGGACCTATTATTTTGTAAAGACTTGTATGGACCCATTGAGGGTGATAATGGCAAACATGCTAATATGAAAGATGATGAGTGGAAGAGGCTTAATCGAAAAGCCGTTGGTGTTATCCGTCAATGGATTGATGACAGTGTGTTTCATCATGTTGCTACTGAAACTTCGGCACATGATTTATGGAAAAAATTAGAGTCTTTATGATAGAAAATCAGTCACAAATAAAGCCTTTCTGTTTCGTAAGTTGGTTAATTTAAAATATAAAGAGGGAAGCCCTATTCCGGAACATCTGAATGAAATAAAGAGTATTATTAACCAACTTGCTTCTATGAAAATTGTTTTTGATGATGAGTTGCAGGCTTTGATGCTACTTAGTTCCTTACCCGAAAGTTGGGAGACTTTGGTTGTGACAGTTAGTAATTCGGCACCCGATGGAGTTGTCACAATGGGCCAAGTCATTAGTAGCTTATTGAATGAAGAAACTAGAAGAAAATCAGCTGGTTCCTCTCATTCGGAAGCATTTGTTGTGAGAGGTCGAAGCAAAACAAGGGGGAGGAGTAAGACTCCTCATGATCGTGATCAAAGCCGTGACAAATCAAAAGATGGTTCTTTTTCAAAAAAAGACATTGAGTGCTATTATTGCCATGAGAAAAGGCACATGAAGCGGGAATGCCGAAAGCTCAAGAATAAGGAGAAAAGGCGTGACAAAAGTGTGGATAAGAAGCAAGAAGACACAACGGCAGTTACTACCGATGATCTCATGGTCGTTTGTAAAGATGATTGTATCAATTTTGTGAGCCAAGAGAGCAGTTGGGTGATTGATTCTGGTGCTTCTTTTCATGTGACTTCTCGAGTTGATTTTTTCACTACCTGTGATACCCCTGTTCCGTAATATGCTAAATTGGTCCTTAATTTGAATATGATTATGTGTTTAGCATGATTTTATGTGCCATTATGTGGATATATGTGATTTTGGAACTCTATCTGTTCACTGTAGGAATATCTGTTTGAATAATCTGCTTTGGAAATTAAATTGAGGGCCTTATCGGCCACAGAACCCGAAATTGATTACGCCATTGTGATTGGCATAATTTTTAGAGCCTACGGCGAAATTTAATTAGAAATTGATTCTGGTCAGATTAAACTGATTAAATTGATGAATTAAGGGCCCAAATATTTTAATATAAAATATTGTATTAGTGGGGCTTGTTGTATAATAGCACTGCACTCTCTATTCTTCTCATTTAGTTACATTTTGGCTGATCATAAACATTGAGGAAGAGAGGGGGGTCAGCCAAGAGAGGAAGAGAGTGAAGAAATTGGAGTTTTGGCTTCAAAACTTGATAAATTGTAGACCAACTCAAGAATTAAGCTTAAGTTTGAAAAATCAAAGCTTCTAGGTAAGTAATTCTTGGAATACAGTTTGCAATTTTGTGTGTGTTCAAGCTAATTGAGTGATCAAGAGTAAAATTGAATGAAATTGGGTTGGTTTTGTTGAATTAAGGCTTGATATATGCATGCATGTAAGAGATTGTTTTGAAATAGCATGTATAAGCTTGAAATACATGATTCAAATAGAGTTTTGGGTTGAAACTCATGTTTTGATCACCATTGGTGTTGTCTAAGTTAAGAATGTGGCTAATTCATCACATGCATGTACAATTTGAGAAGATATGAGCTTGAAATGCATGAATATGTATGATAGAGTTGAAGTTGATGTCATTTGAAACATGCAAGTGTGTGATCCTTGAAATTGAGCTTCCTAATGTTGTAATCTTGTATTGGTAGCATGTTAACATGTGTAAATGTGTGATTTGAGCCATTGCATGCAAGTAATGTGGCTGAAATGTCGAAGTTGAGCTCAAGAACACATTCTGGGTTTTCCAGAATTCTGAGGTCCGCTCGAGCGGGAGAACCTCCGCTCGAGCATAAAAATCATGCTCCCAGCACTTTTTGCAGAATTGGGTATCCGCTCGAGCGGGATATCTCACGCTCGAGCGGGGAGCTTTTGTGGACAGGCATTCCGCTCGAGCGCTCTATCCCACGCTCGAGCGTATTTTTCATGCAACTAGTACTTTTGCAGGTCTTAAGGGTCCGCTCGAGCGGGGAAGTTTACGCTCGAGTGGGGACCCTGTTTGCTGAAATTTTGTTCATGCGTTCCGTGTTTCGTTTTCCGTTCTCTTTCACTTGTAATCACTCTTAGGCATATGTTAAACATTGTAAACGAATTAATGAGATAAGAATAAAGCCTAAAGAGGAATATGTAAATTAAAGAACGGATTGAACTGTTAGTGACCCTTTTGTGTTCATGAAATGTGTAGGGTCAAGCTCCAGGGCGAATCCACAAGCCGATCACTGTGAGTAATATCGATATTTGAACCCTTATGAATGTCTAATTGTTTATTCCCTTATAAGCTTTATGAGTTGCTAATTGGGATTGTGGACAAAAATTGACATGAATGAACGAATGGACCAAAGGTCGTTTTGATAAGAAAGATACCTGGACCAGAGGTCGTTTTGACAGAAATGAATGGACCTAAGGTCGTTTTGATACAAATGAATGGACCTAAGGTCGTTTTGATACGTATGTATGGGCCGAAGGCCATTTTGATACAAATGTATGGGCCAAAGGCCGTTTTGACATAAATGAATGGGCCAAAGGCCGTTTTGACATAAATGAATGGGCCAAAGGCCGTTTTGACATAAATGAATGGGCCAAAGGCCGTTTTGACATCAATGAATGGGCCAAAGGCCGTTTTGACGTAAATGGATGGGCCGAAGGCCGTTTTGACATGTATGGAAATCCGAATGGGCCAAAGGCCATTATGTTTGGAACTACAATCACTTGATCTAATCTTGGTATAAATGTACATATGTTAAGTAGAAATACGAATTGGTCCCAAGGCCGTTTGAAGTATGTTGTTCTACGTATTGTTATATGACTTCCGTAATTGATATTATTCACTGGGCTGTCGCTCACGCTCATTCATGTGTTTGTAGGTGAGCCGAGGAAAGTCCAAACCCAGCCCCAGTGAAGTCTGCCAGGAACAACATGAGTTTTGAGAAAGTCAGCCTTGCGTCTCACGCACGAGACCTACCCTTGCCATTTTGTTATGTAATTATATTTTGTCTTACTGGCAAGGACTTTATGTATATTTGTAAATAGTTTGTCATGGGTTGACTTAGCTGGATGATCTTGTCTTAAAGAACTTATGGTACTGTACTTTTGACGTGGGTTATTAACATAGATGGGTATGGTTCGTTTTGAAGTGCATATAAGCACAGCTCTATGGACAAAGTTTTTGATTATTGCTTCCATTTGGCCCCTTTACTCTGTTGAGTTATGTCTATTCTGTTTTGAGGCCGTAGGTAATCCCAGGATTACTGGCCGGTTACGTCCTTAACCCATAGGGGCGGGTTCGGGTCGTAACACTACCTACACTGCAGAAGATTATGGTTCTGTTCGAATGGGTAATGAAGGCTTGTCCAAGATTATTGGTATGGGTGATGTTTGCTTGGAAACAAATTTGGGCTGCAAGTTGTTGCTTAAAGATGTGAGGCATGTTCCCGACATTCGCCTCAATTTGATCTCTACTGGGAAGCTAGATGATGAAGGTTTCAACAACAAATTTGGTGATGGAATATGGAAGCTCACAAAAGGTTCTTTGGTGGTGGCTAAGTGCAAGAAGACTCATACACTTTATTCGATGCAAGAAAAAATTTGTAAAGGTGTTGTCAATGCACTTGAAGATGATACTTCTACTGAATTGTGGCACAGGCGACTTGGGCACATGAGTAAAAAGGGGCTACAAGTTTTGTTCAAGAAAGAGCTTCTACCCGGTTTGAAAGGTACACATCTTAAAACTTGTGTTCATTGTTTGGCGAGTAAACAACATAGAGTTTCTTTTCATAAAAATGTTGCTTCTAGAAAAGAAAAGGTTTTCGAGTTGATTCATTCGGATGTTTGTGGTCCTTTAAAAGTTAGAATACATGGTGGTGCACTTTATTTTGTTACTTTCATTGATGATTATTCAAGGAAAGTTTGGGTTTTTCTACTAAAAACAATATCTAGTTCTAGAAGTATTTAAGCATTTTCAGGCCATGGTTGAAAGAGAAACAGGTCAGAAATTGAAGTGCATCCGATCAGACAATGGTGGTAAATACATTGGGCCATTTGATGAGTATTGTCGCAGCCAAGGTATTCGGCACCAAAAGATAGTTAAGAAGACTCCTCAACAAAATGGCGTTGCCGAGAGGATGAACCGCACCATTGTAGAAAGAACAAGGTGTTTGCTTTCACAAGCTAAATTGCCAAGATCCTTTTGGGGTGAGGCAATGAGTACAGCGGTTGACGTGATCAATTTGTCTCCTTGCTATCCTTTGAATGGTGATGTTCCTGAAAGAGTTTGGACTGGCAAAGATGTGTCTTATGAGCACTTGAGAGTGTTTGGTTGCCAAGCTTTTGTTCACATTTCAAAGGATGAGAAGTCCAAGCTTGATAGTAAGTCAAAACAATGTATTTTTCTTGGCTATAGGCGTGATGAATTCGGGTATAGATTATCGGATCCAGTCGACAAGAAAGTCATTCGAAGCCGTGATGTTGTGTTTCTTGAAGACCAAACAATTGAAGACTTTGGTAAAGGTGATCAACCGGAGCCAAAAACTAGTGATCTCATTGACATGGATCCATCTCCTTCATCTCCAGTTGATGATGAAAATAGGAGAGATGTGCAGCCACCTATTGAAGATGTGGAGGATGATGCTAATCCTAATGAAGTTCAGCCAGAAATTGAGGAAGAGCATCCAACTCAAGAACCGCCACCACAACTTGAGTTGAGAAAATCTACAAGGGATCGACAACCTTCAAGAAAGTATCCTCCCAATGAATTTGTGTTGATTTCTGATCAAGGGGAGCCGGAGAGCTACCAAGAAACAATTGAGCATGCAAAGAAAGGTGATTGGAAAAAGGCCATGGAAGAAGAGATGAACTCCTTACTTGAAAATCACACTTATGATTTAGTGAAGTTGCCTAAAAGGAGGAAAATTCTGAAAAATAAGTGGGTTTTCAAATTGAAGAATGATGGCAAGAATCTGAGGTACAAGGCACGTCTTGTTATGAAAGGCTTTGGGCAAAAGAAAGGCATTGACTTTGACGAGATTTTCTCACCGGTTGTAAAGATGTCTTCTATTCGGGTTGTACTTGGCATGGCTGCAAGTATGAACCTTGAAGTTGAGCAACTTGATGTGAAGACCGCATTTCTTCATGGTGATCTTGAAAAAGAAATTTACATGGAGCAACCGGAAGGTTTTGTAGAGAAAGGGAAAGAGAAATTTGTTCGCAAATTGAAGAAAAGTTTGTATAGTCTCAAGCAAGCCCTGCGGCAATGGTACAAAAAATTTGACTCTTTCATGATGAATAATGGTTTTTCTAAAACCACTTCGGACCATTGTGTGTTTGTGAAAAATTTTCCGAATGGCAAATTTATTATTCTTTTGCTTTATGTTGATGACGTGTTAATTGTGGGTCAAGATTCTACCATGATTAACAAGTTGAAGTTGGAGTTGAGCAAGTCCTTTGCTATGAAAGATTTGGGACCGGCAAAGCAAATACTTGGTATGAAAATTGTTCGTGATCGTAAAGAGGGGCTGATTTGGTTGTCTCAAGAAAGCTACATTGAGAAAGTTCTTGAGAGGTTCAACATGAATAAAGCAAAGCCGGTTGGTTGTCCACTTGCAGGTCACTTCAAGCTTAGTTCGAATCAATGTCCTACAAGTGAGAAAGACAAAGAAGAGATGTTGAAAGTTCCTTATGCTTCAGCAGTTGGTTCTTTGATGTACGTCATGGTTTGTACAAGGCCGGATATTGCTCACGCCGTTGGTGTGGTGAGTCGGTTTCTCTCTAATCCGGGTAAAGAACATTGGGCAGCGGTAAAATGGATTCTAAGGTATCTTCGAGGGACTTCGAAGGTGTGCTTGTGTTTTGGGGATGGTAAGCCGATGCTTGATGGGTTCACAGATTCTGACATGGCTGGTGATGTTGATTCTAGGAAATCTACTTCGGGGTATTTGATGACTTTTGTAGTGGGAGCTGTGGCATGGCAATCTAAATTACAAAAATGTGTTGCTCTCTCAACTACCAAAGCTGAATTTATTGCCATTACGGAAGCTTGCAAAGAAGAGTTATGGTTGAAATTTTTTTTGCAAGAGTAAGGTTTAAAGCAAGAAAAGTATGTGCTTTATTGTGATAGTCAAAGTGCTATTCACTTGAGTAAAAATTCTACTTTTCATTCGAGATCGAAACACATTGATGTGAGATACCATTGGATTCGTGATGTGTTAGATTCGAAATTGTTACAACTCGAAAAGGTTCACACAGATGATAATATTTCGGATATGTTGACTAAGACGTTGTCGAGGGACAAACATTTGAAGTATCGAACTTTGGCGGGTATGGTTGATGTCTCCACCTAAGTCGGTAGGGGGAGAATTGTTGGGTATACCTCCTTATTGGAGTGTGGGACCCAATTGGTTTGTTAAAAGAATTTTAATTTGGCTTGGTTTAGTATAATATATTTTTATATATTATATTTGTGGAGACCCAATCCAATTTGGTAACAATTAGGGTTTGATTACAAAACCCTAGATGCACAACATATGCTTTGTATTGTTTTTCCCAAAACAAAAGAGAGGCAGCCGTACAACTCTGGAATAGTAGCACACTTTTTTGATTATGAATTAGTGGGTTTGACTTGGTCAACCAAGAATTTGTGCCTTCGTTTGTTGCTCGGTTTTGAAGCGGCTAATTCGGTGTTTGATGTTGATTTGGTTCGTTATTTTGGGTTTTCTACAACTCTGATTCTGAAGATTTTGGTTCATCTATTTGGTGAGGTCTTTCCTCTTGTTTATTTGTGATTATTTGGAATTCACCTAAGGGTGATTTTGTGAGACCATTAGTGTCTCGTTTGTAATCGTTTGGAACTTATTTGGTTGATAGTGGAATCAGATTTCGATCCCGTGGACGTACCTCACATTGAGGGAACTACGTAAAATTCTTGTGTTGCGTTTGATTTATTTTTTCCGCATTAGTTTTTATTCCCATTGATTGATTTACTTGTGGGGAATCACATCGATTTTCCCTAACACAGATAACTTCTCGGCTTCAAATAATCTTGGACAAGGTGGTTTTGGTCTTGTTTACAAGGTGATGACCTTTGTTTTTGTTCTTTTGTGCTTTTTTCTTTGTTCTTGGTTCCTAGTTTTAATTGCCTGACACATTTTTTTTTTCCCAAGGTCAATTACTTGACAGGAGGGAAGTTGCGGTGAAGCAGCTCTCAAGTTGTTCAGAGCAAGGTTTAGATGAATTCACCAATGAAGTTTTATTAAATTGAAACTTCAACACAAAAATCTTGTAAGGCTTTTCGGGTTTTGCATAGATGGAGAGGAAAAACTGCTCATCTATGAATACATGCCCAATGGCAGCCTTGATGTCTTCCTATTTGGTTCATATCCTTCTTTCTTTTCTTTTTTTCTTTTTTTATTATCTCAATTTTTTAATACAAATTTAGTATATAAAAATGGTAGGTTTCATTGTAGTTAATCAGAAGCTCATTTTCCTAATATATATATATATATATCTATTCTTTTATGGTTAGATCCTAGGAAGCGTGCACAAATAAATTGGAGTAGGCGTCTAAATATCATCAATGGAATTGTAAGGGAAATGTTTTATTGTTAGGTTTTGTTATTGGCGATCTTGTTTGACAAAACTCCTTTTAGTTGTAATTTTGTTCAACTTTTATTTCAACGAGGCTATGAGTTTTTAGATGCGAATCCAACCCAAATTGTGCTTTGCAGAGAAGTTTCAGAAATTAATTCTTTCATGTTTGCCACAGTCGAAGTTTTTTTTCCGCTCGAGCGACCATTCTTGAGCTTGAGCGGAGATCGTGACCTTTCAGAAGTTTCACTATTCGTCTGCAAAAGTACTGGGAGTTGTATTTTTCCACTTGAGCGGCCATTCCTGCGCTCGAGTGTAGATCCATGATCTGAAACATGCATTTTAGTCAGCCCGCTCAAGCAGCCATTCTTGCGCTTGAGCAGAGATCGCGATTCTGTTTTCTATAAATCCGCGATTAATTCAGTTTCTAGGGTACAGCTTCTAGATCTTCTTTTTGAGGATTAGGGTTTTCATCTGGAGCTTCTTTGCTTGTTTCCTTTAATATCTGTGAGAGTTTATATCATGAATTGAGTGGATTATATCAAAGGGTTTGTTTGTTTGTTTTGTTTTATTCACAAAAGAAAGATTTGTTCTTCGGTGAATTTTGTGGAATTTGGGCCTGAAGCTTTGGTGGATTCCGGAGTAGCTTCGACATCGGCGTTGTGGATTCAAGGTTGGGCAAGACAATTCCGAGGTGAAGACGGCGGTGAAAGAGGCATATAGGGGTCGGTTCAATTCCGGCGCGGATTCTCTAGGTAATTGAGGGTACACTTGTGTAATTCCTTTGTGTCTTCTTAGTGGATTGTTTTGTGACTTTTTCCCATGGTTTTTTTTATCACAATTGGAGGTGCTCCAATTGCTGTTTTTCCACATTAAATCGTTGTGTTGATTTGTCTTTGATTGTTTGATTGGGATTGTTATTTACTGGTTAAAATTGATATAGAATCACAAATAAACATTTCAGGGATTTTTTAGATTTTTCAATCTTCATGACGATTCTTGGCTTAGAATCATTCATAGAGACCTAAAACCAAGCAATGTGTTACTAGATAGTGAATTGAACCCAAAGATCTTGGATTTTGGAATGACAAGGATCTTCGGAGGAAGTGATGGTGCAACTAACACTGCTATAATTGTTGGAACATAGTGAGTTCACTGCTTGTTTTTCTATCAAACGTTTTCTTTCAAAAGTAATCTATGTCTAAAACAATTAAGTATGTAGCTTCATCAATCATATGAGTTCGCTTATTGAATTTCTTTCCAATCCTTTCTCTTGTTGGATAGTGGTTACATGGCTCCAGAGTTTGCAATAGAAGGACTATATTTCGTCAAGTTTGATGTTTTTAGTTTTGATGTCCTTTTGATTGAGATTATAACTGGGAGGAGGAATGCTAATTTCCATCTCACTAAGCGCGCCCCTAGCCTTATAGCATATGAAAGTTTATTCAGCTTGAATAAGACTATAATTCTCAAAATTGATAGTCTCGTTGCAAGTTTTGCTCGAATAAGTATATTTGGCTCGGTGATGCTACATGTATGGCAATTATGGAATGAAGGGAAAGGGTTGGAAATGATCGATCCATTATTGACGGAGTCTTGTAATCTTGATGAGTTCTTAAGGTACATGCATATTGGTTTATTGTGTGTTCAAGAAGATGCATATGATAGGCCTACTATGTCATTGGTTGTGGTTTATGCTAAAAAGTGATGTTGTAACTCTTAACCAACCCGAACAACCTGCCTTCTCTGTGGGGAGATTCACCGACCATTATGAATCAAATGATAAAGATTATTCTATTAGTGAATCAGCAATTTCTGGTATTATGCCTTGGTGATTGATCAAGCCAAGTTGAGTAATGGTTTCTATTAGGGTAAATTAAACCATTAGTCCCTGCAATTTAAGTGAAGTGTCACTTTAGTTTCTATAATTTTAATTTGAACAATATAAACCCTATACTTTCAATTCTATTGCAATGTGGTTCCTTTGTCACTTATCGTTAAACTTTGAAACGAAAAAAACCATGTGTAAAACTAGAGGCTCAAAGTGAAATTTTGTTTTGAATTTTACTATGGTCCCTCTAATTTTGCACACGATGTTTTTTTGAACAAAATGTCAACAACATATGACGGAAAGATCACATTACAACAAAATTAAAAATATATGAACTAAATTGTTTAAATTAAAATTACGAAAATCAAAATAAAATTTTACTCGAACTAAAATGACTTGTGGTGTAATTTACCCTAATAATTTTCTGGAGGGTTGTCATTTCCATGGTCTTTTTCTTGCCTTTCACATCTTTCTATCTCATATGACAGAACCGGGGAATTATAACTGGATATGGAAGGAATAATATTCTAACTTATTCCAGTTATTATCTGAAATTTTCAAAGTGTACTTGTCAACTTATTCCAATTCTTTTCAAAGTGTACTTGTCATTGAAATGTCTTAGATTCCTCACACCACAAATTCGTCAATTTTATTAGCACTAAAATACTAAAATGACTGCATTAAAATTTGATTGAAAGTGTAAGATGTTGACTTGTTGCAATAGAAAAATAAGAAATTAAAGTGAAAATTGATGTAAAATGTAAGGGGCAAAGTATATTCCTCATTTGATTAATGTCACATATAGATGGTTTTAATTTTGGGTTATATTCATTTCACTCCTTGTGGTTCGGGCTGAGCACTTTACCCCCTATCATTCAAATATAGTCAGAAAGTCCCATGTGGTTTTGAGTGGTTGACTAAGACAATTAAAAACTCAATGGGACAAAGTGAAACTAAGTGTAAAGTATAGGGGTATAAATTATAGTTTTCCCTAGTATTATTAATTACACTTGGCATCTCTATACTTTTGTTAAAATTTCATTTCGACCCATTCACTTTCAATTGTGATAATTTATCTCTTACATTTTAAGTCAAGTTATAACATTACACTCTTATATGTTTGATGTTAATAGTGCTGACGAATCTTATCATGTAAGCTATATGTAATATTTTTCTTGTATCATTAGCACTTTACACTTTCACTAAAATTTTGCTTTAGTAGTTGCACTTTCACTAAAATCTCATTCTAATTGCTCCACTTTTAATTTTTGTCAAATCTCATTAACGATAGATGGACGAAAGAGTGACATTACAACTTGACTTAAAGTTTCAAGTGACTAACGTACTAATAAACTTTAGGACAAATTACAGTAAACCCCCTTAAACTATGATTCATATGCATTTTGTCTCCTGAAATTCAAAACTCAACAGTTAACACTTTTTGTTAGGATTCTATGAGAAATTTATAGAAAATTAGATCATTTGTAAAGCATATGACACGTATATTGAATTTTTAGGACAATAATACCAATTAATGATTGTTTTAGGATAATAATACTCTTATATGGTGATTTCATTCGCACTTTGTTTCCCTTATTTTAGTGACAAAATGCAAACGAGATCACCATTTTTGGCGCATTATTGCCTTAAAATTTTAATAAATATGTTATGTGCTTTACACATAATCTAATTTTTTGTACATTCTTAACAAAATCCTAACAAAATGAGTTAACTATAATACGATAATATTTTAAGGGGATTAACAATTGAGTTTTGAAATTTCGGGGGCAAAAGTTCAAGGGGTTTATTGTAATTTACCAAAAAATTTAAAGCATTATATAAAACCAAGCTAGCTTGACTTAGTGAAAAACTCATTTGAGAAGGACTTGTTAGGTAAACAATTAATCTTAAACATGGTTTGAAACTTAATAAATTTTTAAGAATAATTCTAAATACCCACTCTTAATTTCTCCAAATTTACTCTGAATGGAATTGTGTAGTTGCAATTGAATTTGTATACTGCGGGATGCATGTGTAGAATAAATTTAAACCACAATTTGAAGATTCTGAATAATTTCTAAATTGATAATGATATATACATAGTATTACTCAATTTTTAAAACCAACTTAAGTAACTTACGCCTCGATTTGAGTTGACTCGTTCAAACCTCAAGATGCTGATGCCTTCTTTGTGATTGGAAGTCCAATACCATGTCTTGAAAATTATATACTTCCCCTTTCAAATTGTATGGCCATAAAAGAACCATTTTTCTCTTCTTCATATGTAATTTTTCGTTTTTTATATTTTTCTATAAAGCTATCTGATATGCGTTAAGAAGTGTTCAATGTCGGTGTCGCACACAACATAGACATTTGTGCTTGTTAGTCAAATTAATTGTGGTTATGAAGTTTCCAAGAAAAATATCAGTTTGTCTAATTGAAATCTTCTTTTTTAGGAAACTTAAAAAACAAAAAAACAAAAAAAAAAACAAAAACAAAGTTTAGGATTTGATATTTGTAACAAAATAAATATTGAGTTTTTGATTTGTTTTCAATGTAAACTGGTTGTCTATTTTCGTTAAGTAATACTGATGGAAAAAATTATATTTTAACCAATGAACTCAACAAAAAATGATATTTTAAGCATTTTATGCATGTCTACATTGAGTTTAATGGTTAAAATACTCTTTCTCTCCTTTTTTTTTTTCTTTTTTTTTTTTGGGTTGATTTTACTTAATGATAATATGCGAATGATTTAGATTGAAAAGAGATCAAAAGATTTGGGTTTAAATTGATAGAATAAAAAATTAAGAGTTTATTTTGTTACAAGAGTCAAACCTTGGTTTTTTTTTTTTTTTTTTCCCGGGTGTAATTTCTTATATTTTTTTAGTAAATTGCAAATATATTCCTTCAAATTTGCTTAAAATATAAATTGTCTCCTATAATTTTGAAAATTATATCCCACCCTCTTTAAATTTTTAATCGCATAACAAATGGCCCATTCTATTTTTTCGGTACATCGGAATAAAAATGACCCCTTCTATTAATAAATCATTAAGTTATTTAATAATTTTTAATAATATCAAAAATATTTCAATTAACAATTGTGGTAATTTTATTGTTGCATAGGAAAATAGTTAGGAATTTTATTTTTTGTGTTAATTCTGTAAAAAAAAAAAAAAAATTGAATATGGGTATTTGTAATTTTCAAAATCTCGAGAGGCAATCTATATTTAAAGCAAATCTCAAATGATGTATTTCTAATTTACCTTCTTTTTTTTTTTCATTTTTTTTTTTTAATAATTGGATATCTGTGTTAATCGTCTAATCTCAAGAAGCCCTCCACACTGGTCCAACAAATCTTAGTCTATCGAGCCAAGCCAACACCTTGGGGTTCAATAAAAACTTGTTGACGGACCTTTTTGTAAAGAAGAACGTAGAGCATATCTCTTTCCTATTGTTATCCGATTTCTATTCTCATCTCTCAAGCTTTTTGGCTAAAATTAGCACAAATGTGCTCTCATATTAGGCAGATTAACAAAGATGCACTTTCAGCTATGATTTTCCTAATGTTGTCCCTGTTCTTGCTCTGTGACTCTGTTTCTGCAGATCCTAAATCCATATCTTGTGATTCAAGTCCAACTAATTACACACCAAATAGACGATTTGGGAACAACCTCAAGATCCTTCTTGAGTCCCTATCATCGAACACTCCATTAAATCAAGGCTTCAACAGCATTGCAATCGGAAACAATACTGATCAAGTTTATGGGCAAGCTCTCTGCAGAGGGGATGTCACTCCTGAAGTGTGTCGGGATTGCATAAAGAATGCAAGCCAGGAGATCATGACAGTGTGTCCAACCCAAAATGCAATTATATGGCATGAATTCTGTCAAGTTCAGTACTCATACCGGCCTTTCTATTCCTGGGACGGCTATACTGGAATGTATCCTGACTCGAATAAAGATGAGAAAAATATATCGGACAGTGTTGGTTTTGTTGTAGTTTTGAAGGATTTCATGAATAAACTCTCAGATCAAGCTGCATTCAATCCTTCTAACCTCATGTTTGCTACTGGTAAAACCAAAATTTCAACAGATGAAACGATTATGGGCTTGTACAGTGCACAAGAGACATCTCTCGAAGCAACTGTAGAGTTTGTTTGAATTCTGAATTTGAAGACCTTGATGGGTGCTGTGATTATCACCAAGGCGGTACTGTTTTAAGCAGAAACTGCAACATGAGGTTTCAGCTATATCTGTTTTACAACGAACCTACTGTCAATGGTAAGAAAATTGAATTTAAAATAGCTAGTTTGTCTATGCTATTGCTTGTTGCCATATACTCGAAGAAAACAAGAAAACCATATTGTTTGTCTAAAAAAATCATTTGACTACTTTGCACAAATAACTCTCATATGGTTTCAATTTTGGGCCAAAATGATTTTTAAAAAATTTCCTAAAAAGGGTGTTTTCAATAAAATTTCCCCAAAAGAATTTGCCAAACATGTTCATTGTCATTAGTGTATACAATATATGAACCGAAATTGAGAACATAGATCTTTTGCCTAAACAAACGGGGAACAGAAAGAAGATTAAGGTGGCTATGCTAGTTACCGGTCCAACAACATTTGTGCTCGCAGGTCTTGCTGCTGGCTGCTATGTTATTCGGCATCAGCGAAGTAACGGAACATGAAAGGGTAAATTTACAAAACAGCAAGTTTAAAAACACAGAAATCAAACACAAAATCAGACACAGAACATGTGTTTTCTGTGTCTGGTTTTGCATTTTGTTGATGTATTTCAAGACTTATTATTGTCCAAATGCTTAATTACCAACACGTTACATTCCAATGTCTAGGACTACGTAAAATACTGCCTAATTTGTAAAAACCACACCAATCCGTACCGTTCTATCCGCTAACCGTGGATTAAACTTTAAAATTTATAATTTGCCTTCAAAACTACTCCGCTCCACTATAGTTAATATATATATATTTTTTAACCTCTAATAAAACATCAAAGTAAAAATAAGTATGAGAGAGATTTTTTTAATTTGTTACCAATTAATAGTTATATATATGAATAATACTATGTAAAATTAGTTTGTGTTATGTATATAAAAAATATTATGCAAATTAGTGTTATATATTATGCAAATACTTGATAATTGGTTAAGAATATTTTTCAATCCGTCAATCCGCCCCAAACCGTCCAAACCACAATTTGGTTATCCGCCAATCCGTCATTGGTTTATAATTTTACTCTCGAACAGGTCAAACCACACCATATCAATGAAATAACTACCATTAACAGAAGAGTCTGCTGCCCTGCAGATGAAGAAAAAAGCCAAAGTGCATTGTTACGAGAATTGGCAAACCCACCTAGTGTTGACATTAATCAAGAAGGTGAATTTGTCAGTTCTCAGGAACTGCCTTTCATGGAGTTGGCTACTATAAAGGCAGCCACAGGAAACTTTTCTGATACAAATAAGCTCGGGCAAGGTGGGTTCGGCACTATTTACAAGGTAACAACTTTTTCCTTGTTAATGTGATCAATCCCGTAGTCTTCCAGATGGTTTTAAACAATAGCATCGGGGTCACGTATTTGTATTAGTGATACGGTCTTATAACAGCTGATATATTAGTTGTCCAAAATCTCAATACATATCATATCAATTGATATTATACAAATTTAGAGTCCTTTATCCTTTTTGATCCATAAATATTTCACTGAAATTTGTAGGGTATCTTGTGTGATGGCAAGGAAATAGCGATCAAAAGGCTGTCGAGGAAATCAAGGCAAGGATTAGAGGAGTTCAAGAACGAAGTCATACTAATAGCAAAACTTCAACATAGAAACCTTGTGAGGCTTGTGGGTTGTGGCATAGAGGGAGAAGAAAAGTTGCTCATATATGAATACATGCCCCACAAAAGCCTTGATCTCTTCATATTTGGTTTGTTCTTGTATCTTTTATTTATAGGCTTTCTTACAGCTCAGTATAGCTGAGAAAATAAACAAAAAAATTATTATCTCAGGTAGCTTAATTTTATATACAATTTCAGATTCAGAGAAGCGTGCAAAACTTTATTGGGATATATGCCTGAACATTATTCTTGGGATTGCTCGAGCACTACTTTATTTGCACGAAGACTCGAGGCTTAAAATCATACACAGGGATCTAAAACCTAATAATGTTCTATTGGACCAAGAAATGGTCGCTAAGATATCAGATTTCAGAATGGCGAGAATTTTTGGTGAAAACCAAAATATAGCTGACACCAAAAGAGTTGTAGGAACATAGTAAGTCTATTCTTTCTCATAGTTTTAAATATTGGTTGATATTTATCAGGTTTCAACCCTTCCAATACCAATGAATAAAAATTACACCAATATTAACCAACTCCCAATACGTGGGATATTATTGGATAAAAATTTTTTTAGTGTTTGGGAAGATAGTTGGGTTTTTTTGTGGTTGAATGTGATGTTTGTGAGAGAAAAAGTGAAACGATTATGGGGTTGGATGTGATATTTTATTTGAATTTGTTTTTTTTGGTTTTGCAAAACCTTTGTCTTTTAGTGGAAAAAAATCAAAAAAAATCTGGGAACCAAGTTCCCAAACACCACCATATTGGTTCAAAAGTTGATATGACTACTATATATAAAAGCTCTATAAAGCTATTTTTGGCTGTTCACTACACCTGATATCGACCGTGACAAATACCAATTGTGACACATTGCTATTTAAACCCTTGCTCTTTCCTTCATCTTTCATTGAAACTACATATTTTAATTGAAAAGAAGATAAAATAATGATCATATTTGATACAGTGGATACATGGCTCCCGAGTATGCAATGGGTGGACTATTCTCTGTAAAATCTGATGTTTTCAGTTATGGAGTGATCTTGCTCGAGATCATTAGTGGGCAAAGAAACAGTGGCTTTTACCTTACAGAACATGCTCAGACACTCCTTGCTTATGTATGTGTTTTCAACCACCCTCTTCAACTACAAATACTCGAATAACTAGAATGTGACAACTACTCATTCAAATTAAAACAATGTGATTTTATAGGCTTGGCGACTATGGAGCGATGGAAAAGAACTAGAATTTTTAGATCCATTGTTGGTGGGGTCATGCCCCATGGCAGAAGTTGTAAGATGTATCCATATTGAGCTTCTATGCGTCCAAGAAGATCCGAAAGATATGTTGCGGATCGGGGGCACACCAGGGAACACAAACAAGCAATAACACAAGATTTAACGTGGTTTGGCAAGTCGCCTACGTCCACGGGCAGCGGATTCACTATATTGATAGAAATGGAACAATTACAAGCTTTCAGAATGTTCTCTCTCTCTCTATCACTCTAAGCCTCACTTCTGCTGTATTTTTCCCTCTACCTCAACCTCTCTATATATACACATCAGAGGGAGGAGGTGATTGGCCATCACCTACTCCATTCCACTCTCTAGTCTCTAATGGGGTGGGTGAAATAGAGCTTCCATTTGGGTAGTGGAAGGATAGTGCTGCACTACTCCATTTGTGCTGCACTAATGTGGTTGGCTAGAATCCGAATCCACAGCCAATTTACAACAAATCTCCACCTTGGCGAGGATTCTCTAATCCAACATAGTGATCGATCAACACTGTCTTGCACCCAAAGGTACTCAGTTCCGAGAGATGTTGACCAAGTCCAAACAATGTTGGAACTTGATCCCAGAAACTACCTTTGTGAGCATATCGGCCGGATTATCTGCAGTACCAATCTTTTGAAGCAGAATATCCCCTTCATTCACAATTTCTCGGATGAAATGGAAACGGACGTCAATGTGCTTGGTGCGGGAATGATGAACCTGGTTCTTTGCCAAACAAATGGCACTCTGACTGTCACAATACACCTCAACGTGCTTTTGAACAAGTCCCAAGTCTTCAATCAACCCGTGTAGCCAAATAGCTTCTTTAAAGGCTTCTGTCACTGCCATGTACTCTGCCTCTGTAGTAGACAAAGCCACCGTTGACTGAAGCGTTGACCTCCAACTTACCGGCCCTTTAGCAAGCGTAAATAAATACCCTGTTGTTGACCGGCGTTTGTCTAAGTCACCAGCATAATCTGAGTCCACATAACCTTTCAAATTCTGCCCGAGTCGGTTATCTCTCTCGAACTTCAATCCCAGATTGACTGTGCCATGTATGTACCTTAGGATCCACTTCACTGCCTGCCAGTGATCTTTTCCTGGATCATGCATATACCTGCTTACCATACTCACAGCATGCGAGATGTCAGGCCTTGTACAAACCATAGCATACATTAATGCACCAACTGCATTTGCATATGGAACCTGTGCCATATGTTTCCGTTCTTCTTCTGTGCGTGGAGACATCGAAGCACTAAGCTTGAAATGAGGGGCCAATGGTGTACTTACAGTTTTGGTTTTCCCATTTATGCCAAATCTGTCTAACACCTTTTTCAGATACTGGGTTTGTGTCAGACAAACCGTGCCCTTCTTCCTGTCTCTCTTGATCTCCATGCCAAGAATTTTCTTTGCTTCTCCCAAATCCTTCATTTCAAACTCCCTTGCTAACTGTGCCTTGAGTTTGTCAATCTCCACCTTGCTCTTAGATGCAATTAGCATATCATCTACATATAAGAGCAAGTAGATGAAGGAACTATCGGGAAGCTTACGGAAATATACACAATGATCAAATTGACTTCTTGTGTATTCTTTCTCTATCATGAACTGATCAAATCGCTTGTACCACTGTCTTGGGGATTGCTTCAACCCGTACAACGATTTGTTCAGCTTACAGGCCCAATTCTCTTTTCTAGCAATTTTGAAACCATCTGGCTGGGACATGTATATCTCCTCTTCAAGATCTCCATGTAAGAAAGCAGTTTTGACGTCGAGTTGGGCAAGCTCGAGATCAAACTGTGCAACCAAAGCTAACAGGATGCGAATAGACGTGTGCTTTACAACAGGTGAGAATACCTCATTGTAGTCTATTCCTTCCTTCTGAGCATAGCCTTTAGCTACCAATCTAGCTTTGAATCTGATGTTGTTGCCTGGAATGCCTTCTTTCTTGGTGTAAACCCACTTACACCCAATTGCTTTCTTGCCTTTTGGAAGTTGCACCAACTCCCAAGTCTGGTTCTTGTGAAGTGAACCGATCTCTTCATCCATAGCCTCCTTCCATTTGGCACTTTCTGCATTCTGCACGACTTCTTTGAAAGTGCACGGAATATTGTCTTCAATGATTGGAAGTGCATAGGCTACCATATCGGTCATCCAACCAGGTTGCCTAGTAACCCTTTGTCCTTTCCTGATTGCAATGGGTTCTGATTGTTGCAGAGCCTCTGGATCTTCATTTGAACTCTCTTCAGAGCTATCCACTGAGACTTCTTCCGGATGGTTGATTGGCTGACTAGTCTTTGCTAGAGTCTCAAACTCCACCTGCACTGACTTCTTCAATGCTTCAACATTCTGTTGAGGATCTGGTTGCTTCAACATTGCAGACTCATCAAAGGTAACGTCTCTTCTGCTGAGAACTTTCTTTGATTCCGGGCACCACAGTCGGTATCCCTTAACACCGTCACCGAAGCCCAAGAAGATGGCTTTCTTGGCTCTTGGATCCAACTTAGATTCTGTTACATGAAAATAAGCCGGACATCCAAAGATACGTAACTGATCATAATCAGTAACTGGGACTCCTGACCATACCTCCATGGGAGTCTTGCCATCTAGTGCTGCAGTAGGTAGTCTGTTGACGAGATGACGAGCATAGTTCAATGCCTCGCCCCAAAATGCCTTGCTCAATCCAGATTGTGACAGCATACACCGGACTTTCTCCACCAAAGTGCGGTTCATGCGTTCTGCAACTCCATTCTGCTGCGGTGTTCCAGGAACTGTGAAATGTCTCACTATCCCTGCATTCTGGCAAACCTCAAAGAAGGGATCTGATGTGTATTCTCCACCATTGTCAGATCTGAGCTTCTTGATCTTTCTGCCTGTCTGGGTCTCAATCATCTTCTTCCACATAAGAAAGATGTCTAAGACTTCATCTTTGTGCTTCATTGTATAAATCCAAACTCTTCTGGAGAAATCATCAATGAACGACACAAAGTAGTGTTTACCTCCCAACGAAGCATTCTTGGAAGGACCCCATACGTCGGTGTGGACGTAGTCTAGAATCCCTTTGGTACGGTGAATTGCAGTACCAAACTTGATTCTTGTTTGCTTGCCCAATACACAATGCTCGCAGAACTCAAGCTTCCCCGTCTTGGCGCCTTTCAACAGGCCTTGCTTTACCAACCCTTGTAAAGCCTTCTCACCGACATGCCCTAGGCGTATGTGCCAAAGTCTGGAAGTGTCTGATGCATCATCTTCTGAGCTGGAACTGGTGGAGACAGCCACTTTTCCTGTGACTGTAGAGCCATCTAGGAAATATAAATTTCCCTGTCGAGTACCCTTCATTGCAACCAATGCTCCTCAAACAACTTTGAGGACTCCACCTTCCATGGTTACTCTGTAACCTTTGGAGTCTAAAACTCCCACTGAGATGAGATTCTTGGTTAGATCTGGTACATACCGTACATCTTCAAGAATTCTGATTGTTCCATCATGGATCTTCAGTTTGATTGTTCCAATCCCCTTTGTCTGGCAAGCTTGGTCGTTGCCCATCAGCACAACTCCTCCATCGAACTCTCGTAAGCTCGAGAACCACTGCTTGTTAGGACACATATGGAATGAACATCCGGAATCTATTATCCATTCATCAGACTGGCCATATGATGAAACTGTGAAGGCTCCTCCTTCATCATTATCTCCATCTCGTGCAATATTCACCTTCTCTTCTGTCTTGTCTTTATTTGGACAATCTTTTGCCCAATGCCCTTTCTGGCGACAAGCAGCACATTCGTCTTTTGCAAGACGTCTTCTGTCTGAAGATTTCCCTCTGGATTTTGAGAGAGACTTTCCTCGCCCTGCATTTCTTCTGTTATTGGTTCTGCCTCTGACTGTCAATGCCTCGGATGTTGAGTCCCTGTTTGCAGACTTATCTTTCCTTCTGAACTCATTGTTCACCAAGGCATTTGCAACATCAATATACTTGATCTTTTCTTTACCGTACAGTAAAGTAGTAGTGAGATGATCATACGAGTCAGGCAAGGAATTTAACAATAACAGTGCTTTGTCTTCATCACCAACGTGATCATCTAAATTCTTCAAGTCCGTAATAATTTTGTTGAAGTTATTTAGGTGTTCGTTCATCGAAATACCTTTAATGTAGTCGAAATGAAACAACCTCTTCCTCAAGTAGAGCCGGTTCTCAATGCTCTTGGTCATGAACTTATCTTCCAGCGCCTTCCAAAGCTTCTTCGCAATATCATATTCGGTGAAGGCGTACTTCTCCTCTTTCGCTAGGCAAAGTCGGATGGAACTGCAGGCCAGGAGATTCACCCTCTCCCATTCTATCTCGTCCAGGTCATCTGGTTTGTCTCCCAGAGTGAAGTGCAGGTTCATCTGGACAAGCATATCCTTAACTTCGCATCTCCACATGCCGAAGTTGCTGCTTCCATCGAACTTCTCTACCTCGAACTTGGCATGGGACACCAGGGCCCAATGCCTAGAAGTACTTGTACTGGCTGAATTACTTACGGACTCGGTTGATCTAGATTCTGCCATTTTTAGAAACTTCAATAAAAAAAACTGACCGTACGGATGTGTCCGGAATACTCCAAATAGTTGGGAAGCATTATTGGATCGTCAAAAACGGACTCCGAATGCCTCAGATCAAGCCAAAATATTTTGAACACCTCTGATTCAAAAACTAACCGTACAGATGTGTCCGGAATATCCCAAATGGCTGGAAAATACTATTGGATCGTCGAAAACGGACTCCGAATGGCTTTGATCTGGCAAAAACAGTTTGGACGGTTCAGATCTGCAGAATCTGGTGCGCTGAGATGCACCGGATAATTCCTCCGGTCAACGGCTGGTCAACGGCTCGGTCAACGGCGCAGGCGGCGCAATCAACGGAGGATCGGCGGCGCGGTCAACGGCGGCTCGACGCGGTCAACGGCGGCTCGGTCAACGGTCAAACGGCAGCGCGGTCAACGGCTGGTTGGCTTGGTCAGCGGCTTGGTCAGCGGCTCAGGCTGACTGGGCAGACACGTGGCTGACACGTGGCTGACACGTGGATGACGTGTCGGCTGACGTGGTCGTCTTCTCCAGCAGAACGGCGCGTGGAGCGCGTGAGTTTCACGCGCAGTTTGTGGCGGCGCGTGACGGCGCGTGGTAGCTCTTTTGGGCTCTATTTTTGCTGTTTAGGACTCCTCTCAGGGAGATCTACCTCCTGGTATGCTCAAAAGTTGATTTCGAGTACTTCGAAATCTGGGGACTTTCGGAAAAAATTCGATTTTTCGCAACCCAAGCTCTGATACCAATTGTTGCGGATCGGGGGCACACCAGGGAACACAAACAAGCAATAACACAAGATTTAACGTGGTTTGGCAAGTCGCCTACGTCCACGGGCAGCGGATTCACTATATTGATAGAAATGGAAAAATTACAAGCTTTCAGAATGTTCTCTCTCTCTCTATCACTCTAAGCCTCACTTCTGCTGTATTTTTCCCTCTGCCTCAACCTCTCTATATATACACATCGGAGGGAGGAGGTGATTGGCCATCACCTACTCCATTCCACTCTCTAGTCTCTAATGGGGTGGGTGAAATGGAGCTTCCATTTGGGTAGTGGAAGGATAGTGCTGCACTACTCCATTTGTGCTGCACTAATGTGGTTGGCTAGAATCCGAATCCACAGCCAATTTACAACAAGATAGACCAAATATGTCATCTGTGGTGGTTCTATTGGGAAGTGAATCAGCAACACTTCCTGAACCAAATCAACCTGCATTTTCTGTTGGTAGGGTTGCTCATATCGAACCATTTCATCCACAGATCCTTCTATAAAAAATCAAGTCACTGTTTCTAGCATATCATCACGGTGAATGCTAAAAAGTTGTCCCTTACTGTGATTTTTGTTGTGTGTTGTGATTGTAAATTGAAATAATTTTTGTAACATAGAAAGAAATATATGTAATATATGATAATTCATATAGTTGTGACCAATGGGAAAAGTGGTTTGTACCCGTCCAATGCTAAAAGTAATGACAATTCATTTCTCTATTAAAAATAGGGAGTGGATCCCCTCCAATCCTTTATCCAAACTGAAAGGCCATGTTCGCATCCGTGGTGTCATCATAGGTTCTGTTTCGATAATTTGAATCGTTCATTTTATTAGGCACTTCATGTATATCAGTCACAAAAAAATTAGGACGATATGATAATTGTAGCATATTCAATTCATCGCGTTTGTCACCAAAAAATGAATGGTCTAGTTTTAAAAACACAATTGTTGTCTATGTTTTTGGTGACAAAAGCATTAAATTAAAAATGTTACGATTATCAGCAATTTCTGCTCTTACGTAAAAATTGGAAGGAAAAGAATGATGACTGTAGTTGGTCTACCCCATCAGGAACTATGATTCCTCTGTTTTTTTCTCTCCTGCTTGTTATTCAACACCCTTGGATCATGGCACAACCCAAACACCTATACACTATGTGCTCAACACATACCACAAATGACACTATGGGTAGCCAGTTTGACAGCAACCTCAAACACCTCCACATCCGATCTCTTTACAACAATGGCGGTGACTCCATCTTCTTCAACGATACACAAGGGGACAATCCTGACAAAGTTTATGGTCTATTCCTCTGTAGAGGTGATGTTCCAGCCAGCGTCTGCCAGAATTGCATCAACGTGGCCAGCAATGAGATTGTTAAAGATTGTCCCTTCAAGAAAGTGGCAATTATATGGTACGATGAGTGTTTAATTCGCTATTCTTACAGATCTTTCTTCTCTAAAGTAGATTCACAGGTACGGGGTTTGCTTGGTGAATACAAAAAATATAACTGAGTTTTTTTTTTGAACGATAAATTCAATGAGATTTTGGGAAAAACATTCTCTAATCTGAGTATTATGGCAACTTCCAATCCTTCGAATCGCATGTATGCAACAGGCAAAGCTAATGCCACAAGTTCTATGAGGTTGTATAGCATGGTGCAGTGTACCCCTGATTTGTCACCATTTGATTGCCGCGGTTGCCTCTCTGATGCTATCTCACACTTTTCTTCGTTATCGAGGGAAAGATGGTAGGGAGAGTTCTTGTACCAAGCTGTAACATAAGGTATGAGTTCTACCCCTTCTTGCGAGACCTGCCAGTTGCAGCACAACCTCCTGACAATGGCAACGATGGTGGCTGAAGCAGTGGTGAGCATTTGATTTTTAATGACATATTTCACATTTTCAATCTCAATTCACAAAGTAAGATCAAACATGATTAGGGGTAACATGGGACGGCTTGATCGGACTGACTGAGCTGACAGTTTCTTTTGTCTTCCCAAGCTTGAGTCCCAGAACTTGTCTACTCAAGCTCAGCCCGAGCTCGGCTAGTCCCCAATTGATCATAAATTTTAGCTTATTTTTTTATTTTTTTATTTTTTTAACTGCTAGACTAGTTAATTTTTTAATGCTGGGTGTTATTGCCATTTTTTTCCACTACCGCTGATGTTGTCAGCACTGCCCACCACACAACCACTAGTAACTAGTGTGTTATTAGAAATTTAAAAAAATAAAAAATAAAACCCTTAAGGTTCATGCGTTTTATAAAAGATATATTGAGAGAGTGATTGAAAAGGATAATACACTCTATATTTCAATATATCTGAGAACCAAGCAGAGACTCCATTATATAGGAGTGTGATTACAAACATTATGATGATACATTGTAATATAATAAGGAAAGCAACCGAAAGCATAAGTAAAAGAAGCCGAAAGCAAAAGCAAAGGAATCCAATCCTATCAACTGAGCTAGCAGCTGAATATATTAATATATAACATATGATATTTATATTAACTATATATTAATATATTAACAGCATACAGCTGGTATTATTTATCAATAGCTTGATTTCCAACACTCCCCCTCAAGCTACGTTGTAGATGTTAATCATTTCCAATTTTTCTGTCAGATTTTCGAAGTTTACTCGAGCAAGAGCTTTTGTGAGAATGTCAGCCTTTTGACAGTTTGTTAGAGTGTAGTTGACTTGAAAAATTCCTTCTTCAATCTTTTCCTTGATAAAGTGTCGATCTATCTCTACGTGTTTAGTTCGATCATGATGAACCGGATTCTTAGCTATACTGATGGCGGCTTGGTTGTCGCAGTATAAAACCATGGGATGCTCAGATGGAACCCGTAATTCTTCTAACAGCCTGTTCAACCAGATTCCCTCACAGATACCTAGTGCCATAGCACGAAATTCTACCTCAGCACTACTACGGGCTACCACTGACTGTTTCTTGCTTCGCCATGTAACCGCGTTCCCCCAAACAAACGAACAATAGCCAGAAGTTGATCTTCGATCAATCACTGAACCTGCCCAATCTGCATCTGAAAAAATCTCAATTTTTCTATTTGTTGTTCTTTGGAAGAAGAGACCCTTTCCCGATGTCCTTTTTAGGTACCTTAATATTCTGGTCACAGCAGTCATGTGTTTTTCGGTTGGATTATTCATGAATTGACTGACCACACTAACAGAGAAGCCGATGTCTGGCCTTGTATGAGAAAGATAAATGAGTTTTCCCACAAGACGTTGATATCTCCCTTTATCACTTGGTGCACTACCGTCACTTTCTTCCAGTTTGATAGTTGTGTCCATAGGTATTTCTGCCGGCTTGCATCCTAGCATCCCTGTTTCATTCAGTAAGTCTAGAACGTATTTACGTTGTGCGACTGCTATACCTTTCTTTGACCTAGCAATCTCCATTCCAAGAAAGTACTTAAAGTTTCCAAGATCTTTAATCTTAAATTCCTTTGTTAGGAATTTTTTAAGTAAGCCAATTTCCTCTTCATGATCACCTGTTAAAATCATGTCATCCACATAAACAATGATAATTGCCAATTTCCCTCCTAGGGAGTGCTTCACAAATAATGTATGATCGGATTGACATTGAACAAAACCGTACCCTTTCACTACCTTAGTGAACCGTTCAAACCAGGCCCTGGGAGATTGTTTGAGACCATACAAGGATTTTCGAAGTCTGCAAACTTTGTTGAAATTTGATGTCGTCTCAAGTCCAGCAGGAATGTCCATGTAAACTTCTTCCTCTAAGTCACCATTGAGGAAGGCATTTTTCACATCAAGTTGGTGAAGTGACCAATCGAGATTAGCTGCCAATGATAAAAGTACACGAACAGTGTTGAGCTTGGCAACTGGAGCAAAGGTTTCCTGATAGTCAATGCCATAGGATTAGGAGAATCCTTTGGCGACCAACCGAGCTTTATAACGTTCTACATTACCATCTGCCTTGTGCTTTACTGTGAAAATCCACTTACACCCAACTGGTTTCTTACCTGTTGGAAGATCAGTAATTGCCCAAGTACCATTCTTTTCCAGAGCCCGAACTTCCTCATTGACTGCCGCCTTCCACTTCGGATACTTGAAAGCTTCCTGAATATTCCGAGGAATGGGTATCTCCGTGATGCTAGAAGTGAAGGCACGAAACGAAGGTGATAGCTTATCATAAGAAATAAAGTTCCCAATGGGATGCTGAGTACATGATCTAACTCCTTTTTCTCCAACCTATGGGCATATTAAGAATACTATTTTCTAACTCAGAATTATCAGTACTATCTATGGGAGGAATATTGTCACATGGAATGTTGCTTGGATTAGAACCCGGTTCAGCCTCATGGGATTGTTGAGAAAGTGCTCCTTCCTCCGTTTCCTCTTGGATGTGCTCATTATCCCGCAAGTCAACAATGAACTCGGAATTGTCGGCAGGTAAAGATTGATTCAATGACTCAGGAGGTGTGGGATTTTTGGTGGTGAGGGATGGCTCACTAAATGACTCAAGGGTCCAAAATTGATATTCCTGGGTTGGAGTCTCCCCCTGAATATCGATTTTAGGGTAGTAAGACTGGGTTTCAAAAAATGTGACATCCATGGAATTGTAGAATTTCCTTGTGACCGGAGAGTAACACTTATACTCTTTTTGATGTGACGAATACCCAATGAAGATACACTTGAGCGATCTGGGATCAAGTTTACTTCGATACTGTTGATGGATATGAACAAAGACAGAGCACCCGAAAATTTTTGGTGGGATGGTGGAGATGAGGCGAGTAGTTGGAAAGGATTTTAGGAGAAGTTGACAAGGAGTTTGGAATTGTAGTACCTTAGATGGCATCATATTGATAAGGTAGGCTGCTGTAAGAACAGCTTCCCCCCATAAGAATTGTGGAACATTTGTGGAAAACATTAGCGATCTAGCAACATCTAACAAATGGCTATTTTTCCGTTCAGCGATGCCGTTTTGTTGTGGGGTGTCAACACATGAACTTAAGTGAACTATCCCTTCTTTTGCTAAAAATTCTCCTAGAATGGAGTTGAAATAGTCCCGAGCATTATCAGACTTTAGAATTTGGATTTTTGACTGGAATTGTGTCTGAATCATAATTTGAAATTTTTTGAAGATTTGGCTTGTTTCAGATTTGTCTTTCATGAGGAAGATCCAGGTTAATCTAGTATGATCATCTATGAATGAGACAAACCACCTAGTACCAGTTACATTTTTTATTCTTGATGGACCCCAGATATCACTATGAATTAGTGAGAATGGACGAGACGCTTTATAGGATTGAATGGGAAAATGGGACCGTACATGTTTAGACAATTGACAGATTTCACAATCAAAAGGTTTTGGAGTTTTAAATAATGAAGGAAATAAATGCTTGAGATACATAACATTAGGATGACCTAAGCGATAGTGCCACAACATAATTGCTCTATCGTTATTTTGACACGAAACCGAAAAAGAACTACCACGAATTGCCGTTTGATGTTGTTCCTGTGGATAGTGGCGTTCCTTAAGGATGTAGAGTCCAAAGCATTCCTCAGCATTGCCAATCGTCTTCCCCGAATCCAAATCCTGAAATTCACAATGAGTGGAGAAAAAATTAGTAACACACCTCTTTTCCTTAGTGAGTTTACTAATTGACAATAAATTACAGTCCAAGTCAGGAACAAGGAGAACAGAGTTGAGAATAAGATTCCTAGACAGCACAACTGAACCTGTACCGGCAACCTTTGATAGTGAACCATCTGCTATTCGGACCGTTAAATTATTTGACATGAGCTATATGTATCAAAAATTGTTGCATCTCACGTCATATGATCAGATGCTCCTGAGTCCACAATCCAAGGTTTTTTACGTTTCTTACCAACAGTAAAGGCGTTCAAAGAATTACCTTTGTGAGCCAAGGTTCCGGATCTAATGATGTGGTTGGAAGACGAACCAGATTGTGACTGTAGTAGTTTCTGGAGCATCTCCATTTGTTCCTTGGTGAAAGGGCTTGTTGTAGGTTGTGGTGATAGTTCATTTGTACCTACATAATTACCTCGTCCTTCTTTCTCAAGAGGCTGACGTGGCTTCCAATCTGCTGGCTTTCCATGAATCTTCCAGCAAGTTTCTCTTGAGTGACCCGGCTTTCTGCAATGATCACACCAAGGCCTACCTCCTTTATTTTTCTGACGGTTGTCAATAGGAGCGAATTGAGTCTTAAGAGCCGAGCTTTCTGCCATATTCAGTTGTTGATGGGATCCCATCATGAGTTTTTTCCGACTTTCTTCGCGACGGACTTCAGAGAATGCCTCTCTAAGGCTAGGTAGCGGTTTTACTCCCATAATTCTTCCTCTGATTTCATCAAGATTTGTGTTCAATCCTAACAAGAATTTAAACACACACTTCCCTTCGACAATATTTTTATACAACTAACCATCAGCAACACACTGCCAGTTATGAACCTCAAACGTATCAAGTTAACGCCATAGACGAGTAAGGGTATTGAAATATTCAGTTACCGTAAGATTGTCTTGGCATAAATCGTGGAGGGAGCTTTCAAGTTGGATGATTTCAGATGTGTTTTCCTTGTCCGAAAACATTTCTTTTGCCATGTCCCAGATCTCTTTGGCAGTATCAAATGACAGAAAATTTTCGCCAATGTCAGTGGTCATAAAGTTGACGAGCCACGACATGACCATATTATTTTCAGCTATCCACCTTTTGTAGGTTGATGCTGTGGTTTCTGGTAGCGCTGAGGCTCCGGTGATGTAGTCATCTTTCTCCTTTCCCTGTATAAACATTAATATGGATTGAGACCATTGCAAATAATTTTGCCCATTCAGTTTATGGGCGGTGATCGGAAGATGAGAGGTTTCCATTTGATGAGAGGATAAAGATGATGAGATGATAATATCAGAAGAAGAGGAGGATGAGTCGATAGCCATTCCAAAAGATGGACCGTATTTAGGCATGAAATAGAAGGATAGATTTGAGTAGAAGAGAGAGACAAAAAATTAAAACAGAAAACTCGAATACTGACTGAAGAGGCGAAAATGATGAGACAGGATTACACCTGCTCTGATACCATAAAAGATATATTGAGAGAGTGATTGAAAAAGATAATATGGTAGAGTGATTGAAAGGGATAATACACTCTATGTTTCAATATATCTGAGAACCAAGCAGAGACTCCATTATATAGGAGTGTGATTACAAACATTATGATGATACATTGTAATATAATAAGGAAAGCAACCGAAAGCATAAGTAAAAGAAGCCGAAAGCAAAGGCAAAGGAATCCAATCCTATCATCTGAGCTAGCAGCTGAATATATTAATATATAACATATGATATTTATATTAACTATATATTAATATATTAACAGCATACAGCTGGTATTATTTATCAATAGCTTGATTTCCAACATTTTACACTTTAAATTTCAGTGTTTCACTTTTGACAAATTAAATTTTGGAGTTCCATTCGTGTTTCAATTGTTAGATCCAACCTACATGCATGCATGCAAAGATGGCATAGGAAGACTTCCACCTCAAGTGAAGGAGGTTTGAGCTGGGCATCTCTCCCTTCTCTTCACGTTCTCGCCATTGTTGACTCTCACCATTAAGAAGGTAGAAAAATGTGTCCCGGTGCGATTCCACCCACAATTGAGCACACCCATCTGGGGCTTGTGGTTTTTTTTCCTAGTAGGATTGACCCACATGTGCTCATGGTAGAAAAGTTCTATGTTAATTTTTTAATTGCTCTACACATTATTTATGTTGTGAATGAAAGCTTTTGTTTATAATATGATAAGGTCCAAATGCAAAAAAAAAAAAAAAGAATATTTTTTCCTTTCAAAAAATGTTTCCATTAATACAAATTGAACAAAAATGGGCATGATTTAAATAGTGGCTAAAATTATACCATTTGTTTTTAGAAGGTAGGAAAGGAAAAATAATTACAATCAATATCAGCATAATTCTATCAGCATTCCTAGTGCTATCTCTACTTGGTGCTTGTATCTACTACCAAAGGAGAAGGAAAAGAGCAAGGAAAGGAAACTACATTCTTTTAGTCATTGCCACAATCCTATTACATGTTTACAACCTTAATTGTCAATTTATTCTTCTTTTTGCCTGTAGAAGAGAAAGAAAACAGCCAAGAAGTCCACTTACTCGACTTGGGAGGACAATTTGGTGATGACTGCAACAGTAAAAAATTGCTAGGCGACAAGCACAGAAAATCACAAGACTTTCCTTCAATCCAGTTAGATCTTACACGTGCAGCTACAAAACATTTTTCTAAAGAAAATAAGCTTGGAGAAGGTGGATTTGGTCCAGTTTACAAGGTACTTATGGTGCTGACAATAATCTTTGAAGGATATGAGTCATAGTTTGTCACTTGTATGGGTAACATGGTGCACTAGGTGATTGACAATGCAGGGTTAAATTTAAAGGACCAACACAACCATAAATAGGCATTAATGTAGCCATTTCTTATTAAAGATTGTTGCATGACTTGAAAATGTTTGCAGGGTACATTATCAGATGGCAAGGAAATTGCAGTTAATAGACTCTCAAGAAGTTCTGACCAAGGATTACAAGAGTTCAAGAATGAAGTTATTTTAATTGCAAGACTACAACATAGGAATCCTGTAAGACTGTTGGGTTGTTGCTTGGAGGGAGATGAGTCACTACTCATATACGAGTACATGCCCAACAAAAGCCTAGATGTCTTTCTCTTTGGTCCGGACCCTTTTAAACCCCAGTCACTTGCAACCAAATAAAAGCTAAAAGTGAATTACTAAAGATTGTAATCAACTTGACTGCTTGTTTCTTTTCTTTCTAGATTCACATAAAGTGCGCAACTAGATTGGAGGAGACACCTTTTTATTATTAATGGAATTGCTCGGGACCTTCTATACCTGCACGAGGATTCCCATCTCAGAATAATTCATAGAGACCTTAAAGCTAGCAACATTTTGCTAAATCATGAAATGAATCCCAAGATATCGGACTTTTGGAATGGCTAGAATTTTTGGGGGAAATCAAAGTGAAGCCAACACAAATGGAGTAGATGGAACATAGTAACCCTCTTCTTTTTTTATACAAACGTATACATACATAATCAGTCATTTTATTTTGTCTAATCACTCGATATTATTTGTGATGCTTTTATGTGTAATAGTGGATATATACATGGCTCCAGAGTATGCTATGGAAGGACTATTTTCTATTAAGTCAGATGTTTTTAGTTTTGGAGTTCTCTTGTTGGAGATAACAAGTGGAAGAAAGAACAGCGGCTTAAACTTTCTGAGCATGGCCACAGCCTCCTCACCTTTGTATGTTCCTAGCTAAACAATTGCTTTTAGTTACCTCTCTGTCTTTGAAGAAAGAGGCATTCTGAAGAAACATTGATTGATTTTAATTGCATTACTTGCTACAACGTCACAAGCATGGAAATTATGGTCTGAAGGTCAAGGATTGGAATTGATGGACCCATTACTGGTGCAATCAAGTGTTGTGGACGAAGTGTTGAAGTGCATCCACATTGGATTGTTGTGCGTCCAGGAAGATCCAGCAGATAGACCGACTATGTCATCCGTAGTTGTTATGCTAGCAAGTGATACAATGACACTTCCTCAACCAACAAAACCAGCATTTTCTGTTGGTTGACTAGTCTTGAAATCAACCCAATCCTCACCAAATGTTAATGAACTCTCTGTTAACGAGGTAACTTTTTCAGATGCATCACCCCGACAATTTTTTACTATTAAATTCTTCTTTTTTCAGTTCTATGTAAAGATTCATGGACTGACAAGTGTATTGATAGAGTAGTAATCCTATATATTTGTTTGTGTTTTGTTTTCTTTAAATCCACCAATTTATTTTCCACTAGTTTGGAAGCAATGGTTCTAATATTTTTGGATAAGTCAGAAATTCACATCAATATCAACATTCCAATCAAGAAGATGTTGATATTAGAGTGAACAAAATGAGATTTGCTCAGCTCTGCAAAGCAAAAACAGGATAGAGAGGTCAGTGCTGATAGAATTGCTGATACATACATACCTACATACGTATATCCTTTTTGAAGTGGAAAGATTCATAGTGTCAAAACGGAAATCTTGATATTGACAACCCCCAGAGTGGTGCATTGTGTGGTTGAGATTTAATGACAAGTCACATCAATTTTTCAGTATTAAATCTCAACCACACAATACATCACTTTAGGAAACTTTAGGGAAAAAACACTCTAGAGGATCCTTGGTGCCCCCCCAAAAAAAAAAATGGAAATCTTGAGAAGCAATCTTTAGGCGAAGTTTTGCTATTGATCGAGTAATCTCTGTAAGGTCGGGTATATCCACCCTTATAGATTGAATCTTGGATATACACAATCACCCACCCACCAACCTCTACATAGACAACTGTATCAAATTCTATCCATGTTCATATCTAGGGTAACTTGGCTGTCTAGATACAAATTCGGACTTAATTGGGTTATGTGGGCGGCAGATGATAGAATGAACACTTTTAAATAAAAATAAAAAAAATCCAGAGAACTTTACAGAAAATAATACATTTCATCACAGCGGCATCAGGCTAT
The DNA here is from genome assembly GCA_036172215.1 of Camellia granthamiana. Classification (NCBI taxonomy): domain Eukaryota; kingdom Viridiplantae; phylum Streptophyta; class Magnoliopsida; order Ericales; family Theaceae; genus Camellia; species Camellia granthamiana. The sequence continues at coordinate 147,570,804 of CM069909.1, read as the reverse complement.
GTTAGTTAATACGGTTTGTAAGTTTCAAAAAGATATAAAAATAAATAAATAAATAAAGTGTATGAAATAAAGAGTGTACATTTTTTTACACTTTAATTAGTAAAAACTAAAAAGTAGTGTTGGAGTTGCTCCTAATCAAACAACCACCATTAGAAGAATCAAATTTTAGAAACAACCAAAGGAAAATTACTAAAAGTCTCATCCTAGAAAAGTATGTACAAAAAAGTCTCATGAATTTTCTTGTAAACTATTAAGTCCCGTTGAATTTGAAAAGGTATACCGTGAGGTCCTTTCACTATATTTTTTTGGAGATTCCAAATTTTAAAGAGCATCAAAACAATTGGAATTTTAAATTCAATAGCAAAACAGAAAAAGTAAACTTTATTAGTACAAAATTATATCCATTATGTTATTAAATCATATATATTTTTTAATCTTTTTCAAATGAACTTTGATTTTCCTTAAAAATAATAATTTTGAATTAAAATCCAAAATATGCCCAGATTAGGGTCCATAACACGTTGATCTTTAGAAATCTAGAATTCATCAACCAAACCCAACCCCAACCCCAACCCCAAACCTAGTCTGTTAACCAATAAAAGTCCATGGGCCTAACAGAGTTCTTTAAATTTTAGGTTGGCCTGGCCCTGCATTATTTTTCATTGTTGTTTGAATAAAAAACAGACAAACAAACCACAAATTAATTATTCAAAAAAATGAACTTACATTATATAGGTAGTTTTATTAACCCTCAAATAAAAGAAATAATATGGCTGGGGGAAGAACAAGATCCCTTGTGAACACCGACCATCTTCAGGCCAGCAACGTCAGCCGTTACGCCAACAACTATCAGACCGCCATCATCGTGTTAACTCACCTCCACCATTCAGCATTCCAAGGCCAGGGGCCATCAGACCACCGGTACCATTCAACACTCCAAGAATTTGAAGACTTGCTGTTATCAAGTCATAGGAATGTCTCTTTTGTTTAATGAAGTGATCATTTTTGTTCAATAAAGTTATTTGAAGACTTAATGTCATATATATATTTTGAACTGGACCTCAATGTTATATGAAATGATGACTTCCAGATGTTTGCTGCCTTTGTTAGATGTAAAAAAATATGTTTGATTGTTTTCCTTATCAGTCAAAATTTTAATTAGGATTATAAAGAATTATGGAGCTTTTGGCAACATATGTTATGTTTACTGCTTAGGCCCACTGCCATTGTAGGGACAGAGGGTATGAACAAGTAGAGACCCCGTTTCTATTGAGGACTTTATGCCTTTGGTGTAATCCCAATTACTGCTAGTTATGACTGCTAAAGTTTTTATTGTGTTCTTAATTTCTTATACATAGAAAATATAAGCATAACTAGCAGAATAAACAGTGGTAAAAATTCAAAGTCACAACACAACCAGTTGAAAAGTCCAATGGTATCAAATTAACCTAGTGCCCTGTTTGATTACAGAAAAAGTAACGGAAACAAGAGGAAAAAAAAAAAAAGTCATTATATACACAGTGACATAAAATTTATACACTGAATACACAAAAAATTCGAAAAGAACTTATCATGTTTCCATTATATAGGTAGTTTTATTATTGAAAAAACGAACTTACATGTAGATTGTCAAAGTCCTATATACAATCAATGATAATCTAGGGCTTTTAAAATGACTATTGTGTCATCTTTATGCACGAATTTGTCAGATGCAAAGCCTGTGGAGTGCTTGTCGTCATTGTTGTTAAATCAAGATACGAATTGTATATTGTTTTTTAATTTTTTAAATCGCATATCGTAAGATATTTTCATACCTTTAAAAATAGGTAGAAAAATAAATATAATTATAAAAAACAAGTGTCTTATAAGAATAAAACACTAAACAATATATAAATCTGTCAATTACAAAAACAAAGTTCCTTAAATTAAATATATACATGTAGCAATACAAAATATCTGTAGAAGGCATAAATTAATTACGCAAGATTCTAAATACGATACAGTAGATATGTCAAAAAGGTTGAAAAATAAACTAAAAAGTACCATTCTCATCTCAGCAGTAGCTTTTTTCTAATAAGTTAATGAAATTTTTTGACAATATTAATTTACAAAAAATAATTTGAATATTTTTTATTCAAATTTGCTAAAGAAATTTAAGTATAACATACGTATCGCATTATGTATTGCGTATCGTATATCACATCACATATCGTAAATGTATCGTAAGATACATTTAATTTAAGATACTATTGGCTACATATTTTGTACAGGCTAATCACAGCTTAACACGTGGCTTGAAAAGGATAATTTAGGGATTTAATGCAAGTCTCCAACCAACGACAGACACGTGGCAAGTCATATTGGTAGTGGTGGGTTTGTCTGCATCTCATGGAAGGAGTTAGAAGGAGCGAAGTGGCGTAGCTCAATGGTTACTCACAATTCAAATTTAAATTAAAGAGGGAAGCCTAACTGCAAAGAAGGCGTCGTAGGAGCAGATTGTTCAGGGCCATAACCAGAGATCGTGGAAGTGCATTTCGACAGTTACCATTGGAAAGTATAAATAGAGGAGAAGGCAACAGAATGGAGGACCCAGACGTAGATCCAAAAAACTAGTTTATTTACTTCTTATTTCCTTCCAATTTTTACATTTCCTGTTCTTTACATTTTCAGCACTTCAATTCATGTACTGTATTTCATTTCCTAAGAGTAGTTTCAAGCAGTCGTTACTGGAAACCTTTTCAAGGCTGGGTCATTTCATTGTAAGTTCATATTTACTCAATGAAATTCAGTTTCTAAATTGTTCTGTACTTGTTATTTCTTATAAATTTCTCCTAAAATAAGCCACCAATAAAAGTCCTCTTCATTAAGGCTGAAAGAATTTCAACACAATCGTCTGATAATTGGTTGGCAATTAAAATTCTATAAGGACTGATTGATCCTTACTGGCACACTTGAATTTACACTATTAACCTTCGAAAGCCAAAGAAGCCAACATATATTTTTGGCACGTCCGATGGGACTATTAAAAATGGCTAGACGTAGAGCAAAGGAGAAAATGATCGCCTGGAAGAAGGTGTGGAAGAAGAGGTAGAAGTGTATAACCTAGAGGATAATGTAATGGATGCACCTATTCCATCAAATCCTCCACAAATGGTTGAACAGACTAGCACTTCAGAATATACAACACATGTCCAACATACTAGACAGGGCAATGAAACTGGACCTTCAACTGTCCATTCTACCCAACTAATAAATCCATGGGGAGGTTTGGTAGATGCTATGGGGCAACAACTAATGTATACAATGGAAAGATGGACAACATACTTTTTAGATCGAATGAACTCTCACCAACCAACTATTGCAAGACAGGCTAAAGAGAACGAGAATTCCCTTCAACATAGATTGGCTTGAGACAAACAGCCTATGCAAAATAATGGACAAACTAATGGTCAGACTAGTAATCAAAACCATGAGAGAATGCCACATGTGCCTCAGTCATGGTACGAAGCTCTTTTGAGACCACTAGCAAACCAAAATGAACCACTGCCCACCAACGGAACCATACAAATTGGTGGATCTGGGCCAGCACAAGGGAATGGTATGAGGATGTTTTCAAATCCTATGTTTGAAGCCGTACCTAGCACACGGGGTTTCACTAATCCTGTGTTTGAATTTGCACTCGGGGGGTTGGAAGGATTTCCTGCGGTTGGAATAGAAACAGCACCTGTTCCTCCTCCTGTAGCACCTTTCATAAGGCCTTTCCTAAGATAGATTCCAAGAGGTCAGCCATACCTCTAACAGTAACCAGTACAACAAGGACAACCAGTCTTGAATGTACCTATATATGGACCAAGAGGCCCTCAGGCACATGGAATTCCTCCAAACCCTGTGTTTGTTCCTCCAGTAGTGATTCAACTAGCGCAAAATATGGTTTCAAGGGACCAAATTACTGATATTGTTAGAGAAATGTGTAGACCTATGGCTCGGGTGGTCCAGACTCCAGTATGCAGAAAACCTTACCCAAAGTGGGTGGATAGGGTACATGAATATCCAAGGGGGTTTAGAATACCAGATCTTGCCCTCTTTTATGGGAATGAAACCAGTCAACAGTAGAACACATTGCTAGGTTTACAGGCCAGTGTAGTGAGTTCGCCAATAATGATTACATGAAACTAAGACTCTTTCCAAACTCTGTAACTGGAGCAGCTTTCGTATGGTATATAAACCTTACACCTAGCTCTATCCAAACTTGGCAACAAATGGAGGAAGTTTTTCATGCCTAATTTTTCCAAACAAAACCTGAGGTTTCCATGGCAGACTTGGCAATATTGAGCCAAAGGCCTGATGAGAAGGCTGCTCAGTTTATTGCCAGATTTAAAAGGGCACGAAACAAATGTAGGGTCATGCTACCCGAGCATGAATTGTAAGATTGGCTGAAAATGGGTTGGAGTTTAGTCTTCGAAAGAAGTTTGATTCAACTGAGTTTCGAGGCTTAGTAGAATTAACCTATGAAGTGTCCAGATATGAAACTTTACTTGGGAAAGAACAAGATCGAAGTAATGCATCATATAAGACCTACTATAGGGACTCTAACTATGAAATTGATGCAGCAGAGATCATAGGAAAAGAACCTACGACCTGTGAGGCATTAATTTAGAAAGACAGTACAATAGACCAACAATTTAAAAAAAAAAAAAAGACCTTCATAGGAAGTATTCTTTTGACTTAACAAAAGAAGATGGCATTTTTGATCATTTGCTTGCAGCAAATTTCCTAAAGTTACCAAAAGGAGTTAAGATCCCTACCTCTGAAGAACTTAAAGGAAAACTGTACTGTAAATGGCACAATTCTTGGTCTCATTCAACTAAAAATTGTAATGTTTTTTGAGACAGGATCCAAGAACATATTCGGAAGGTGAGGCTAAAGTTTCCAATCAAGATTGAGAAAGCCATGGGAATTGACACCAAACTGTTTCCAGAGATTGGGGAGGTTGCAACCAATGTTGACATGCCAGATTTCCAAAACATATCCTTAAAGGAATTGGAGGAAGTCACTGTGTAGATGCATGTGGCTAGCTAGGCTGCCTTCAAGAAGGACACTAGAAGTTCACCAGTCAGTGGGCAGAACTCTGCAAGCCAAAGGGATGGCTCTAGTGAAGAGATACTGGATGATCACTCCCTCGAAGTAGCTATAGTACAGAGGATGTGTCCTAGATGCAGGATGAGTTACAAATGGCTGAAAGGGCTCCCAGTTGATGGGAAACAGTATTATAAAGATGTGTAGAAGGATTGAAAGCCAGCCAGCACCCACAATAGAAGGCTATATCCAACTGGTCCTAGACAACATTCATCATTGGTTGGCTCACTAGACACCAGGATACAGTCAAAGGGAAAGAGGCCCCTATATGAAACCAGTCCACCTAACTATTACAGGGTGGACAATCAGCTGGAAGGGAGGCTTGAATTTGGCTCAAGATAGGGAACCAAGCCTAGTGATTGGCCTTCAAGAACTGCTTCGAAGGCAATTGTGAATACAAGGGTAGCAGGCCCAGCAGCTAGAGCAGTGGGTTCATAGGTCCCTAGGGTTCCAGATTGGTTTGTCATGCAGAGCAAACCTAAAGTCATACCGGCACAAAGCAAGACTTTCAGAGATAGTGGAAGGATGATCAAGCCTCCTTTGGTGGCTCCAAATAATTGGGTTCTGTTAAAAAACCCAAAAACAAGGGAGCCAAACATGGTTCCAGTGATTTCCAAGTCCTAAAAGAGAAAGATCCAGCAAAGGTACACTCAATATTAGAGGGACTTGAAAGAAATTGGAGAGAGTACTTCTTTGGCACAGTCAAAGGGCCAGATAGAAGAAGGAGAAGGTTCAAGGCCTACTCCTAAAATCAAAGAGGGTGCCAGTCGAGAGTAGTTGGCTAAAGTTCATGCTGAACTAAAAGCCAAAGAAAGATCCAGCCTCGCAAGTCTTGAAAAGGCGTTGATGGAAAGTGACAGTGAGATAGAAGGAGAAGTTGAACTAGGCCAAGGGAAGGAATTGGCTGAAGATGAAATGTTCGAAGCCTTCATGGTTGAATAGACCTTCTTGGTTGAAAAGCCAACAGGAGCAGATCACAAACGAATTGCTTCGAAGGAAACCACCAGCACTGAGGTACCAGAGTGCAGTATGGAGGATGCTTTCCAAGCTTCAAAGGAGACTCAATGGGAGGAGAGCAATCGCAACCAGTGGTACAGTTTGGCTCATTCCATCCAATACCAGTAAACACGGTATATGTACTGCCACAGGAATTCCAAGCTAAAAATGAAAACCAAGAAGGTCAGGAAGATGACCCCATTCCAGTTTCTAGTGAAGATTCACAGGCCAGCATGATTCCAGATGAGTCAGAAGTGGCCAAGTCAATGGAAACTGATGAAAAAAGTGAAGAGGTGAGCATTAACCTCTCATACCCCTTCGAGTACCCCACAACATCTATGACCCAACACGTTAAGCCACTGTATATCAAGGCTTACTTTGATGGGATACAAATGAATAGGGTGTTAGTAGACAATGGTGCAGCAGTGAACTTGCTTCCAAGATCCTCTTTGAAGAAGGTGGGAAAAAGAAACCCTAGGTTGATCCTAACCAGCACAACCATTGCTGGTTTTGCTGGGGATAAACAAATGGCTCAGGGCATTTTGCCCATTAACCTGAGTGTGGAAACTAGAGATTGCATGACAGGATTCTTTGTTATAGACAGTAATGCCAAGTATAATGCTTTGCTTGGCAGGGATTGAATCCACACTAACAAGTGTGTGCCTTCTTCTTTACATCAGAAGATGATGATAGCTCTATGCAATGAGGAAACAGAGAAAATCAATGCAGATCTGCAGCCTTTTATTGCTTGTGCTGATTTTGATGAGGCCAAGCTATACACTAAAGGGGTTATACCACTCAGTCTGCTGAGGAAACCTGATGGAATAGCCGAGGTGACGGTTGATGAGAAAGTAGCACACCTGAAGCACATCCTTTGTGAGGAGGTACAAAATAAAAATTTATAGAGCCAATATAAGAGAAAAGAAAATAACTCCCAATCGGTCACAGGATCTTCCTTTTTAATCTCATACTTCACAAAATCACTAAAGGAAGAGGTCAGAGGCGAAATAGAGAAAGGAACATTAAGATCAGGGTAATCAGGACCAAAAGGAGTACCAGCGGGTGATAACCCTAGAAGATGGCACATATCAAGGACAATGGGGGCCATCATGCCACACCGAAATTGAAAAAAAATCGAAAGCTGGGTTCCAAAAACAAAGTGCAGAAATATGAGAAAAGGGTCTTCAAGAATGGAAAACCTGGCTAGTCGAAGGGCGTCGAAGAGACAGAGTTCTTGGAGGTCCAGTATCCTGGCAGGAACAACTTGGTCATACCATTCTTCTATTCTGGCCTCAATGTCGGCCAGCAGCGATGGGAACGGTTTATCTTCCAGCTTCCCCAATCAAGGCCACCCCCGTAAATGAGGCATTGATCCTCTAAGCGTGAGTACAGAGCAGGGAGTTGGGCAGGAGCTTCTCTGAAAATGAGACCAAGAACAAACTCCCCTTGAGCATGATGGGGGGGGGGAATAAAGATGTGCCCATCGATAGCACACCATTTACCAGCTTTGTATTTGTCACATTCCTCATTAATGATTCTCCTCAAGGCCACAAATGGGCTCGCACGCTTGACGACTGGTATTTTGGAACAAGAAGCCATTAGCGAGGGATTAAAAGAAGAAAGTGAGCGGAAGGGCAAAAAGCTACAAATGGGAACAACAGGAGTGAAAAGGAAACTTTGGACAAGCTTGTAGATAAAGTGCGAGAAGAGGGGGTTTTAAACCTTTCTGTCCAAAGTTACCCATTTAATACAACGGGTTAAACGAACCCAAGTTCTAACCCATGTGTGATCAAGGCTTTTATTTTAAAATCTCTGAGAACACAAAGAAGAAAACTATCTTCGAACTAGTATGTAGATACCTTATGAAGGAGGGCAACACATTTCAAACACCTAGCTTGGCTTCGAAAATGGCTAGTTGGCTTCGAAGCCAGTTTTCAAACACTTAGCTTAACTTTGAAAGTAGGTAGTTAGCTTCGAAGCTAGTCTTATACCTTAAATTCAAGCATAGTTGAGATTTGTTCACTTCAGGAATCCTGGAGGTATGCTTATAGACTTTCCAACAAAGGAAATTTCCTTCGAAGGGATCTTTGTAATGACATATGATTAGAATATGGTTCTTGCCTATTTTTTCAGCATAAATAAGCACTATGGAACCAGTTCTTGGTTAAGCAATATAAAAAGGCCAAGGGCCAAAGAACTTATCTTGCACTTTTGCTTAGATAAGACCCTTCGAAGGTAAATGTCGTCATTGTTAAGAGAAATTTCATGCTTTGAAACACCTAAGCCAAGGCTCAAAGCAAGATTGGTTAGTTCAAAACTGTTATTTGCACATATTATATTAACCATATGATTGGAGTGTTGAAACCCAAGACAAATATGGACACTCCTATGAGAAATTCCATGCTTCGAAGTACTTAAAACCAGGCATCAAAGCAAGTTGGTTGCTTCAAAGCTATTATTCACAAATTACATAGACAGAGTAAGGAATAAAGCTATATTCGCCATGCAATTGATTACGCAATTGGAATATAAAACCAGATCATGACAAATGAGATTTGAAGAACTCAGTTTTATTGATATACATTATTTACATTGAGAAAACCTACTTGGTTACATTATCAATTTCATAAAAATAAGGAATGGACAAAGTCACAAGATCATGAAACTTTGTCCAGCAAAATTCAATAAATACATACTCTTTTTCTAACCTATCTTCTATCCTATCTAAATTTCATATATCTAACTAATAAGCCCTTAGTTGGAAGAAGAGTTACTGGGCCTTCATTTCAAATTCTGTTTGTTTAAAAGCCTTCTCCGTTTCATCCATTTCTCCTTCCTCATGTGCATCGCCCATAATGGCATCTTCTCCATGTTCTGAGTCTTGGTTCTTGAAGTCTTCACATTCTTCAAGAAGATTCTCTTCTTCATATTGAATTTGAATACGAGCAGTAAAGGTGTTCTCCAACAACTCATTAGTAATAGAAGCATTTGTGTGCCAGTTGAGTAGAAGAGGAAGTTGATCCAAGAAAGTATGAAGCTCTGCCTGGGCCACAGGGTTAAGGATGTGGCTTCAAGAGATAATATCACAGGACCATAATAAGTTCTTGTGAGGAATGTCATCTCGAAGGACCTCAAAGGATAAATAGGAGAAAGCAACAAGCAGAGTCTGGGCTCTATACTGTTGGTAAGTAGTAGGAGGAACTAGAGCCTGGTAGGGAGCAAAATGCTAGCTCTCGAAGAGGATGAGTTTCAGTTCTTCTAACCAGCTAGGATTGGAGGGTAGGGAAGGAGCAGTTGGATCCCCTCCAAATGAAGGTGGGAACTCAAGCCTGTTCACACATTCTAGCCAATCAGAGGAGCAAAGTCTTGGTTTTTTGGCTAGGACTGTGTAGACACCCAATTTTTGACCGCCCTTAAGACTTGGGTGCCTCAGGTCGATCACTCGATGATGAAAGTTGTACTATATAAATGTTCGATTTCTTTAGCAAAAAGAGCTTCTAAATCCCAACCTTACACCCCATTTTGACCAAAACTATTTTTGACTAAAACTATTTTAGGCCTTAAAACCCTCTCTTTCAAAATATTTTTCCCAAATGTTTCTATACGATGTTCCGAGGCTCGCATTTCGTTAAAAATTGCATTTTTTGGTAAATCGAGTAAGGACAAAGTGGAAATAAATGGAAGAGAGGTGAACTCTTTGAAAAATCTTTAAAAACATCTTATTTAGAGGTTTAGAGTTGAAGAACATAGGAGGGGATGGAAGAAAACTAGTTGGTGAAGACGTTGAGCAAGAAACCGTTAAGAGAGAACTGTGCAGTCTTCACTAAATCAGACCTATCCTTTTGTACACTTGGACTTTAGTTATGATGCCACCACCATTGGAAATAGGACTTCTAGGGCTTCAATTTAGACTCTGGAATCTCCTAAAGCCGAGTCCGGATGAGGGAAATATGGCTGTTTGAAGTTAGGCATCAATCTGGTTAAGATAAAAATGAGCAACCTTCACTAAAATAGGCATATCTATTTCCACACTAGAATTTAGATGTAAGGCTGCCACCATTGGAAAATAGACTTCCGAGGCTTCAATTTAGACTCAAGAATGACCTAAAACCAAGTCCGGATGAAGGAGATATGCCCATTTGAAGTCGGGCCTAGAAGCAAATTTTTGTAGCTGGCAATTCACACTTTTGGCCTATCGGCCACTGGTAAATAACACAGATATTTTTGGCCAATTATCCTCCAATAGCTCCAGCTGTTCCAGGCATGATATTTTTTACCTGGGGGGGGGGGGGGAGGGGGGGCTGTTTTTCTATATATACCAGGCCTTCCTAAATGGTTTAAGGTTACAAAAATTTCCAAAAGTCTCAAAACTTGGAATTCTCTCTCTATCTCTATCTTGTAACCCATACACCCACTCTTTACACTTCCTAAATCAATATTGGAGCTCTCCATGTTGAGATTATTGAGTCCAAATTTCAGCTCTTGAGAGAGAACTTGTTGGTTTGTGAACAAAAGTGTTATTCCTCTTCAAGAGGTATAATTTTGAGCATCTTTACACTACTTCTTTTCTATCTTTTCTTGCAGATTTTGAACTATTTTTCAACTGTTTTTATGGGTTGAAGCTTGTGGTTTAAGGCCAATAAAGGTAGAGGGGTTAACAACCCTTCTTTATACCTTGCTTTCAAGGCCTTTACCCTTGTGTTTCCCACCTTTACACTATCTTTTTTTGAGCTTTCAAACACTGATTTTCAGAGCTTTTTTAGTGGCTAAAAATTTTTTTTGAAGTCCAAAATTGGAGGGGTTAGCCTCCCCTCATTGTGTTTTGCTTACTAGTCTAGTATATTCTATGCTTTAGCTTATTGTCCTAGCTTTTTTTGTCTTAATTCCAGCATGTTTTAGGACTTATTTAGCACTGTTTTAGGACTGTTTGTAAGTGTTCATTGCATTTGAGCCTTATATTGCATGCTTGTAGTGTAATTGTCCTCATAAGTTTGGTGCTTTAGGCCTTAGACACCACCTTATTTGAGTTGATTGCATTTATTTAGTACTTTTCTTACTTGTTCTCACCTTTAATCACCTCTGTAACTTTCCTCCTTTCTTGGCTTTTTCTTTGCGTTGAAAGTGGTTTCAAATTATTTGTTTGTTTAAGCATGAGATTGAGGTGTCATGCTTAATGGTTTAATCCCTTTGGGGGTTCATAACCAACGGTATGATGTCTCTTTCATGCCCAAAGTAACACTTGGTTTGAGCCCTCTTTCCATTAGAGGACTTAAATTCACTTGTGGACTTAATTGATTAAAGAATTAAGAGGTAACTAAAATGGAGCATTACAATTGGTGAATAAAAAAAGGTGCAAGATAATAATTGGTTAGGGTTCAATCGGACGTTAATTGAACCCTTGAGTCTTGAGTCATTTCCTACTCATTAGTAATGAAAACGGTTCAAGATTCATTGTCAACTGCTTCCCTTGATCTTTTATGATAAGGAGGCGGTTTTGAGAATCTTGTTTTGTTGCATTCATTGAACTTGCACACTTCATTCATATGTCATCATGCAATGAAATTGCATCCATTGATGGTTTGTGAATCAAACTTGCTACTCCTTTGAGTTGTTCAAACGATAAGAAGGGGTAAATTGTGCAAATAAACCCTTGAGAATACCCAGTCCCTACTTTGTTTGCTCTCTGTTGCAGCAAGACAATCCAGTCATTAGTGGCCGGCAGGCCATCATCAGTGGACAACAGGCCCTCTGCCGGCCACCAGTGCAAAATCCAACAGTGTACTTTTAAAGCAAAACATAATTGATCTTAAGGTGGAAAATAGTGCAAGTGTTCTACTATGCAATAGAGGCATTCAGCAGCAAAAGCAATGGCTTTTTCGGGTGAAATGTCCGTGCATGTATGAGTATTCCTCGTTTCCAGAGAAGAAGTAATTAGAATAGTTAATTTGGTTACTTCGTTTTGTAATTAATTAGTTAGCTAATTTTTTCTTGTAGTAATTAGTTAGCTAGAATAGTTAATTAATTCGCTGTGGTAATAATTAGTTATGTAGTTTAGCTAAATTATTCATTTGGGTTTGTAATAATTACTTAATTAGTTTAGCTTTAATTAGTTGGCTAGTTAGTTTATTTGGACCCTCCTGTGTGAGGGCGCAATGTTGTAATAACATGTATGTCTTCCAACCCCAGGTCTTTCTCCCTTTTATTTAACTGCTTACGATGGTTAGTTTCGGGCCTCATGTTTTGTTTAACATACTTCATGTTTGTATTCACTTGTTTTGCATACACTAAGGCTCGGTTCATCATTCTAACTTGCATTGTTAGTTTAATATTCTTTGAATACGTGCTTAGACCGCATACTATCAAATTGATTCACATGACATGTTAAGTAGCCGAGCCTATTTAGATTGCACATCACATGCGTTGCATTAGTCATATTGCATAGTTAGGATCTTGCATTTTTCTAACTCTTTTCATCTTTTTGGCTTGTAGTACTAGGTTAGCCTTTACTCGCTTTAGCATATTGCATGAGTATGATTGTTGCCATGTGTAACATTCTTGCCATGAGGCTAATTGCTTAAGTGTTATAATTGTGTGAATGCTTGTGGATGAAGGCTAATTGTTTGAATTGGAAAAATTTGAGTAATGTTCATATGCAATCACTTTTTCGAGTGGTACGTATTCAAAACAATTTTCAAAACAAATATGAATCAAGTGTTTCAATTTTTGCAAATTAGTCTATACTTGTGTGTGTGCGCATCACATAGTAATGCTAGCCTAATAAACCGGAACAAGAGCATATAATGTACATAAGATTCATATCATGATTAGTATAGGCCGATCTTTGATCGGGCAAGCGGCGATGCTCAATTCATGACCTTCCCTTCTCGTACCTAAGTTCTCGAGTTGAGACAATCTTTGTGATGACGGGCGCGTAGCCTTTGGCACTAGTCATGGGTTTCCTAAATTTTCCCAAAAAATATTGAGGTAGCGACTCTGTATCTGGAAGAACAGTCCATTTTTGGTATTTTTTATTCAAAATCGATTTTCCAAAAGATTTACCAGATTTGGACTCTTTAGTGATTATCTATTTCACATTGCACTTATGAGATCAGATTCAGAACTACGAGAGTCCGATACTGTAGGGCTTATTCGTTATCCCAAAAGGGGCACAAAAAATCGAGCTACAGTTTCTGGAGATTCTACTGGGGAAATTTGAGAACTTGACTCGAACTTCATGATGTGAAATTTTATCTACACTTATATGTTTCTTTGCATTACATTTGCATTGGTGCGTTTAAATCACTGTGTTTTCCATCTATTATTCTTTGATAGTTTGTCAGAGGCTTGCCTGAAAAGCTTGCCAAAAGGCTGACCGGTCACGAGCTCTGCCATGATGGGAACACGACCCTTGGATCTGGACTGCCAATGTACCGTTTGATTCTCCTTTCACTTCTTGGTGTTAGGTGTGAGAGGTATATTAGGTAGTCTTGCTGAGGTACCCTTCTGACCATTCGGCCTAGTTGCATATCGAAAAGCTATAGAGACTATTCCAAACTAGGATAGGATGCTTACCTGAATACAGGATTGCGTGAAACCGCTTTGTTTGAATAGTGAACCCTAGTTCCTAACGAAACTAGGATAGGGTAACCTTACCCTCTCATATAGGCGTTTTGGCTCTCTTTACCTAGTATGTGCTTTGCAGTGAAACTGCACAGGGGTGCTTCATATCAGTGGTACAGTTGGTATCTATTTTGGGGCAAAATTCAGTGTGGAGTATAGTCACTCAGCTGTGATCATATCTATTCTAGTGAAATTGAGCTGAGGTGCTGTTTGTTTTCTCTTTTGCTAGGTAGTCTTGGAACCATAGCTTTAGAAAGTTTGGATATCCCCCAAGTACTCTAGACCCAAGTCAGAAGGCTTTGCACAACCGAAGATCTTGTTTAGGGACAACCCGTGTTTATTTCACTCCCACCGGTTACAAGGCAAAGGAGAGTCAGGTAGAGTTCACTGGTCTAGTTTTTACAGCAGTCACCCCTCAATTCATCTGTATCCAATCAAATTCAGGAACAGTCTTGTACTTCTAGTCCAGCACGAGAATACTCACCTATTCTGATGACGCAGTATCCCCCTGTCAGTATGGAGGAATTGATACATCATCTTCAACAGACAGTTAAGACACTGCAGCATGACGCGGTCCGTCAAACTGAGGTTACAGCCCGCCAGGCTGAGGTTATAACCAAGCTACAACAATAGCAACCACAGCCAACCATGGATTCTACATCCCGTGTACCCACCACAGTTATCCCAGCACCCGAAGCCAATGCTAATACTGCCAATGTTCAAGAAAATCAGGGCAATCCAGCAAAACCTATCCAAGCACAAGCCTCTAGAGCCCCAGTTTATCAGACCGAGGCACCATTTGAGTTCGAAGTTGATCCAACGGTGCTTAAAGTCACTAAACTAGAGAAACTATTCAAAAGAGCGCAAGGGGTTAACTCCATCCCAAACATAGAGGATGGGTACACCGAATCGACAGTTACCTTACCAGAGTGGTTTAAAATGCCGTATATTGGCCGTTTTGATAGCTTCGGAGACCCAAGGGTACACTTACGACTATTTTCAGATATTTTGCGACCAATGGATTTGACCCGAGTGCAGAATTTGTCATTATTCAGCCGAACCATGTCTGGAATAGCTACCATCTGGCATGCGAAATTGGAGGACCCTATGAAACAGAACTGGCAAGAGTTGGCCGAATCCTTCATTGCGCAATATTTCTACGACACACAGATCGAGGTCACAACTCGTGATCTTAAGGTAACACATCAAGAGCCGAAGGAGGGTTTCTCTGAGTTTGTGACTAGATGGAGGGCCAAAGCATTGATGATGACCACGAGACCTTCCGAAAAGGATCAGATAAGAATGATTGTTCGGAATCTGCATGTCAAGTTGCTGCAGAAAATGATTGTTCTACCTCTATTTACCTTTATAGAGCTTCATGAAATGGAGGTTCAAATTGAGGATGCCATCAGACAAGAGATCATTGTGGAAGATAATGAGCCTTTGAAGAAGAATGTTGTTCCCAGTTCCAATGCTACTACCAGTGGTAGCACAACTATGAAATGCTCAGAAGTAAACACTATCACCACTCTCATTAATAGCCAATAACCCACCACTTCAACTCAGCCCCAAGCCTGAAATTTCCATCCCCTTTACATGAGTCTCTCTCAAGCCTTGAAAATGCTGCTAGAAAAAGGGTACCTAGAGCTCCTAGAACCCTGACCCCTCCCAAATCCTCTTCCACCAAGATATGACCCCGCTAAATATTGTGCCTATCATCAGCATCACGGTCATGATACAAACTATTACATCCACCTCCGTCATAAGATTCAGGATCTTGTTGACGAAGAAATCATGGCTCTACCAAAAGGACCTCAAGCCACCACTAACCCATTACCTCCACAACTCAACCTAATCCATACACTGCCATCCACCTACAATCCCAGCATATACATCACCCTAGCCCATTTACCCAAGCCTGAGGTGTTCATTCCAGAAAGCACAGACTTGTGTATGATGGATGCACTTGAACCCCAATCATCTCAAACCCATGAACCCACTACTTCTGAGCTGATGAGCATGATTAAAGATTTGCAGAGAACATTGGCAGATTTAGCCTTTGGGATTTTGGCTCCATCATCGACCACATCACATGCCATAAATTTCACGCCAAAAGGCTCCCCAATCTTGGGGCGAGCTACAATTGAAAATGGCCAACCTAACGCTACCTCAAGTCTGGGTGATGACATGTCAACAACAATTGGGCCTCACCTCAAAATAGTCATCCAATCCCTTGGCAAAGCTAAAGCAAGTCGCAAGAATAAGGTCGGGGCAAGTATTGATCCTTATGAATAGCTTCAGTGGGCTATTGAGGCTTTGAAGGTCAAAGGGTTGAACAAACAGCCAGTGCTTGCAGTTTTTGCAAAAACTGTGGATGACACTTTTGTCATTCAGGTTGGGGGAATTTCAAATCTAGGAATAAACCATGAAAAGGGCTGTCGTACTAGAAATACCCATTTCGGCTCCAATACTACACCTGTAAGAGATCATCAAAACCAGTCAACACCTGCTAACCCCTCTGTTAACCCTATCAGGACTGGAAACCGCACCTTTAATCCCCTTTACATGACCTTGTCCAAAGCTCTCTCAAATCATTGTAGAACAAGGCCATCTCAAGCCCCTTGACCCTCGGCCTCTCCCTGATCCCCTTCCATCCAGGTATAATGCTACCAAGTACTATGTCTTCTATCAACAAACCGGCCATGACACTCACAGCTATTTTCGTCTTCGCCATAAAGTTCAAGATCTGATTGACAATAAGGTCATCACTCCACCAGGTCCTACAAAGTCTATCAGCACTGGATCGATGAACTTGCTGGATAATGTGACTATGTGATCGAGGATGAACCACCTGCTAATGGCGCTCATTTTACTCCAGATGTGGTGGATGGCACGCACTGTTTTAGCACTTTGAAAATGCTGTTTATTATACTTTCGAACTTAGTTATTGAGTCAATCTTGTTGTATTGAGTCAGTCTCATTGTATTTAGTTAGTCTTGTTGTGTCGGAGGTTGGTGATTTCGGGCATGTTAACTCAGGCATCACTTTCTTGTTTTGTGTTTGTCTTTTTCACTCTTTCTTTTACGTTTGTTTCTACCATTGAGCTAGTTGCGCTAGAAGTTCTGAATGAAACGGCAGTTATTTTCACCTACTTCTCTGTGCCTTTATATCATTGCATTGACCAAAGTTTTTCAAAACTATTTCCAAAACTGTGATGAAAACAAAGATGGGGGAATTCCTCGGGATTTGCAAAATTTGATCGATTGAGAGGAAGAGAGGCGTGCCAAGCCCTTAATGAATGAGATCATGTTTGTTAATATGTGTACTGAGAAGGATCCTGGCTTGAACCAGATTGGTTTAAACATTGTCTTTAGATGAGCACGAGCGACTAGTCGCTTTATTAAAAGATTTCAAAAAATGTTTTGCGTGATCTTACGAAGACATGCTTGGAATTGATCTTGAGATTGTACAACATAGGATCACTTTCGGCCTCGAGACTCAACCCCTGTGCTTTCAAATTTTGATTCAGAATGATCAACCAAAATATGAGGTTTGCATGGCCGAATTCAAAGCAACCCTTGAACTAAGGGCAATAAGGTCAAATGTGATCAAAGGAAGCTTGCATGGCTGGATTAGAAGCAGACCTTGAACTAGGGACAAAAAGGTCAGAGGTGCTCGAAGATTAAAAAATGGGTCACTTCTTAAACCAATGGAGATCGACAAGAAAGCCAAATCCCAGAATCTGAGAAAAGAAAATTATTTCTAAAAGGATAATCGAGTTCCTATCCATAACACTAGGGGCAAATGCAAACCCAATTGGATGCGCTCTTACATCATCAAGACTATTTAGCCAGGAACAACAGCCATTCTCATGGATCCAGATGGCTTAAAGATCCTACAGCCAATCAACATGGACAAGTTAAACTTTTCTATCCTTGAGAGGCTTCTTGGGCTGAAAACCCGGAAGGGTGACCCAGGCAAAAGTTAGAGCAAGAAGAGAAAGGAAAAAAAAAAAGAAAAAAAGAAGAAGAAACAAAGAAAAAAGAAGAACAAAGAAAAATGAAAAGGAAAAATAGAGCTCGCAAGGTTGAAAACCCGAAAGGGTGGCTTTGACAAAAGTTAGAGTGTAAAAGGAGAGTGTTAATACCTTAGTGCACCTTAACCCCCAGAACTACGTACGGCCTGATTCTCATCTTTGGGATATGTAGGCAACTTCATCCTGAAGTTCAGCCCCAACCATTTTCAACCTGCTTGTCTCATCCATGTTGGTTGGCTTATCCTTATTCAAACTCGGCTTCTATCCATGTGCATTGGCTCATCTTTGTGCTCATCCTCGTTCAAAATTGATTGTCCTATTCCATTAGAAGATTCAGCTACAAGATAAATCAAGTTCAAATCTGAGGTTGTCTATCTCAAGAGTTAATTCCACATTGGTCGGGTAGTGGCCATTTGCAAACAGTTTTGAGGATTTTTAATGAAGTTGATTGATTTTCTCAAAAATTATTCTATTTTTCCAAAACTGGACCATTTCTTGAACCCAAAAAAGGAAAATTTTCAGTGCTCATGGCCTGACTTGCATGATTTCAAAGCAGAAAGTCTAACAAACATGTTAATTTAACCCTCATGTTGGTCAAAATTGTTTTAGCAGAAAGCCAAAAACAAAAAATGGTCAAAATGATGAACTAGGGGCACAGTCAAGTCATGTTTTCTATATTTTCCCCGTTATCAACGTACTTGCCAAAAAGGGCACAGCTGAGGCTAGTAGCAGAGGCCAAAAACTCTCTCATCCTTCAAGCAGTGAGGTATCAAGCCAAGTATGAAGCATGAATTAGAAATAGAGCAAAATATCTGACCCCCTCATAGGGTCCACAACTTTCAGCTTATCCATCAACCACACCTGGGAAGGGATAAAATCAGGGAGATTAAAGAATAGAGAGATGTGCGATGAGAGAAAAAGTGAGGAAAGGATTTTTCAAATAAAAAGAGATTAAGGGCCAAAGTGATGTGAGAGTCGTAAATAAGAAAGGGTAGGAAACAATACCTAGAGAAGCAGTGGGCTCCCTATGAACTGAAAGGTCTCCCATTGATGGTAAACATCCAAGTGTTGTGTTTGTTCTTTTTGTTTGTCTCGATTCTTGCTTTGAGTCATTTTGAGTATAAATAGACGTGTTTAGATTGTTTTTACTTTGTTTTTCCTTTGTTGAATCGCGTGGTGTACTGTGGTCAGTCGTAGTCTAAATACCGGGTTAAGAATTCATTCTTAGTTCCAATTTCAAAAAAATAAATCGTTTTGTACTCAGAGTGTCGTGCTATGCTCAACATGATCTGCAAAACAGGATTCGTTCTTTCATAAAACTGCAGGGTCCAACCCAGGTCAATAGAACAAGGACCTATTCGAAGCTACATAGGTTCCGAACTGCAAAGCAAAAGAAAATAGGGAAAATCGGAGCATCTTAGTGTATTTCAACTTCGAAAAATTCTGAGATTGCGTTCTAGATACACCTTCTCAGGCCTTGTCATTTCTCCAGAGTATGAGTATACCTCAACCTCAAGTTCAAGCTCAAGCCTACTTCAAACCAGAAATGGTGATCAAAGTGCTATCCCCGAACATCATTCCCTGTCAGAGGCATCTTGGCTGTGTTTGCAATGAATTCTTATGAGACCAACTGCGATGGTAGAAATTAAAGTTCGAATGGCGATGCTTAGAACACAAAGGTTTGGAATTTCTGAGACTAAAGTCTGGTTTGAATACCCAAGGGTGTATCCCCAGCTTGAAATCTATATGGCAACCTCATAGATTGAGATAGCATGTGTGAACCTCAATTCTAGATATTGAGCCAACCTAGTCTGCCAACCCGTTGGAGAATAGGGAAAGTTATGAATATGATCAGGAAGAAAAGTGGCATCCGTGGCTTCTACATGCAGAGGTTACCCCTTGTCAGCATTTAAGGGCCTTTGACCTATGAGTTGAAGGTAAGAGTTCGAAGAACACAAGAGGGAGATCTCTATCAGAGTAGAGTGGTTCATCACCACTCACCCCATAAGGTGCTTTCTAAAGCGTCGCTTTGCTTGTTTATTGCATTCCCTAAACATCATACACTACATTGCTTGTAACATGTATCATATCATTGCACTTGTTGCATTTATTTGCATCTTGTGTTATCTTGTATCATTTATCTTTTTACGCTGAGCAACGTTTAGGATTGTTGTCCCCCAGGGCTTTTCTTGGGACCTCATCTCATAATTTCAGCGTGGTCAGAGTGTTCTTTTCCTCACACGATTTTAGCGTGTTTGGAATTTATCTTAGGACGCGTGGAACGCGACCCTGAGCTGTTTTATTGGGACATCTTCGCACGATTTCAAGGTGGTTTGAGTGTTCCTTTCCTCACACGATTTTAGCGTGTTTGGAATTTTTTTTCTCAGAACCTCTTCTCACGATTTCAGCGTGGTTAGAGTGTTCCCTTCCTCACACGATTCCAACATGTTTGGAATTTATCTCAGGACGCGTGGAACGCGACCCTGAGCGGTTTTATCAAGACCTCTTCTCACGATTTCAGCGTGGTTAGAGTGTCCCTTTTCTCACACGATTTCAGCGTGTTTGGGATTTGTTCTTTCTCTTCTCATGAGTTTAGTGTGGTTAGAGTGTTCCTTTCCTCACACGATTTCAGCATGTTTGGAATTTATTCTTCCTCTTCTCATGATTTTAGCGTGGTTAGAGTGTTCTCTTCCTCACACAATTTCAGCGTGTTTGGGATATGTTCTTCCTCCTCTCACAATTCCAGCGTGGCTGGAGTATGTCACCATATTCATCTACTACACTATCCATTGCATCCATTACATCATACCATTTTATCGCCTGCATCCTTTCCATGTTAAGCTTAGTTCGGCATGTGCTCATACCTTTCCCTCGTTGAAACATAGTTCTGTCATGTATAAGTACACATGCTGCGCTGAGGCCAGTATTGAGGGTGTCAACACTTTTCTGTGTTAGATGTGGATAGTTTTGTGTCCATGCCTTTTCTAGGTAAAATGTGGTTCGGCTTACGCCCTTTATTCACTTCATCCATTGCATCCACTGCATTGTACTTTGTTTTGTTGCATTCAGCATTTAGGATCACGATCTTTCCTCAGTAGATCACTCCTCACTTATATCATACCACCCAATTACTTGTACTCTTTCTCTTTCTACGAAAAACATAGTTTTGCATGTGTTCACACCCCTTTCACATTGAAACATGGTTCTGTTATGTGTAAGCATTCATGCTGCACTGAGGCCAGTATTGAGGATGTAGACACTTAGCCAGTGTTAGGCGTTGTTTGGCTGTGCCCACTTCTTTTCTATATGAAACGTAGTTTGATTTTGCATCTCCATCCCTTTATGGTATTTGTGTGATTTTGCACTGCTTGTTGTTTGATTATTTCGTTACATTGTATATCATTACATTGTTTTGTTATATTGTGTTTCATTTTGCATCCTGCCCCCTGAACTAGGCTGGTTTGATTCCTTGCACGAGATACATAGGCAACCCTCGGGTTCAATCAACTGCATTTGCATTTTGTTTGTTTGCTCAAGTCTTACGGCTATGTCAAAATGGGTCATCTTCGGGCTTTGACATTCACTCACGTCACTTTATGACTTTGAGCTCTGTCAAAGAGGGGCTATTGTAGACGCTCTATTTTGACTGCCCTTAAGACTTGGGTGCCTCAGGTCGATCACTCGATGATGAAAGTTGTGTTGTATAAATGTTTGATTTCTTCAGCAAGAAGAGTTTCTAAATCCCAACCTTACACCCCATTTTGACCAAAATTATTTTAGATCTTAAAGCCCTCTCTTTCAAAATATTTTTCCCAAATGTTTCTACGACGTTCCGAGGCTTGCATTTCGTTAAAAATTACATTTTTCGATAAACCGAGTAAGGACAAAGTGGAAATAAATAGAAGAGAGGTGAACTCTTTGAAAATCTTTAAAAACATCTTATTTAGAGGTTTGGAGTTGAAGAAAATAGGAGGGGATGGAAGAAAACTAGTTAAGGAAGAGGTTGAGCATGAAACCGTTAAGAGAGAACTAGGCAGCCATCACTAAATCAGGCCTATCCTTTTGTACACTCGGACCTTAGTTGTGAGGCCACCACCATTGGAAACTGGACTTCCGAGGCTTCAATTTAGACTCAAGAATCTCCAAAAGCCAAGTCTGGATGAGGGAGATATGGCTGTTTGAAGTTAGGCATCAATTCGGTTAAGATAAAAATATCTCTTTACACACTTAGAATTTAGATGTGTGGCTTCCGCCATTGGAAAATAGACTTCTGGGCTCTAATTTAGACTCAAGAATGACCTAAAACCAAGTCCAGATAAATGAGATATACCCATTTGAATTCGAGCTTGGAAGCAAATTTTTGTGGCCAGCAGACCACTATTTGTGGCTGGCAGGCCACCATTTGTGGCCGGCAATTCACACTTCTGGCCTGCCGGCCACTGGTGAAAAACACAAATATTTTTGGCTAACTGTCCCCCAAAAGCTCCAGCTATTCCAAACATGATATTTTCAACCTAAGATGTTGTTTTTCTATATATACTAGGCCTTCCTAAATGGTTTAAGGTTACAAAAATTTCCAAAAGTCCCCAAACTTGGAATTCTCTCTCTATCTCTATCTTGCAACCTATACACCCTCTCTCTACACTTCCTAAACCAATATTGGAGCTCTTCTTGTTGAGATTATTGAGTCAAAATTTCAGCCCTTGAGAGTGAGAACTTGTTGGTTTGTGAACAAAAGTGTTATTCCTCTTCAAGAGGTATAATTTTGAGCATCTTTGCACTACTTCTTTTTTATCTTTTCTTGTTGATTTTGAACTGTTTTTCAACTATTTTTATGAGTTGAAGCTTGTGGTTTAAGGCTAATAAAGGTAGAGAGGTTAACTACCCTTCTTTATACCTTACTTTCAAGGCCTTTACCCTTGTGTTTCCCACCTTTACACTATCTTTTTTTGAGATTTTAAACACTGATTTTCAACACTGATTTTCAAAGCTTTTTCAGTGGCTAAAATGTTACTTTGAAGTCCAAAATTGGAGGGGTTAGCATCCCCTCCTTGTGTTTTGCTTATTAGCCTAGCATATTCTATGTTTTAGCTTATTGTCCAAACTTTTTTTGTCTTAATTCTAGCATGTTTTAGTACTTATTTAGCACTGTTTTACGACTATTTGTAAGTGTTCATTGCATTTGAGCCTTATATTGCATGCTTGTAGTGTAATTGTCCTCATAAGTTTGGTGTTTTAGACCTTAGACACCACCTTATTTGAGTTGACTGCATTTATTTAGTACTTTTCTTACTTGTTCTCACCTTTAATCACCTCTGTAATTTTCCTCCTTTCTTGGCTTTTTCTTTGCTTTGAAAGTGGTTTCAAATTATTTGTTTGTTTAAACATGAGATTGAGGTGTCATGCTTAATGGTTTAATCCCTTTGGGGGTTCATTACCAACGGTATGATGTCTCTTTCATGCCCAAAGCAACACTTGGTTTGAGCCATCTTTCCATTAGAGGACTTAAATTCACTTGTGGACTTAATTGATTAAAGAATTGAGAGGTAACTAAATGGGAGCAATAAAATTTGTGAATAAAAAAAGGTGCAAGATAATAATTGGTTAGGGTTCAATCAGACGTTAATTGAACCCTTGAGTCTTGAGTCGTTTCATACTCATTAGTGATAAAAATGGTTCAAGATTCATTGTCAACTACTTCCCTTGATCTTTCATGATAGGGAGGTGGTTTTGAAAGTCTTGTTTTGTTGGATTCATTGAACTTGCACACTTCATTCATAAACCATCATGCAATGAAATTGCATCCATCGGTGGTTTGTGAATCAAACTTACTACTCCTTTGAGCTGTTCAAATGATAATGAGGGGTAAATTGTGCAAACAAACCCTTGAGAATACCCTATCCCGGCTCTGTTTGCTCTCTGTTGCAGTAGGATAATCCGTCATCAATGGCCGGCAGGCCACTATTGGTGGCCGGCAGGCCATCATCAGTGGATGGTAGGCCCTCTGCCGGCCACTAGTGCAAAATCCAGTAGTGTACTTTTGAAGCAAAACATAATTGATCTTGAGGTGGAAAATAGTGCAAGTGTTCTACTGTGTAACAGAGGCATTCAGCTGCAGAAACAATGGCTTTTTCGAGTGAAAAGTCCGTGCATGTATGAGCATTCCTCGTTTCCCGAGGAGAAGTAATTAGAATAATTAATTTGGTTACTTCGTTTTGTAATTAATTAGTTAGCTAATTTTGTCTTGTAATAATTAGTTAGCTAGAATAGTTAATTAATTTGTTGTGGTAATAATTAGTTAAGTAGTTTAGCTAAATTATTCATTTGGGTTTGTAATAATTACTTAATTAGTTTAGCTTTAATTAGTTGGCTAGTTAGTTTATTCGGACCCTCCTGTGTGAAGGCGCAATGTTGTAATAACGTGTATATTTTCCAACCCCACGTCTTTCTCCCTTTTATTTAACTACTTATGATGGTTAGTTTAGGGCATCATGTTTTGTTTAACGTACTTCATGTTTGCATCCACTTGTTTTGCATACATTGAGGCTCAGTTCATCATTCTAACTTGCATTGTTAGTTTAATATTCTTTGAATACGTGCTTAGACCGCATGCTATCAAATTGATTCACATGACATGTTAAGTAGCCGAGCCTATTTAGATTGCATATCGCATGTGTTGCATTAGTCATATTGCATAGTTAAGATCATGCATTTTTCTAACTCTTTTCATCTTTTTGGGTTGAAGTACTAGGTGAGCCTTTACTCATTTTAACATATTACATGAGTATGATTGTTGCCATGTTTAGCATGCTTGCCATGAGGCTAATTGCTTAAGTGCTATAATTGTGTGAATGCCTGTGGATGAAGGCTAATTGCTTGAATTGGAATAATTTGAGTAATGTTCATATGCGATCACTTTTTCAAGTGGTACGTATTCAAAACAATTTTCAAAACAAACATGAATCAAGTGTTCTAATTTTTGAAAATTAGTCTATACTTGTGTGTGTGCGCATCACATGGTAATGGTAGCCTAATAAACCGGAACAAGAGCATATAATGTATATAAGATTCATATCATGATTAGTAGAGGTCGATCTTTGATCAGGCGAGCGGGGGTGCTCAATTCATGACCTTCCCCTCTTGTACCTAAGTTCCCGAGCCGAGACAATCTTGATGATGACAAACACGTGGCCTTTGGCACCAGTCATGGGTTTTCTAAATTTCTCCAAAAAATATTTAGGTAGCGACTCTGTATCTGGCAAAGCAGTCCATTTTTGACATTTTTGTTTCAAAATCGATTTTCCAAACGATTTGCCAAATTTGGACTCTTTGGTGATTATCTATTTCACATTGCACTTGTGAGATCAGATTCAGAACTGCGGGAGTCCGATACTATAAGGCTTATTTGTCTTCCGAAAAGGGGCACAAAAAGTCGAGCCACAGAGTGCAGGACTGATTCCTAAGGCTTCAACAAGGTGTGGAGTCCTTCGCACTATTCTGGATGGCAAGGCGAAAGTATACCCTGCCAAAAGCAAGTTATCTTCAAGGCTGCAAAGACGGTCGAAAGGGATGTATGGATATATTACAGAATTGCGCATGGAGGGATGAATTGCAATGGGATCGTCAATTCAGGAAATTGATGGTGGATTTGTTCCCTTGTTTAAGGTTAAGTGGGTGTAGGCCAAGCATCCCAGCCAGTATTTCTAGAAGACGATGAAGCAGCTTCATCCCATGCAGAGAGTTTTGGAGTAGATGAAGAGCTTCCAAGATCCATTTGTGCAAATGTTTGGTCCAAAGGTTCATATGGTGCAAAAACTTCCATAACTTGTATAAAAGGGGCAGATAAACGTGGCCAATAAATGCATAAAGGTTCTTTCGAGGACGATTGTCATTATCAAACACCTCTTTGTATGCTCGATCAATATAAGAGAAGGCTTGATTGACCATTGAAGGTGTATCCGTCTCCTTGTATTCATAGATAATGGATGGAATGGAATAATTTAATGTTTTCATGTGTTTTATTTTTTTTTTCAAATTACATGGCAAATGCTAATTTCTGTTTTTTTTTTTTTTTTTTTGGTTGGATGAGACTTATTTTTGTGGTTCTTTTTTTTCATTTACGCTTTTGTCAATTTTTTTTTTATTTGTATACATTAATTTCTTTTTAGTTTTCAAAAATGGTTTTTCATGTATTTTCTTTATTTCTAAATTATGTGGCAACTGCTAATTTATGTTTTTAATTTTTAATTTTTTACTTTGTTTGTTTTTTTTGGAAAAACGTTTTTTCATGTACTTTATTTAAAATGATGTGAAAAATCATATATTGCCGTGGCACATGATACTTTGTGATGCCTGTTTTGGCTTTTTGTTGTTTTAAACTGGTCTTTTTATGTTTTTAATTGACGTGGCACATGATAATTTGTGAATTTTTTTTTTTTTTCTTATTTGTTTGACCTTTTTTTTTTTTTTTTTTTTTTTTTTGAAAAGGCTTTTTTCTGTGGTTTTTGTTTTTTCAAAGTTAGGCACGTCACCAACTGAAAGGGATTATATTCCCGTGTAAACACATACATATTGTACATGATAATATATTTGAATACAGTCTGTTCCACATGTATTACCAATGTTAGAACCCTACGAATATTAGGTGGACTATTATATATTTCCTAACGTTCCATTATTATGCAAGGATACTAACTTGTCGCGTATGCGAAGTCGCACCAATGCCATATGCGGGTCCTCATCCCCAACCATTAAACCATCCTCGTCATGTTCAACTTCTGGTTTGGCATTTACTATTGTCATAGCCTCTTCCTCGTCGCAGATTGGGTGAACAGCTGTTAGATTACCTGTATTTCGCCGTATATAATTATGTAATGCCATTGACGCACCTACTAACTGAACTTGCACATTTGCAAAGTCATACCGAGGCATGTCTCTAATAAACCCCCATCGATTTTTCCAGGCACCAAAAGTGCGTTCCACCATATTGCATAATTTACCATTAATAAATTTTGTTTTTTTAAAATTATTATTCATCCACGTTCTTCTACAGTGGTAAACTTCTTTTAAAATTTATTTTTAAAAATTTATTTTTTAAAAAGTGATTTTGAAAATTATTATTTATTTTTTAAAATTTTCGTTCTTCATCCACGTTCTTTTATCCTTATGCACTTGGACACATGGGAGATATACAACCCCAAAAAAACAATAATAATATAAAAAAGCCATGAACACCGTGTGTTTACATGAATCAAATTAAAAATTCATGATCAAATTAAATCAATTAAATTTATATGAATCAAAATGGTAACGTAGAAATACTAATGTCGTAATTGGACATTAATAAATTTTTTTTTTTAAATTGTTATTCATCCACGTTCTTCTATAGTGGTAAACTTCTTTTAAAATTTATTTTTTAGCAATTAATTTTTAAAATTATTATTTATTTTTTAAAAGATACGTTCTTCATCCACATTCTTTTATCCTTATGCACTTGCACACATGGGAGATATACAACCCCAAAACAATAATAATAATAATAATAATAATAATAATAATAATAATAAAGCCATGAACACCGTGTGTTTTCTATCGAGAAACCGTCGAGAAAGTGCAATGGCTTCGAAATCAAGACACATTTGCATAAACTCTTGGATAAGATCAGTCACCCACCTAAGAAGTTCTAAATACACTGAGATCTGAGCAAACACAATTCATGCAAATTTTTCCCAACACATGTCAAGAAACTAATCAAATTTTTATACTTCTTCAAAACAACACAGATGTTTGTGCATATGAGGGAGAGAATGAGTTCAGTAATCAATCTTTATTAAATGAAGCCAACAAGGTTTGATTTCAATAACACCTTTCCAATATAACACTTTCCTGTATTGTTCATAACAACAGTAAACTCTGCCAATCTTGATAAGATATCAATTTTTTAAAATCAATAAACTACTTCACATCTATGTATTTCTCGGCCATGTATCATAGATTGATCATAGATTTATATAAGAACAGATTTATATCTATCTATTTCTGAATTTACTTGCCTTACATTTATATAAGAACAAATCAAGAACATATGTACATCTACCTATTTCTCAATTTACTTCTCAATTCAATCAAGAACAGATTGCTTTATCATGAACAGATTTATATAAGAACTTGCCAAGAACAGATTTATGTAAGAACAGATTTTTAAAGTACTTCATATGTATCTATTTCTCAATTTTTATCATGGGTTGATCATAGATTTATATAAAAACATATTTATATCTATCTTTCTCAATTTACTTCTCTTACATTTATGTAACAGCAGATCCAAATCGACTCTGACTTGGATGAAGCCATAAGTCTCAACTTAAATTAACCCTAATGACCATGGATATGGAAATGTCATGATCTACATTGAATTATCTTCCTCAGCAAAGATAATTATTGAAGAAAAAGGGATGACAAATTTGAACAGAGCACTGTAATGCTCTGTTGTAGCAAACAGAGCACTGTAACATTCTAATAATAACAGACCAATACATTAATTTGACAGACCATGCAAATTCTGTAATTGACTTTCTTTTCGAAACCCTATTTTCATCAGTGGGTGTTATTGGCCCATTTTGCAGAATAGTGTACAAAACAGAAAAATTGAAGAGTATACAAACAATCTGACATTGGAAATATTGGACTTGATTTGGGAAGTAAAACCTAAAAATTCATATTTTAGTTTTGTGTGTATCTGTGAAACCTTCAAAGTCTTCACATTCGGTAATGGGTTTCCCACATGACAAACAAAAACCAAAGTCCACACAAAATTAAAAAAAAATAAAATTTGTAATCAGCAAAGGAGAGGGATTTGACAGATGAACCCAAGCAGATCGAGATGCAGGGGACGGATTTACGCGAAAAAGAAAACGAAATCAAAACTGAAACACCCATTACCTGAAGATCGGTGGTGTTTGAGATGGTGACTTGTTGTTCGACGCCGCAAATGTACGCCCCAACCGATCGATTTTGGCAAGCTTCGCGACTCTTCTTTGACGCCGCAGTAGCCTCTTCCGGTGCCGATCGGCTCTGGCAAGCTTCGTCAGATGTCTTCGCCGTTGAGGGTCTCCAAATCGCCTCCTTCGCTTCACCCTCTCTGTGTGCCCTAGAAAATGTGTTGTGTGTGTAGTGAGGCGATGGCCCTCTCAATCAGAGGAGTGAGTGGGGGTAGTTTGATAAATTTACCGTGGCATGGGTTATTGCCAAGCACGTGCTTGGCTTTTGTCTCCATTTGGCTGATTTAGCCTTTTTTGTCCGTTAGTGGCTAAAATAGCCCCAATTTGCCTTGCCAAACAGAGGCTAAAGCTCAACTCGTTAACAGGACTCATTAGCTGTTCGTTTAACATTTATTTAAATAATATAAAAATATGTATAAAAAATAAGATAAATATGTTATTTATATATTTAAATAATATAAATAATAACTAAATTTGTTTATACGTAAATAATAATTAATACATTTATATAATATTGGTGGTAGATATTATTATTTTGGTAAGTTATTGACTTTTCTTTTATTACGTTTGTATATACTGTATATATAATTGTATAATCAAAATTTCAATTGTAACTGTATAATTTTTTTGATTCGTTAAGGCTCATGAATAAGTTCGAGCTCTAGTCAAACCTGAGCTAACTCAGCTAGAGCTCGATTTATTAAATTTTCATTGAGTTCGAGCTTGAGTTCGAACTCGTTAAAATCTTGATAAATAAGTCTAAACATATGAAAGTTCAACTCAACTCAACTCATTTGCAACCTACTGGTGTGAAGCTCCATTTGAAATTTTCGAATAAAAAATCACAAATAAAATTGAGTGGACTTTCCTGTTTCTCACTAATCTAATCATAAAAAAATTCTAAAAGATGTGACCCTTAAATACTCTTAGACTCCATTTGATTAGAAATAAATAAATTATGAAAGGTAAAAATGATAGAAAGTAGAGTGAAAGAAGAGAAAAGAAGAAGAAAATATTTTTTTTCGTTATGAATTTGATTAGAATGAAAATTTTGTAAGAAAATAAGAATTTTAATTATAAGTAACTATTTTTATAACAAATTTAAACTTTCTTGTTTTTTTTTTTTTTTTTTTTCAAGAATCTGGAAGCTTAGTTACCATACTATTGTAAGTTGTGCAAAAAAATTAATTTTTTTGTAACTTTCACCACTTTCATGCTAAACAAACTTGGAAAATTTTTATTTTTTTTCTATTCCTTTCACTTTCTATCTTTTTCATCCTAATCAAAATGAACCTTAATGATGCAACATGGATTGAGTGGTAGGTGGTTGATTTTTGGAGCATTGACTAATAAATTTTATATCTCCAACTTATGACTCACTTAATCTCATATATGTTCTTGTAATTTAAAAAGTATTATCTCATATTAAAATCTCAAATGAAATATATTCATATTTGGAAAGGTAAAATGTATATGAATATGATATTTTAAATTGAAAAATCATAAATGTCATATTAGATCCCATTGCCACATATTAAGAATAACACATTTAATAAAAGTTTAATAAGACAATAATACACATTATAACGATGTCCCATTGTCACATTTTTAATAAGACAATAGTGCACATTTTAAGAATAACACGTTTGACAAAAATTTAATAAGAGAATAATGCACTCATTAAAATGATGTGGACTTCACATTGAAATCTTTGAAATGAAACATATCTACATTTGAAAATTAAACATAGCATCATCCAAGAATCTCCAGGTTATATAATAAAAGGATTTTATGGTGTACCTTTCCAAATTCAATTAGACTTAATTATTTACAAAAGAAATTATGAGATTTTCTAATACATATTTTTCTAGAATGGAATTTACAAGTAAATTTTCATTAATTTTCTAAATTAATCAACAACTGACTATAACCATTAAAAAAATGGGATATAGCTGCTTGCTACTAATAGATTCCAATACTAACAATAGCTCTCCTTATTTGTCGATGAACTTTTGGGACACAGGAAATAAGTTGTTTATAGGCTTACTAATTGATTTTTATTATATTATTTTTTTATTTTATTATACGTCTTGTCGTAATAAGTAAATAAATTAATTTATAAATCATATTCAAAACAATCCAAATAAAGTATAAAAAGTAAGAATAATTCTATATACCTACCCTTATCTACCCCAAATGAGATTGTATGGTTGTGATTGAATTTATGTAGTGTGAGGTCTTATGTTACCCAAGGGTAGATGGCATTGTGGTTAAGGTTTGGGGTTTAAGCCCTAAGGTCACAGGTTCAATTCCCTTCCCCCTGGGCCAATCTCCTAGGCGAAGCACAGTTGGTTAGGAGGTTGGATATCAAATTGTCTAATCAGCACTTAGTGTGGGTTCAATACTCCCCGCTGTGCGAGTCCTAACTTAAGCGGAGCTTGTCTTAGGAGGTCGGGGCAAGTTCCCAGGTTATAGTCTCCTTGCTCGGAACGGCTAATAGGACACCCTGGTGATCTCTGTCTGACTTAAGCGGAGCTTGTCTTGGGAGGTCGGGACAAGTTCCCAGGTTATAGTCTCCGAGAGGACACCCTGGTGATCTCTGCAAGGGGCGCTACCTTGGACTTGCGGGAGGACAGGGAGGATTTTCTTGTAACAAAAAAAAAAAAAAAAAAAGGTCTTATGTAAAATAAATCTGAACCACAAAATAATAATTCTAAATAATTTATGAATAAATAAATTTAAATTTATAATATTATTGAAAAAAAATTCCCCATATACAAAGGACCCGTCTATGCCTTGGCAGACTTCACACAAAAAGGACTATATACCTATTTCTCTGCTCACTTCATATTATCCAAGGAAAATTATCTATTCCTATAAAAATCTCTCATAAAAACAGTTCCCAGGTTATAGTCTCCTTACTCGGAACGGCTAATAGGACACCCTGGTGATCTCTGTCTGACTTAAGCGGAGCTTGTCTTGGGAGGTCGGGACAAGTTCCCAGGTTATAGTCTCCGTGCTCGGAACGGCTAACAGGACACCCTGATGATCTTTGCAACGGGCGCTACCTTGGACCTGTGGGAGGACAGGGTGGATTTTCTTGTAACAAGAAAAAAAAAAAAAAAAAGGTCTTATGTAAGATAAATCTGAACCACAAAATGATAATTCTAAATAATTTATGAATAAATAAATTTAAATTTATAATATTATTGAAAAAAAATTCCCCATATACAAAGAAGCCGTCTATGCCTTGGCAGACTTCACACAAAAAGGACTATATACCTATTTCTCTGCTCACTTCATATTATCCAAGGAAAATTATCTATTCCTATAAAAATCTCTCATAAAAACATCCATTCACAGACTTTTACCAATAAAAGTTTAGCACTACAGAGTAAGTGAATAGATTCTTACCGGTAAAAGTTTATGAATAAATGCTTTTATGAAAGATTTTATCAAAATATAGCACGAATATATTATCTAATTGTAAGAATATATGTCGGGATGATAAATTAATTGGTGAGATTTTATATACTTTTTTCCCCTCCACCTTTTTTCATGTGTATATTTCTATTTCATTTGGGATTGGACCTTTTGTTGAGTGAATAAAGCTAGGGGAGTAAATTTGGTCCGGCCCGGCCTGGCCCACTTAGACCCAAGTCCAGGTCTAGGTCGGCCAATGTTAGGTCGCGGGGGCTTCTACCAAAATTTGAGTCAGGCCAGCCTACGAGCTAGAAAACTAGGGGGTATTCGAGCCTTGGGCGGGTTGGGCCCACGGGACTAGGTTCGGGCTTAGGCCGGACCTGAACATTTTTAATATTTTTTTTCCATTTTTTCCACCAAAATTTTATTATTTTTCACTAAAAATGACACTGAGCCTCATGCGGGCCAGGCCTCAGGTCGTGTTTTGAGTGGGTCTTGAGTAGGCCGATCCCAGGGGCCGAGACAGATTTCAAAATGACGGGTCAGGCCCAAGTCTAGAGTCCCAGACTAGGCTCGAGGTTGGGCTTAATTGGGTCAGGCCCACCTCGAGCCGCAGGCTAACTTTAGGCCGCTTACGGATTGTGGACCCATTTTACACCCCTAAGTAAGGTTCCAAACCTTCCAAAAAAAATAAAAATACCAAAATTTTGCTAGTGCCACCTCTCATCATTTCTAAAGAACTTTAATATCATTGTGAGTTAATTAAGCGGCGTTAAGTTATTTTCCTCTCATCAGTTAGTGATATCACCACGTGAAATCCTCATTATACTTAATATTTTACTCAATTTTTTTCTATTTTAATCACTTATAATAATATATAAATAAGGACTTGGCTTCTGGAGAGGAGAGTTCGACATTGTTGGGCCTTAATCCAGATTCGTGTTGATAATTTAAACCGTCAATATGTAGAACTTGTTGAATACAGTATCCTTGTAAAAAAACATGTTAATTGGATATTAATAACCATTTAATCGGATCGTATTTCTGTCGCAATCTACTTCTAAAATTATATTTGAAAATTATTTTAAAAATGCAATCTGATCAAGTAATTTCAATATCCAATTAATGTGGGTTTTTATAGGGATGAAATACTCGACGGGTTTTATACATTAAATAGTTTAAATTATTGATGTGGATCTAGAATAGGGACCACTAACACCACACTCTCCTCTCCAAGAGGAGCCTAGTCCGGTAAATAATAAGAATTAAGAGATCAATATCTCTAAATAGGAAAATGTTATTTTTCTAGAATTGTTATACATGATCATTTTTCTTAATGATATAACAGTAATATTTTTACCATTAAAAAATATCTTCGTGGTTTTTTTTATTTATATTTTAAACTAATAGATTCATTACTCAACCACTTCATTTTATATTTTTGAATATATTTGTTGTTAAGACATCATTTTACTCCCTTAATAAACAACTCCAAGCAATATATATGTATGACTAAAATTATTTTTTTGTGAAAAATTTTGTGATAAATATTCTGTAGACTTATATGATGCGAGTAAAGTGGTCAAGGTATTATATTCATGCACATATACAAAACTAACAACACCACATTATATTTTCTTGAGAAAATTACCATTGAGCTTTGTTTTCCAAAAAATATTACAAATACATAAAAAAGTTTAAGTTTATTATTAATCTTGATAAAGTTTACCAGTCATCTGTAATTTATTTTTGGGTAAATTACACTTTATATCTTTACACTTTACACCAAATCTTACTCCATATACATAAAATTATGACCATTAATCCTTTGTACTTCTAGTCAAATCATACTTTGGTCTCTACATATGAAATCGTGACAGTTAGCCCCCTTGCACTTTTAATTAAATCTCACTTTGATCCCTACACAAGTGTTAATGTCTCCATTCTGTTATTCTATTGTTTACATTTTTAACAGAATCTAGTCATGTGACAAGAATGTCACTATGAAATGAAGGTAAGAGGGAAAAATCATCCTTATTTTCCATCAATACACATTTTGTATCAAAATTTACATCAAATTATGATTGTATTAGACTAAAATAAAAAATACAGATTGTGATTAAGAAGATGAATTAAGATTTTGCATAAATTGAAATTACTAAATTGTGTTTTCTATAGTAACACAACATTTTGTCTAGTTCCTCTTTTTCTCTTTGATTTCTCTGTTACTTTTTTTGGTTTCAAAAGTATTTCCTTACCTCTTCGTCCCAATTTTCAGCATACGAATATATATATATATATATATATATTGTATTATATAATTCTCACGTGCTTATCATGTAGGACAAAGCGTGTATTAATGAGAAATAAGGATAATTTTTCTTTCTTACCCTTATTTTATAGTTATATTCTTGTTACATGACTGGATTCTGTTAAAAATTTAAACAATAAAATAACAAAAGGGAACATTGACATTTATGTAGGGACTAAAGTGGTATTTGATCCACAATGCAGAGGATTAATGGTCACGATTTCATATATAGGAATCAAAATAGTATTTGACCAAAAGTGCTAAGGATTGACTGTTATGATTTCATGTGTATAGACTAAAATGAGATTTAGTACAAAGTATGGGGATGGAAAGTATAATTTACCCTTTATTTTCAAAACTTTTACTGATTTATTTTATTTATTTATTTATTATTTTCTTTTGTTTTGATAAAGAGATGTGGTAGGTGGAGAGAGAGAGAGAGAGAGAGAGAGAGAGAGAGAGAGAGAGAGAGAGAGAGAGAGAGAGGTGGTAGGTTGAGAGGACGAGTTTTATCATAAATTAATGGCAGAATTGTATGAGACTTCCACGAAAACCATTTGTCAGATCAAATATCGATGTAAATGTAGAACTAGAACAGCCTTAACATATAATCACTCATCCAATTCTATTTTCTATATTATGCAATGAACTTGTATGTGTTTTGGGTTCAATTCAACTGATATTAATCAATTCAAGTCATAATCTCACCAACTTTTCTAAAAGATTGAGGCTTCCATGAAATATATATTCATTCCATTTATTAAATTTCCAACCATATATTAATTAAACTATATTAAGACATGTTTGGAACACTGCCATTAAAATTTAGAAAAATGTTTCAAACCCTCTTTTCCTCCCACCCCCTTTGACCCCCTCTCATTGACTAGTTTTTCTTTTTTCTTTTTTCCTTCTCCTCCAATCACCACGCACCACGTGTGTGGGGTGGTGGGAGTGGTGATTAGAGGGGGTTTCTATCAATACTGTAAAATTTATCCTACTGAAATATGCATAATCATTAGCATAGTATGAAATGAATGTAAAATAAAACAAAAAAGATAGGAACATAAATTTAGAGAGCCAGAATTTACCCAGAATTAAATTGTATGGTGGAGATTGAATTGATAAAATATGGGATCCATGAGAATTAGTTTGAAGTCTTCCTCAAAAGAAAATTGCAGACTAACTAACTAATGATGTGTTCACACTTGTATAATTTTAAATATCCTATGTTTGAATTTTAAATTTATTTAAAAAAGAAAAGAGACATGATGAAAAATTAATTAATTTTTTTCTTTTTCTATGGAATCACTTGGGGTTGGTGGTATTAATTTTTGGGAAGCACCAAGACATTGTCATGATTCATCAGCATTTTAATTAGAAAAATTGCAACTTGCATGATTTCCACACTATACTTGTATTTAGATTGTAAATTTAGAGATATATTTGTGTAAAGGAAAAATAGGTTTGGCTTGTGTTTCGATCTCAAATTAAAAATGAAATTGTGCAAGGAAAAAAAAGGGTTTGATTTCTCTCTAGAGTCCTCTAACTGTCTAGTCTAAATTCATAAGCCTACCACAGGTCCTGTTTTGAGTATTCAATTTGTTGAACTATTATAAGCTTCTCTCTGGTCCTCTAAGAAGACTAGAGTATCTAGTTTGGGTTCATGGACCTATTATGTGTCCCACTTCGATGATTTAATTTGTTGAACCAATAATCGTAATTATATGATTTTATCATAGTTGTGTTTAAAATTATAGACAGTATATTTTTAAAATCACGCTTGTCTTTTTTTCTTTTTCTTTTTTTGAAAACAAATATCATAAAACAATAATACTTGGGACCTCAAAAATTTGTGACCCCCACAATCCCCAATTGATTTGTGTCTACTCATTATTTCTTCTTCTTTTTCCCTCTCTCTCTCTCTCTCTCTCCCCTCCCTCTCTCTCACAAAATGTGTTTGGAGGGAGGGTCCATTATCACCACTGATAATAAAATTATATAGTTATGATTGTTTGATAAATATTTTTTTTTTTTGTCAAAAATGATTTACAAGCATAGACCTATAAAATGTAGATTGGAGACAAGCTCAATCTCAAAAAATAAAACAGATCTCCTTTTTTTTCTTTTTCTTTTTCTTTTTTTTCTCTCTACAAATTTCTTCTTAAATCCAAATTTCAAACACAATCTCTAAATAGGAGAGAATGATAAGGATGTCTTTTGTGAAAATTCAGACTTTCAAGTTCATAACCTTATGTTTATGAGGCATTTGTGTGTCATCCAAGTAAAATCCTTGTTTCAATCATAGGGATTTCATTTTTTGGTGTGGTTGCACTCTATTGGGACCTAGTTAAAAGGAAAGATTTTTATGATAACTTCCCATTTATTTTTTAAAAAAATAAATAATCTGAAAAGTTATAAATTCAGGAAGATTGCCCAAAATTTAAGCCAAAAAGTAAAAGTATGGGTGCGATTTATTTTGCAAGAAGTCTATGGTACTAAAAAAGTGATTACAAAATTTGGTAAACTATATTTTGTCCCATTCATATTTGGTCATTTTTTTTATTTTAACTTTTAAAATTTATTTTTTTCCACTTTGTCCCTTCATATTTCAAATTTTTCTCATTTTACTCTTAAAGTTAATTTCTGTTAAAAATTAGACAGAAAATGATATATTGACAATCACATGGCATAAAAATATTTTATTATATATGGCTCACACTTCTGATATAAACTTAAAGTCCAACATAATAATATATTTTTTTATGTTATGTGACAGTTATTGTAGTATTTTCTATCCAACTTTGAATAAAAGTTAGTTTTATGAATAAATTGAGAAAAACTTGAAACATAAAGGATCAAAGTGGAAAAAAATAAACTTTAAGGACCAAAATAGGAAAGTAGCTAAACATACAAGGACAAAATGTAATTTATCCTAGAAAATTAGCAAGAATTTCAGATATATTGGTTTGGGGTACACTAAATAATACAAAAATTCAAAAAGTCACTATCATATTTAAGTTACATCATCTTATTTAAATCATATCACCTCTCTAACACATCACATCAAACCCAACCCAAACCCAACCCATATAAGCCAATAAATCAAAAAATGTACTTTTTTAGAACATTCCAAACCAACCTTGATGTTGAATTCTCAGTAATTTACTTATTTAGAGCATTATAGGGTCCATAAATGTAATAAATCCGGACTATCCATTGGTGATTCTAAATAAAATTTTGGACAAAATTTTTAAGTACATAATACTAGCATTCAATTTGTGCCATGCACGCCAAAATCCAAATGTATATGATAATGATATATATTAATATTTTATAAATTTTTAGGTTATAGATTTATTTTTATTTTTGAATTTTGAGATATACGATAAAGATATTAACGTTGCATGAATTTGAAGATCATAAGGTCTCATCTATTTTACCCTATGGCCTAGCCAATGTGCAACTTGAGTTGGCCCAATTTAAATAATTTAAGTTTTTAAAATTTTAAAGTCTTAAGTAATTTAAGTTCGTAAAATTTTATGGCCTTAAGACTATTTTAAGAGTTCGTTTAGGATGTGAGTTAGCTTTTTGACTTTTTGACTATTTTAGTCTGGGGTTAAAAAGTATCGTTTGTGATAGATTTTTTTAACTTTTTTAGCTTTTGTAAGAGAAAAAATGAAATGATTATAAATTGAATGTGACATTTTATCCTATTTGACTAAAATAACATATTTTGTTTTATATGGCTATTTTAGCCCCAATAGACATGCCAAACAAACCCTAAATTTGGTCAGGGCTAAGAGAAAAATTTACCAATTCAAATTAAATTCAGTTAGAGCTTGAGTAGGATTTGTTACAATCCAAGCATTCTGATTTTTATTGTTAATAATATATATCCTGTGAAACTTTTAAAAAAAAAAATAGTTTAGAAAAATAAATTTATGTTCATTTTAGATTTTTTTTTTAAGTAATAAAAGGAAAAATTGTACTAAAGTATTTTTTATATATACTCATTGAAATAAAAAAAGCAATTATGTAATTAAGAATTTTGTGATTTGAAAATCTAAAACTCATTCCAATCTAATTCCAATAAAGTGATCAGTTAAGTTGAGTTTTTTTGGGGGTCATATATGTTAGTGACTGATCAATATTCTTAATTATTAATTTTTTTTCTAAAATTAAAAAAATATAAGTTTTTATAAAATTTATTTTACCAGAATGATTGTCTCATTGACATAATTTTATTTTTTTAAATAATATTTTAAGAGGCCAATTTTAATGAAGACTTGAAATAAACTTTTAAGAATTGATCTTTCAAGTATTTTTTTTTTTTTTTTAATGAAAAAACGTATAAAAAAATACAAAGAAAATTGTGTTTGGTTATGTGTTCCAAACACATTTCCATTCACTCATTTGAGTGTGGTATTTGTTTTAAACTTTCAAATTATAATTTCACACCTATTTTTGAAAACTCCTTTCCAGGTAGGAAAATTTGGCTAACCCAATCGTCCCCCTGGACGCCCGGTCGGTTGACTGGAACAGTATTCGTTTTTTTTTTTTTTTTTTTTTTTTTTTTTTTTTTTTTTTGCACCTGTTATTTCTATATTGTAAATAAAAAATATTTTTGGGATTTTTTAATTTTTATATGAGTTTTGAATAGAATTTTGAGTTGTGTATTTGGTTATGAGTTGTAAATTTTTTAATCAAATAAATTTCTAATTTCAAAAATTCAAAACTCCCTCCAAAACTCAATTCAAAACTTTTTCAAAACTCATAACTAAACAAATTTTTCACACTCAAATTATAATTTCAAAACTCACAAACTCAAAATACAACTCTATTATCAAATCATATTTAGAAAATTCTACTAAACGCTACCTAAATTTTTTTAAATAATTTTTTGACTTTTTTTTTGGTTAAAATATCAACTTCAAAAATAAGCCTTAGTCTTTGTTTGGTATCCAATTAAAAAAGTTACATTTTCATTTTAACTCCCTTGTCTTTAGTAAAACCTTTTTAATAATTTTTTATTATTTATTTTTCCTATTCGTCTAGTGTAGCAAAATTAAAAAGTAAAATGTAAAAAAAAAAAAGCCAACTATTTATTATTATTATTATTATTTTGTCTTCAACAGAATTTTAAATTTTTTTTTTTCTTTTTTGATTTGTCTAGTCGAGTATAACCTAAACATTTATTAACTTTTTAAAAATTAAAAAAAAATCACTAGAAATGAAAATATATATTTATTTTTTTAAACTACTAAAAAAGTTAATCCCAACACTGAGTTAGTAGATAAAAACACGGGCCACAATTAATAAGATTTTTGGTTTGTCAAGTTGAGTATAACCTAAGCATTTATAACTTTTTAAAAATTAAATTTTTTTACTAAAGACGAAAATAAATTTTTTTTAAAAAAACTGCTAAAAAAGTTAATCCCAAACACCGAGTTAGTAGATAAAAACATGGGCCACAATTAATAAGATTTTCAACATAAAAATTATGAGAAAAAATGATTGAAAGTTTTAGCATTAAACACCTAATAAAGTTTTACTTTCTAAAATAGTTAAATTATGAATAATAGATGGTCTATATAAAATAATTAATTCTATTTTTTTCATTCTCAAAAAAAAAAAAACTATAATAATAGCATTTATTTTTTTATTAGACAAATCATAATATTAAGTTAATATAATTGATCAAACCATCTACATGATTGCATATCTCAACTTAGTCTGTTATTACATTTGAAGAAATAATAAATATTTTAGAGGAGAACTGTTGAAAAATTTATAAGTAATGTAAGACTTGAGTATAATAGTTGTATTTGAAATATATATATATATTATTTTCTAGACATATTTTATAAAATTCTAAAATGGTAAGGTGATTTAGAAAAAAAAATGTTATAATTAACGGAAACGATTAACTAGAATTTAAAAATAAATTACCTAATATTCTTGTAAGAAAAATATAAATAAATTATATTTTGCATTTTTAGAAGGATTTAGAAATTGAAAACTCAATTTATTTTTTTGTTAGCAGTTTTAAAATCATATTGTAAGGAACTTTTTGAAAACATTTCTTTAATAATTAATAAACAATAATGGCATATTCTTTCATTTTAAAACTTACTTTAATTTAGTTTCTATAAATTAAATGTATAAGAGATATTATCATATTATGAAACTCAATATGTCACGTGACACACACAATGGGTGCCACACATCAATAAAGTACACTAAAACTCTTTATGCTTTTTGCCTTGGAATGATGTATGTCACGCAACACACTCACGGAATGGTACAATTGACCACTCAATATTACCAAACAAAGGAAATAGGATCAACTGGTAAGATATTTTCCCACTAATAGAACTAATCAGAACAATAGAAATAACCTTAGGACCAATCGGTAAAACTGTTTGTGAGATAGGATTTATTGGTAAATATCCCAAAAATTAATGTAAGACTTGAGTATAATAGTTGTATTTGAAATATATATATATATATATTATTTTCTAGACATATTTTATAAAATTCTAAAATGGTAAGGTGATTTAGAAAAAAAAAATGTTATAATTAACGGAAACGATTAACTAGAATTTAAAAATAAATTACCTAATATTCTTGTAAGAAAAATATAAATAAATTATATTTTGCATTTTTAGAAGGATTTAGAAATTGAAAACTCAATTTATTTTTTTGTTAGCAGTTTTAAAATCATATTGTAAGGAACTTTTTGAAAACGTTTCTTTAATAATTAATAAACAATAATGGCATATTCTTTCATTTTAAAACTTACTTTAATTTAGTTTCTATAAATTAAATGTATAAGAGATATTATCATATTATGAAACTCAATACTTTCATGACATATGTACTTTGAGAATTATAAAAAAATTAATAATTTGAGAAAAAATAATTTAGTGTTTGGTTTTAGTTTTTTGAATTCAGTTTTTTAAAAATTCAGTTTTTTGTTTTTTATGTTTTTTTGTTTTTAGTCAATATTTTTAAAATTTTAAACATTTTTTTACTTTTTTAAATGCACCTTATTTAGATGTATCTAAAAAGTAAAATATTTGTAAAAAAATATTTAAAAAAATTAATAAATACACAAAATATAAAAAATATAATGAATTTTCATTTTTTTTTATATTTTTGATATTTAGTGAATTTTTTAAAGATTTTTTCACAAGAATTGTACTTTTTAAGTATATTTATGTTAAGTATATCTACAAATTTAAAAAATTACTTAAAATATTAAAAAAATATAGTATAAACAAAAAAATATATATATGAAAAATAAGAAAGTAGAATTTTTTGAAAAATATTTTTAAAAAACTGAAAGTAAACATAGTGATTAAGACTTTGAATCTCAAAGACCCTAGAAGGTTGTTCCTTATATTATATAATAATTAATAGAAACAAAACATAGCTGTCTACTCTAATCTACAAGTGATGATGCGAGGTTTCATCATGCTTATATGTGGTGTCTGTTCAACAATCGTTTTCATTTTGATTTTCATGTTTTCAAAAACAAACAAAACATAAACAATTTTTTAAAACATTGTCATACAAGTTTTCCTATTATTTGTACCTATTTTCTTGAGAAAAAAAAACACTACTCCAAAAGCGGAATAAAATATATGTGCAGTCTAGGTAGGCATATTATGAAAGTTCTGAGGTAGGTTTTATATGGACATAACATTATCATTTAGTTTTAGGCCAAGTTTGGCTAAACAAAATAAGTGCATTTATTTCATCTTTTTATCTTTTTTAAGTCACATCAATCAACATCTCCTCTCTACTTTTTCTACACATAATACAATAAAAGGCAAAAAGTACACTTATTTAGTCTTTCCAAACTTGATAATGTCGAATGTTACATATTCAAAAAAAAATATTTAATATGTATATATATAAATTATGATAATCTCAGCGTGGCCAACGTCCCATCAATTTCTTTATTTGGCACATTACGCGAAACAAGATGCAACATCTATGAGTTGTTGGGGGTGTTTGTTTCAGCTTTTCAGAGCTAACTTATGGCTTTTAGCTTTGAAAAAGTTATTTTGGACTGTTTGGTTAAACTTATTTCAAACAGCTTCTGATTCTAACAGCTTATTTTAACTCAAAAAAGTTGATTCTGAGAAGCTGCTCACCCCTTGCTTCTGATTATCAGCTTCTGCTGTGGACATGTTAATTTATTGTTATACTCTTAAATTTTTTTATTTTTTATTTTTTTAAAAATAGAAAAAGACTCAAATGGACTATAAATTATTATTATTATTTTTTATGAGAAATGTAGACAAATAAAAAATAAAAATTAATTGAAAAAGCTATTTCACAGCTTATTTAACAAACACTACTCAGCAACTTAAATCTATAATCCAACAGCTACACCAAACAGATTAACAACTTCTGATTAAAGTCATAATCTATAATCTGTTAAGTTATAATCTATAAGCTGTTTTAACAGCTACACCAAACGGGGCCGTTGTCGACTTATCCAAAACTATGAAAAATTGCAATATTTTCCCCCATATTCTTTTAATTTGTATCAATCTCAATATTCAGTTAACGTTTTGTTATGAAGACAATAGAAAAGTGGGATATGAGTTGTCCACGCTAATTTTATGACAAAACTGTTAATTTAAGAGGAGGTTTATAAACATATAGGTCATGTTTGATTGGGGGTCTAGGAGAGTGAATTAGATTATTAATTTGTGAGACTCACCA
Organism: Camellia granthamiana; assembly: GCA_036172215.1. Taxonomy (NCBI): domain Eukaryota; kingdom Viridiplantae; phylum Streptophyta; class Magnoliopsida; order Ericales; family Theaceae; genus Camellia; species Camellia granthamiana. The sequence continues at coordinate 147,527,543 of CM069909.1, read as the reverse complement.
AATTCTTGTTTGAATGTAACAAAATGTCATAGGATTAGTAATCCTCCTCTGTAGGAGAATTAACTTGGGTGAATTTTAGGTGAGATTAAGAAAATAATGAGGGGATTGAGTCTATTTTATATATATATATATATTTTTACCAAATACACCTATTTGTTTTAGTTTTTTTTTTTTAATATAGAAATAATTTATTTATTTATTTATTTTATATAAAAATATTTTAACAATCTCATCACTAATCATCTCCCATATTATCATCAAAACAAATACACTTTTACTTAATTCCCTCACTAACAATCCACACATTAACAATCTCTACACTAACATTCATCTCACTAATAATCTTATCCAACTTAATCCGCCAAACAAACGTGGCTATATAGGAGAGATGTGTAAGTTTCCTAACTAATCATAAAATTATGAGTTAATTATCTAAAAGTCCTATTTACAAATATTATAATAGCTCAAGTTCTATTTAAGATTTTTTAAACCAATAAGTTCTATTTAGTAAAACTGAAAATATTGTCAATTTTTTTTTTTTTTTTTGGTTAATTTTTAAAACTAAGAACATTATCAATTTTGCATAGTAATGTCCCAGATAATTGTTTTACTAACTGATGAAAAAAAACAGAGCATGAGATAAAATGTTTTTACCATTCTACTTATTGGTTTGATTTAACTATCCAATAAAACCGAGAATATTAATAAATTTTTCCAGTTTAAAACTAAGAACATTATCAGTTTTTTCATTTTTAATTTTTTTTTTTCAATTTTGCATATTAATGTTCCATCATCATGCTCCTTTATAGGCACAAAATTTTTAATTTTGCACAAAAAAATAATTCTGCTTTTTCAAAAAAAAAAAAAAACATTTATTTTTTTTTGAACATAATTTATTTTTTTTTAGTTTTTTCAATTTGAAAGTCGATATTTTAAAATTTTGAAAATCAAAATAAATGTTAAATCATCATGTTCATTCGAAGGGCAATTTTGTCTATTAAAAATTTAATGAGACTTGAAAGTCCAAAAAATTTAGTTAGGACTTAATGAAGTAATTAAGATTTGTGTGTAAGTGCCCCTAAAATTAACACGCATATATATTTTTTCACATATTTATTCATAGGGGAGAAAAATATATACATATCTCTCATAGTAAATAAATTAGCATTTTGATCATAACATTAGTATGGACAGCTCTCGTGCTATTTTTTGCGTCTTCTTTTGTAACAAAATATTATCAAAAGTTAGAGAATGAAACAAATTAGAAGATTAAGAGGGTAAAATGTAATAATTTTTAATTAAGGGGTAAAGTAATAGTGATCTATAGTTGAGAGTTGAAGTATAATTTATCAAAAAATAAGGAGTATTGATTGCAAAATAGCACTAGGAGACTAAACAGAAACATGTCCATGAAATTCAGGAACTTCAAATGATATATATATATAATATGAATGTCTGTATCACAAGTAAATATCAGCTCAGAATATCAAGGTTGACTATGTATACATAGTAACGATCAATGCAAATGCAATACGTTTATTACTTTTTAATATTTTGATGAATGAAGAAATTGAGTTCTTTATAACTTCATATAATAATTTAGATATGTCATGCCGTGTATGATGAAACAACCAGCCTTGGCGGAAATTCTGCGGAGTTGTGTTTTTTTTGGGTTTCCAATCAATATGCATAGACACTTCAACCCAAATCAATTAAAGTAGCAATTTGGAAACTTGCTAAAAAGTTAGTATTTTTGGGGCTTTTTATCAAGTTCTCCCAAAAAATATTATAAAAAAGTCACTAAAAAAGTTAATTTTTTTGCCAAAAAAGCTAAAAAATTAGTTTTTTATCAACTTTTCAAAACAAGCCAAAATTTATCAAAATGTTGTTAGTTGAAGATGCAACTAGTTTGAGTTGTTTAGATTAAGTTTTTTAAAAATTGAGTTTTTTGTTTTCGTGTTTTTTTATTTTTAGTAAATATTTTAAAATTTTTAAGTATTTTTTTTACTTTTTTAAATACACCTTACTTAGATGTATCTAAAAAATAAAAAAAAATTGTGAAAAAATATTTAAAAAATCAATAAATACATAAAAATACAAAAAAATATATTGAATTCTCGTATTTTTTCATATTTTTGGTATTTAGTAAATTTTTAAAAGATTTTTTTCATAAAAATTATACTTTTTATGTGTATTTATATTATTAAGAGTGTCTAAAAATTAAGAAAATTGTTTAAAATATTAAAAAAATTCAATAAAAATACAAAAATACAAAAAATACAAAAATAAAATTTTGTGAAAAGTATTTTTGAAAAATAAAAAACAAGCAAAGTGTGTGACCGTAGGTACTTGGAGAGAGAAGAGAGTTGCGATAATTATTATGTTATTCTGACAATATGTGCAGACAAATGCTGGTAAAAATTAATTGGTTTGAGTTTTTCGGATTAATTTTTTGTAAATTAAATTTTTTAGTTTTCGTATTTTTTTGTTTTTAGTGAATATTGTTAAAATTTTAAACATTTTTTTTACTTTTTTAGATGTATCTTACTTAGATGTATCAAAAAAGTAAAAAATTTGTGAAAAAATATTTTAAAAAATTAATAAATACATAAAAATATAAAAAATATACTGAATTCTTGTATTTTTTTTTGTATTTTTGGTATTTAGTGAAATTTTTAAAAAAAAATTTACAATTTTTTTTTACTTTTTAGGTGTATTTATGTTAGGTGTGTCTAAAAAATAAAAAAATTACTTCAAATATTAAAAAAAATTAATAAAAACAAAAAAATGAAAATAAAAATTTTTAAAAAGTGTTTTAGAAAAGTGGCACCAAGCAAGCTTAATAATCTCGCGACACAAGTCCTAGTTACAAGCTCCAAGCTCTAAGTTCCAAACCTTTGACCTTGGCTTTCGATTCGGACGAGGTTCAGGTTTGGTTTGAAAGCTAGGGTTCCACCCATGGCTACCATGCACCTAACTGCACTTGGTTTTATTTTAGTCCTTTACCAACAAAAGAAGAAGAGGAAGGGTTTGTTTCCCTACATCACTCATCATTGTGAAGTTACAACTCACTTACTTAGTAGCTTAGGGCTCGTTTCGCAATATCACTTTTTAGTCTAAAATTTAAAAAGTCACTAAAAAATCAAAAGATGAATAATTTATATTAAAAAATTAAAGATTCTCTTTTCTCTTTATTTTTTTTACATTTTTTTGTAAAAAATCAAGAAATATCCCAAATATATTAATTTTTTTACATCATATTTTAGCTAAAAAGTTAAAAAATTATTAAAAAAACCTATTCCCAAATGAGGTCTTAAACTCACATGACAATTTTGATCCTTTTACAACACATTAGCAATATCCAAAATCAATAATTTATAATCATCAAATTATTTTATGTTTAAAAACTTTTCTTAACAATTTTTAATTTAAAACAAAGATATGTTCATAAAGATCTTTTTTAAACCATTGATTATGGAATAGAGAAATTGACTCCCGACAACTACCATTCAAATAAAACTATAGGGATTGAGAATTTGAATTGACTGAATTTAAGATTTCAATTTTAGCGGTGAGTGATGAAAAAGGGAGAAGTTGCTCATTTTCTTACAATAAAAATATAGGGAGTGAGTAATTATTTTGTAAATTAACCGAATCTGAACTATTTAATTTTAGATGGGAAAAATGTTTAGGATCCTTTTTGAAGTTGACTCTGCACTCTCCAAAATGATCATGATCCTCCATATATGTGTGGGATCAACTCATGTATGTGTGGAGTCTCCATCATAAGTGGTTCAGATTTATGAGGGTCTTGTAGTGGTAGGGTCTCAATTATAACTCTTTTAGATGGAGGGTTGCAATTTTTCCAACTTCCTTGTTGAAATTGAACCACAAATTAAGCAAAATCTCTCTCTTAGACAAAAAAAAAAAAATTTTGGGTAAATTGTCATTTTAAAAAAATTTAATGATATTATCCAAGCCAAAAATAGTATTTGAATATAGAAAGGCTGGTGCCAAAAGGGATAGAAAGTACAAATAGCTTTAGAATTGTCATGTAAAAAATTTAACACCTCTGTTCTTTCTTGCGAATAATTATTTTGTCTTCTTAGAATACTATTTTAGTTGTGTACTACCCATCTAATACCAAGAGACTATATATGCTTATTTGATTTAAAAATAAAATAAAATAAAAAGAATAAACAGTACGCAGATCACAAAACGTCATTGATAAGGTGCACAATCACATATGTTCCAGACCTATGTGATAATTTCTGTGCACAGACACCAAACTGTTCAACTAACTCTGGCCTACATTTCATCTATAACTAGAAACTCCCCCCCTTCCCTCCCTCTGTTTCTCTTTCACTTCCCCATAATAACCTCTCTTTAAAACAGATATCTTCTCATAATAGTCCTTTAGTATAATGATTATTTGAAGTTCCAGTGTTCGTCAGTTTTTGATGCATAAAAATTATAGACAATTTTCTGGTTTTGAATTTTGATACAATTTAAATGACTAAAATGTTTAGATCTCTGTTATTTTGCTCTGTTTTGATTCCTCTGTTTTTGCTTTCCTCTGCTCAATCATGCAACAACTATGCCTTTGCAAGTAACAAAGTGTTCAGTGCATGCACTGATCTTCCATATCTGAATGCTTTTCTTCATTGGACTTACAACCCATCTTCTGGAACTGCCCAAATCGCGTATCGACACGCTGGAATTACCTCTTCAAGTTGGGTTGCGTGGGCCATCAATCCAGCATCTCGAGCCATGATTGGGTCACAGGCTCTTGTTGCTTTCCAAAAATCCGATGGATCAATGAGTGTTTACACGTCACCGGTGGGTAGTTACAAGACCAATTTGCAGATGGGGAATTTGAGTTTTGCTGTCTCGAATTTGTCGGCTATGTATTCGAACAGTGAAATTGTCATTTTTGCTACTTTAACACTGCCAAGCAATATGACTACTGTGAACCAGGTTTGGCAAGACGGTCCAGTTTCCAATGACTCTCCTCAAATGCATGATATCACCGTCTCTGGTCCTCATGTTCGGTCAATGGCCACTCTGAATCTTCTGTCTGGACAATCTGGAACAACAGGAGCAGGTGGAGCAGCGAATTCAAAAATCAAGAGAAGGAATGTAAGTAATTTAATCCTGATTAATCATAGGAATATATTATGATTTTTGGATCTTTTCGGTTATTGTTCTTGAATCCAAATCAAAATAAACTAGTTTTTGTTTTGTAGTTTTTGATTTTCTTGTCTGTAGATGCAGTGGGTACAAGGATTAAAATCTAAAAGTTAATGGGTTCTGTTTTTACTCTGTTTTTATGTTTTGCAAGAACCAAGTAACGATTATTTAGATTACACTAATTAGGCACAATAAATTATTTTTAAAAATATTTTTATTGTTTATTTATTGGTTTACATTACTTTCTATAACTATAAAGCATAATCATCAATTACAGTTATTTTTAGTTATTTTGTTTTGTAGTATTTGATTTTCTTGTTTATACATGCCATGGGCTGGGTACAAGGATTCAAATTGTTCTATTTTGTGCTCTGATTTTACTCTGTTTCCTTTGTTTTCTTTCCTTCTTTCTCCTTAACCATTCAAAGAATTTTTTTGTTTCAATTACGACGATGAAACAATATAATTTCCTATTTTTGTTTCCAATGAATTTTCAGATTCATGGAGTGTTGAATGCAATCAGTTGGGGCATCTTAATGCCTCTTGGTGTTATGATTGCCAGGTACTTGAAGGTATTTGAATCCGCAGACCCTGCATGGTTCTACCTTCATGTTACTTGCCAAACCTCGGCCTACATCATTGGTGTTGCTGGATGGGCAACTGGTCTCCAACTCGGAAATGATTCCCCTGGCATCCAATACACTGCTCATAGAACAATTGGCATTGTTTTGTTCTGTCTAGCAACCCTTCAGGTAACCATTTTTTTTTTTCATATAATTTGTAGGCAGTGTTTTCCATATAATTCGTAAGGGTGTTCACAAATCGGATTGGTCTAGCTTTATAGTAAATCATGCATCAAACCAGTTCTTACAGTTCTAAAAAATTTGGAACTGTAGCCAAACCTTGAGCCTCTGTAACCGGATAAGAACTGAACATATAAACTGTGATTCAGTTCTATGGTCCTAGAAATTTTATATTTATTAATAGGAGATATGTATATATTTTATAATAGTAGACAAACAATAATTGAAACTTGTCAATTTCATAGTCAAGAGACAAGTGTTTTTGCTAACTACTTCTACCATTTTGTTTTTAAATACAGAAGTATTAAATATTATTAAACAAATATATCGCGGTTCGGTTTGGTCCAAAACAGTCACCGAAGCATTAAAACCGTAAATCAGACCGATTTGAACAGTTCTAGCATTTTCAAAATTGAAGCTAATAAAAATCGGACCAAACCGATAGTCTAGACCAGATTAGATTGATTTATAGATTCCACCAAATTTTTTGAATACCCCTATGGATGCAAAAATGATGCTGTCAACTCTTTTACACAAAAAATGTTTAGTTTACCTTATTTATCTTTATGTCTTCACACTATCTGTATTAGTTTCAGTCGTTTTAATCTTATTAAAAAGGAGGTCGAGGTTTATGGTGTGCTTAGGAAACATTTTCTTGGTTGTAGGTGCTTGCTTTGCTTTTGAGGCCAAAAAAAGATCACAAATACAAATTATACTGGAACATCTATCACCACTCGGTTGGATACACAGTGATCATCCTTAGCATCATCAACATATTCAGGGGATTCAACATCTTGAGGCCGGAGAAGAATTGGAAAAAAGCTTACATTGGCATCATCGTAGTTTTGGCCGCCATTGCTGCATTCTTGGAAGGTTATGCATGGATCATAGTTGCAAAAAGGAAGAAGTCCGCGAGCTCAGAGAAGCTCCCACATCGCTTGAATGGTGCTAGGACACAACAAAACCGCGTAGAATAGAGAAATTTCATGGTTTTCAATTATATTTATACTCTTTATGTTGTATTAACTAGTATGTTGTTGCATTGCCTTATTTATGCATACCATTTATACATTGTGGGTGAGAGTTCCGGGTTAGGATATAGTTGTTGTAGGATTGTTAGTGTCGTTATGTTTCGATAGCCACATGTATTTGTTTCTTATATATTATATCTATTTTTGTATTTCTCTTGCTTTGCATTTATGTTGGTTTATCAGTTCTTATATCTCTCCAAAATGTTCTATGATGTAATTAACCGGAAAATAGGTGCCAAAGGTCTATTCTAAGAACTCAAGCATTGGAAAAGATAGTTTCAATGAAAAAAAGTATGTGGCAGTGAAGAATTGTAACGGGTTTAAAGTTTCAAATTTTACTTCGAAGAAAAAAACGTGTTCGAATATGAAAAAGGACTTTGTGCAATTTTTAAATGAGTTGCACCATAATGAAGAATAGGTAAAGGGTCTTAATTCTTCTTTCTTGGTCTTAATTCCCAAGTTTTAAAGTCTGTAATGTTTGAGTTTAGACCAACGCTTACAATAATGAGAAATTAAAAGACCAATTGCTTCAAGGGTCTTTTGGGGCACACACCACAACTCACTGATTCAAAGTATACCACTCAATACTTACTCACAACCCTTTGTTAAAATTTCACACTGCTACAGCAGTTCGACTGATTGTAGGTATCTCTAACTGGTAACCAGTAAAAAATTTTAGTGATCTGATCTCAAAACTCTTCAAAAGAACAGCTTCAAAACAACAATCACATTGTGTAAAAAAATGCTTCAAGCAAAAAAAAAATTTATGCGTTGTTTTCCGCGTGTTTCCAGATTAAGAATGTGTGCAAATTGATTACTTCCCTAAGGCAAAGCCTAAAGTCTTAATTAAAAGCACACTTGCCAAAAATAAAAATTTAAGTCTCAATAATACTATTACCAATTACAAGTTCTTCATCCCTTTGATAAGGAAGTCTAAACCATTGTTACATTTTAAACATTCCCTCTCCCTCTTGAAGTAACCTCAAGAAACTAATATTAGAGGTATACACTGATTGTGGCGAAAGGAATTCAACTTTTCAAAAAAGTTTGGCACTCTCAATTTAAAATATTTTTAAATCAGGATATTTTGAATTTTAATTTATTTATCGCTGGATTAGGCATCTCATTTTGCATCATAACTAATGGCTGCTTATATTTGTTTCAACAACAAAAAGGAAATCCGTTACTGTATGCTTTTTTCATAATTAATGAAACTTCTTAAGGCCAATTTATTCCACACAGCTGCAAATTTATATGAGCAACAAAACTACAATAAAATTCAAGTTTCTCACAAAGAAAGCCAAAAATATTGGATTAAGTGCGTGATGAGACCTTCAGCACCTCAATTCATGGATTCCAATTGTCTCCAACTGGTTAAGACTTGCATTTAAAAGATGAAAAATCATTATGGAAGCTGCTTGTAAAATCATACATGCAACATGACTCGCATTCAACACTGCTAAACTTTTTGTAACATAGATGTGGGAATTAAGGTATTTAGGCGGTTTTAGTTATGAATAAGTTGACGAGAAATATTCAAGATGATATGCCATGGTGTATGCTTTTTGTAGATGATATCTGTAGACACTCCATTTTTGACTGACCCTAAGACTCAGACGTCATCGATTGAGTGCTCGGTGATAGTGCATGTTGTGCTCGTTTCGAGTTTCCGAAGTTTTGGCTGAGAGCCTTGCCTTCGGACCTCTGAACTCTTTGTGCTTTGGCTTGGTTTGTGGACCAAGCCTTGTTTCTCTTCCCTGGAGGGAGGGAGTGGCCTTGGAGACCACCTTTTTGTGGTCGTAGACCACTTTTCGCGCTTGGAGACTAGTTTCCGGTTTTCGAAGCCTTCGACTGCGTGCCTTGACTCGGGACCACTTAACGTTCTCTGTTTGGCGTGGTTTTTGAACCACACCTTGTTGCCTTTGCCTAGAGAGACACTATCGTCTGGGAGGCCACTTTTGTGGTCGTAAACCACTTTTGGTGCTCGTAGACTAGTTTTTGAGGCTTTCGGCTACGCGCTTTGTCTTCCGAACTTTCGTTTTGCATCATTTTTGGTTTGTTTTTGGTACAAACTTTGTTTTCCTTGTTTGGAAGGTGGTACAAGGGTGGGAGACCAGTTCTTCCCCTTGGAGACCACTTTTCTTCTCGCCAGCCAGTTTTCTGGTCTGCTAACTGGTTTCCTTGGTCTCTGGGCCACCTTTTCTGGTCGGCCACCACACCACTGCATTGTTTTCATGCTGCTGACCTTCTCCCACCATGGCCGACCACTTTTTGTCTTGGGAGACCACTTGTGGTGGTCGGCCGACCACTTCAAGTAGCTAGCCGACCACTTCAAGTGTTCGGTTGCTTTTCTTCACCTTTTTGGAGATATTTTTAGTCCAGCTGTGCCAACTGGAAGGCACCAGAACCATCCTCCATACACGTGTATGGAGGGATGGCTTTGAGGCCAAAGCTTGTCCAACAAGCTTGAGCTTTGTTCTATATAAAGGAGAACCTCCTCCCTCATGCCTTAGGTTCAGAATTTGGTGGCTGGAGCTATACATACACATTTGTATCTATCTCGCACCTTTGCTTCATTTTTGTGCCTTAAAAGTGTATATTCATCATACTTTTGCACACAAACACACACTCAAACACCATACTCTTGGAATTGAGGTCCCTTGAAGTTGTTTTTGAAATTTTTGGACTGGTTTTGGTTCAAAAAGAGTGCTGGAGTTGCAGTCTTGAAGGTGTTCATCAAGGGTGAGTTTCTAACCCTTTAAACCCTCATCTTTGCTTAAGCTTTTAGCCATACTTTCATGCTGATTTAAGCTTAACTTTCTATTGCAAAAAGTTCTGATTTTTGGTCCTTAAAATATTTGTTTAAGGTCACTTTTTTGTTGGGGGTGGTCTATCCCCTCTTAGGCCTTGTTTTGAGCCATTCCTTTTGGCTCTTGTCTTAGCCTTTGCATGACCTTTCTACCACTGAAATTCAGAGGATTTTCAGTGATGGAAAGGTGGTTTTGAGGTCCTAAATAGGAGAAGGTCATCCCCTCTCCTTGTGTCTTGAATACTTGCTTCATATACCTCATGTTTGAGCATGTTTGTCAAGCTTATGTTGGCCATATCTTAGCATGTATTTGGGGTTATTTTGGGATGGCATGCCACTGCTTTTGGTTGCCTTGATCACCTCATGCATGCTTAATACACTTGGAGTGTAAATTTCGTAAACTAGTCTTGTATACTTCATGAAGTATCATGTCTTTCTAGCTTATGTTGACTCCATCTCAGTAGGTTTTTGGTGTTGTTTTAGCATTCCATGACTCTGTTTTGGGTGGGTTTGATGGCCCCTTGCATGCTCCATGCACTTGTAGTGTAATTCCATGAAGTAGCCTAATGTGTATCACGCTTTAATATGTCATTCTAGCATGATTTTGGCTTAACTTCAAGAAGCTTTTGTCCATGTTTTAACATGATTTAGCTCTGATTTGTGTTGTTTTAGTCATGCATGCCATGCTTTGTATAGCTATAATGCGTTCTAGCTTGTTAGCTTTGTGTATCAAGTCCACTAGCATGCATTGCTTGGCCTATTTGAATGATTTGGCATTATTTGAAATGTGATTTCAGTCTATGTAGTGTGGCCACACACTTGCATCTTTCACTTATTCAATGCGTTGGAGGGTTTTCCCTTTATGCCTTAAACATGAGCCATTGTGTATGCCTTCATGCCTAAGCTTGCGAGCTATCATTTTAGTGTGTATTTGGGGTTATTTTGCTATGATATAACTCTGATTTTTGTTGGCGAAGCCATCCCATGCTTGGTCTTGGTAGGTGTAGTGTAATCCTTCCATATTGCCCTTGCATGATCCATGTTTTGGCCCTTCATGTTAGCTTATTTTGGCTTTCTTCCATACATGTTTTAATAGCATTTTGACATGCTCTAGGACTGTTTTGGGTTGTATTTGCCATATGCTTCATGAATTGCATAGCTGTAGTGCAATTGGCCTTGTTAGCCTTGTGTTTTGATGCCTCTTGCATGCTATCTTTGAGCTATTTGGATGATTTGGAATCATTTAATACTTGATTTCAGAGCATGTAACATTGTCATATTCTCATGCATATCACTCTCTAATTGAGGTTTAAGAGTTGTGCATTGTTGCCTCATTTGTGGCCTAGCATGTATGCCATCTTGCCTAGGTCCTTGAGCCCCCATCTCAGCATATTTTGGTCTTTGTTTTGACCTACTTGAGCTCTCTCCATAGTTGGTTCATGCATTTATGCCATGTATTGCATACCCCTTTGTAGTCCTCTTTACTAGCTTCATGCTTTAAGGGCCCTAGCATGCCATGATTATGTTGTTTGAGTGATTTGGCATCATTTCATACCTTATTTCAGTGCACTTAGTGTTATTACACTTCCACATTTGTCACTCTTTGAGCACTCTTGAGGGTTGTGCTCTTAGGTCTAGTTAATGGGCCATTGAATGTGCATGCTTGTATATGCTTTTTGTGCCTTAGTTTCATCATTATGGCCACTGTTTTGGGCATGGCTGAGGTTTACCCACATTCGGTTTAAGTCCATTGAGCATTGTGTATGCCATGTTACATCGCATTGTGCATGTTATGTTGTTGTTTGCATTGTGTATGCCATAATCACATTGTATTGAGTATGCCATGTTATTCATTGCATTGGGTATGCCATGTTGCATTGCATGTTGTTGCATACTTGTCCCTAGCATTGCATGTTTGCATGCTTGAGTTGCATTGTATTTTGCATGCTTGATGTTGCATTGCATTGTGTATGCCATGTTATTTGTTGCATTTTGTTTGGAATAGGTGTTAGTCCAAACACGAGAAACGAGGGGCGTTTCATACTTGAAGTGATGAAGCGTGTCTTAATTCCTGGTCACCGACGGTCTTGATCATACATGATAGAGTTCTAGGCTTTGTGTGTTTATGTGTGCATTCATTTCATATTGAATTGTGCAATTTGGCTTCTCGGCCATCATGCATCGAGATGCGTGATTGGTGGCCCGAGGGTCGAGAACCACACTCCCTTGAGCTTATGACATGATAGGGAGGGTGGTTGTGCACACATATCTTGCAAATACATTGCCATGCCCTTTCTTGCTCTCTGTTGCAGCAAACTGGAGAAGTGCAGCAAAAACTGGTTGGCCAGCCAGAAAAACTAGCTGGCCGACCACTTTTTCTGGTCTGCAGCAACAAAAAGTGGTCGGCCAGTGGCTGGAAGCATCAACAACTGGTCGGCAGCCCTTCCACAGGTCCCCAAGGTGAGTTAGAAGCTTTCTGGAGCTTGGTGCAAGGTTTTGAGAACAATTGCAAACAAAGACAAGTTAGGGCATCGCAACGGATTTCCGAACGAGGTGACCGGGCATGCATGCACTCTTCTCCCCCTGAGGGCCTCATTGCTTTATTGTTTTACTTAGCTAATTTGCTTAGCAAGTTTACGCTGTGGTTTGTACTTAATTAGTTAATGCGCTTAACTATTCAATTCGTGTTGTAATAGCTTAATTAATTAGCTTGTTAGTTAATTAGTTTTGTTCTGTAATAATTAGTCTAATTAGCTTAGATTAGCTAGTTAGCTCTTATTTGGACCCTCCGTCGAGAGGGCCAACTGTTGTAATAAGTGTGCGTGTGTGTGATGCATGTCTTCCAACCCCCATTTCTTTCTCCCTTTTACTTAACCGCTTACGATGGTTAGTTTTAGGGCATATTTCGATTAGCATACCTTATGCTTGCATGTGCATCCATTCATCTGTTTTGCATGCACCGGGCTCGGCGCATCATACTAACTACATTGTATTTCAATACATTTACTTGAATACGTGTTCAACAGCATGTTATCAAGTTGCATTTCATATGCTATCTTAGAATAGCCGAGCCTATCTGAGTTGTATTTTTGCATGTGTTGCATTAGCCATCTTAACATGAACTAGGATCATGCATAATTTCTAACTAGTTCTTTGTTTTGACTTGGAGTACACTGTGAGTGTTTACGCTTTAGCATACTGCATGTGTGTTAATGTTGCCATGAAAGCATGCTTGCCATGAGGCTAACTGCTTAATTGATTAACTGCCTGAATACCTGTGGGTGAAGGTTGGATTACTTGAATTGGAACAATTCATTAAATCCCCAATTTAGCCTACTTGCGAGTAGCGAACTTCAAATCATTTTCACAAATGAACATGCAATGTTTTGTTCCAACTTAGGCGATCTAGTCTATACTTGTATGCTGTGCGCATCACGTAGTAAGATTAGCTAATTAACCGGAATAAGAACATATGTGTTTTCAAAAACAAAATATTATGTTTAGTAAAGGTCGATCTTTTGATCGGGCGAGCGGGGGTGCTCATTGCATGACCTTCCCCTCTCATACCTAAGTTCCCGAGCTGAGGCAACTTTGGTGATGACGGACACGTGGCCTTAGGCACGAGTTAGGGTTTCCTAAATTCCCCAAAAATAAAATATTTAGGTGGCGACTCTGTATCTGGCAAAGCAGTTCATGTTTGTCACTTCTTTATAAAAATCAATTTTTTCCAAAATGATTTGCCGGATTTGGACTCTTTGGTGATTTATCAGTCTTGCATTGCACTTTGCGAGATTAGATTCAGAACCGTGACATTGAGTCTGAACTGTAGTAGCTAGAGAACAAAACGGATTTCGCGCCCTCGCAGTGCGGAGCCGGAGAGTTCTCGGGGTACGTCTATATTTTCTGGCGACTCCGCTGGGGACTTAGAGAACTTGACTCGAACTCATGATATCTTGTTTTGACTAAACTTATGTGTCTCTTTGCATTGCATTTGCATTGGTGCGCCTAGGACACCGTGTTTGCCGTATGCTATTCCTGAACGGTTTGCCGGAGACTTGCTTTGAGAAGCTTGTCATAAGGCTGACCGGTTGCGGGCTCTGCCACGACGGGAACACAAACTCCGGTTTTTACCGGGGCATCCCTTTTGACCATTCGACCTAGTGCATATCGGAATCCCTAGTGACTATTCCAAACTAGGACAGGTTGCTTACCCGATTATAGGTTGTTTGAAACCGCTGCGTGCGTAGTGAAACCCTAGCTCCTGACAAAATAGGACGGGGAAACCTTACCCCTCCATAGGGGTGTTTTTGGCTCTCATTTGCTTGCTATGTGCTTTTAGAGTATGCCTCTACAGGAACGCATGTATCAGTTTGCAAGTCTAAGTATCAGGCCTGAGGGCATCAGTATTTGAGGAATCAGTTTTACCTAAGGGTATCAGATTCAGATCTTGGGCAGTGATTTGGGAAAGAGTGATCAGTGGTGAAGAACAGTTATTTCAGCTTGTGTTTGCCAACTGTGTGTTGTCTTTAATTTATTCAGCTCATAACATAGCACACTACACTTTCGGGTTGTTTGTTTCCTTATTATGCTTTATTTATCTTTTTGCAAGGTAATTTAGCACTATTGCTTCCGACCAGACAGATATTCCCCAAGCACTCTGGGTTAGAGGTCGCAGACTTCATCGATCCGAGGATCTGATAGATGGACAACCAGTGTTCCACTCATTACCCCCGGTTATTAGACGGAGGTCAGCTAGGTGCAGTGCGTCAGTACAGTGGTTGCCAGACCAGTGGTCCTTGAATAGTCAGGCTGAGGTCTCAGTTTCTACTACAGGGACAGATGTACCGGTTATTCAGGTAGATCAATACAGTATGGCAGGCATGGAAGAGATGATGCGTCAGCTCTAGGAAACTATGCAAGCCATGCAACAGGATGCTGCACGTCAAGTAGAAGTAGTGACCCAGCAGGCAGAGTTAATTTCCAGGCTACAGCAGCAAACCAGAGCATTTGCTTCACACCCACCTCCTCCCTCACCTAGAGTTCCAATACTCGGGGAGACTGCAAATGTCCAGGAAAATACGGACATTCCAACGGGGCCAGCTCCGCCCTCAATCCTACCCCAGCTGTCCAAAACGCCCACCAACCTAGTGGATTCACCGTTTAAATTTGAGGTGGATCCAACGGTGCTAAAAATGAGCAAGCTAGAAAAGCTTTTCAAGAAGGCTCAAAGCGTGAAATCCATTCCGGATATAGAGGATGGATATACCAACTCGGCCGTGACGCTGCCGGACCGGTTTAAAATGCCGCACATTGACCGTTTCGATGGTTCTGGAGATCCTATGGTGCACCTACGGTTGTTTTCGAATATCCTCAGGCCGATGGGCTTTTCCAGATTGCAGAAGCTTTCTCTGTTTGGCCGGACCCTGTCGGGTGTAGCGGCTATTTGGTATGCAAAACTGAAGGACTCTGTTAAGAGGAACTGGGAGGAGATGGCTGAGGCCTTTATAGCTCAATACTCCTACAACACTCAGATCGAGGCCACAACTCGTGATCTCGAGACAACTAGGCAAGAGCCGAAGAAGAGTTTCTCCGATTTTGTGACCCGCTGGAGGGCTAAAGCCTTGATGATGACCATCAGGCCCGTTGACAAGGACCAAATACAGATGATTGTGCGCAACCTCCAGCCCAAGCTCATGCAGAAGATGATCGTCCTCCCCCTACCCACCTTTGTAGATTTACATAAGATCGGGGTGCAGATCGAGGACGCCATGAAACAAGGTCTGATTGACTATGAAAGAGAGCAGCCCAAGAGGGCGTTTAACCGCAGTACGAATGCAGGCACAAGCAGTGCTGCAGCTGCCAGATCTTCAGATGTAGGAATGGTCACCACCACCACTCCAAAAACCTTTGCCGCTACACCCTTTACCGGTGCGTCTGGAAGTAGCTCGCAAACAGCCAGATATGCCTCCTGAGGCCAAAGAACCCTCACCCCACTATTCATACCTTTGTCCAAGGCTTTGGGCGTTTTGATCAAGAAAGGGCACCTGAAGCCCCTAGAGCCGCGGCCCTTACCAGAAAAACTTCCTCCCTCCCATAACCCAGCAAAGTACTGTTCCTATCACCAACAGCATGGTCACGAAACTGACCAGTGCTTTCGATTGCGTCATGAGATTCAGGATCTTATCGACAACAGGGTGATTATGCCTCCGGAGAAGCCGAATGTCACAACCAACCCTCTCCCACCACATAACCAAGCTCCACCTCCCAAACGCATTAACCTGATCCAAACTGGGGTTGTGTCATACGACCCTAGCATATATATCACCCCTTCTCACCTACCCAAGTCGGAGGTGTTCATTTCTGATAGCACTGATTTGTGCATGATGGACATCTCCCAAATCCAACCTGAACTGGTGGTGGTTCCTATCGAACATTGAATTGAGATGACTGTTGAGGCAGATGGTAATGAGGATTCAGAGCCTGAGGGGTCTGTGAGTTTTGAGTACAACCTGAGCGGTTATATCACACCAACGGATCAGCCTAAGCCAATGTTCAACTTACCAGTGGGGGCCGAGATCAGTGTAGTACGAGAGGATGAACCTAATTAGGGGCTAGATGACCTAGCGAAACTAGATGAAGACATTGCCAACCTTCAGTTCTTCAATGAACAGGATCCGGGAGATGTAACTGTCAACTGGTTTGATCTGGAAGGGTCAGCAGAAGCTACTGGGTGGCTCAGCGACGGGTCGGATGTTGTTGAGGTACCTTAGCCAGAACGGGGTCCGTCAGACATGGGGACATTAGCAGTGGCCAGAGTGGCCGAGGAACAGAGAGAATCGCCGGAGAGCACAGGTGTTAAGAATTTTGCTCGGGATCAGAGCATTTTAAGTACAGAAGATACTAAGCAGCAGGCTGTACTGAAGCAGTTTGAGCGGGAAAAAGTTGAAGATCTGGAAAGGGCTAGAAAGGCCAAAGCCCCTACGGGGACCGAATATGCTGTGAGCACAGGAACAGTCATAATAGAACCAGATAGTTGCCTGTCGATGGCCGACGGTATATGATGGGAAGATGACGACCTATGTCTTGCCCACACCGATGAAGATTGGGGGCAAAGCCAACTGGATGATACCTGGTATGTAGGAGAGGTGGACCACATGACCAGAAGTGGGCGGTATTTTAAGCCCCCGCATTTGGATCAACCAGAGGCGTCTGGGAAGGACAAGGAGGCGGAGAGGCAGAAAGAAAAATTGCTCGAGGAGGAGGCTGTACTAAAACAGCTTAAGAAAATACAAGCGGACATCTCCATCTGGGGACTGCTTATGGTTTCAAGAGTTTATAGACAGGCTGTCCTTTCCGCGATGGACAGGGCCAAACTTTCAATTGACACCATACCTGAACAGCTGGTAGGATTGGTCTTTCTAGGAGGAGCTTCCCCGACGTTGACCTTCACTGACAAGGAGCTGCCGCCTGAGGGCGCAAACCACAACAAACCTCTCTACATCTCTGTCGAGTGTAGAGAAAAATGGATACCAGTAGTTCTTGTTGACACAGGATCTGCTATCAACGTGTGTCCGTCAAGGACGACATATGCAATCGGGTTGAAGCCCGCGGACTTTGTACCAACTGCCCAGGTGATATGGGCATACGATAATACCAGCAGATAAGTGATGGGGACTGTACAGATTCAGACTCAGGTTGGTCCAGGACAACAGGATGTTGACTTTCATGTCTTGGACGTTCCCGTAACCTTTAATCTACTCTTGGGGCAGCCGTGGCTACACCAGGTGAAGGCGGTCTCTTCCACCCTGCACCAAATGCTTAAATACCCCCACGGGAAAGGGGTAGCCATTGTTTTCAGGAATTCTTCAATCCATCCGCCGCCAGAGGTTTCTATGTCAGTTCTGGAGATTGAACATGGTGCGGAGGATGTGTTCCTATCAAGATTTACCCTAGCCGAGGCCCTGGTTGTACAGAACATACTGGCTATTGATGAAGAGATATATGTCAGTGCACAGTCTGTGTACCTCATGAACAAGCTCCAGTACATCCCCGGGATGGGATTAGGGAAAAGTGGTCGGAAAGGCGTTGCAGCATCAGCCGAAGTGCCGCATAACCCACATACCTTTGGTTTAGGTTATCTGCCTACCAAGGAGGACTGGGTGAGGAAAGGCAAAGAGATGGCCGGAAGGGCCAGAGCAAAGCAAACCGGGAAACCTTATGATTTGGTGCACCGGCCCATTCAGGGCACCCTGAACGGACGCTTTGTCCGGGAGGGGGAAGACTTTCTGTTCTGCGACTTCCCAAAGCCATGGCTGAATGTAGAGAGGCGGTGGTTGCCGGGGTTCGAGATTTTCTTTGACTTGCAATTGTCTGGGGATAATGTTGCCGAAGAGCAGATAGACCCACCAGCTGAGGCTGAGCAGTGCTGGGAGAAGGATTCTGAGAGCGCAGAGATTGAAATGGAGGTAGCATTGGCTTGTCTACTCTCAGATCCTCTGATCGTGCATGAGTGCTTGGGGGATAATTTCTCGGTGTCCATGATCGGGAATGAAACGGCTGCGAGCCCATCTTCAAACATTCTGGATGCAGCCATTGCACCCTCTCTCGTCTGGCAATACGATGAGAGATTTTTATCGAGCAGCACCAGGTCAGGTAGTGAGCCGGAATTTGATTCCACTGAGTCGGTGGAGTCGGAATCAGGTTCCAGCTCGTCTGAGTTTGAGTCCGGTATTCTGGGGGGTGACAACCCGGATGCCACAGTCCTGTCTAGGTCGTCTTTTTCTTTTTCTTTTGAGTTTGTTGTAACAGAGGAATCAGGCGATTTAGAAGTGATTAATGAGAATGGAATAGCTGTGGCTTCTGAGTACTTTTCTGTACCTTTAATTAATTGCATTAATCAGGATTTTCAAAATTTTGATGAAAACGATGAAGAAGAAATTCCTCCGATTTTGCAATATTTACTTGATCAAGAGCAGGAGAGTTTTTTTAAACCCTTGGTTGATGAAATCACCACAATTAATGTTGGTACTAAGAAGGACCTGCGGCTGGTCCAGATCGAGTCCACGTTGTCTTCGGAGGAGCGCGAGCGCTTAGTCGCTTTGTTAAAAGATTTCAAAGATGTTTTCTCGTGGTCCTACGAAGACATGCCTGGAATCGATCCTGAGATTGTATAGCATCGGATCCCTCTTGACCCAGAGGCCCGACCTGTTAAGCAGAAACTCAGAAGGATCCGCCCGGACTGGGCTCTCAAGATCAAAGAAGAGGTCACCAAGCAAATTGACGCAGGGTTCCTGTTGGTATCCGAATACCCAACTTGGTTGGCCAATATAGTTCCAATGCCGAAGAAGGATGGCAGAATTCGGGTATGTGTGGACTTCAGGGTTTTGAACAAAGCTAGTCCGAAGGACGACTTTCCTCTGCCGCATATCGATGAATTAGTGGACTTTACTGCTGGGTATGCATTGCTCTCATTCATGGATGGGTTTTCTGGCTACAATCAGATTCTGATGGCACCCGAAGACCGGGAGAAGACTGCCTTCACCACCCCGTGGGAAACCTATTGTTATAGGGTGATGCCGTTTGGGTTGAAGAATGCTGGGGCTACATATCAACGGGCTGCGACCACAATTTTGCACGACATGATCCATAAAGAGGTGGAGGTGTACGTGGACGACATGATTGTCAAGTCCAAGGAAAGAGAGGGCCACTACACCGCCTTGCAGAAATTCTTCCAACGGATCATGGAGTATCGGCTGCGGCTGAATCCTCAGAAGTGTACATTTGGTGTTACAGCAGGAAAAATGCTGGGGTTCTTGATCACACAGAGAGGTATCGAGATCGATCCTTCCAAAATCAAGGCCATCTTAGAAATGCCACCACCAAGGACTGAAAATGAGGTGCGAGGCTTTTTGGGTAAAGCGCAATTCATAAGACGGTTTATTGCAAAATTAACCTTGACTTGTGAACCACTCTTTGGTCTCTTGAAGAAAAGAAAGAAGTTCCAATGGGACGGCAGATGCCAAGCTGCTTTTGAACAGATCAAGCAATATTTACAGAACCCATCTGAGCAAGAAAATGCTGGATTACGAGACCCGCTACACTCCGCTGGAGAAGGCTTGTTTGGCCTTGGTATGGGTTACCAGGAAACTGCGACACTACCTGTTAGCTCACTCCGTAATACTGGTTTCGAGATTAGATCCCGTCAAATATCTTTTCGAGAAACCAGCACTTACGGGTAGGCTAGCCCATTGGTTGCTTCTGCTTTTCGAATTTGATCTGAAGTATATGACGCGCAAGTCAGTGAAAGGGAGAGCGGTAATGGAGTTCCTAGCCGATCACCCAGTTGAAGGGGATGAAGCAGTTGAGTATCTATTCCCAGACGAGGCCATTCTGCATGTCGAAGAAGAGACTTGGACGATGTACTTTGACGGAGCGTCAAACCAATACGGGTATGGGATAGGGGTGTTGTTGATAGCACCTGACAATTCCTGTATACCTCTAGCATTCAAACTCCGGTTTAGAGTGTCGAACAATGAGGCAGAGAATGAGGCATGTATTGCTGGACTAGAAGCCACCCTAGAACTAGGGGCAAAACAGTTGGATGTCATCGGGGACTCGAACCTTGTTGTATCTCAAGCTAAAGGAGATTGGAAAGTTAAAGAAGAAAAGATGAGAATCTATCACTAGACGTTGGACGTGCTAATTCCTCGGTTTGAGAAACTGAATTTCGCCCATCTGTTACGAGAGAACAGCAGGTTCGCAGATTCATTAGCAACTCTA
Organism: Camellia granthamiana; assembly: GCA_036172215.1. Taxonomy (NCBI): domain Eukaryota; kingdom Viridiplantae; phylum Streptophyta; class Magnoliopsida; order Ericales; family Theaceae; genus Camellia; species Camellia granthamiana. The sequence continues at coordinate 147,506,931 of CM069909.1, read as the reverse complement.
TCTTCCATGATAGACATTCCTTTCGGAGTCCGGATGCGTCCGATCATCATCGAACATAAATTTGTGCCGGCCTACGAGTTGATTGCTGCCATAAATGAGGTACAAGATGAGAATCCCTGGTATTACGATGTCTGGAACTTCTTGGAAAAAGAGACGTATCCACCAAGGGCAAATGCCAAAGATAAGAGGGCAATTCGAAGAATGGCTGCTCAGTTCATCGTTTGCTGGGGTAAACTGTACAAGAGAGGTCATCTCGGGATGCATAAACTGTGTGTTGATGCTGAAGAGTCCAAGCGCCTGATGGAGGCCATCCATGGAGGAGAGTGCGGAGCGCACATGACCGGGGTGATGCTAGCTTGAAAGATCCTTAGACAGGGTTATTATTGGTCTACTATGGAGGAGGATTGTATTGGCTTTGTTCGGCGATGCCACAAATGCCAGATCCATGCAAACCGCATGAACATTCCGCTGTCGAAGCTGTACAACATGACTTCGCCATGGCCATTTTCAGTTTGGGGGATTAATGTAATTGGGGCTGTCACTCCGAAGGGGTTCAACGGGCATAAGTACATTCTGGTAGCGATAGACTACTTCATGAAGTGGGTTGAGGCCCAATCTTACGCGGTGTTGAAGGCATCGTATGTCGCTAAGTTCATCAGGAACAACATCATCTGTCGCTACGGGGTCCCGAATGAGATTATTTCAGATAGTGGTTCCCACTTCAAGAAGGAGGTGATCGACTTGTTGGAGAAATACAACGTGGCTTTCCATAAGTCATCTGCATATCGGCCGCAAACCAACGGAGCAGTTAAGGCCGCCAACAAGAACATCAAGCACATTCTGCAGAAGATGGTGGAAACCTACCGGGACTGGCCAGATAAGCTGCCATTTGCTTTGTGGGGCTACCGGACTTCAATTCGAACTTCTACTAGGACAACTCCATATTCCTTGGTTTATGGGATGGAGGCTGTTCTGCCTATCGAAGTTGAGGTTCCGTCATTACGGGTATTGGCTGAGTGTCAGATAGCTGAGGCAGATTGGCAGCAAAGCAGGTTCGAAGAACTCATGCTCTTTGATGAAAGAAGCTTGAAAGCACTGTATCATGTCTAGGGTTACCAACGAAGAATTGCCAGGGCTTTCAACAAGAAGGTTAAGTCCAGGAATTTGAAAGAGGGGGATCTTGTGCTCAAAGACAACCGAGCTCCCATCCACGACCCTAGGGGCAAGTTCAGACCCAGTTGGACTGGTCCTTACATCATCAAGTCTATCTGGTCAGGTGGAGCCGTTGTTCTGATGGACCTAGATGGCCTAGAGTTCTCCCAGCCGATCAACATGGACAAGTTGAAGAAATACTATCCCTGAGTGGCTCGCTAGGCCGAAAACCCGAAAAGGCGACCTAGGCAAAAGTTAGAGCACATAAAATTTGAAATGATAAAAAGTGAGCTCACAAGGTTGAAAAACCAAAAAGGGCGGCCTTGGCAAAAGTTAGAGCGAAAAAGGAGAGTCTTAATACACGAGTGAACCCAAGCCGAACTACGTAAGGCTTGATTCCCATCTTTGGGATACGTAGGCAACTTCATTCTGAAGTCCAGCTACAAACACTTCCCCGATCAACTTTGTCCGTGTGATCATGTTGGTCATCTTTGTCTATTTTGCATTCAAGAGCTCGGTTGTGATCTCGAGTGCAGTGCTATTCAGACTAGGGGCAACTTTCCAGTTGCTGAAGATCCTGGGTTGTACATCTCAGTGATAGATCTCGGGCATGTCTAGTTTTGATCCATATCGAAAATGGTTTTGAAAAGTTTTAATAAAAGTTGATTTTGCTCAAATTAATCTTTTTACAACTTAGACTATTTTTGGACCAAACAGAAAATTTTCAGTACCCACAACCTTCAATTACATTGATTTCAGTACAGAATTCTCCTACTCTTGAATACAAATTGAAGTTGCTTTTTTATTATATTCATAAAGAAAACTTGAAAGTATTGATTAAAGCAAATAAATTCGGGGCATAGTCAGGTGTTCTTGCGTTCCCTCCTAGAGCTTGTGGAAGCCTCTGATGCCAAAATAGGCCCAACCTACGTCTCTTCATCAAGCCAAGCTATGCACTCATCAGAGAGGGTGCAACTGAAAGCAGGAGCGGGGGCCAGAAGCTCTCTCATCCTCCATGCTGTGGCATACCGAGCTAGCTGTGCGCCTCAAACCGGAAATGCAGCAGGGTATTCTATCCCTCCCTCCAGGCAAGTCTGATCATGACCAAACTGACGTCGGATTCAAAACGGAAAATAAAGGACACAGTGTGTCAGGCCGATCAACTGAATCCCAGGTTGGCGAGTCATGCTGTAGCCCATCGTCGGTAGATTAAGCCAGGGGCAGCGCCAAGCAATGTCAAGAGCAGTCAAACTGCGCATCCATTCGTACCACCATCCCTCATCAGGGGCATCGACTAGACGTCGCCGGAAGAAATAGCTGCGAGCTGAATATGCTGGGCATGAGTCCACAACCCTTAATTTATCCATCAACCATATTTGGGGAGGGATGAAAAATGAGAGATTAAAGAATAGAGAGGTGTATGTAGAGAGAAAAATGAGAGAAGGGTTTTGAGAGAAAAACCGAGCTTGAGGGCCGAGTGATGTGAGAAATATATGTGAGATAGGGTGGGAAACATTACCTGCAGTAGTAGTGGTCTCCCCGCGAATCTAGTCTTCTCTCGGTGATAGAAAGCGTCCAAACCCATCAATGTCTCGGCTAGTGTCATGGCGATGCAGTTTTTGCCCTCTTTCAAGCCCTCGGCAACCTCAATCAAACGAGCACTAAACCCTCCAGAGCCTGGGGCAAGCAAGAAACGTGACAGCATGCACAAGCAAAGCGCATGTCGCCGAAAGCTCTGCCAATGACGGTCGCCGCGGTCACCGGCATCAGAAAACCGATGAATCAAACTCGGAATGTCCAGCACTCCGTCACAAATCAATGATCGAGCGTTATGCAAAGTAAGCCCACACATCCGTCCTAAGGCTTGGACGTGACCGAAGCAGAACTGGGGCACGATTTCTTTGTTGCGTTCGGATCCTATCAAAACTTAGAAGTCTTCGAAAGTAGAACACATCTCCTCTTCGCCAAAGCTAAAGACGTGAGTTACCGAATTCCAACATCTTGCCGCGGCATGAAGGAACGGAAAACGCAGCGGGGTGCGACCCAACGTGAATAGTGCATTTATGTCGAAGCCCCAGAAGTTCAGCCTTTCCAAGCCATCTAAGTTGGTGATCCAATTTGTGAGACTTTGCACGAGAAATGCCTCCATTTTGGTGCAAAATTGAGTTAGAATGAGGGAACCACGAAGCTGGAACCTTTATGAAGGATAAGGCACTGTTTGGAGGACAAGTGTCAGAAAACTGGAGGTTTCCAGGCAAAGTGGTCGGCTGACCACTTTTTCTGGCCGGCCAGCCAGTTTAACTGGTCGGCCAGCTACCTTTTTTGGTTTACAGACCAAAAAACTAGTCGGCAGGCTCCTATGGTGGTCGGCCATGAGCAAAAAAGTGGTCTGCAGCTTTTTCTTGTCTCCAGAAGAGAGTCCCTAGCCTTCCTGTGTGCTGGGAGTGCTCGAGGTCTGAGTTTATCTCTGTTTCGGATGCGTTCTGTCGCTTCGTTTGTCCAAAATGCATTTGTTTATCGAGTTGTTGCTCTTTGATTATCGAGTTGTTATTCTTTGTTTATCGAGTTGTTGCTCGTTGCTTTTCGAGTTGTAAACTTTTTAAGGTTTTGTTATTTCTTAGTGAGTTAAGTTGCTTAGTTTGTTGTGCTGGTTCACTACCTGACTTGGCAATACATGAATGTTCAGTTTCCATTCAATCTCATTTTTGTGCAAAATGATGCGATGCGATGCTTAGAATACAAATACAACACTTTTTGAACAAAAAGCTGTTTTCATTCCATCATAGCTTCTTTTTACAACATTTTACAAAAGGGTACAAGTTTTGAAGAAAATAAAACTACCTAAGCTGTACACAACTACATGTAAAAAGAAAAATAAAGTAGGAATATCTGCATGAGTGCTATCAAGCTCAAGACCGAGAGGCCCTCTTCACCCTCTTCGGCTGAGCAGCCTCTGCACCACTGCCGCCAGCACCATCATCTGAATCGGAGTCATCGTCCTCGGAATCCTCCTCGGCGTCGCTTCAGTCCTCAGAATCGGAACCGGAGTCATCATCCTTGCCTGTAGATGTCTCTGACTGTGGATGTGCTGACTCCTCCTCCTTGCTGGACTCCTCGTCATGACTGACAGGTGCTCTGCGTCTCCCTTGGCTGCGTGTTAAGGCCTCTCTCCTAGCTATCCGAGAAGGCCTGGATGGCCCAGTTTGCAGAGGTGGGACCTGAAAAGGACAGTTTGAATGCATCAGCCAGTATGTATATCAGATGCAGATGCAAGAATGATACATAGAGTGGGTGCATACAGATATAATATGTGAATGTGATGTGTCAGATGTGCTCTACACATGTAATGAATCAATACAGTGAAATGTTCAGTTTCCATATGTCGTCAGAAGTATGATAAATGCAAGGAAATTGAAAAGTACCCAAACGCCGGAGGTGTACAGCAGCGTCTCCCTCCGCAGGACCATGCTCTCGAGTGAGGCCACCACTCCGAGCAACCCCTCAGTATACTCTCTGGGAGGCTGCAGATGCAAGTTCAAGTCATCAGTGAATGAATGAATGTCTAAATATCTGAGTGATAAATGAAAACTGTGGAGCATACCGGTGGTGAGTCAGGGTCATTGATGTATCGATGATCTGGCAGTGGAGGCTCCAGTGGAATCGGGTAAGATGTCCCATACTGCCAGCCCGTCAGCTCGGTCGGAAGATTTGGCCACCCAGCATACTAGCAAGTCGAGGGCATCCCTTTAGCCCCACCCCTCGATGTGCTAGCCCTGCTAGTGGAAGGGATGTCTGCAGCTCGAGCGCGACTCGACGATGGCATATCAACAGCCCTCCTCATAGGAGTACGGACGCCAGTTAGTGGAGGCATCAAGTACGTATGGCGGTATGTCGCGTACTCCCCCTCCTCCAGGAAAAGAACTGCGTCGACACCCAGCGTAAGGTCGTCAGTCTCCCGAGGAGTGAGACGCTCCGTGGACCGCATGTCCAGTGGAGGCGGTGAGGGAATCTCCTAAGTGGCATTACCCATCGTTTGATGCATGAAGCGATCCCTGAGTAACCAGGCCTTGTCGACTGGTCCCTTAAATAAAACCCTATATTGGGAAGTGCCCCATGCCCCAGTGAACTGGAACCGAGAATATCCGGGCATCTCCAGCCAAGGCTGCCAAGTGATCAGCGGATAACAAGTGCATAAACTGATTAGATGTCATAAATATGCAAGACGAATCAAAACTGAAAGCATGAAGAACTGAGAGTTCTGGATTACCTTCGCCGCTCGCACGGTGTCGAAAATACTGCCGAAGATATGGCAGAGTCTCCCGGGGCCTGGACCGGCACCGACCCTCAAATCTGCGTGAATAAGGGATCTCGAGAGGTGCCTCAACCTCGAGCTCAAGGGCGAGTGTCGGGAAGTAGGCATAAACCCACAGCTGTGAAAGACAAGACAGTGGCTGTCAGAATACAGAATATATAGGAAATGCAGAATGTTGAGTGCGGAATGCAAAATACAGAATGTAATGTGTGCAATGTGTGCCGTGTGCAGTGTACAAATAATGAAAAGCAGAAATGTAAATCAAGAGGGCAGAATGTACCTTCCAGGCTCTCCAGTAGCCACCTATTATGGTCCCCCGCTCGCGGGAGGTCGCTCTCATGTAGCAATAAAGGGTAGCGAGGCCAGCGCCACCCCAATCAAAGTGCCGGACCTGTGATAGGTCTACCAGAGCACTGAGCAGATAAAGCCCAACTGTGTTCCCCCTGTCGGAGAACAGAGTGGTCCTGAGGAGGAACATAAAAAATCCCCGGGCATACTGTTGTACGGTCTCAATAGTCTCGGGTATAGTCCCTCTGTATTGCTCGGAGAACCAGGTGTACCTGACCATAAGGGTGTACACGGTCCGGATTGGTTTGGTTTTGAGAAAATCCAAGAACCAAACCGATCCTAACGGTTCTGTGATTTTGAGAACCAGACTAGACCGTTACACTTGTAAAATCGGACCAGAACCAAACCGAAAAAAACGGTTCAGTTTTGGTTTGGTTTATGGTTCCAAAAATTTCTATTTACAAGAATAAATTGTTAATATTAGCAAAATAATTACTCAAATTAATTACATTTAACTCATGATAAAAACTAATAATATTAAGGCATTACTTAATGTTACATATATATACCATCCTAATATCATTAAAATTATAAAAAATCAATTAATAAAAATAAAACTTGATATTATATATATATATCTTTTAAAATTCGGTTCGGTTCGGTTCGAATCGCGGTTTTTCATAAAATCCATTAACCGAACCGTTTTTACGGTTCTCATATTTCTTAATCCGAAACCAAACCAATTCTTAATAGAACCGAACCAAACCGTATAATTCGGTCTGGTTCAGTCCCGATTACCGGTTTGAACGGATTTTTGAACAGCCCTACTTGACCATGCATGGTGATCTGCAAGGCGGCGGATGAGCTTCGAGAAGATAAGTCCAAGCCGCCTCCCACTCACCCATATCGGTATCGTATGGGATAGGCCGGCCTGCCACGTCAAGGCTCGTCAGTATGGAGAAGTTATACGGGGTCATCGTCATGTCCCCGGTGGCAGAAAAATGGAAGGAGTTAGTGGTGTCCCACCATCTCTCTACAAGTGCACCCAGAAGGGTCCTGCTCGCTGGATGACGCGACAATTCCGCACAAAATGGGCCAAACCCCGCCTCATCCACAATATGCCGAACAACATCCGGGAGCTCCATGTACCACTCCCTGGCAATGATTGACCCGTAACCCCATGTGAAACGGGAAGATATCTACATATAGAAAGAACAGATGTATTCAGTTCCAAATTAAATAGAATGCTGTGTTATGGGCTGTGTGTTCAGATTGAGCAATGTTATAAGCCGTGTGCAAATTAAAAAGAATACTGTGTTATGAGCCGTGTGTTCAGATTGAGCAGTGTTCTGAGCCGTGTGCAAATTAAAAGAATGTTGTGTTATGAACTGTGTGTTCAGATTGAGCAGTGTTATCAGCTGTGTGCAAATTAAAAGAATGCTGTGTTATGGACTGTGTGTTCAGATTGAGCAGTGTTTTGAGCCGTGTGCAAATTAAAAGAATGCTGTGTTATGGACTGTGTGTTCAGATTGAACAGTGTTGTGAGCCGTGTGCAAATTAAATAGAATGCTGTGTGATGGACTGTGTGTTCAGATTGAACAGTGTTGTGAGCCGTGTGCAAATTAAATAGAATATTGTGTTATGGACTGTGTGTTTAGATTGAGCAGTGTTATAAGCCGTGTGCAAAGCTAAAAGAAAACTGCATTATGAACTGCGTGTTCAGATTGAGCAAATCCTACGTTATGAACTGCGTGTTCAGATTGAGCAAAACTGCGTTATGAACTGCGTGTTCAGATTGAGCAAATCCTGCGTTATGAACTGCATGTTCAGATTGAGCAAATCCTGCGTTATGAACTGTGTGTTCAGATTGAGCAAAACTACGTTATGAACTATGTGTTCAGATTGAGCAAAAACTGCGTTATGAACTGCGTGTTCAGATTGAGCAAAAACTACGTTATGAACTATGTGTTCAGATTGAGCAAACCTTGCGTTATGAACTGCGTGTTCTGATTGAGCAAAAACTGCGTTATGAACTATGTGTTCAGATTGAGCAAAAACTGCGTTATGAACTGCGTGTTCAAATTGAGCAAAACTGTGTTATGAACTATGTTCAGATTGAGCAAAGAAACTGCGTTATGAACTGTGTGTTCAGATTAAGCAAAAAAACTGCGTTATGAACTGTGTGTTCAGATTGAGCAAAAACTGCGTTATGAACTGTGTGTTCAGGTTGAGCAAAACTGCGTTATGAACTGTGTGTTCAGATTGAGACAAAAAACTACGTTATGAACTTTGTGTTCAGATTGAGCAAAACTGCGTTATGAACTGTGTGTTCAGATTGAAAAAAAAAAAAAAAAAACTGCGTTATGAACTGTGTTCAGATTGAGCAAAATACTGCGTTATGGACTGTGTGTTCAGATTGAGTAAAATACTGTGTTATGAACTGCGCGTTTAGATTGAACAGTGTGCTATGTTATGTGCTGCGTGCCTAAAATGAGCTGCGTGCCCAAAAAATGTGCTATGTTATGAGCTGTGTGCCCAAAATGAGCTGTGTGCCCAAATGTGCTATGTGCCCAAAATGAGCTGCGTGCCCAAAATGAGCTGCGTGCTCAAAATGAGCTGTGTGCCCAAAATGTGCTGCGTGCCAAAATGAGCTGTGTGCCCAAAATGAGCTGTGCGCCCAAAGGTGTTGTGTGCCAGATTAACAGGGTGTTATGTATGAGCTGTGTGCCCAAATGAACCGGATGCTATGTGCAAGTTATGTTCAGAACATGCAAAAGTACTGTGTATGTGAATGTGTTCAGAACGAGCAAAAAGAAAATACATAGCGAAAGCATGAAATATGCAAGAAGTATGAAATACTTCGCAAGAAATGTAAAAGTGAAGTACGCACCTCTCGCGCATGATGCGATAGATGAGACTTATGCTCCCGTAGCAGTAAGTCTGTGGGCGCCCGTCACACGAAGTCGGTAAAATGATGGAAGGTACTGGAAGGTAGTATATGCTCCTGCGGGTGGTACCTCTCCGGGTCGAACGACCGCATCCTCGGAGGCAATGGCATAACGTCCGACTCATCCTCCACTCTCGGGGAGCCTCCGCCGTATGGAATATCGTCAGCCATCTAAAAAAAGATGCAAAAATGAGCAAAAACGAGCGAAATGAGCCAAAATTGCGAAAAGTCAACGAAAGTTAACTCTCGAGAAGAGAAAAAGTCAACAAAAGTCAACGCCCGAGAAAAGGTGCTAAAGTTCAACAGAAACTTACCTCAAGTCGTGAAAATGGAGAAAGAAGCTCCGAAAACAAATTCTAATCAGTTCAAAGCGAAGAGAATCAAAAGTTTTCGCGAAACAACTTCGCGTGGGACGTTGGAAAACGTGTATAAAGTACAGATTTGAGAGGGAAAAGGGTCTAGGAGCAGAGGAGAATGCGTTTCGGCCTTGTGTTTGTGAGCAAAAGTGATTTAGAGTTGTGTACTTAAAGATCCGGCCTTGAAATGACAAAACTGTCCCTGTTTTCATAAACTGGTCGGCCGACCAGTTTTTTTGGCTGGCCGACCACTTAGGTGGTCAACAACTGGTCGGCCATTGTTCTAGGTGGTCGGCCACCATCCTGGATGATCTCCAAGGCCCCATTGTCCTCCCTATGTGTTTTGGTGATGATTGGAGCTCTTGTCTTTTGGGAAAGTACAAGAAAAGTACACTTTTCGGTTCAAAAATGCCCCCGCTGGAACTTTAATTCAAGTCTTTGATGCGTGGCTCATCAATTACTTGTTAAGAGCAAGGTGTATCCTTTTGAATACGCTGTGACCCCTCTGAGAGGTAAATCGGAGGTTCCGATTAAATCGCTTGCGTTAAGGCTTGTATCTCATTTTTTAGTGTTTCGTTTCAAACATGCTTTTGAAGTTGCACTAAAATGCATTGTTATGCTCATTTTTCTTGCATTATAATGCATACCTTCCTCGCGTTGTCATGCACACTTTCAGCGCATTGTTATGCACATTTTAATCGCATTGTTATGCGCACACTTAGATTGCGTTGTCATGCACCCCTTCCACCCGCATTGTCATGCACTCTTCACATGCGTTGTCGCACACGTTCCATCGCATTGTTATGCGCACACTTAGGTTGCATTGTTATGCACCCCTTCTACCTGCATTGTCATGCACTCTTCACGCGCGTTGTCACGCACATTGCACTTGCATTGTTATGCACACTACATGCATTGTTATGCACATTTCACTTGCGTTGTCACGCACTTTTCACTTGCATTGCTATGCATGTTTCCATCGGCATCATATGTGCACGCGTTTATATTATATCTTGATGTAACGTTGAACATATGTTGTTACTATATTGCACCTGTTGAATTTCTTTCTTTTGCAGGCACGATATTGTATGTATGGTTCATCTGAAGCTGGCGCGACCAGACGATATTGTATGTACGGTTCATTTGTGGCTGGCGCGACCAGACGGTATTATATTTACTCCGCGTGAGACGTAACGAGAATTGTATAATTCTCTTACATCCTTTCTGCATGTAATGTAGTTTGGTTCTCATTCGCTTGCTTAAACTGTTGCATTTATTGTGCATACTTGCTTCATTACAGCCTTCTTTGCATGATCATAAATTATGTTCGGCATCTTGCATGTCCTTTGCATCTTGTCCCTGCCTGCGGGCGCATCTCTTTGTTATCTTGCCTGTTTGTCTAAGTCTTCGGCCTTGTCAAAAATGGGTCGTCTCGGGGCTTTGACATTCACTCCCGTCATCTTATTGACTTTCGAGTTCTGTCAAAGAGGGGCAACTATAGACACCCCATTTTTGACTAACCCTAAGACTCAGACATCATCGATTGAGCGCTAGGTGATAGTGCATGTTGTGCTCGTTTCGAGTTTCTGGAGTTTTGGCTAAGAGTCTTGCCTCCGGGCCTCTGAACTCTTTGTGCTTTGGCTCGGTTTGTGGACCAAGCCTTGTTTCTCTTCCCTGGAGGGAGGGAGTGGCCTTGGAGACCACCTCTTTGTGGTCGTAGACCACTTTTCTCGCTTGGAGACTAGTTTCCGGTTTTCGGAGCCTTTGGCCGCGTGCCTTGACTCGGGACTGCTTAACGTTCTCTGTTTGGCGTGGTTTTTGAATCACACCTTGTTGCCTCTGCCTAGAGGGACACTGTGGTCTGGGAGACCACTTTTGTGGTCGTAAACCACTTTTGCTGCTCGTAGACTAGTTTTCGAGGCTTTCGGCTGCGCGCTTTGTCTCCCGAACTTTCGTTTTGCATCCTTTTTGGTTTGTTTTTGGTACAAACCTTGTTTTCCTTGTTTGGAAGGTGGTACAAGGGTGGGAGACCAGTTCTTCCCCTTGGAGACCACTTTTCTTCCCGTCAGCCAGTTTTCTGGTCTGCCAACTGGTCTCCTTGGTCTCTGGGCCACCTTTTCTGGTCGGCCACCACACCACTGCATTGTTTTCATGCTGCTAACCTTCTCCCACCATGGCCGACCACTTTTTGTCTTGGGAGACCACTTGTGGTGGTCGGCCGACCACTTGCTTTTCTTCACCTTTTTGGAGATATTTTTAGTCCAGCTGGAAGCCACCAGAACCATCCTCCATACACGTGTATGGAGGGATGGCTTTGAGGCCAAAGCTTGTCCAACAAGCTTGAGCTTTGTTCTCTATAAAAGAGAACCTCCTCCCTCATGCCTTAGGTTCAGAATTTGGTGGCTGGAGCTATACATACACATTTGTATCTATCTTGCACCTTTGCTTCATTTTTGTGCCTTAAAAGTGTATATTCATCATACTTTTGCACACAAACACACACTCAAACACCATACTCTTGGAGCTGAGGTCCCTTGAAGTTGTTTTTGAAGTTTTTGGACTGGTTTTGGTTCAAAAAGAGTGCTGGAGTTGCAGTCTTGAAGGTGTTCATCAAGGGTGAGTTTCTAACCCTTTAAACCCTCATCTTTGCTTAAGCTTTTAGCCATAGTTTCATGCTGATTTAAGCTTAACTTTCTACTGCAAAAAGTTCTGATTTTTGGTCCTTAAAATATTTGTTTAAGGTCACATTTTTGTTGGGGGTGGTCTACCCCCTCTTAGGCCTTGTTTTGAGCCATCCCTTTTGGCTCTTGTCTTAGCCTTTGCATGGCATTTCTACCACTGAAATCCAAAGGATTTTCAGTGGTGAAAAGGTGGTTTTGGGGTCCTAAATAGGAGAGGGTCATCCCCTCTCCTTGTGTCTTGAATACTTGCTTCATATACCTCATGTTTGAGAATGTTTGTCAAGCTTATGTTGGCCATATCTTAGCATGTATTTGGGGTTATTTTGGGATGGCATGCCACTGTTTTTGGTTGCCTTGATCACCTCATGCATGCTTAATACACTTGTAGTGTAAATTTCATAAACTAGTCTTGTATACTTCATGAAGTAGCATGTCTTTCTAGCTTATGCTGACTCCATCTCAATAGGTTTTTGGTGTTGTTTTAGCATGCCATGACTCTGTTTTGGGTTGGTTTGATGGCCCCTTGCATGCTCCATGCACTTGTATAGCTATAATGCGTTCTAGCTTGTTAGCTTTGTGTATCAAGTCCACTAGCATGCATTGCTTGGCCTATTTGAATGATTTGCATCATTTGAAATGTGATTTCAGTCCATGTAGTGTGGCCACACACTTGCATCTTTCACTTATTCAATGCGTTGGAGGGTTTGCCCTTTATGCCTTAAGCATGAGCCATTGCGTATGCCTTCATGCCTAAGCTTGTGAGCTATCATTTCAATGTGTATTTGGGGTTATTTTGCTATGATATAACTCTGATTTTTGTTGGCGAAGCCATCCCATGCTTGGTCTTGGTAGGTGTAGTGTAATCCTCCCATATTGCCCTTGCATAATCCATGTTTTGGCCCTTCATGTTAGCTTATTTTGGCTTCCTTCCATACATGTTTTAGCATCATTTTGACATGCTCTAGGACTGTTTTGGGTTGTATTTGCCATATGCTTCATGAATTGCATAGTTGTAGTGCAATTGGCCTTGTTAGCCTTGTATTTTGATGCCTCTTGCATGCTATCTTTGAGCTATTTGGATCATTTGGAATCATTTAATACTTGATTTCAGAGCATGTAACATTGTCATATTCTCATGCATATCACTCTCTAATTGAGGTTTAAGAGTTGTGCATTGTTGCCTCATTTGTGGCCTAGCATGTATGACATCTTGCCTAGGTCCTTGAGCCCCATCTCAGCATATTTTGGTCTTTTTTTTGACCTACTTGAGCTCTGTCCATGGTTGGTTCATGCATTTGTGCCATGTATTGCATGCCCCCTTGTAGTCCTCTTTACTAGCTTCATGCTTTAAGGGCCCTAGCATGCGATGATTATGTTGTTTGAGTGATTTGGCATCATTTCATACCTTATTTCAATTAGGGGTGTTCACGGGTCGAGTCGGACCGGGTTTGACATGCATCCATCACCCAAACCGACCATCTCGGGTTGGCTATGGAGGAGCCCGATTTCGACCGGCTATATGCTTGCAACCGAACATGTTCCGGTTGAATGGTTTCGGTCGAAATGTCGAAACCGACCAATCTCCATCACATTGCAAATCTAGCCCAAAAAATCAAAACAAAAATTTAACTTCGTATATGTTTTTTTTTAGATGAGAAACACAAAAAAAAAAAAAAAAAAAAAAAAAAAAGAGAAGAAGAAGAAGAAGAAGAAGAAGGAGAAAGAGACCTAATTTCTGAGAATAAGAGCTTTGGGAGGGAGAGAGAGAGAAGTGTAAAGGCAGAATAGAAAGAAGAAAAGCTTTAGGGTGAGAGAGGAGATTGTAATGATAGAGAGAGAAGAAAGAAGAAAAAAGAAATGAAAGAGGAGATTGTAATGACAGAGAGGAGAAAGTGAGATCTGTGACACGGAAGCAACAACAAAGTGATCTCTAATAGTGAAGGCAGCAAAAAGCAGCGTCGGCGTTGGTTGGTGGTGAGGCAGCGAAAAGCAGCGTCGGCGTTGGTGGTGAGCAGTCGAAAGCAGCATCAGCGTTAGTGGTGAGGCAATCGTGAAAAATAACAACAGTGGCCAAGTGTGGTAACTAGTCTTCAACAAATAAAATGAAAATATGAGATCAAGTTTTGAAAATGGAAAGGAAATGTAACGATGATAGGGAGATGAAAAGGTGAACAAAGTCAGGAAGATGGAAGGATGAAAAGTTGCTTAAAATAATTATTTGTGCAGGTGGAAAGTTGGATAACATGTAAAGAAATGAGGAAGATAATGATAGCATTTGAGATTTTCAAAAAAGAAAGTGAATGATTATTTAATATTTCTTTTTGTCAAGATGATAAGGTTGTAATACCTCCAACTAATAAAATGAAGACACTTGGCAGCAAAAATTCATTTTATAATATTTCAGTCGGGTCAGGTTCATTTATTTTTTGATATGTTCATCTGACATCCGACCGAAAAAAAAATAAAAATTTGCATTCTTCATCCGTGGCCGACCGAAATGACTGGCGAAACCGTCCGTGAGCTGTCGGTTCGAGTCGGGTCAGTCAGATTGACCAGGTCGGGCAAATTTTTGAGCACCCCTAATTTCAATGCACTTAGTGTTGTTACACTTCCACATTTGTCACTCTTTGAGCACTCTTGAGGGTTGTGCTCTTAGGCCTAGTTGATGGACCATTGCATGTGCATGCTTGTATATGCTTTTTGTGCCTTAGTTTCATCATTATGGCCACTGTTTTGGGCATGGCTGAGGTTTACCCACATTCGGTTTAAGTCCATTGAGTATTGTGTATGCCATGTTACATCGCATTGTGCATGTTATGTTGTTGTTTGCATTGTGTATGCCATAATCACATTGCATTGAGTATGCCATGTTATTCATTGCATTAGGTATGCCATGTTGCATTGCATGTTGTTGCATACTTGTCCCTAGCATTGCATGTTTGCATGCTTGAGTTGCATTGCATATTTGCATGCTTGATGTTGCATTGCATTGTGTATGCCATGTTATTTGTTGCATTTTGTTTGGAATAGGTGTTAGTCCAAACACGGGAAACGAGGGGCGTTTCATACTTGAAGTGATGAAGCGTGCCTTAATTCCTGGTCGCCGACGCTCTTGATCATACATGATAGAGTTCTAGGCTTTGTGTGTTTATGTGTGCATTCATGTCATATTGAATTGTGCAATTTGGCTTCTCGACCATCATGCATCGAGATACATGATTGGTGGCCCGAGGGTCGAGAACCACACTCCCTTGAGCTTATGACATGATAGGGAGGGTGGTTGTGCACACATATCTTGCAAATATATTGCCATACCCTTTCTTGCTCTCTGTTGCAGCAAATTGGAGAAGTGCAGCAAAAACTGGCCGGCCAGCCAGAAAAACTAGTTGGCCGACCACTTTTTCTGGTCTGCAGCAACAAAAAGTGATCGGCTAGTGGCTGGAAGCATCAACAACTAGTCGGCAGCCCTCTCACAGGTCCCCAAGGTGAGTTAGAAGCTTTCTGAAGCTTGGTGCAAGGTTCTGAGAACAATTGCAAATAGAGTCAAATTGGGGCATCGCGACGGATTTCCGAACGAGGCGACTGGGCATGCATGCACTCTTCTCCCCCTGAGGGCCTCATTGCTTTATTGTTTTACTTAGCTAGTTTACGCTTTGGTTTGTACTTAATTAGTTAATGCGCTTAACTATTCAATTCGTGTTGTAATAGCTTAATTAATTAGCTTGTTAGTTAATTAGTTTTGTTCTGTAATAATTAGTCTAATTAGCTTAGATTAGCTAGTTAGCTTTTATTCGGACCCTCCGTCGAGAGGGCCAACTGTTGTAATAAATGTGCGTGTGTGTGATGCATGTTTTCCAACCCCCATTTCTTTCTCCCTTTTACTTAACCACTTACGATGGTTAGTTTTAGGGCATATTTCGATTAGCATACCTTATGCTTGCATGTGTGTATCCATTCATCTGTTTTGCATGCACCGGGCTCGACGCATCATACTAACTACATTGTATTTCAATGCATTTACTTGAATACGTGTTCAATAGCATGTTATCAAGTTGCATTTCATATGTCATCTTAGAATAGCCGAGCCTATCTGAGTTGCATTTTTACATGTGTTACATTAGCCATCTTAACATGAACTAGGATCATGCATGATTTCTAACTAGTTCTTTGTTTTGGCTTGGAGTACACTGTGAGTGTTTACGCTTTAGCATACTGCATGTGTGTTAATGTTGCCATGAAAGCATGCTTGCCATGAGGCTAACTATTTAATTGATTAACTGCCTGAATGCCTGTGGGTGAAGGTTGGATTGCTTGAATTGGAACAATTTATCAAATCCCCGATTTAGCCTACTTGCGAGTAGCAAACTTCAAATCATTTTCACAAATGAACATACAATGTTTTGTTCCAATTTAGGCGATCTAGTCTATACTTGTATGCTGTGCGCATCACGTAGTAAGATTAGCTAATTAACAGGAATAAGAACACATGTATTTTCAAAAACAAAATATCATGCTTAGTAAATGCTGATCTTTTGATCGGGCGAGCGGGGGTGCTCATTGCATGACCTTGTCCTCTCGTACCCAAGTTCCCGAACCGAGGCAACTTTGGTGATGACGGACACGTGGCCTTAGGCACGAGTCAGGGTTTCCTAAATTCCCCCAAAATAAAATATTTAGGTGGCGATTCTGTATCTGGCAAAGCAGTCCATGTTTGACACTTCTTTATAAAAATCAGTTTTTTCCAAAACGATTTGCCGGATTTGGACTCTTTGGTGATTTATCAATCTTGCATTGCACTTTGCGAGATTAGATTTAGAACCGTGACATTGAGTCTGAACTGTAGTAGCTAGAGAACAAAACGGATTTCACGCCCTCGCAGCGCGGAGCCGGAGAGTTCTCGGGGCACGTCTACAATATCGTATTAGTGGATGAGAGTAGAGAAGGAATTAACACTAAGTTGAAGATTTAGAAAAAAAAACACTTGAATTTAAAGGATTTAAGATAAGCGGAACTAAAACAGAGTATATGGAGTGTAATTCTAATAACAATAACAATGGAAGCAGAGAAGAAGTGAAAATTGAGAACCAAGAACTACTTAAGAGTGAACATTTTTGTTATTTTGGATCGATTATCATAACGGTTGGGAAGATTGGAGTGGATATGGTCCATAGAATTAAGGCAGGGTGATTTAAGTGGGGGAGTACATCTGGGATACTATGTGATAAATGAGTACCCACTAGACTAAAAAGAAAATTCTATAAGACGATTATTAGAGCAACAATGTTGTATGGGTCAGAATGTTGAGCAACTAAGAAACAATATCTAGATAAGATTAGTATTGCTAATATAAGGATACTAAGGTAGATGTGTGGTAAGAGTAGAAAAGACAGAATTAGGAATGAATATATTTGTGAATGAATAGGAGTAGTACCGATAGAAGATAAGTTGAAAGAGAATAGATTGAGATGGTTTGGTCATATACAATAGAGAGCAACAGAGACAGTAGTGAAGAGATGTAATACAGTGACGGTAGATGGACGTGTTAAAGGAATGGGCAGATCTAAATTGACGTATACGAGTGTAATAAATAGAGATATAAATTTTCTTAATTTGACTAACTAAATGATCGTTGATAGAGTTAAGTGGAAAAAAAAAATTCATGTAACCGACCTTATTTAATGGGACTTAAAGTTTAATTTGGTTTACTATTCTCAATTTTGGAAGCACAAATTAAAGAAAATATAACAAAAACATTTCCAATATCAAACTAAACACCAAAATACATCTAAAGAAACACATTTTGCTACTTCTTGATGTTTTCTTTCACCGTTGCACCATCCCAAACATCTATCTTTTCAAGAAAGAATCTAGCCGTGGTTTTCCATGTACATTAATGCACTACTAAGCTGTTTAAAATTAGGAGATTTGGTCAAAACCTTTTCATAATCAAATTTTAATATATTAAGGACAAGCATAAAAAATTAAAAAATTAAAAGTCCAACATATACCACTATTACTAAAATATTAAACTTTAAAATAATATAACTTTTGGTCTAAATGTCGATTTTTAATAAAATTAGTATTTTTAGAATCTTCTCATCAAGATCTATCAAATAAGATCCATATTCACTATGAAATTCTTTTTTTTTAAAAAATTATTACCATCAAAATTGATGTAAACAGTAACATGTTACTCTGACAATATTATCTAAGAAAAAAAAAAGAAGATATTTTATTTTGTCTTTGCCCAATTATGCGCCTTCTTAGGGAGGTTTATAAAGTAAAATAAATTGAGTTATCCCTTTTCACCAAATAAAAGTCCAGAGTTTTGGCTAAATTTCCCTTTAAAATTAAAAAAATATCACCCAAGAGAGTTCACTTTTTTCTGTTGTCCAAACCAATGTAATTAACTAAAATAAATAGATTCATGATTAGTCAAATTAAATTACAAACTAAGTAAATATGCTGGAATTTACAATGATACTGCATAGAAATACACAATACAATAAAATGATAAAGAAGCGCAAACTGAAGCCTGTATGATACCACAGTCTCCTTAAAACAGATTAGCTACCTCACCGTGGGTGTATGAGGAATATCGACTTCTGTCTCTCAGGATACGACGGTTTAGACCAGCTAACGCAAAAGCACCTTTTGATAGCTTTGGCAACCAGACAATAGCAGCACTCTCTCACACAAGAAGAATATATTATAGGAGGAGACTGACTTGATTATAATATGAGAGAAAAAAATTCTATATTAAACCCAAGGGAGATAGGCCTCCTTTTATACACAATGGGGGATAGAGGAGTAACTTTCTAGCCTTGAAGGCTAGCAACCAATGCCCATTGTTTCTGCAAAACTGTTGGTGTAATGCACACAATTGATGGGGATTCAATGTGTGAGTTACACATAATATACACCTGTGTGTATATACAAATCTGCAGCAGACCTAGCCTAAAAAGATTAGGTTGGTGGACCACCAATCTAATCCAGCCCAAACCTAACCCATTCCATCAAGCCTCAAGCCCAAGCCCAAGCCCAAGTCCCAAGATCCACAACCCACGATCCATGGACCACGGACCACGGACTTGGCCCGGCCCGGCCCGGTCCGGTCCGGTCTGAGCGAGCAGCATGCGCACTCGTGTGGCAATTTTTCCATAACCAACTTGGACCATAGTTTTGGCCCAAGCATATCCTTGAAGCATCCATAACTCCCTTTCTTCGAAAAATTTGTATGCCCCAAAGGGCTCATGCCTTTATCAAAATCTTAAAGTTTAAATACCTATCAAAGTTTTCCTCTATAATCAATATGGGATTGGTAGTTATACACAATTCTTAATACCTCATTCATGAGGCCATCTTTATGAGACAATTTCTCATTCAATTCTTAATGGTTTTTGATCATTCTTTTTGTGATGTAAAGGCCTTGTTACAAAGAATCTAAACTCATTTAATCTCACCTCAACCAATGGTTAGGACCATAAAACCATTTTTTCCAACAATCCCCCACATGAATAAAAATTGACTGAATAAAAAAAAACAAGCAACGTTTACAACAAAGACCCGGAGAGAGAGAGCACACAGACTAACCATGCCTCAGAAAAGGTAGCTGTTGGCCTTGAACCTTTTGTAGTGAAAGCCTATCAGATTTATTGGTTGACTAGTAAATGTCATGTCTTTAACTGTTCTGCCGTTTGTGTAAACTGAGACAATAGACCTCACACAGAAGTTAGTCTAACCATTGTTCTTATCCTCACTGGTGTGTCCGGTATAACCTTGGAACACTAGCCTAGTTTAGTGAGTATTGTTAAAAAATTCAGCCTTACAAATTCTTAAAGAAGCAGCCCCACTTCACACTCACATAGGTGACCTATATAAGGTATCTCATTATACCAGGGTTGATTATTCATATCACTTAGGTCATTAAAAATGTTATTTTAACCGTTCACCTCCACAGAGTATCACGGTACAAAGGAATGGGCAAGAGGATTTACCTCTTTAGTAACTCACCCGTTACACGAAATTAGGTTGTCCATTTGAACCTAGATTTTGAGATCTCCAGTCAACTAGGTTGGATTTTCCATTTCGGTAACATTACTAAAGGCCTTAACCCTATTCCTCGTGACGACGTTTCTACTGGCTTTTGAGTTAATCCTTTGGTTAGCGGATCCGCAATGTTGTCCTTAGCATTTACATAGTCTAGAGAGACAACTCCATTAGAGAGTAGTTCTCGTATGGAATTATGTCTATGACGGATATGTCTGGACTTTCCATTATACATATGACTCTGTGCCCGTCTAATTGCCGATTGGTTATCTCAATGAATATAGATAGCAAACACAAGTCTCGGCCAACATGGAATAGACTCAACAAATTAGCAAAGCCATTCAGCTTCTTCAGTTGCTTTATCCAAAGTAATAAACTTAGATTCCATCATTGATCTTAATATACATGTTTGCTTAGAAGATTTCAAAGACACGGCTGCCCCTCCGAGGGTAAATACATAACCACTAGTGGATTTGGTATCCTTTATATCAGATATCTAATTAGCACCACTTACCCTTCTAGTACCATCGGGTATCTGGTATAATGCAATCCATAATCCTAGGTATAGCGTAAATAACCTAACACCCGCATAATGCCCCTCCAATGAGTAGCATGCAGATTACTCGTGTATCTACTAAGCCTGCTAACAGAGTAAGCTATATCCGGCCTTGTACAACTCATCAGATACATCAAACTTCTAATGACCCGAGAATATTCTGGCTGAGAGACACTCACCATTATTCTTGGTCAAATATAGACTCATGTCTACTGGTGTCCTAAACACACTTGTATCTGATTTATCAAATTTCTCAAGTATTTTCTCAACATAGTGAGACTAAGAAAGTACAATATTACTAGATGTTCTGGAAATCTTAATACCCAAGATGACATCTGCAAGGCCCATATCTTTCATGTCAAACTTAGAATTTAACAATCCCTTGGTAGTTCTAATCATTTCATCATTACTACTAACAATGAGTATGTCATCTACATATAGACACAAAATGACATAACCTCTGTCAGTATCTTTGACATATACACACTTGTCACACTCATTGATTCTAAACCCATTTGACAACATAACGTTATCAAACTTCTCATGCCATTGCTCAGGTGCTTGCTTTAAACCATATAATGACTTGACAAGATAATAGACTTTCTTATTTTTCTCCATTTAAGAAAGCGGCCTTGCTCAGGTGCTTGCAATTACCATGCGAATGGATGTAATCATTGTTACAAGTGAATACATATCAAAGTAATCCAGGCTTTCTCGCTACTTGTATCATTTGATAACTAGCCTAGCTTTATACTTATCAACTAACCCATCCGCTTTCATGTTTCTTATAAAGATCCACTTGATCCCCAAGGCCTTACTGCCTGGGGGTAGATCAACCAACTCCCAAGTATGGTTCTGTAAGATGAAGTCAATTTCACTTTTAATCGCTTCTTTCTATAAGGGATTTTCAAGTCACGACTTCATAAAAAGTTTGAGGTTCTCCCTCTAACATACAAGTTAAGAAGTCCAGGCCAAAGGACTTGGCAGGCCTAGCCGTTTTACTCCTTCTTGGCTCATCTACTTCCTCATCTTGATCATCTATTTGATCATCTTCAAGTTCATTTTCAGAACTTTGATCCTCTCTTTGGGTTCGGCAAGGAAATACGTCTTCAAAGAATGACTCATTCCTTAACTCCATTATGGTATTCTTGTGGATATCTGAAATATCAAACTTGTATACAAGAAACCTATATGAACTACTATTTTGTGCATAACCAATGAATATATAATTTACGATTTTCGAACTTATCCTAACCCACTTGGGTGTAGGTACCGCCACTTTTGCAAGACACCCTCACATTCGTAAGAAATTATAAGAAGGCTTGTGGCCTTTCTATAATTCATATGGAGTCTTGTCTACTTTCTTCCAAGGTATTATATTTAAAATGTAATTCGTGGAGAGAATCGCCTCCCCCCTACAAGTTCTGTAGCAACCCATAACTTATTAACATTCCACTCATCATTTCTTTTAATGTTCTATTTTGCCGCTTAGTAACACCATTTGACTGAGGGGAGTATAGCACTGTGGTTTGGTGAATAATCCCAAAATGAGCACAAATCTTAGTAAACGGGGATTCATACTCACCACCACGATCACTTCTTATAGCCTTGATCTTTCAGTTTAGTTGATTCTCAACTTTATTCTTTAAAAAAATAAATTTATCAATCGCCTTATCTTTGCTTTTGAGCAAATATACATAACAGTATTTAGTGCAATCATCAATAAAAGTGATGAAGTATTTGTTGCCACCATGTGATTGTACGACTTTCAAGTCACACACATCACTGTGCACTAAATCCAAAGGCTCAGTACTTTTTTTAACAAAATGAAAAGAAGTCCTTACCAATTTTGTTTCTACACAAGTTTTACACTTGTGATTCTGATTAATCTTGAAAGATGGTATGTGATCTAACTTGATTAATCTACGCAAAGAGTCAAAATTTACATGACCCAGTCTACTATGCCATAAATTAGGGGATTCAAGCATATAAGTAGAAGAAGAAACTTTCTTATTAAGTTTTGGGACAATAGTCATTACATTTAGCTTAGCATACCACTCGACATATATCCCTTCCCTACATAGACCCCGCTTTTGGTCAATACGAATTTGTCAGACTTAAACACCATGCGGAAGCCGTGTTTGCTTAAGAGCGACCCAGAAACAAGGTTCTTACGAATGTCTGGCACATATAGGACATTGTTCAGAGTTAGTTCTTTTCCTGAAATCATTTTCAGGACCACCATGCCTTTACCCTCAACAGTTGAGGTTGCAGAATTCCTCATGAACAAGTTCTCATCGTTTGAAACCGGTTTGAAAGTTGTAAACATCTTCTTCTTTGCACAGATGTGGCGAATGGCCCTAGTGCCTACCCACAATTCCTTCAGGTTGGACCCCACCATGTTCGCTTTGGTAACGACAGCTGCCAGATGCATGTCATCCACATCTTGTGATCGATCCTCTAGTTCAACCATGTGGGCACAACTCTTGTTTGTGGAGGGTACTTGCTGTAAGGCTTTTTCTTTTTGCGGCAATCAATCACCCGATGCTCATCGCTTCCATAGTTGAAGCATTTTCCATTGAACCTAAAAGTAGGTTCTTGCGGCTTGTAAATCGGCCTTTTGGAGACACTGCCTCTTGCCCCCAGCTTTGAGCTTTTGCTTGTTGGTGGCTTTTTCCTCACCCCCGAAGACTGGCCATGCTCAACCACATTTGCTTTTACAGTGGAGGTATTCCCTCATTTCCTCCTATTGTTTTCCTCAATCCAGAGCCTGACAACTCGCTCTTCGACTGTCATCTCCTTTCTTTGTGCTTCAAGTAGTTCTAAAAGTCTTTCCAGCCGTTAGGCAGCTTCTCAATTAGAGCAACGGCCTGGAATGATTCACTCAGAAACATTTCTTCTGTATGAATTTTGTGCAGAATTACTTGGAACTTTTGGACTTGACTGATGAAGATTTTTGAGTGTACCATCTTGAAGTCCAGAAATCGGCCAACGACAAATTTCTTTGCCCCAGCATCCTCAGTCTTGTACTTCATGTCCAAAGCATCCAACAACTCCTTTGCCGACTTCTTGGCATAAAACACGTTGAAAAGTGAATTTGCCAAGCCATTTAGAACGTAGTTCCAACAAAGGAAGTCTAACTGCTTCTAAACATCTAGAGTCATGAGCTTTTGTTTGTCTTGCTCATTCTCTTCCATAGCTGGTGGTTCTTCACTCAAAAACCTCGTAAGGCTAAAAGTAATCAAGTAGAACAACATCTTCTGTTGTCATCTCTTGAAATTCACTCTGGTGAACTTCTCCGATCGCTCGTGATGGTTGAGCGGGCCTCCCAGAACAGCAAAAACAACAACAGGGTTGACCATAGAGGTCACAGTAACTGGGTTGACCACAGAGGTTACAGCAACCGGGTTGACCACAGAGGTCATAGCAGTAGGGGTTGGCAAGCTAGTTGTCTCGGGGTTCTGATCCCCACCAACATTAGTAGCAGCATCGGTGGCAGTTGTCATTTCTGAAACATACAACAGAATTTCACTTTCTGTGTTTCCAGAAATTAAACTTAATACTAGAAAATTCCACAATAATTTAATTCAAAATTAGTCTCATCACTTAACCTAGAATCGAACCATGGTCAGGAATGTTCTCAGAAAGACTGGAGAGGTCACATCGGTCTCACTTAAAACCCAGTTAACCTTTGGACAAAACTTTCAAGAGCATGTTTACTCCTAGTTCATGGGAAAAAAATTTCAAAATTAAGTTTTCCAGGGATGAAATAGGTTAAAACAAACCAAGCTCCAAACTTACAAGCAATGTAAAAAATTACTACAACAATTATAAACAAATAAAACTTACTTCTACAAATTGGTAAAAGAACCAAATTAAAACTCAAGCACGACATTGTTTCAAATAAAAAGAAATGAAACCAATCCAATTAAGGAATCTTATTTGTTTAAAACTCCTTTTCTCGCTTAGGTATTTTTGTTCAATCAAAAAGGTTAATAGTCCAAATTTTTATTGCAATCTCAATTTTATTCATTTGGATTTATATTTTTTTTTTCCCCTTCCCTTTTGCATAGGTATTATTGTAAAGAAGGTTAGTAGAAAACCACAACAAAATACAAAACAAATAATCTAAAGAAATTGTAAAATAATAAATTCATTTAATAGCAAAATTAAGTAAAATTAAAATGCTAGACAAGTTATACAATTAAACTTATAACCCCCAAATAAATTACAAACCTTGTAGCTCTAAAAAGTAAATTAAAAAAATTAATTAACAAGAGTTATAGGAAATTATTACACAATAATCATGTACATAACTTTAGCAATTATCATGTAAATAAATATAAGCAAGTTACAAAAATTCTATAACTCCAAATACTTAAATTAAAATTTAATAAGCAAAAGTTACATGAAGTTTTAGAATTAAGATCATGCAAATAATTCTAGAAAAATAAAATAAAATCTAGAACCTAGACAATAAAGCACTTGTATATCATATAAGAACAGTAGGAAATAAAAACTAGCTCTAAAATAATTTAACCACTTATGAACATGCACAACATGATAAAGATCTAGAATTGAAAGACATGAAAAGTTTATTTAATAAACAAACAGAACCGAACACAAACTGAAAAGCAAACAAATTTGGAATAATTAATTCATTATTAAATAAATTATTGCAACAGTAGACTATGTGTTGCAGGTAGTCTAGAACAAACAAAACAATAGCATGCATATATATTAATCTAGGGCAATGCTGGGGACCCCCAGTGGGGGGCGACCCCCAGCACCCCCCAGTGCCAGGTGGGGCACTGCCACAGGCCCAAAAAAAAAAAAAAAAAAAAAAAATTTTTTTTTGACCAATGAGAGAGGACCCCAGTACCCCCACTGGGGGTCTCAGCCATTTTCCATTAATCTAATATTCTAATCATGACTATCAGAGAAGTTCTTGACATATTATAACACAGAAACCAAAACAAAATCTGGGTAGCATGTAACCAAAATTTTCCACTAGAATACATGTAATTGGATTTTATATATAAAACATGACTTCTAATCAGGAATGTATACAGATCAAAACCGTACACATGCAGCCAATAAACAAATCTAATAATCAAGTGCTATTAACAGTGGCCAATTGTCTTCCGAGGAACAAATCAAAACAGTGTACAATTCCACGGAAACCAAGCCAATTAATCTTATACATGAATCTGAGTTATTCTAAATTACTAGATGAATATATTTGTTCAATTTCATGGAAAAGTATATATAATATGTTTTAAGATTGTTGTCCAAACCAATGTAATTAACTAAAATAAATAAATTCATGATTAATCAAATTAAATTACAAACTAAGAAAATATGCTGGAATTTATAATGATATTGCATAGAAATACACAATACAATAAAACGATAAAGAATTGCAAATTGAAGCATGTGTGATACTACAGTCTTCTTAAAACAGATTAGCCGCCTCACTGTGGGTGCTGGAGGAACTTTGACTTTTGTCTTCCAAGGTACGACGGTTTAGACCGGTTAACGCAGAAGCACTTTCTGATAGTTTTGGCGAACTAACAATGGCAGCACTCTCTCACACAGGAATAATATATTATAGGAGAAGACTGACTTGACTATAATATGAGAGCAAAAATTCTGTATTGAACCCAAGGAAGATGGGCTTCCTTTTATACACAATGAGGGAGAGAGGAGTAACCTTCCAGCCATGAAGGCTAGCAACCAATGCCCATTACTCCTACAAAACTGCTGGAGTAATGCACACAATTCATGGGGATTCAATGTGTGAGTTACATACAATATACACCTGTGTGTATATACATATCTGTCTAATCCATTCCAGCAAAGCTTTAAAGTCTCAAGCCTAATCCCAAGCCCAAGTCCCACGGACTCGGTCCTGGCGGGCTGCGCACGCGCACGTGGCAATTTTTCATAACCAATTTGGACCATAGTTTTGGCTTAAGCTCATTCTTGAACCAGCTATAACTCCCTTCCTTTGAAAAATTTGGATGCTCCAAAGGGCTCAAGCTCTTATCAAAATCTTGAGGTTTAAATACCCATCAAAGTTTTTCTCTACAATCAATATGGGACTGGTAATTATACACAATTCTCAATACCTCATTCATGAAGCCATCTTTATGAGACAATTTCTCATTCAATTCTTAATGGTTTTTGGTCATTCTTTTTGTGGTGTAATGACCTTGTTACAAAGAATCTAAACCCATTTAATTCCACTTCAACCAATAGTTGTGATCTACTTTAATTTCTCATTAAAGTCACCATAAAACCATTTTTTCCCAACATTTTCTAGATTCAATACTTGGTTATACCAAAGCAATATATTAAAACCAACAATCATTCACAAATCTATTCCTCTAATGTATGTATACAGTGACACGTTTCCTTTAAATAAAATAAAATAAAATAAAATAAAATAACCTTCAAACTGTTCTTGCACAAAAAGATGTTGTGCACAGTATCATAGTTGTATCAAGTTCTCATGTTCATCTCTTTCTCATTTATATCCCTCGAAGTATTATTCATATTTGAAACACACAAGGTCGGTAACAGATGATATTTGATGGAGTAGTTTGTTTTTGTATATTTTTGTTCTCCCTACAAAAAATGTGTATTAAATTTCATTATATATCTTTTCATTTTTGGTTATAATATGACTTACTTATCCAAAAAAAAAAATGATATAGAAATGGGGAAAACAAAATTGAATGAACAAAGTCCGATCATAATATAGACAATGAAAACTATTAATGCACAAATTAATTGGGAAGAAAAATACTTAATGAGGTTACCATTACACATACAACAGAGAAACAGTTCATGGGCGGTCTTTGGGTTCAAGGCTCGTAATTTCTCTGACGACTTGAGTTTTGTCTGCCTCAAATTGTTCATCCTCTACAAAAAAAAATAAAATAAGGAATGCTTCTATCTGAATGCTCTTGCTCGACTCTTGAAAGAAAAGGACTCCACCATTTAACACATAAATGTTTAGGGGAAAAATTGTTGAAAAATAAATAATCCAGACCTACTTAACACATTTGTCCTACAACAATAATTGAGACCCTTTTTTTTGGGACCCCCACAACTCCCCTTGGATCTCAACCATTGATGGTGTGGGCCCCACACATACATTAATAGTTGAGATCCAAAAGGAGTTTGTAGCTGGTTTTTCGTTGCTCCTTAGAGGGATTTAGTCTCCTCTAATACGATAGCCTTACAGTTTGGACTCTCGTGGTTCTGAATCTGGTTTCACAAGTGCAATGTGAAACAGTGAAAACATAAAAGAGTCCAAATCCGGCAAATCTTTAGACAATCGATTTTTAATTAAAAAAAATGCCAAAAATGGACCGCATTGCCAGATTTAGGTCGCCCTTTCAGGTTTTTGGCCTAGCGAACCTTTCAAAGATAGTATTTTTTCAACTTGTCCATGTTGATCGACTGTGAGAACTCCAAGCCATCTAAATCTATAAGGATAATCGCTTCTCCTAACCAGATAGATTTGATGATGTAAGGACCAATCCAATTGGGTCTAAACTTGACCCTAGGGTCATGGATGGGGACTCGATTGTCTTTCAGCACCATATCTCATTCCTTAAGGTTTTTGGATTTGACTCTCTTATTGAAGGCCCTAGTAATTCTGCGCTGATATGTCTCAGCTTCTGCTCTGTTCTGTCATGAAAATGACACTGTTTGTCCAAACTAGGGTGGCCGGCTGGCCTTAAAAAGTGGTCGGTCGGATGGAATGGTGGCCGGCCGGCCACTATTTTTAGGTGCTGCCTTGCTGCCACAGAATTAAAACAGAGCAAAAACATAGTGTTTTCAGGGGATATTTATCCTTTCTGTCTCTCTCTATCATGAAACTGATCAAGGGAGGAGTATAATCGGTCCACAAATCATCAATTGCCGCAAGTTGCATGATGATCTATGAACCAATGGGACAAAAAGATCAATAAAATGAAATGAAAGACCAATAACACCTCTTCCTATCATGGATTTATCTCAAGGAAAGGGGTGGACATTACTTCTTGAACCATTGAACGTCACTAAAGAGTACACAATGAGTCAAGACGCAATAGGTTCAATATAACATCCAATTGAACCCCGATTTGATTTTATTACATCTTTCACCATTTTTAGTTCCATTTTATTAGCCCTCTTTATTACCTTTCCATTCTTTATTCATTTTTGTCCAAAAGTGATGGTTACGCCCACTAATAAAAAGAAGTATTAAACAAAAGGTTGTCCTTAGCATAAGAGAGATGTAATGCCCTGATAATGAACCTTTGAAGAGATTAAACTATTAAGTATAGAAGGTTTCTTTCTCATGCCTTAAACAATGATCCATTGTTTGAAACAACTCTTAAACAAAGAAATCCAAGAAAGTAGAGAGGTTGCCGAGATAATTATTACAAGTGTGAGTATATGTATGAAAACTATGAAATAAAAACTATTAACTCAAATTGATTGGTATCTAAGGCTTAAATCACAAATCTATGAGGACTTACAATAATACAAACATGATATTCAAAGCATAAACTAAGCAAACAATTAAAACAGCCCCAAAAACAGCAAAAATAGTGCTGAAATTACTTTGAAAAAGCTAAAAAAAAGTAAGCAAAATAGAATAGAACAAAACTAGTAAGCAAGCCTAAGGAGGGGTAGCTAACCCCTCTACTTTTTGGACCTTAAAACCAAATGTTTTAGCCACTGAAAACTCTGAGAATCAATAGCTAAAAGTTGAGGAAAAAAAATGGGAAACACAAGAATAAAAGCTATGTAATGAGGTTCAAGAAAGGGTAGTTAAGCCCTCCACCTTGAGTAGCTTTCAAATCACAAGTTTTAGCCCATAAAAACAGTCCAAAACAAAGTATAAATACCAAGAAAAAGAGTAAAGAGTAGGCAAAAGATGGCAATAGTTATACTTTTGAAGAGAATATACTCTTTTGTTCACAAACCACAAAGTGCTCACTCTCAAGGGTTGTAATTTTAGCTCAATAACCTCAGCAAGGAGCCTCAAAATATTGGCTTAGGAAGTGTATATATATTGCAAGATAAAGAGGGAGAGTGTTCAGCAAGGTTTGGGCACTCAGAGAATTTTTCTAACCTAAAACCAAGAGGGATGGTCCTTTGTTTAGAGAAAAACAGGTTCTTCAGTCGAAAATATCTGTGTGGAGCTAGTTGGTGCAAGGCATGCACATGGGAGGGGGTACAGCTAGCAGCAAATATCTACCTGCCAGGAAACATGGCCAACCAGCCATGTAGGGGGACGTCCGGCCACTAAAAATTGGCCAGCAAGCCTTTGAGTGGTTTGGCTAGAAAAAAATTAGGTTTTGGTCCAAAGGGTGCAAGATTTGAGGCTCTGAAACTCAAAACCGAAGCTTCTTGCCCGAAGAATTTGAACGTTTGTACAGCATATTATTTCATCATCACCCAAGTCTTAAGGGCGGTCAAAAATGAGGTGTCTACAAGGTTGTGGAGGTCCCAAAAAAAGGGGATCCCAAGCTTTTTTCATTTGTCCTATGAAACACAAGCACTTCTCTGGAGGACATGTACTAGTGTTGTGACAAGTGTCAAACACGGACAAGTGCCAAACACGCTGAATAATTAAACAAGCTAGGTACACATTGGAACATTCTGGGGGACACGCAACATATGGCATATAATAAATATCTAAGGTTTATGAATTTGATGAAAATAAATATTGACATAGAATAATTTAGAATATTAAAAAAATATATGACATATAATAAACATATAAACTATTATGTCCCTATATCCCCTCATGTCATAAATTTTTTAAAAAATTGCATATCCATGACCATGCTTCTTGGCTTTTGTCCCCCCTAATTTTGGGTTGCCTTGTTTGTGGCCACCATCATAGTTGTTGTATTGTGAATCGTAAGATTGCCTTTATTTATATGCGTATAAAAATACACAACATCTAAAATGAAATAAAAAGAAGTGTTAGACCCACAAATTCACCCATCATATAGCAAGGAAATTGGGCTATATATCATTGGGTGTGTAACAAATTAGAAATTGACACCTAACATATTATATCATTGTAGGTCAAATTGTGAGGCCATTTTTGTGGGGTCGCAAACATTTTCCCTGAAATAAATATTAATATAACTAAATTGTATATATTTCAATAAATATTAAACCACATATATTTATATAATTAGTTGATCTTTTTTCTTTATATTTTTATTTTTATTTGGGGAAATTACCCATAGGTCCCATGTGAAACATGTGGTCTCCATTTAATTCCATAACTTTTTCATTACACCCAAAAGTCCTTTCCTCTGTCTCTCTGCTTTTTGCTTCCCTTCCTCTCTCGTTTTTTTTTTCTGCATTTTTCTCTCATTGTGTTTGTCATGGAAGACGACCACCGGTGATCATGTCTTTCTCCATTGATCGGGGTTCATTGATAACCACCAACCATCGAAATCAACTCCGACGAAGAAGATGATATATTTTCCGACGAAGAAGATGAGTGGATCTACTTAGATCTGATGTAGATCTACTCAGATCTACATCAGATCTGAGTAGATCTACACAGATTTGGCTAGATCTAAATAAAAAATAGTTGCCGAAGTACAATCCTCTCTCTACATCCGTCTTTCCCCTTCGATCTCTCTTTTTTTTTTCTCTCTGCTATACACTTCTGTTTTTCTGTTCTAATAGAGAAAATTTTCGAATTCTGAACAAGTAATTTTCGAGTTTTAGTTACAGGCAGTGAAAACTGTAAAATTTTGCAGTTTCAAATTTTTTTTTTAGTACTGGAATGAATCATGGTTTAAAACTGTAAAATTTTACAATTTTATAACATTCTTTAGAACTGTAAAATTTTACAGTTTCATAACATGTTTTTTAATTTTTTTTTTTCCGGCAATATTCTAGACATTCCGGTGAGTCTCCGGCGACCGTTAAACGGAAGTCCGACGGTAGTAAGATGTGAACAGTGTCTGTAAATTTAAAATAAAAAAAAAAAAATTTTGGTAACAATTAAAAATGTGTTAGACTAATTGGTGCAAGTATTTTGTTTTGGGACTAGCTGGGTTTTGAACTTGTTACATGAGACTTATCAGTAAGTTCCCCTTTTTATTTTTTTGACGCCCTTTCATGCATTATGTAAATAAATTGAATTGTTTGAATTGCTGTGAATCATAGTAAATCACAATTGAATCATAAGATTCACTCTATTTAATATTCAACTGAACAAAAATTATTTTGCTTGAAACTCGTATTGAATAGTGAATCATAAAATTCTAACAACCAGGGTCACCACAAACTCCACAACAGAGATCTGTGGTTCAAACCACAAAACTTCAGTAAAAAATGGAGACAATATTTAAATACCATCTTGCCAAGGAAGAAGTGGCATATTTGGTAGCTCGCTGTCATGTAAAACAGTAAAAGGGAAAAGAGTATCATACTCTGAGAAGATTAATTCATAAGAATCCTTAAGTTATCCCTTGAGCTCACTTTTTCTTTTTCTTTTTTGGATGGGCATCCCTTGAGCTCACATATCATGTCATCACAGTAGAATCCCAGATATTTTGTCAAAATATGATGCCACAAGCACCAGAGAAACTGCCACATCTATAAAAAGAATCATGAAGATGCTGGACTGAAAAAAAACATAAATAAATAAATTTATGCGCCATTTGTTTCGGTGGAAAAC
Source organism: Camellia granthamiana (assembly GCA_036172215.1). Taxonomy (NCBI): domain Eukaryota; kingdom Viridiplantae; phylum Streptophyta; class Magnoliopsida; order Ericales; family Theaceae; genus Camellia; species Camellia granthamiana. The sequence goes on along the minus strand of CM069909.1, from coordinate 147,474,871 downwards.
TTTTTCCAGTAAACAAAATCAAGAAGTTCATGCTATCATATAAACACATGTATTGTTACAATAAGCCAATATTATGCAAAATATGACATGATTCATGAATAAGGAGAAGGTAGCCTACATTTGTATACCAGCAAAAAGACGAGAAAATGATACATCTTCATACTATTCAAATACCTATCATCCATAAAGGATACAATTCTAGAGACAAAATTGCATTCCCTAGGATCAGATATTGAGACGTCTATTTTTTTATTTATTTTTTAATTATTTACATATTTTCAAACTTTCATCCTACCTTGACAGCTTGTCACTTGGTAATGTAATTGGTAGACTCCAGCAGCTTTGATTATACTCTGCAAAAACTAACACCAGAAATTGTGGAGAATATCAAATTCTAGCCAACAAGAAACCTAAATAAAATAACCGCCACCACGATGAAGACGCTGACGATGGTGGTGGCTAAGTTGATAAAACAAATAACCATGTAAAAATTTTATGTTCTCTGTATACAAGTAACATGCAAGACTTCCCTTATACACGTTAGCTTAAACCACATCAAATAGCACACGCATGCCACAACTCCATACATATTGACTTAATCTCAAGCGCATAAAATGTGCGATATATCAGTAGTTCAAGCATGTGTCAGATAGTTCTGTGACATATAATATTTGATTCAAAAATTTACAACTCATAACCAAACACACAATTCAAAATTCTATTAAAAACTCATCAAAAATTTTAAAAAATTCAAAAAATATTTTTTATTTAAAATTAAAAAATAATAATAAGAGGCAATTGCCAAAAAAAAAAAAACAAACAAACAAACACTGTTCTGGTCAACCGGCCAGACGTCCAGGTAGGCGAAATTTCAAAATTCAAATCATGCCTAAAAAGTGTTTTCAAAAGTGGTGTGAAAATGTATTTTGAAAGCTCTATCCAAACATAGCTCCAAATATGGTGTGGAACACCAAACACAGCCTGGGGTTTTCTTTTGGTTTAGAAACTTTTTTCATATTTTAATCAACATTTTTTTACTTTTTAGAAGAATTTAGATTAGGTGCATCTAAAAAATAAATAAATAAATAAAAATGGCCTAAAATATGAAAATAGTTCACTTAAAAAAATCGTCTAAAAACAATTTTTAAAAAATTAAAGCAAACAGAGTAAGGCTCTTCATCGGGTGAGAGGAAGATTTGGGTGCAGATTCTAGAGTTTTGGAGGTGTCAAAATTTCTGGCGTACTTTGTTGTTGGTAGTGGTTGTTGAAGGATGTCGATTTGATCTGTAAATCTTGAAGATGACAAGAAAAAAACTGAGAGAGAACCATTAGAAATAAATGTAAACCGACTGTGATAAGGTGGTCCGGTGGTATGATATCTCAAGCAAACTATAGGGTAACACATAAGTGGATGAGATGTTTTAATTCAAATATTCAGTCGAGTTGGTTTCACAATTTTCAAATGACCACATCCACATCACCCAGATTTATAAATAGTTAAAGGCCCACTGCCGACCGCACATTCTAACAAAACCATCTGTAGCTTTCAATTTTGGGTCGGGTCGGTCAAATATTTCAAGTGGTCTGGTCCCATGAACAGCTCTAATCCATGCAATCTTTTGTTTTTGTTTTTGTTTATGTTTTTTTATTTATAAGTAAAGAGTATTATTAACTGAGCACCATGTTGAAGAGGGCTAACCCTATAAAAAAAACAAAAAGCTTTAAGCTATCTATCAAAAGGCATAAACAAATCCCCTATTAGTCGAAGAAAAAAAAGACACTTGGCCCTTAGCCCAAAAAAACCAAAGAAAGGAGCAAAGAACATTTTAGGAAGAAAAGAGCAACGATCCTTTCAGGCTAATAATAGGGAGTTCAAGAGTATCAAAAGATCTTCTATTCCGCTCTGTCCACACTATCCATAGAATACATAAAGCAAATGCCTACCAAGTTCCTCACCCATATTTTAGCATAATTGGCACTCCATGCCTCAATAAGATCCTAAACTGAAACAAAAACAACTCCTACCAAACTAAAAAGTGAACAATCAGATTCAACAAATCACTAGCCACCGGACAATGAAGAAGAAGGTACACAGATTCTTCTAATACTTTGACATCCCATACTTCACATTTAAAAAAAAGTTCTTCCTCAAGTCTCTATTACTTGAAATAGAACAATTGGCACTCCATGCCTCAACATGATGCTACACTGATAAAAAAATAACTCCTACCTAACCAAAAATTGAACAAATAAATCACTAGCCACGGAACAATGAAGAAGAAGGTACACAGATTCTACTAATACTTTGACATCCTTCCCATACTACACATTTTGAGATAAACTCTTCCTCAAGTTTCTATTACTCAAATTAATCTAACACGTCTACACCTTCCGAATCTGCTTTGTACCCAAAACTAACCTCTTCTGATATTCATTTATACAAAATTTACTTAAATTGTAATCCATGCAATCTTTTCTTTTTTCCTTTTTTCTCTTTTGGATAAGAAGCATTATTAACCAAGCACCACGTTGAAGGAGGTGAACCCTATAAAAAAGGAAAAAATCAAAGACTATATCAAAAGGAATAAACGAATCTCCTATAAACTGCACGATAGAGTTGACTAACAGAAGACTCCTTTCTCATCCAAAACAAACAAAGAAAAGAACAAATACTAATTCCAAAATAATAAAAGGGTAAATTACACTGGCCTCCCCTGAAGTTTGGAGAAAATATTGTAAGCCCCACTATTTTGACATAGTAACATAGGGCTTTCTTAAGGTTTTAATTCACATAACACATAACACTGAACTCCCTTTTCATCAATAATTTGCTAATCATATGAATGGAAAAATGATGTTATATTTTTTAAGTTGAAATGTATATTTTTTCTTTGTTTATCCTTGTCTTTTCACATTATATGTATTAGCTCTGATTTCTTTTGCCTTACCAAAACGGAGGGCAGTGTAATCATGCCAAAACTGTGAAGCTTGCTATATTTTCTTCAAATCTCAAGGGGCGTCTGTATATTTTACCCCTAGGCTTTGTTTTATTACAATTCTCATAAACTATTTTGAAACGGATTTTCGTTTGTCTTTATTGAATTTTTTTTCATATTTTAATCAAATTTTTTTATTTTGCAAATACATCAAGATTAGATACATCTAAAAAGTAAAAAAGTTTAACTAAAATATGAAGGAAAAAAAATTCACTAAAAACAAACAGAAACCCGAACAAAAATGCACACAGATTTTTACTCAGATTTTCATCAGTTTTTACTGATTTTGTTTAATATTTTAGTCAATTTGTTTTACTTTTTAGATGCATTTTGATTAGGTGCAACTAAAAAATGCAAAGAATTCATTAAAATATATATTAAAAAAAATCACTAAAAATAAACGAAAACTCATCTAGAAACAGTTTTTGAAAATCAAACCAAACAAACAGAGAATTCTAAAGATCTAAGTCTCCATATTGAGGCTTATAATACAGGCACTGAATTCCCAGTCTCAAAAAGTATTAATGCACATAATTGTTGCCCCTACTAAAGAATGACAACATGTTGTCCACATCTCATTTTACATACAAATGTCAAATCTATGTAAAATGATCTTACTTCAAACATTAGCTTCACGCTACTTCAAACATACTAGATTTATAACACACTTGTAGAGATTTCATGGTGTCAGGGAGATGCAGAATATCTTCTTCTTACTAATGAATTTGTTTCTAAGTTCTGTCTTGTCTTCTCTTCTTTTGCCATGGCTGCCTCAACATTTTCCATCTTAATACACCAATTCCCTCAACAAGTCTTTTAATTAGTGTTACATGGACTTCTCTATTCCCTTTAGTGTATCAGATATGATTAGGATAAGTGCATGGGATGTGTCCAACCCCTGTACCAAATTATAGACGTCAATCTTCTAATTTTTTTATGATGTTTGAAGAAGAAACTCACATTTGACGTGGATGGAACATAGAAATCTCACTTGTCCCCTAAGTACGCCATAGTATTATACACTATACAATATATTAATATTCACATACTTGTACCTAACTTTTGGATATATATCCTTGTATCTTAAGATTTAGGACATCTGCCACTCATATCCAATTCCATGAAACATAGCTTTTATCCACAGAAAATTCTATCCCACAAAGCAGACCAGCCTCACATCTGTCTAGTATGACTTGTACCTAATAAGCACATTCCAAGAAGCACTTGATTTGCTTCATCTATCTCGCTAATATGATTTGGCTAATATCCTTACCAACTCTCCACCTGTGTACTACATATTTCACAAAGAAAAATGGGCATTCTTCAGAGATCTGTTGGCTATCGTCCAATTTTTATTTATCTCTTAATTCTGAAGCTTCTCTACACAATGATAACCTAGCATTTAATCTAACCTTGATTTCACAATTAAAAACTAATATTATCAGGCACCATAACTAAGGCAAGAAGATAAAAGAGCTTAATGTTGGACATTGATGTAAGCCACTGTTAAAAGAAATTAACTCACCCTCATCAGGTTGTTTACATGTCTTAATTATGTCAGTATCACTGTTTGCATCTGTTTCCTCTTCTGAAAGTCCAATGTTATATATCTATGGACATATTGCATGCCTTGTCTAAAAATTAACATAAAGCTCTTCAAATTCCTCAATAAACCTCTCATTCCCTAGGTAAGTTTCCATAGTCCACCTCCCCTAGCTTTCAGTTTGTTTATTTGTACACATTGTATTAATTCACTCCTAACCTCGCTAGACACTGCAAATAACAAAAAATCCAAAACTGGCATCCTGTATTCTCATTTCAAGATATAGTGATGACTCAGTTACATCCTCCAAAAGCGAGGGCATGATTTATTAATTTGATGCCACAAACAGCAGCTTTCAATGTGTTCTGTGTTCTTTCATATAGGTGCATACAAACACTTGTTCATCACTCAGAGGGTTTATACAATCTGTATGAGCACTTACTCAGAACATCAGGTGCCCATGTTGTAAACCTTATTAGTTATTGGTTGTAGTAAGAAATACAATTATAATATTTTTGGTAATGAATATAAAAAGGATTAGAAGAGATTATATAAGGAATACAAAAGCAAAAAGGATGTTTCAGACAATCTCAACTTGACAAATGAAATTGGAAATTAAAGCATTACTCCCATCATTGCTACGTTTTCCTTTGGTCTTAAATTGTAACTCTTGGTCTTTTCTTCCTCTCCTTATTTCCCTCATATCATTTATATTTCCGTCATGTCACTGACACAATATTTCATCTGCTAATAAAGAATTATTCATGAAGTAACCCCATGTATGCTCCCTCCCTGCACATCCCACCCCCCTTCCAGCATAGAGAAAAAGCAACCAATATATGTATAAATGAAGAAACAAATGTATTATGTTTTGATTACTTCAGGGAAAATGAAAAACAAAAACAAAAAAGAAGGGAAAAAAAAATTGAACGTGCTTCATAAGTAAAACATTAAAGATTTAGTAAAACCAGAATCATGCAGGCACATACCTTCCAGAACCAGAGTATCTGTGGATCAGTTTCTCTGTACCCATTATATTCAGTATGTGCCTTCTAGTCCTCCACTGAAATAGCACTTCCACTCCCATGCAGCATCCAATCAAGATCTTCGAGCTCCAAACTTCGGAAAAAGAACTTATGGAGCAATGGTTGGCAAAGCATATCAGAAAACCCTTTAGCAAAATGGGCTACCTGCTCAGAGATAGATGTGACAAAATGATGCCGAATAAGAAGATCAACATACTCCTCCCTATTCCTACTATTCACCGAAATGCTTTTACCACCAGCGCAAAGCTCCACAATTGTCCCAGATCCTAACTCTTCTCGCACAAATGTTAGACCCAGTGCATCTGAATCCACCATCTCAGCATCCATTTCCAAGATTTTCTTGCAACTGTTGTACAAGCATGGATCTGCATGATGAATATCTTCCAAAGAAACATCCTTTCCAGCCAATTGCAAGAAAAACACACGATCAAAGACAATGCCAACTTGCACCTTATGCATCAACGCTAGGGCAATTACCCTGCCAGAGAAGCTAAAATATTCAAGGTGCAACGGATCTACCTGGGACACTGCAAATAAACACAATATATAGAACTGCTGTTACTACTTTTGTACACAGACCAAACCCCTAAATTGATAAGATTGGTGTTGAATGTGCATAAAATGTGTTGTCTAAGACAGGATTTACAAGCAATCTTCAGCTTTGAATGTTGCAATGACAATGGTGGTGTGTTATAAATTAAAGAGTGTGTGCTTGTGTGTGTGTGTGTGTGTGTGAGAGAGAGAGAGAGAGAGAGAGAGAGAGAGAGAAGGAAATATGAATAATCAATGAACATATGCTCAAACAATTCAGAGAAGGTAAATAATGAATGTAATAAAACCCCAAACAATTCATTGTGTGTTCTCGTTACTTCATTGAAAGCAAGTTTTTAAGCCTATCAAGGGCTAACTTAAGACGGCGTATGCATTTGTGATGGAAGATATCAGCTAGGGTAGGAGGGGTTGTTGGGGTGGTTCATCAGAGTCGAATTCCCTATTCATTGGTACACTAACAGAGAAGAGAACCGAAGGGGGAAGAGTAAGACAGTTCGAGTCATGAAAACCAGCCTCTCTGAAAAAAAGTGGGGGTAAGGTTGCCTGCCTACCTATGAAGCACAAACACAGACACGAGCACAAGCACAAACACAAGTATGTGCATAGGATGCAATGACTTTTAAAAAATTATAATATGGACGCAACAGGGATATAACAAAACACATATATAGATTACTTTTATATAATTTTATTTACTATGTATAGGAATATCAATTTTTAGAGCACGAAGATATAAGAGTCATCGATGTATGAGTGAACAAATTTTCATATATTTGCTATGGATAGAAATATAAATTTTCATATATTTTACTTTGACCTCAAATCAACTTTTCAAAATTATTTTACAAAAAAACAAAAAAGTTTTAAGGCACGTCTAGACACAACAAAAAATAATAATTAAAAAATTTGACATGCTAGCTGCCTACTATACTATCCCTCAGCCACCCAGACCCTGTTGTAAGTGGGAGCTTCCTACACTGGTAGGACATTTTTTTATAACAAGGTGCAGGTACCCAGTGTTAACATGTACACTAACCTTAATTCAGAAACAATTTTATCACCACAAGTTTCGGATTGTTTAAGAGTAAGGTAAACACAAGTCAAAAAATAAAATATTCAATTGTTTCCTTCAAGATCACCTTTTGTTCTCTTTTCACAAATTAACCAATCGCTTGGGGTGAAGGAATTATAAAAGTTCATCATTTCCTTGCCTTGTTTTTTTCTCTCCTACCAAAGGAGTCATTAGTTTCCATTGAAAGTTTAAAACAAGGAAGCAAGGTGAAAAAGAGAAAAAACTACCCAGCCTCATTTGTTGTGCTCAGATGGTGGAGTAGGGTAGATACGGACTGGGGTTTAAGAATTGCAATCAATATATACTTGAAGGAATGATAATAGTGTACCTTGATGTTAAATAGCTAGTGAAAGATCTTTGCTTAGTTGAGAACTAACAAAATCCAAACTAAACTTTACTTGTTTTTTCTCCTTGGCATACATTGCAGTTGGATTCATAAAAGAAAGATGCATCCATTGCAAAGATTAAGTCATCAAGCAAATAATTTGGTCTTTGTTTTTTTTTTTTTTTTTTTCAATTTTTAGCCAAATCCCTTACTCAAAAGATAAGAAAATGTCCCTATCCACAGGGCTTGGAGAAGGAATACTCGTTGGCCGCCTATGAAGCATGGGTACTTCGGAAAACATGATGTACCCGTACTGGGTACTTACCGGCGTATAGTATCTCGTATGATACTTCTGCATATGTACCGAGTACACGAAACACGTACCCAAATTTTTTTCTTCTTAATTTTCGACATAGCTAGACGTACCTACTATATATCCAAGCCGTACTGTACCTCAGTTGAAATAATATTTTCTTCTATTACAGAGATAAAACTCCTTTCACTAGACTTCTTTTTTATTTTTTAGTATTATGCCTAGTAGATTTTTAAAATTAAATTATGGTTTGTAAGTTATTTAATATATTGACATTTAATTTTAATTTATACCTTTACTTTTGGCATTAAATGTAAATTGTAGGTTGAATCTTAACAAATTAAACCATTTAATTAATTTTTGCATTACTCTAAATTAAAAATAGATATTTTTTTACAAGCACACCAAGCCGTACCTGTATCCTACTTTTTTTGGTTTTTACCGTATCGACGTACGCGTATCGTACCAGTACCAGTACTCGTACCCGTACTTGTGCTTCATAGTTGGCAGCACATGACAATAAATAAAAGAAAAGAAAGCAAAGTGAAGACTATTATTCAATCAAATAATGACTACATAAAACTACCAACCATATGCACAATATAATTTTCTCTGATAAGTATTTTGCACATCAAATATTTAAATTACATCCCTAGGTGTTCCATTTATATTATTTACAGTCTTTATCCTCTCACTTCATGCAAGAAAATAATGAATTACAGGTCAATTTTTTATTTACACAATTGGATTTTGTAGATGTTTTTAATATGATTTTCGATGTATATGATGCCTCATTTTTTATATATTTACTTATCAAAAAAAATCAGAATGCCCTCATTGTTTCCACGCCATTGACTAAGATCTACCATTTAACATGAAATATGTAATCACACAAGGCTTGCAAGGCTGGAAGCCAAAAATACATCATAGCTCATAATATGAAGCAATCTCTAACTTCTATTTCTGATGAACACTACTGTATTCTTTATAAAGTTATGCCCAAGTACATTAAACTACTTAAATATAATGTCATATTTACAAAATGTAGTTTCAAATATACACAAAATCCTACAAACCATGCTTATTACAGGTTCAAGAAACAACAACATATCAATGCAACATAGGGATTCGTGATCCTTGCAACCTGGAAACAATCTCAAGAATAGACATTTATCAAAGAGCGAAGGCATAACAAACAAATCAAATGTAGTTTGAAAAAACCATGCATGAAAGACTGCCGGCACATACCAGGATTCGGGAAAAATCTTCTAGGATCGTTTGGGCAAGCTACATAAAGGGCATTCTGTGGATTGAAAATTGCCTGGCATACCATAAAGAACCACTCCCGCAATACACCAGGCCCTGTAGCTTCCTCATTTTTAAACTCCATAAATAAACCAGCATGCAATGCCTCAGGTTCTGCACGTGCAATGTACTGGAACGATTCTGACAACAACTGTGACCTGTCAATGAGCATCTCATGAAGCTCCTCATACTCATCCTTCACTTCATGAAGCATCATCATTGCCAGATGCCTCCTAGATTCAAAATCTGTCACATCCTTGTGCTCAAGAAGCCATTTATGATCATCACTCCGCTTAGCGTATCTGATAATAAGATAACAAACAGAAACCTTTCGCTGCCTCAATTTTGTCAAGAATTGTTCTTCAGCGCCTTGATAAAGTTTAGAGATAATATTCAATTCCTTCAAAATAGCAAGATACTGGTCCCATCCTTGAGGAAGTTGTTCACCTTCCCTTTTCTCTTTTGTAGCCAAGCACTCCTCCATTTTCTGAAGACACTGTTCCATTTTTCCCAATAAATCAGTAAAAATACCATAAAGAAACTTAATCTCTTCATCATAAAAGGGAAGATTATGATCACCCTCAGAAAATGGCATTGAGATTGGACCCCCAAAACCCACTTGCTCCATAATTGCACTTCGTAGGGGGTGCAAGAACGCCGTGAAATCACGGACATCACTCGACAATGGCCCCCCATTCGTTGGCGATTCTATACTCAACACTAGATCATTAGACAACCTAGCTGCAAGCTCTCTAACAAATTGAAAAACCTCTTGAACTACAATAAATGCCTTACTATTATCACTGCTTTTCGAACCCAACCCAGAGCCAATATATTCCACCATTGACCCAAGACTACTTCTACACAATGAATACAAAGGGTCGTCATGAACAGCTCCACCAAGCAACTTGCAAAATTCTAACACTATAGGTGCACACAGAGCGTGTATAGCTTTTGGTAACACATTTCGACTAGAATTAACAAATTGCCGAATCGATTCATCACCACACTCCTTGTTACCTTCATAGGGCGACATGTAGAGCATAACCAAAGCCCCCGGAGCGCAAGACGATAAAAATATCCGAAGATGGCCGTAAGCAGCTTCATTGTCGTTCCTCGGCGTCATGGTCAAGAACTCCGATAGCCTCGACTTGACCGACTTGGCAGAAGGCGTGTTTTCGCCTTTACAAAGCCGAAAAATCAAAGAAACCATCTCATCCATCACTTGCCAAGCTTTGGGATGAGGGGTACTTCGCACACGACCCACTAATTGAAGCCCAGCATCGTTCTGAATCGAACACTCAGCCAAAGATTGTTCCCACTGAAGCTGCTTCCCCCGATAAATCAACCTCTGTTCGATCACGGGAATTCCCGTAATCTCCTCGATGCGATCGTGTATGTATTTCACAGTATCCTCAGAATTCGCGTGAATAACTAGGGTATTATTACCTTGAGAGAAGGTTCTGACGAATAATTGAAGACTGGAGAGCGATCGAACCGAGAGGAAATGGGACAAAGAAGAGCAAGAAGCCGATCGAGCATCCGAAACCCTAGTTTCAATCGGTGGAGTGATCTGATTGGTGGAGAAGATGGAAACGGCGGCGGCGGAATTCTTTTCGTCTTTCCTCATCCTGGCGGAGTCCGATGAAAAGTCGGAATCGGAGGGGGCATAATCGTCGAGTTTGCGTGCTATTGAGGCCATTGTGTTATTGTTTTTGTCTTAAGGGTAAATCAATGTTTTAAAAACCGGACCGGTGGTCGAACCGGAAAAGGGATCGGGTGGACGGGTCACCGGTTCAACCGTCGGGTTGAACCGGAATCAAATCGTGACGTAATAAATATATTTAAATTATATTTAAATAAAAATATAAGTAATAAAATTATAAATTAAAATATTAAAAATATTAAATTATCTTAAATATTTGTCCTAATATTTTTTTTACTAAAAAATATACTAATATATTTTAAAATATTATTAATTTCAATTTTGGAAGATGAAATCAAATATTTAATATTCCCTCCATATGATTTTAATTCAAATAATTTGATTGAAAGGAGAGCAAAATTTTTGGAGGGATATCAAAATTTCAATATTCCCTCAAATACATTTAATTGAATCCCACATGGACTTCTTGAGTTTTTTTGAAAGAGTTTTTTTCTTATAAATAGATGAAGACTTTCACAATAGTTTCATCAAACTCTTAATGGGATTCCTCACAAGAGGAGACCCTTGAAAAAGAGTTTTAAATTAAAATTTTCTTATATTCTTATATTTTATATATATATATATATAAAATAAGAAAGAAAGAAAGAGGTCGGTTTTCATCTTTGGCCGGTTTAGAGAGTATATCCGGACCGGACCCCCGACCGGTCGACGGTTCAACCGGTCGAACCGGCCGGTCCGGTCCGGTTTTCAAAACCATGGGTAAATTACACTGACACCAATGTAATATATTACAGTTCCCCTCACCTTTTGAAAACTAAGGGTTGGTTTAGGATGTTCTAAAAAAGTGTACTTTTTGACTTATTGGTGGGTTTGGGTTGGGTTTGATGTGATGTGTTAGAGAGATGATGTGATTTAAATTAGATGATGTGACTTAAATAAGATAGTGACTTTTTGACTTTTTGGCTTATTTAGTACATGCCAAACTAGCCCTAAGTTTAAAGTTTCTTATAAGTTTTTTTCAGTCTTTTTAAATTTTTTAAATACTAATTTTATCTTCATTAGATAAATTATATTGGCACTCCTCACATTTTAAAAATTACAATCTCCTCCTTAAAGTTTAAAGTAATATTACCAATTGCCCACTCAATTAGTATTAGTTAGAAAAAAAAATTCATTGAAAAAAAAAATTATTAGTAAAATTTTTAAATTTTTGTTTAAAAATTAACGTAAACTCATTTTTTGAATATATATTTTTTCCTCAAATTAACAAACTGAGACAACTATTTATAAATTCAAAAAATTATCAAACAAGTTTTTTTGATAGTTTTTAAAATTTTTGTAAATATAAATTGAAAACTGAAAATAAAATGGTTACCAAACAGGCCTCAGATGGTAAAAATGTCGTAAAATTAACAAATAATTAATTAAGTTACCAACATAATGTATAATGAAAATTATTTTTTTTATTTTTTATTTCTTAACCAAATTAATTTTTAATTTAAAAAAAATTCTAAAAATCAAACCATACATAACTTAAGAATCTTTTGATAAGTCATTTCTTACGTTGGTAACTTATTTAATTATGGGGCATTTACATACAAGTCCCATTTTGTGAACTTATAATCCATTAAGTCCTAGATAAAATTATTTGCTCCTTCAAGTCCCATTAATTTTTAATAGATCAATTTACCCTTCCAAAATCTCCTCCATCTGGCAAACAATTAATGTCTTCATTCTCTCTCTCTTACTTTTACACCCACTTCCCACAAAACCAATAACCAAACAGACTCTCTCTGTCTCTCAATCGTCCATCACTCATCCACTCAACTCAACCCATCATTGGAGTTGCCGCACTTCTTCCATTATCTGGGACCTACCATCTTCTATACATACTATATACTATTACATTCCTTTTCAATTTCTCACTTTCATTTCAACAATAAACACAAACATCTCTCTCTCTCTCTCTCTCTCTCTCTCTCTCTCTCTCTCTCACACACACACACACACAAAACACACATTTCTCTCTCTAAAAAGATGGAGGACAGCTCGTCGAGGCAGGGCACCGTGACGTGTGCTTTGTGGATCCAGCAGCTAGAAAACGCCCATCTCATGCCAAGTGACGAAGTTGTCTGGTGGTGTTTTTTGAGTTGCAGTTTGAGGTTTGGATTTATTAATTTCGGTTGATCTAAGCTGGACATATATATGTGGCCTCAAAATTTGATAAAGGCCTATTTTGAAAAAAAAAAAAAGTCAGTTTATTTGTTTGTTGATTTATTTGAATCATCAGTGTGTTTAGTTTTATAATTTTAAAATTGAGAATATTATCAGTTTAAAATTGAAAAAAATGATAATATTTTCAGTTTTAACACTGAAAAAAATTAAAATTTTTCTCAATTTTACTAGATATTTTTGAGAAATTTCTCAAATTTTTTCATGATTAAAATTGATAATATTATAAATTGAGAATTTTTCAATTTCAAAACAGAAAATAATTTCAGTTTATAATTATCAAAACTAATAAATTTCTCAAAAAAAAAATTTCTGAAAATATTGTTAGTTTTAAGAAATTTTTCAATTTTTTTCATTATTAAAAATAATAATATTATAAACTGAGAATGTTCAAATTGAAAACAAGAGAAGACGAGAGAGAAAGCTAGAGAGAGCAAGCCAATGATTTTGATCAATTCAAGAGACAGTGTTGTGAGAGAGAGTTAGGAAGAGAGAAACTGAAGCATCTCGTGAAGAAGATTTTGTGGGCTGTAACAGGGTGATTCAAGAAAACAAAACTAAAAGGTACAGAGAGAAGAAGCAAACAAAGATTTGATGTTCCATTAGTGGAAAAACCAGTGCGTTCTTGAACATGAAATCAACCTCGATGATTTCTTCGTCAAAATGAATAGGAAATGGAAGGTAAACTTCAATGACGGAGCCACTGGCGCGAGTAACGTAGGCATAACCGGGAAATCCTTTGCGATCCTTCGAAATTGTATCTTCATCCACTTCCCATAATTGATTTGATTTTGTTTTTAGTAAATAATATCAATGTTGTTATATATATATATAACTGTTTGGGTTGAAGGGTAAAAATGTCTTCTTATTTATAAATAGGACTTATTGGTTCAAAAACTTTTAGATAGGACCTAAGTTACTACCAAATATGTAGATAGGACTTTTAGGTAATTAATCATTTAATTATTTGTTAATTTTATGACATTTTTACCATCTGAGACTTATTTGGTAACCATTTCATTTTCAGTGTTCGATTTATATTTACAAAAATTTTAAAAATTGTGATAAAAACTTGGTTGATAATTTTTTTGGTTTATAAATGGTTGTCTCAGTTTGTAAATTTGAGGAAAAAACGTAAATTCAAAAAATGAGTTTACGTTTGGTTTCTAAACAAAAATTTAAAAATTTTACTAACAAATTTTTTTTTCAATTAATTTTTTTCCAATTAATATTTTTTTTTCAATGAATTTTTTTTCCAACTAATACTAACCGAGGGGACAATTGGTAATGCTACTTTAAACCTTAGGGAGGGGATTATAATTTCTAAAATGTGAGGGGTGTCAATGTAATTTATCCAATGAGGGTAAAATTGGTATTTAAAAAAATTAAAAGCGTTGAAGGGGAATCTGTAATGAAACTTTAAACCTCAAGGGGAGATGTAATTTCCAAAAGGTGAGGGAATGAATTGTAATAAATATAAACCTCAGGGGGTATCAATGTAATTTACCCTTGTCTTAAAGATAACTAAAATAAAAAAAAACAAAATACAAACATACTATAAATAAAAGAATTAATTGATTTATAAGAAAATTTTTAGACTAAAGGATTGTTTGGGGTGTCCTAAATAAGTGTATTTTTTGATTTTTTGGACTAAAAAATTGAGGAAAAAAATATGGTTGTTTGAGTTAACTTTTTAACTTTTTACGAAAAAACATGTATTAAAAAATTGTATAAATTAATGTGTAGGAGAAGATAAGGACATTAGGTAGTACAAGGTACTGGCTGGGTAGAAGGAGTTGATGATAAGAAATGGTTGCCTATTTTTCGAGCATTACATTAGACTGTGTTGTTCGGTCCGTGGAGGCCATCACGGGTCTCGTTTTGATAATCTAAACCGTTCAATGTATAGAACTCGTTGAGTACTATATGCCTATCAAAAATCACATTGATTGGATACCGATAGCTATCTGATCGGATTAGTTTTTGTTCAACCATTAACTATAACACCATTCATTTTTTTATACAAAACTGATTTGATCATGTAGTTACTGATATCCGATCAACGTGATTTTCTACAATCATATAGTACTCGACGAGTTCTAGACATTGAACGGTTCAGATTATTAAAACGGGATCCGTGATGGGCCCCCACGGGCTGAACAACACTGTGAGGAAAATGCATCCCGCCTATGCAATTTTTCCAAAAAACTCAGCAACAGCCAGTGGACGTCAGACTGAGTTGTAATAAATTATGTGTAAAATTATTATTATTATTTTTTGTGAATAGTGATAACTTTTAAACTTTTTTAGTATCTTTTTGGCTTTTTGAATTTTTTTGGATATTCCAAACTAGGCATAAATGGAGCAACATTTTCTCAAATAGGATTTTTGAGTAATTTTTCTTTTTATAAATACATACATCGAGTTTAATTATTAAAATATTATTTTTTGTCAATTTTATTTAATAAAAATAAATAAATGATTTAAATTGAAAAAAAATTAAAAAATTATGATTTAAATTGAGAAAATTAAAAATTTATGATTTGTTTTATTATAAGACTCAAACTTTAAGGTTTTTATGTAGTTGTTCCTAAATAAAAATAAAAATAAAACGACTAAGGTCAAAAACACGTTACATAATTAATTAAAGCGAAGTACAATCAAAACGGTAATTGAATCCTAATTCATAGTGGGCTACTTTTTTTTATTTTTTATTTTTTTTAAACGGTGGAATATATCTTGTTCACTTCATGTTCTTCATCAAATTGCTCATTTCAAGGATTTTTTTTGGAGGGGGGGGGGGGTTGTCTCTAAATCTTTGATTCATAGATAATACTTGAAAAGGATCCTACCAAGCAAAAAATATATATATTGTGGGTTTTCTTTGATGGATGCCTAACAATTTTATCATATGTTTTAAGATTCACAATTTCCACAATTTTCTTGACCGGAATAAAGTGATCCATCTAACCATGTATCTAGGACATGTCCGAGGAAGTTGCCAACAAAAAGCTCAAATCTGACTACATTTTCATTGTGTCTAATTATTGTATTCTTGTCTAAATAACCATAACTCGGTTATTTCAAACTGACTAAATTTAATTTTGAAGCCTTGTACTCATTGCATGTTTAAACATGAGAATAAAGAACTACAAAAAAATAAAAATGGTCTTATTTTAATATAAAAATCAAGAAAAATAACCAAAACCATTCGAAAATCGTAATAATTTCTTTTCTGTCCAAACCAGACAGCAGCTTATTGACAAAGAAGTCATTTTCCTTGGTTTGAAAAAAAATTAAAAAGAAAAAATCTGCAAATGAAATCTATTAGTAATTGATTTCAGACCAGACACTAACTCAAAGCATCTAATAATTCTTTTCCAACATTCAAAAGCTCAATGCATCTAATTCTTGTAACATTCTGGGATTTTGTGACTGTTGATTTTCAGACCATAAACTAAACTCGAAGCATCTGAGAATTCTCTTTGACATACAAACAAAAAAAGCTCATCAATTTCAGCATTGCAGAAGATTAAGGTCTCATCTGTGAATTGTAAAAAAATAAGAGAAACTCCACTCTGGTTTAGCTCCACCGCTTTGATCAAATTCAATTCCTTCGCTTTCTCGAACAACCCATCAAACCTTTAAAATGAGTGAATTCACTTGTGGGAGATCCATTGATCTTGCTCAAAAAAGACAGAGAAACAGTGGAGATACATTCATTAAGCCAACTGTATAATTTCACACCAAAGCCCTTCCCTTTCAGCATACCAAGCAAGTAATTCCAACTGACACGGTCAAAAACCCTTTAGGTATAGAAATGTCGTAGTTAGAAAGAGTAGGGCACATCCAACATATTCTTAATTATATCAAGAGTCAGATTTAGAAACGATGATTCCCATGAAAACTTCTCTAGTGGTAACTCTTTTCTTATTCTTCTTCTGGTTCTTCTTTTTAAATGCAAGAAAAACATAAGGCTAGACTAGTCTGTCATAGTCCACACCCGCCATGTCCACCATGATTAACTATGGGAACTAAATATCCATCTACCACAAAACCATCCCTTATTATAGCTCCAATGCCAACAAGTCCTGAATTCCCTAGGCAATGTTGAAAGTATTAAACTCAGCAACAATGTCATTAGCATAATTCATTATGTTTCTAAGAATCACATGATCAAGTTTAAATTTCCTATTGAAATCAAAATTATTTATTTCCATCCACAAGTGGCAGAGGGTAGATTAAAGCATAAACTCCAAGGAAGATTGTCTACATTTGTATTGTCCTTCACATTCGCTTCAAGCCATTGTCTAAGATTGAGACCACGTGCAAGTTTAAGATGGAATTTCCATTAGATTGCTCTAGATCCCCATTGCCAATAGATTCAGAAACATTTCCACAAAAGTACCAAGCACTGCTACACTAATCGCCAAACCTGAATAGATGAAACAATGATTAATCTTTTGGTTAGGGAAATGTTGCTTGAGATGATTGACTAAGATACCATGATCATCCTCATGAAAAACTTGAAGCTTTTCCTCTATGTTGTGTTTGGATAATGGATTTGGATAGGGATAGGGAAAAGGGAAAAGGTGAGAAAGATGCAAATGAAATATAAGTCAAATTTTTTCTTTATTTTTTTTCCCCTTCCAAATCCATGATCCAAAAACAGCGCTAGTGTTAACTATTGCTTCTTCAGGGGAGACCAAAGTAAGCAAACTGTCAAACAGCAAACTTTGTATTAAGCTATGCAAAGGGTTAGAGGGTTAAATTTTTTTGGTCTGATTTTATGGATAGGGGAGATAGCTTTAAAGAATAAAGAAAAGAAGTATCTGAGGTGGTTTTAAATATTCAGAGTTGATTTTTTAAGTTATTGTAAGACTACTAAATCAGCCGACCCCATTTGATGGGACTTAAGGCTTGTTTTGCTTTGGTTTGGTTTGTCAGACTACTAAATTAAACCCTCAAGCGATTCAACAGGATGCTTGTGCACTAAATTACTTCCACTTCCTAAGCTTCTGTTGAAGTTGAATAATTGAAGAAGAGAAAAGCTGCCTCATTTATTAGTTCTTGGTCTGATGTATGTATGGTTTGGAAATTCGTCTTTGAGGTAGAGTTTTCCAAGATTGTTTTTGCTATCTACTAGAAATGGGGAAACAGTGGCAGAGGTGTTTGAAAATTGAATGGATTGCATTTTCTATTGGAGAATGTTGTTTTAAACAGTAACAAGGCTGACTCATTACTACGGAAGGCTGAAAATGATGGTAGGTATACAGTAATCCTTCCATAGATGGATCTGGAAGACCTTTATTCCACCAAGAATTGAAGTTTTCTATTGGTTGGCCTTACTTGAAAGAATTCAGGTTTTTTTTTTTTTTTTTTTTTTAATCAGCAAAAGTAACAAACCTTTATTGATGATTACCAAAAAATTACAAGATTATGGTAATTACAATAAAGGGGAGGGGGATTGCAGAAACGCATCACAGCTAAATCAAACCATCCTAACTAAGTTGGTACGGAATGAGAAAGCCCGATCACTTGCGAGCACCACCCAAAATAGGTTGTAGTGAGACCAACCATAAGAGCAACCAAGAGAAAAAAAAACAGTGGACAGATAGGGATAAAAACATAAGCAAGGAAAGACAAAAAACAAGAAAGAGCCCGCTGCAGAGAGCACCCTAAAACCACAACCCAGATGAGAACTCACACCCCTAAAGATAGTCCTTTATGTTGCAATCGGAACATAAAATCACTTACATTTAAATGCCTGCATACCTCCTTATTCTTTGCCTAGATAAGAATTTTGCACTTATTTTTCCCCACTATCTCTTCCCAATTTAGCTGAGATCCTCTAAAGATGAATTTGTTTCGAGCAACCCAAACATTCCACATGATAGCATACGAAATGAACTCCCACACAACCTTCAGACCCCTTTTGAACTTCCAAACAATCTACCAATGAACAAGGGATTTGATCAAATTTGGAGCTACCCATGACATGCCCCACCATTTCAAGATAGCTGCCTAAACTTTCCAGACTTCGTAACAACCAATGAGAAGATGATAAGAGGTTTCAAGGCTCTCTTGACAGAAAATACGTAACCCACTGTTCCCAACAACTGATGCAACGATCTAGCAAAGCCATTCAGATGTTTTAACTCTCTCAAACCATGCAAGCCATCCGAAGCAATGAACTTTTGAAGGCGCTGCATTGTTCCATACCAGTTTAAGAGAGTCAAATATGGGGCAACAATTTGATTGAAACATGACATACAAAGAATGCATTGAACAGGAGCCTGATCGGTAAGCTGCCCAACTCACCATGTCAGATTTATTGTTATCAATCAAGAAGCCGCGAAGAGGATCAATGAATTTTTTTAGCTCCACCTCCCTCCAAGCCAAAAGGTCTCCTAAAAATGGTAGTGTCTTCAGAAAGAGTTCCTATATTATTGCAAAAATCAACCACCCTTCCATCTTTGTTTAAATTCAGGCAAAAAAGCCTTCTGAAACAATCATTGAATGGATTATCTCCAAACCATATGTCATTCCAAAATGACATTCTTCCCCCATTCCCAACCATTAGTTTGGCATTATCAAAGAGAAGAGATTAAATAAAGTGGGATTTAAGAACTCCACATTCAAGATATCTTTCCAAATTCTAGAAAAATTACTAGCACCATTTGATAAAGTAAATCAATTGTTCATGTGAAGTCCATATCTACCACAAAGGGCTCTCCTATAAAAACCATCATCTTTTTCAGAATAGAATCTCCACCACCATTTGAGTAAAAGAGCTTCATTCATGATTTTTACATCTTTAACTTCAAGACCTCCCATTTTTTTCCTTAAAAGGATTTTTTCCCAGCAAACCATTCGAAGTTTCCTTTCTGAATCACTGTCACCCCATAAGAAGCTGCGCTGAATTTTATTAATCTCTTTTGCCACGCCTTCTGGCATCTTAAAAAGAAAGAGATAATAGATGGGAAGATTACTGAAGATAGATTTTATAAGTGTTAATCTGCCACCAAAAGATAGGAATCTCATTTTCCAAGAAGCCAATTTAGCCTTGAATTTATCAATTTTTGAATTGCCAAGTTCTCTTTAGCTTTGGATAAGACCCAAGGGGTACCCGAGATACTTCTAGTTATGTCGCAGTATATAGGGGTTTTGGGGCTTTTTTTTTTTTCTTTCTTTTTCCATTTTGTTGGCAACTTACAAACAGTTTTGATGTTGCAGGTATGCTTGTTTGAGGTATTTGGCCTTTTGATGCACCATATTGCTATGCATTTGAGCTATATGCCTATTCGAGCTTGTTTGTGATTGTCTTGCTGGTTTTCTCTTTCTAATGTTTTTGTTTTTATTTTTATTTTTCTTAATAAAGAGATTGTTCAATCATGATTAAATAAAAAATCAAGATATTAGTTCATCTGTACAAGACCCAATATCCCAAAAACAGGCAATGCATACCCAACATCCCAAAAAAAACATGTACTCCCCATTTTTGACCAGGAGAGACAAAGATAAGAGGAGCAAAAGAGAATATACAGGCCAAAAGGATACGAAAAACAGCAATAAAAAAAAATTGTCCAAAAACATAGCAAAAAGAGAGGAGATAAAAAATCACTGCGAGAAAGGAGGTGGCTACTACTGCATTTGCAGAAGAGAGAGGATCTGGGCAAGTATGGTGGTCTGCTGATCAAAGCGTCCATTAAACGCGTTGAGTCGAGCATCCATCTAATCAAGGCAGTGTGTGATGGACTGCTCGAATTGACGAAGTTGGCCATGAAAGGATCGGGGACGCATCTCCGCCGCACCTACAGCTATTGCATCAATCTCCACCTTCTCGGCGAGTAGATCATCACCTACATTAGAAGTCCTAGCCCCAGATGACCCCCCCTTGACATGGGCTTGACTCTGGGAGACGGTCAGTTTGGTGACAGGTTTAATGAGAGAGGCAAACTCGTCATCATCAAAGGTGAGGACACCTAGAGAAGTGAGGAACTAGTTTCGCAAACACCTGTAGGGAAGACCCAAAGATTTGCGACCCTCAAACACGCCTATCATTTTTGACACAATCATTTCAGGAAGATCTATAGGAAGATGACGGTCAATGTAGTAAAGGACATATCCCTGATCTTGGGAAATGTTAGAGTTGTGGGTGGTGACATGGATGTTGGCACACATTATGATATTCAGAAGGCAAAAAGGGGAAAGAAGCTCATTTTGCCGAATAAGCGCCCCGGCAATCCAAGTTCGGGGAGTGCCATATAATTTAGTGGCGACCATGTCAAAATCAGCGATATTACGGGTAGCAAGAAATGGATAGTGGCAGTTCCGGACTTCAGGAAGGTCAAGAAACTTCCTAATGACCTCCTGATCAATGAAAAGCTCTTTATTGCGAACCCAGGTGTGAAAGGAAGGGGCTATCTTGCTGATGGACCCAACTAAGGTTTTGTGGACCAGAGAAATGAAGGACTTGGTCACCCCCCAAAGCATCAAAGGAAGACCGGATAGGGATAGAGTCGAAGGTGCTGGGTTAGACATTCCATTCTAAATGAACAGTCCGAGATACATAAAAATAAAGGTTCGATTTGTCTATGGATTGGAATTTATCGGTATTGTAATTTGGACGGGACACAGTGGTTTTGCGGGTTTTGCAGGGTTTGGAAGACGCTCCATGACTGATAGACACAGGAAATACCACCACAGTATAACCCCCAAGATACCCCACCAAGATAGAACCAAAACCCCAATAGCAACCCCCAAAATCAAATCACGAAACCAAGGAATGTTAGTAGCCAGGGTCCAAAACAATGAAGGGTAGGATAAAGGCAGCATGGTGAAAAACAATAGAACTAAATAGAGCATGCATAATAGTCACATAAGCAACCCCCAATCAGATTAAAAAAATAGAGGAAAAAAAAAAAAAAAAAAACTAGCAATCCTAGAGGCCAACCAGTGGAAATTTTTTTTAAAAAAAAAAAAACAGCAAAACAAACAGTGAAGTAGATAAATGCAGACTCAACAGACTCAGCCTACAATAGAACTAAATAGAGCATGCATAATAGTCACATAAGCAACCCTCAATCAGATTAAAAAAATAAAGAAAAAAAAAAAAAAACTAGCAACCCTAGAGGCCAACCAGTGGAATTTTTTTTTTTTAAAAAAAAAAAACAGCAAAACAAACAGTGAAGTAGATAAATGCAGACTCAACAGACTCAGCCTACCAATAGAACTAAATAGAGCATGCAGAATAGTCACATAAGCAACCCCCAATTAGATTAAAAAAATAGAGAAAAAAAAAACTAGCAACCCTAGAGGCCAATCAGTGGAAAAAAATTTTGAAAAAAAAAAACAGCAAAACAAACAGTGAAGTAGATAAATGCAGACTCAACAGACTCAGCCTACCTTGACAGCTTGTCACCCGGTAATGTAATTGGTAGACTCCAGCAGCTTTGAGTTGTACTCTGCAAAAACCTAACACTAGAAATTGTGGAGAATATCAAATTCTGGCCTACAAGAAACCCAAATAAAACAACCACCACGACGACGAAGACACTAACAATAGCGGTGGCTAAGTTGATAAAACAAATAACCATGTGAAAATTTTATGTTCTCTGGTATATGTATATCACAAAATATACAAGTAACATGCAAGACTTCCTTACACACGTTAGCTTAAACCACATCAAATAGCACACACAGGCCACAACTCCATACATATTGACTTAATCTCATGCACATAAAATGTGCCATATATCAGTAGTTCAAGCATGTGCTAGATAGTTTTGTAAGTATGAAATGAACATGCAATACTTGTACTAGTTAGTTTAAACCTCATTAAATAGCACAACTCCACTCATATTGACTTCTTCCCAAGTACATAAAAATGTGCAATATATCAATACTTTGAGCATGTGTCAGGCAGTTTTGATGTAAATATTAACAGAGGGATTTCACTGAAGAGTGAAGATAGTTTATTTGGAGATCAAGTTATGAAGACTTTTATATAGATAAATCAAACATAGAATTTAAATGCTTGCAATCATAATTCTTTACGAACAATACTTCAATGTAGAACTAATACATTTCCAAATCAAGCACGCCATAAAGCTTCTTAACTAATGCATGTGGACATACATACATGAAAACCAATATACATACATACACGCATTCAAACATCACTTACCTAGTCATAATTTTTAGAAAGAAATTCAGCTATAGTTGATTTATGCATTGTCAAGAGTTCCTGCAACAAAAAATCTAGTTGAGTCATAATCATATACTAGCACACCTCATCCATTGGTGAGGAACCAACAAACCAGAAAAGAAAATAAAGAAAAAAGCAGCCACATAGTGTTGGATTGATTTCTAATTGGAACCACATATTTAAATGTGTGTTATCATTTATAAGAAGCCTAAAACTTAAGTGATCTAATTGAGTTATAAGTAGGCTTAAGGGTATGGTTGTCATGGAATTAATGTGTAGATACCATTGTGTAATTTCTATTTTTACGAGGGGTAGAAATAGAAATTGTAATAGATAGTTAGTTTTCAACTGCAAAAAAAAAAAAAAAAAAAAAAAAAAAAACTGACAGATTGAAAACAACTAAATAAAAAGGGGTAATGGTCCCCAATTGTCACGACCCAAACCCGCCCCTATGGGTTTAGCACCGTAACCGGCCAGTAATCCGAGATTACCGAAGGCCTGCTTAACAGTAAGACAGTAAAACAGAGTACAGGGGCATGGCAGAAGCCAATACAGTAAATAAACAGTGTCCAATGAGCTGTGACAGTCTGTATGTCAAAAAGATTTTTCATACATTTATACAGAACAGTACGAAACAGTATGCACATTATTTACCAACATTCAGTACAGGGACTTAATCCCTATTAAACAGTACAGTAACAGTGCTATATATATATACAGTAATACAAAACGGTACAAGACAGACGGGGAGATAAAAACACCCCTAAGCCATAGCTTGGCAGGCTCGGAACCTCGCAGTGAGGCACAGTGGTTGGCTTGACAAAACTGGAGTTACCCCGACGCTCCTAGCTGCGGTCTGGTGCCTGTACACCTACATATATATATAAGCAGTGAGCTAAAGCCCAGTAAATAACAATGCGTAAAGGGGTTTAGAATGAATGTCCTTACAGTAATGAAAACAGTTCATTCAATCAGTATTTCAGCCTGTGCCACAGTACAATTCAGAATATAGGACATACATTCGTTCAATAAACAATATCAATTCAGTAAACAGTTCAGTTCAGTATTCAGAAGATAATCATTTTGAACATATCTTTACACAATTGTTACTCACAGAGTTCTGGGCTACAGTAGGCTAGAGCGTCTCCTCGGGATGTCAACCCTATACAGTTAACAGATTGAACACACTCTAAGTTTCACAGTTGGGAAAGATAATTACTAACTCCTTATTATGCCTCGGTGTGTTCTACATCTATATCCTCTTTAAGATGTCTTAAACTAGGCCTAAGAATGCCTAGGATGAAATGAGGATGCAAAGATGTGCACAGAAAACAGTTTCAGAATTTTCTGTGAAACAGGGTCCCACTCGAGCACAGGTTTCCCCGCTCGAGCGGACAAGCAAAACAAAGGTCCCCGCTCGAGCGTCAACATCCCCGCTCGAGCGGACCAAAAAGTACTGGATAGGTGAAATCTCCGCTCGACGCCCGCTCGAGCGTGTCACCCAGTCCTCCGCTCGAGCGTCCAATCCTCCGCTCGAGCGGACTGATGCACAGTGCAAGATGCTGGGAGCTCGATTTTCCCGCTCTAGCGGCACTCCCTCCGCTCGAGCGGACAACCAAAATCTGGAAATTCCAGATTTGAGTCCCAAGCTCAAAATCAAGTCTAGATGCATAAAATTCGATCCTCTTGGGCCAATTTTCTTGAAAACATAAGTAAACTCATAGAATGACATGATGTGAAGCTCAATTTGTAAAATCAAAGCCCAAGGGTAGTTCAATTAAACCAATTTCAAATCAATTTTCCATGAACAAACTTCAAACATGACATGCATGAATTCAAATCATCTCAAAGCTTCAATTTGATGCTCTAGAGAGCCAATTGTTCCAAAAACAAGTTGAAAACATGGTTCTTAACATTGACATGGACATGCATGTAGAAATCTTTGAAGAACAACCTCAAAATCTTTGAAGAACAACCTCAATAATGTGAGATGTGTACATGCATGCAACAAATTGAGCTCTAGTTCAACATTATTGAGCTAATTCATGCCTTAACTCTACAATTTGACATGAATCATGAAAGAACAATCTTAAATACAACAATGAGAGGTTCAATTACCTTTCCTAGGTCTTGTAATTCAAGTGTAGAAGCCTAAGGATGAAATCTATACTTCAATTCTCTCAATCAAGCCAATCTTCAAATGAAATCAAGTCTCTCACTTCCTTTCTCTCTAAATTCGGTGGTGAGTGACAAAAGTGGCTGATGAAATGTGTTGTGTAATGCAAGATAGAGTCTCCAAGGTGTGTAGATAGTGGCCACTAAGTGGTCTAATTGTAAATAAGTTCAATTCATGTAACTTACCAACATTTACTCTAATTTAATCATACCAAATCAGTTTTCAGATAATTATACCATAAAATCACATAAATTATGAGGATCATAAAACATCAATAAATTGCTAATTCGGCCGCCAATAAGGCCTTCAATTAACAGTTTAAACAAAACAGACTGAACAGGTAATTAAACGGTTAGACAGATAAAATGCAATTCAAACGGATGCAGGCAATCGATTCAGTTTCAGATTTAGTCAGTCAGTTCAATTACTTCTCATATTCAGTCTCAGTTTAGCAGTAATCGGTAATCAATCGGTCATTAATCGGTAAACAGTGTGAGGGTTGTTACACCAATCCTGCCAAGAGATAGGGAAAAGTTCTCTTTAATCCTCTCAAGGGAGAAATTAAAAGGCATAAACATAAGGGAAAGATTGGAAGGCTATCCCATAATCACGCTTTCGTTCAACCATCACAATGGATTCGAGTACATATCTCTCTTGATTTCTTAATAATGCACATGATATGCGATTCAATATTTCAGATTTTTGAGATTTAATGTTTTACAAGTGGTATAAGAGCGGTTACATCATGTCTATTGTTAGAAATCGATTTGGTTCTGTTTAAAAAATCCATAATAGATTATGTGTTATTCCTATTTCAAATACAGTTTTTGTTTTGTCCTATTTGTTTCCTGATTTTCTGTTCTAAATTTCATACGGTTGTCCTTCTATATGTTGTCTGTGATTGAATCACTGTTGGGACGTGTAAAATCAATTTACAGTTTATTTATTTATTATTGAATTAGTTTGCCTACATCTTTGACTTATAATAAAATAAGTTTGAAAGAATTGGTTTGCCTACATCTTTGACTTATAATAAAATAAGTTT
The DNA here is from genome assembly GCA_036172215.1 of Camellia granthamiana. Classification (NCBI taxonomy): domain Eukaryota; kingdom Viridiplantae; phylum Streptophyta; class Magnoliopsida; order Ericales; family Theaceae; genus Camellia; species Camellia granthamiana. Next base: position 147,448,390 of record CM069909.1, on the reverse strand, counting down.
GCAGTTCAAAAAAAAAAAAAAAAAGGTGCTTCCGTCTGTGACTTTTTTGTGTTTGAAACAGAGCACTATTGATTTATCATATTCATATAAAGAATTGGTTTGGTCTTTGGAGTTTTCTATTCAATACATGTATCTGATTTATGGCACTATATTTTTGGGAACAGTGGTTGTTAATTTCTGTAACAAATTTTTTTTTTTTTTTTGGAACCGTCAATTATATATATGTATATAATTGGGATTGCCGTAAATTATATTTATAAGAAATAGTAAACAGTTGGGCATATTTTTTTTGTTTACAATTATATAATATATGTGGGGTAATGCATTAAGGAATCTTTAAATTTAAAATAATTTCATGCGACGTCTATGGTTGAAATCAATTGTCTAACATTCTAAATATTTAAAACAAGATGTCACCAAAGCGACCTCTCTTGTCTAGATTGTTTTGTATGGAATGTTTTGATGTTCATGTATGTGCACATCATGCGGGTATTTACCGGTCCAAAGACATGATTAATACTTGGCAGAATTACACACACATTTGTGGTGATAAATGTGTGCCTATTGTTAAGGAAACCTAATGTGAATAATAAATCCATCAAAAGATAGATTTGTTATTTGACATAACTTATTGTCAATGTTTGATCATTACAACAAAAATACCACTTACAGTTAATATCACTACCCAAAGGCTTGGTATTAATGTTGTTCTAGGGATCTTGAGATGTTGTCATTAAATTAATTTATTTAGAGATTATATGTTTGGTTACTTAATGTGAGTATAATTGTTTATTCATTTTATTTTATTTTCTATTCAGCTTTAATGTCGACTACTTCAATCTCTGCCAACATGAACAATGTTCCAATGTTAAATGGAACAAACTTTAAGGACTGGAAAGAGAACATATTAATTGTTCTTGGCTGTATGGACATAGACTTAGCATTGATAATGCTGAAACCGAATGATCTCACTGAACAAAGTACTCCTGAGGAAATTACGTACTTTGAAAAGTGGGATCGTTCCAATAGGCTAAGTCTTATGATCATGAAGTGCGGGATTCCAGAAGTTTTTAGGGGTGCAATAACAGAGGATGTTACCATTGCCGGTGAATTTATTTCGGAAATTCAAAAGCGTTTTGCTAAAAATGATAAGGCTGAAACAAGCACGCTTTTAGCAAGCTTGATTTCAATGAAGTATAAAGGCAAGGTTAATGTTCGTGAGTACATCATGGAGATGTCTCATCTTGCTTCAAAACTTAAGGCACTAAAGCTCGACCTATCTGATGATTTGCTCGTGCATTTAGTTCTCATCTCTCTTCTTGCACAATTTAACCAATTTAAGGTTAGTTATAACTGCCAAAAGGAGAAATGGACTCTCAATGAGCTCATTTCATTTTATGTGCAAGAGGAAGAGAGATTGAAGCAAGAAAGGACTGAAAGTGCTCATCTGGCAAGCACCTCCAAGCATACTGGCAAAAGAAAGCATAAGGGAAAGGAAGTTGCTGCTTTTAAGGGTCCGGAACCAAAGAAACAAAAAGTACAGGATGGTTGTTTCTCTTGTGGCAAGCCCGGACATAGAAAGAAGGATTGTGCCAAATACGCCACCTGGCGTGTAAAGAAAGGTACATATTTTGTTTTGGTCTGTTCTGAAATAAATTTAGCTTCAGTACCAAGAAACACTTGGTGGGCAGATTCTGGTGCTACTACTCACATATGTGTTTCTATGCAGGGTTGCCTAAACTACCGAAAGCCAACTGATGCTGAAAAATACATCTTTGTGGGTGATGGCAAGTCAGTAGAAGTGCAGGCAATAGGACACTTTAGATTATTGCTGAAAACTGGTTATTATTTAGACTTAATAGACACTTTTGTTGTACTGTCCTTTAGACAGAATTTAATTTCTGTTTCTGTATTGGACAAATTGGGATATTGTTGTTCTTTTGGAAATATGAAGTTTAGTATGTCTATTAATTCAAATGTTGTTGGTACTGGTTTACTTAATGTGTTTGATAATCTATATTTGCTGGAAACTATTGCATCTTATAATGAAACCTTGCATATGGAATCACGAGGTACAAAGCGTAAATTAACTAAGGAAAATCCAGCCTCATTATGGCACAAATGCCTAGGTCACATCTCTAAATCTAGAGTTAAGCGCCTTATGTCTGATAGAATTTTGGACTTTCTTGATTTTTCAGAATTTGATGTCTGTGTTGAGTGTATCAAGGGAAAACAGACCAAAATAAAGAAATTTGGTGCCCATAGGACTACAGATGTCTTAGAATTAATTCATACAGACATCTATGGGCCATTCCCTACGGCGTCATGGAATGGTCAACAGTATTTTATCACATTCATAGACGACTATTCTAGATATGGGTATCTATTTCTTATCCATGAGAAATCACAGTCTTTGGACGTATTTAAAAAATTTAAGGCCGAAGTTGAGTTACAACTCAACAAACGGATAAAGAGTGTTAGGTCTGACCGTGGTGGTGAATACTATGGCAGATATGATGGATCAGGTGAACAACATCCAGGACCGTTTGCAAAATACCTGGAGGAATGTGGAATCGTCCCACAATACACCATGCCAGGATCACCTAGCATGAATGGTGTATCTAAGAGACGAAACCGGACTCTTAAGGATATGGTAAGAAGTATGATTAGTCATTCTACTTTACCAGAGTCCCTCTGGGGTGAGGCTCTAAAGACAGCAACTTATATCTTAAATCGGGTGCCAATTAAAGCAGCTGCAAAAACACCTTATGAGCTTTGGGTTGGGCGAAAGCCTAGTCTAAAACACTTGCATATGTGGGGGTGTCCTGCTGAGGCGAGGCCTTATAAACCTCATGAAAGAAAATTGGACTCCAAAACTGTCAGTAGCTACTTTATTGGCTATGCCGAGCGATCAAGGGGCTACAAGTTTTATGATCCCATAAGTAGGTCAATTTTTGAGACGGGAATTGCAACGTTTTTTGAGGATATTGAGTTTGGGGGGAGAAATCCTATTAGAGACATTGTCTTTGAGGAAACAAAGGGAGCAATCCTAATTCCTACTACTACTTTTGAACAAGTATAGGTTTCTATACCTGTCATTGCTCAAGAAGTAAATTTGGATCCTCAACCAGACAATATAGTGCAACCCCTCATTCCAGATGAGGTAATTGTTCCTGAGGAACAAACTCAACAACCTCAAGAACCTGTGCCATTAAGGCGATCCACGATAGAAAGGAGATTTGCAATTTCGGATGATTATATTGTATATCTCCAGGAACATGAGGTAGAAAGTGGAATGTCGAAAGATGATCCAATCAACTTTCGCCAAGCCATGGAAAGTTCCAACTCTCATAAATGGATAGAAGCCATGAATGAAGAATATAAGTCTATGCAAGACAACAAAGTTTGGGAACTTGTCCCATTACCAGTTGGTGCGAAGCCCCTAGGTTGTAAATGGATATTTAAAACCAAAAGGGATTCAAATGGTAATGTGGAGGGGTATAAGGCACGTCTTGTAGCCAAAGGCTTTACTCAAAAGGAAGGAAGTGACTTTAAAGAAACTTTCTCTCTAGTTTCTACGAAAGATTCTTTTAGGACAATTATGGCGCTTGTTGCATATTTTGATCTTGAGTTGCATCAGATGGATGTCAAAACAGCTTTTCTTAATGGTGACATTGAAGAAACAATTTATATGGTGCAGCCAGAAAACTTTGTGTTGGGAGACCCAAAGAATATGGTTTTCAAGTTGACTAAATCCATCTATGGACTCAAACAAGCTTCTCGTTAGTGGTACTTCAAATTTCATCAAGTTCTCACTTCGTATGGGTTTGAAACTAATGTTGTTGATGAATGTGTGTATCACAAGTTCAGTGGGAGTAAACACATATTTCTGGTTTTATATGTTGATGATATATTGCTTGCCACAAATGATATAAACTTATTGCATGACACCAAGAGATTTCTATCTAAGAATTTTGAAATGAAAGATCTTGGTGATGCTTCCTTTGTATTAGGAATCGAAATACACCGAGATCGTTCTTGGGGTATTCTGGGATTATGACAAAGGAGCTATATCGAAAAAGTACTCAACAGATTTGGCATGCAAAATTGTAAATCAGGTGAAACTCCGGTTGCTAAGGGAGACAAGTTTAGTCTCATCCAATGCCCGAAGAACAGTCTTGAAATTCAAGAAATGCAAAAGATTCCTTATGCCTCGGCTGTAGGGAGTCTAATGTATGCCCAAGTATGTACGCGTCCGGATATTGCGTTCATAGTTGGCATGTTAGGCAGATATTTAAGTAGTCCTGGCATGGATCATTGGAAAGCAGCCAAGCGAGTTATGCGGTATTTACAGAGAACAAAGGAATATATACTCACATATAGGGGGTCGGATAAGTTAGAGATCATTGGGTATTCCGACTCCGATTTTGCTGGATGCCAAGACAGTAGGAAATCCACATTAGGCTATATTTATCTGTTAGCTGGCGGAGCAATTTCTTGGAGGTCTGCAAAGTAGACGCTCATAACTTCATCCACCATGGTCGCGGAGTTTGTAGCATGTTATGAGGCATCAAATCATGGAATATCGCTGCGGAATTTTGTCACTGGGCTGCGTATTTTGGAAGGCATTGAAAGACTACCTAAGTTATACTGTGACAATAAGTCTGCAGTTTTATATTCTAATAACAACAGGTGCTCGACAAAGTCAAAGCATATTGACATCAAGTTCCTAGTTGTAAAAGAAAAGGTACAGAGTGGACATATTTCCATAGAGCACATTGGGACAAACTCCATGATAGCGGATCCACTTATGAAGGGGCTACCACCCAAGGTCTTTTATGAGCACACTGCTCATATGGGTGTTGTTCTATTTGAGAACATTTTGGTTTAGTGAGAGTTTGTATTTATATTAGTGGGAGTTTGTATTTATATTACTGTTCTATGTCAGCCTTGAGTTTTATCTATGTAATTAGATTAATTTCTGCAGAAATAAAATATTTAGTTTATTACACTCTGTTACGTATTGTGAAGTATTGATCTCAATAAAATTACGTAGGACCAGTTGGAAATAGGCATGTATGGATCACATTACATGTAATTTCCATGCTACGCATCCATGATTGATCTATGTCATTTGGCTGTATTGGTATACGTGAACATTGGTGGTTCGAGTTACGATTAATGTAACAAAGACCGCTTTGATCCTATATCAATATAGTTAATGGACAAGATTGTGTGGATATCCTCATGTCATGATAACAAATTTCTGAGCTCACCAAAGTTAAACACATTTATCAAGTGTCATATGTGGTCCAATGGGAGATTGTTGGATTGATTTCTAATTGGAACCACATATTTAAATGTGTGTTATCATTTATAAGAAGCCTAAAACTTAAGTGATTTAATTGAGTTATAAGTAGGCTTAAGGGTATGGTTGTCATGGAATTAATGTGTAGATACCATTGTGTAATTTCTATTTTTACGAGGGGCAGAAATAGAAATTGTAATAGATAGTTAGTTTTCAAAAAAAAAAAAAAAACTGACAGATTGAAAACAACTAAATAAAAAGGGGTAATGATCCCCAATCCAGCCAAGAGACATGCATAGGGAAAAGTTCTCTCTAATCCTCTCAAGGGAGAAATTAAAAGGCATAAACATAAGGGAAGGATTGGAAGGCTATCCCATAATCACACTTCCGTTCAACCATCACAATGGATTCGGGTATGCATCTCTCTTGATTTCTTAATAATACACATGATACGCGATTCAATATTTCAGATTTTTGAGATTTAATGTTTTACACACAGCACACCAATCTGCACAAACAAAGCACAGCTGGGCACACTCACAGGTCCACAATACCACCTAAACTCCTCCTGATCTGTCTCAGATTAAACGGGTAATCCTGGGTTGAAAAATGGAAGTCAAGGAACAAAGGATTCATCAACAAAGCTATTCTAATCTTGATCAACTCACAGAGCTCAACCCAGTTTGGATTAGAAGCATTGAACACCACCTCATTCCTTTGCTTCCAAATTGACCACATTGCAGCCACCAATTTAGCATTTCAGTCCAAACCTTCCACACAAAAGGGCAAAACAGAAGTACATGAGCACATTCAATGGAAACACTCCCATTTAAAATCCCTATTTTTTGAAGAAAATCTGAAGGCATGACAACTGAAGTGATCACAATAAAATATAGGCCCTAGACAACCTTAATAGCATTAAAAAATGTAGTATCATTAACAGCTTTAAAAAATGTAGTATCATTAATAGCAACATTTAGTTCCCTACTCAACATTCAAACATCCAAAACAAAGTAATAGTGTAAGTAGCATCAATAGTCAGGTGGCTTTCCTCTTGGTCAATTCTCAATTAAATATACGTAGAAATTTTACACACTATTTACGGAACTTGTACTTGCAGATTTATTGACTTCTTCATGTGCTCCACCAGTCCTTCCATCTCTTGCAAACTTCTTCCACACTTCAAGGAGGAATGCAGATAATATCAGTGCCCCTAACACAACCCCATATGCAATCATCCATTTTTTCGCAGGCTTCAAAATGCTGAATCCTAACCATATGTTGAAGAAGCTCAAGAGAATGACTGCGTATCCTGTGTTATGGTGGAACAAATTCCAGAGATACCTATACTTGTGGTCCTTGCTAGGTCGCAGAAGTACAGCAGAGACCTGAACACAAAAACAAAGATTTGTTAGCATGATAGGAACATACTAATTATAAAATAATAACAATAAGAATTAAAAAGAACAAACAAACAATCTGAAATTGTTATATAGATTTGTGGAGCAAAGTGCTGTAATACCTGAAGTAGTCCAAGGGAAAAAAGTATAATCCCAATGCCTAGATGGCAAGGGTGATGAATGCCAGAAGATTTGCTGAGAAGAAGAAACCCAGTTGCACCTCCTGCCAAGCCGATTATATAGGCTGAGAGTTGAACAACAATATGGAGGTAGAACCATAAGGGGTCCGCTGCCGGTCCAGCTGCCTTTAAATATCTTGCCACCAAAAGGCCAATTGGCATCATAATGCCCCAGCTAATTGTGTTGAGTACACCATGTGACTGTTAAATTTGAAAATCATTCACCATTAGAGCATTGTAGGAGGCTAAATCTAAATTAATTGTAGTAAAGCCATTGAGATACTAAAACAAAGCCCTAAAACAGGACCTAAACCCCCCTGTTTTGACTAGATTTGGTTTTTATCTATGTTACGTAAGTTAGTTACAAGGCAAACTTTACTATGGATAGATAAAAATGCGTGTACCAATTTATATACTCAAAAAGGGTTAGATCAAACAATCAGATTAAAACAACCAAAAAGCATTAAATTAAATTTGTATTTGTAATTCGAAAATAAATCAGTAGAGCATGCATGAAACAATGGTTCAGGGCAGGGCAACAGCAAACAGACTGAAGCAAAAATAAGAAAGATAATATTAAAAATAAGGATGACATGACATAGTTTCAAAGAGATTGAATTACATACAATCTTGAGTTTGGTTTTCGAATCTGATCCATGAGAGGTGAAGGCCTGTCCAGAAGAAAGATTGAGAGTTCCCATGGATTGAAGATGATGTCCAGATAGATCGTGAATGCCAAGATGGTTGCCAGTTATGGGTCCATCTTGCCACACATGGTTGATAGTATAACTGTTGTTGGGAAGTTGTATCGTTGCGAAGATAATGATCTCATCATTAGAAAACAAGGCAGACAAATCAGAAACAGGGAAACTCAAGTTTCCCTTTTGCAGTTGAGTCGCATAGCTATCGACAGACGAGGTGTAGACAGCCATGTTTCCATCTGGCTTCTGATATGCAATGATCGCCTGAGTACCCACCATCTTGTTTGGCTTGGGATTGATGCCCCATGCAACCCATGTGGAGGGAGGGACATGACTGTGACGGTATGCCATGTCGAGAGTTGTTGATGATGGGCTTTGACACCAGTAGAGAAAGGAGTTGAGTGCGGACAGATTGGTGCATGACGTGAAGACTTTGTTGTCAGGAAACATGAAATCAGAACATGAATCAGCAGCCGCAGAGAACAAGAAGAATATCAGAACAGCAATCAAAAGCTTCATGTTCATGGTGGCTTCAACAAGAGAGTAATCGAATAATAAGAAAACAGAATGTATATTTGTTTTGACGATGAGAAGAGTTAGGAGAGTGAGGGTTCTATTTATAATGATTGAATCCTAATTATGTCATGAATCCTAATTATCTCATGAAACAGACAAGTGCAAGGTCCAAGAAATTAGTGGGACACGGTTTTACATAGACTTCTACTGAAACTAGGAAGCCTCTCGTTTTAGAAACTGAGCAGTGTTTTTGTTTTTGAATCAGTGAGTTTGTAGTAATCGTTGAAGCAATGGACTTCAATTGAAATTAGGAAGCCTCTCGATTAAAAGTTAGCGGTCACTACACTAATTGTTATAAAGCCCCTCCTAACAAAACTTCAATGGATTGATGAAAAATACAAAAAGTTTTTCTTGAAAAGTCTAATATATACTATTATTACCAAAATATTAAACTTTAAATAATATAACTTTTGATCTAGATGTCGATTTTTAATAAAATTAGTATTTTTAGAATTCTCTTATTAAGATCTATCAAATAAAATTTATGTTGACTGTAAAATTCTTTAAAATATATATATATACTTGTGTATACTCGTGTCTGAAGGCACGGTGTAAATAATATTAGGATTAAAATATAATTGTAATCCCAACACTATTTAAATTTATTTTTTAATTTGATAAAATCACAAATTTATTATAAAATTTTGGAGTTCTCACAAAATTCTTCACAAAAACTCGTTTTTACTTATATAATATATAGCTAGATAGATAGATGTGCCTAGCATATATATAATTTCCATAGGCATATATACAATACTGTTTTTGCTTATATAATTATATGGAAATTGTATGTATGCCCGTAATGTCCTAGTGTATTACAGGCATACATATATTGTATGGAAATATGTGTAAAATATATTGAACAAAAAGAAGAAAATAAAAAAAATAAACAAAGAGAGAAAAATAAAAACGGAAGAAAATAAAAAAATAAAAATAAAAGAGAGAGGAAGGCGGGATCATGGAAGCAGGGGTGTGAGAAAAAGAAAAAGTAAGAGAGAGAGAAGCAGGAAAGTAGAAAATGTATATGTAGAATATTTTTTGGAAAATATATTTCAGCCATTGTTTTATAATTTGAACAGATCTGGGCCATCCAAATGTCTTAATAGGATAAAAATATGTTGAAGATTAAAAAACTGTCCTACTTTATTAAAATATGTTGAAAATTCATATGAGGTCTAAATTTACAAAGTCTATCAGGTATTCAATATATTTAAAAATAATAATTAATTGTTCAAATTCATTTAATTTGTGAGCTAAAAAATTCATTAATATAATCTCCACTACACACAGTAAAATTTGGCTACTAATTCTGGGATCGCAGACTTTTCCATATAATATGAATAAAAATAAGTGAACAAAAAGGAGAAAAAAAAATAAATAGAGAGAAAAATAAAAATGGGAGAAAATAAAAAAATAAAAAGAAAATAAAGAGGAAGGTGGGATCATAGGATCATAGAAGGATGAGTGAGAAAAGGAAAAAGTAAGAGAGAGAAGCGGGAAAATAGAAAATGTATATGTAGAACATTTTTTGAAAAAAAACATATCTCAGCCATTGTTTTATAATTTGAATAGATCTAAGCCATCCAAATGTCTTAATAGGACAAAATATGTTGAAGATTAAAAAATCGTCCTGCTTTATTAAAATACTAGTGTATGCTTGTGCCTGAAGGCACGATATAAATAATGTTAGGATTAGAATATAATTGTAATCCCAATACTATTTAAATTTATTTTTTAATTTGATAAATTCACAAATTTATTATAAAATTTTGGAGTTCTCATAAAACTCCTCACGAAAACTCATTTTACTTATACAATATATAGCTAGATAGATAGATAGATGTACCTAGCATGCATACAATTTTCACAGGCATACATACAACACTACAAGAAATAACAGTTTTGCTGATTTAAATATTAGTCGCCAAATGTCACTTTTTCAGTCGCCAAAACCAATTAGCGACTAAATTTTTTTGTCACCAACTTAGTCGCCTAAACCCTGTCGGCGAATGTTTTAGTGACTAAACGTGTGTTTGGTCGCTGAAAGTGAAGCATTTGACTACTAAATTAATTACTCGGCAAAACCTACCTTTTAGCTACTAAATTTTAGTTGGTCGGCAAAGGGCCAATGTTTGGCTACTAAATTATTGGTCGCCAATAGTCAATTATATTTTTTAAAATTATACATTTACCGATCAATGTTTTAGTCGCCAATACTCAAGGAATCGGCGACCAAACCTTTTAGTCGCCAAAAGTGATTTTGTGAAAAAAAAATTACACTCTGCTCCTATGGAGATTCAAACCATCAACCTCCCACACCATAAACCTTATACAACACCCTCTTTCCACTACGCCTCCATAACACCATATGATTATATATGCGACATATATTATTTATATAGTACATAGACCCGTATTAATATAAAAATATATATATAAAGATAATTATTTTTTATTGAACATAATTTATGTAAAAATAAGTTATTTATTAGTTAAAAAAGAGACCACTTTTGGCGACTAAACATAATTTTAGTCGCCAATTCTATACTTTTGGCCACTAATAATTTTTTAGTCGTCCGCGCTAAAATTACTACTTTTGGCAACTAAATTTCTTTTTAGTCGCCAAATGCCTCACTTTCGGCTACTAAATTATTTTTAGTCACCAAAAACCCTCACTTTTGGCTACTAAAATTTTTTTAGTCAGTAAAGGCCTCACTTTTGGCTATTAATTTTTTTTTAGTCGCCAAAGGGCCTAACTTTTGGCTACCAAAATTTTTTTAGTCGGTAAAAGCCTCACTTTTGGTGACCAAACATCAATTTAGTCGCCGAATGCCTCACTTTTGGCTAGTAATTTTTTTTAGTCGCTAAAGGGCCTAACCTTTGGCTACTAAAATTTTTTTAGTCGGTAAAAGTCATATGTCGGCGACCAAACAGATTTTTAGTCGCCAATTACTATACTTTTGGCTACTAAATTTTTTTAGTCGCCAAAAATCTTTACTTTTGGCTACTAATGCTTTTTTAGTCGCCAAAAACTATACTTTCAGCGACCAAATTTTTTTTAGTAAGGAAATTTGGTCGCCAAATGTGCTTTTTTCTGTAGTGCAATAATGCTTTTGCTTGAATAATTATATGGAAATTGTATGTATGCCCGTAATGACCTAGTGTATTACGGGCATATATACATTGTATGCAAATATGTGTAAAATATATTAAACAAAAAGGAGAAAATAGAAAAATAAACAAATAGAAAGAAAAATAAAAATTGGAGAAAATAAAAAAATAAAATGAAAAGTGGGAGGAAGGTGGGATCATGGAAGGATGGGTGAGAAAAGGAAAAAGTAAGAGAGAGAAGCGGAAAAATAGAAAATGTACATGTAGGATATTTTTTGAAAAATATATCTCAGCCGTTGTTTTATAAATTGAATAGATCTGAGCCGTTCAAATGTCTTAGTATGACAAATGTGTGTATGACAAATTCAAAAACCATCCTACTTTATTATATAGATATTGAAGATTCATATGAGATCTAAATTTATGAAATCTATTATGTATTCAATAAATTTAAAAATAATAATTAATTGTTTAAATTCATTTAATTTGTAGACTATAAAATTCATTAATTTAATCTCCACCACACAGAGTAAATTTTGACTCATAATTCTGGGATTGCAGATTTTTCCATATAATATGAATAAAAAATAAGTGAACAAAAAGGAGAAAATAAAAACAATAGAGAGAAAAATAAAAATGGGAGAAAATAAAAAAATAAAAAGAAAGAGAAAGGAAGGTAGGATTATGAGATCATAGAAGGATGGGTGAGAAAATGAAAAAGTAAGAGAGAGAAGCGGGAAAATAGAAAATGTACATGTAAGATATTTTTTGAAAAATATATCTCAACCGTTGTTTTATAAATTGAATAGATCTAAGCCGTTCAAATGTCCTAATAGGACAAATGTGTGTATGACAAATTCAAAATCCATTATGTTTTATTATACAGATGTTGAAGATTCATATGAGATCTAAATTTATGAAATCTATCATGTATTCAATATATTTAAAAATAATAATTAATTGTTCAAATTCATTTAATTTGTGGACTATAAAATTCATTAATTTAATCTCCACTACACACAATAAAATCTGGCTCCTAATTCTAGGATCGCAGACTTTTCCATATAATATGAATAAAAAATAAGTGAACAAAAAGGAGAAAATAAAAAAAATAGAGAGAAAAATAAAAATGGGAGAAAATAAAAAAATAAAAAGAAAAGAGAGAGGAAGGTGGGATCATGAGATCATGGAAGGATGGGTGAGAAAACAAAAAAGTAAGAGAGAGAAGCGGGAAAATAGAAAATGTACATGTAGGATATTTTTTGAAAAATATATCTCAGCCGTTGTTTTATAAATTGAATAGATCTGAGTCGTTCAAATGTCTTAGTCGAACAAATGTGTATAGGACAAATTCAAAAACCATCCTACTTTATTATATAGATATTGAAGATTCATATTAGGTCTAAATTTACGACGTCTATCAAGTATTCAATATATTTAAAATAATAATTAATTATTCAAATTCATTTAATTTGTGGACTATAAAATTCATTAATTTAATCTCCACTACACACAATAAAATCTGGCTCCTAATTCTAGAATCGCAGACTTTTCCATATAATGCAAGTAAAAATAAGTGAACAAAAGGGAGAAAATAAAAAAAATAAAAAAAAAAACAAATGGAGAGAAAAATAAAAATTGGAGAAAATAAAAAAATAAAAAGGAGAGAGGAAAGTGTAATCATGGGATTATAGAAGGATGGGTGGGAAAATGAAAAAGTAAGAGAGAGGAGAGGGAGAATAAGAAATGTACATGTAAGATATTTTTTGAAAAATATATCTCAGCTGTTGTTTTATAATTTGAATAGATCTGAGCCGTTTAAATGTCCTAGAAGGACAAATGTGTATAGGATAAATTCAAAAACCATCCTGTTTTATTATATAGATATATATATATATATATATATATTATTGTCAAAATTGATGTGAACAGTAATATATTACTCTATTTGACAGTAACAAGTTACTTTAGTTCACAATAACGTGTTACTTTGGCAATATTGTCCAAGGAAAAAAAAAGATATTTTACTTTGTCCTTACTCAATTATGTGTGTCCTTCTTAGGGGGCTTATGAAACAAAATAAATTAGATTGTCATTTTTAAACAAGGGTCTAATGGAGAATTTTTAGCTAAATTTCCCTTTGTTTTGTTCTTGTTTTTTTGCTTTGTCTTTGTATTTTTTTTTTTTTAATGTGCGGATTACCTTTTCATTTGGAAATAATCATAAGTTTGTGGCCTATTTTGGGAAGGTGGTAAAAATCAACTTTTTTGCTTTTAACCAAGATTTTTTATAGTGATTTGGGAAGTTGGTAAAAAGTTGCTTTTTTATCTAGATTAATATTTGTTTATGGTGTCACATCACACTAAAATGACTAAAATACCCTCACCCAACTTAAAAAATTACATTTTACCCATTTATACAAAATATAAACATCAAAGGTAATTTCATAATTTTATAACCTGCGTTTTTGCCTTCCCAAATGAGCCAAAAAAAGCAGCTTCGGAGTTTGGGACAAAACGCAACCCTGCGTTTTTCTTCCTTCCCAAAAGCAGCCTGTATACTGAAATGCACGATTAGATATTCCGTCTAATTTGACAAGAATTGTGAAACACTTGCCAAATATAAAAGGATTATATACTTATTTTCAAATTTCAAGGTCGTAAATCACATATCAAATTTCATACTTTTAATCAAAATAAACGTTTACCTTCAATTTACTGATTGAAACTATGAAATTTGATACTTACTTTTTATGTTACTGTTTATTTACACTTACCGCTTTGGTTCTAAAAATACACATTATTTTATTTATTGAAATTATGAATTTTTACCTTCTCAACTTTCACATTTATAGAAATTCACGACACCATTGAAAATAAAAATTAAAGTTGAAACTTGGAGTAGGAGTAGGCCAGTCTAGCATTTAACCCAATCCAAAGCCATTCTTTTGGTCTGACTTCACCATTAAGAACAATGTTTTCTTAATTTTAAAATTAATATATATTTTTAAAAATTTCATATTAAAAAGAGTAAATTACACCAATAACCCATCAACTATTTACCAATATCAACTTATCTCCCAAAATAACTTGTCTTGGTCTAGACCTAATAAAACAATTATCATTGCTTGAATTATATGCCACTATTAAAATTAATCTATTAAATAAATAAATAAAATATATTTAAATATAAAATAATTTTGAGTTAGGCCAAGAACTTATTTTTTTTGGCTCATTTTTTGATTGATCTATTTTAATGTTTAAAGCGGAACCTATTGGTGTAGATAATATGACTTGTTTTTTTAGTGTCAATCTAATTGAGATTGTTTAGTTTTGTTTTGAAATTTTGTGACTCACTATTTTTTTTATTGATGTTTGTCTCAGTATTCTTTGTATATTGATTTTAATCAATAAATTTTTTTTATTGATAAAAAAAAAGGACCTAACTTATTGATAAAAACTCGAGTCTAGGCTTCTTTTTTTTTTTAGGACTAAACTATTTAGACTATATAGCTATTCGACTACAGTTACCATTGGAGGATGAAATCTATTATGATTTATCTTAAGAATAGTTTGGTAGTCTACCTAAAACTTATATATTTTTATTTTAATAAATTATGTATAATTCACAATTCAAATAATATTTTTATAGGGATTTTTAAAATGAGTAACATTATGTGATCATATTTTGATATTAGATTTTAGTATCATGTATTGTAACATATTACATGACACTAATCACATTATTCGATAGACATCACATGACCCATGTAATTATTGTCTTTAAAGTTTTACATCAGATATTATCAAATATGGATACCATAGCATTATTAAATTTCGTATTTTATTTTTTAAATATTCCAAAGTTTCAAATTTGAAATGAGATGGAGCTTAATAATGAATAAGATTCTGTTTTGGATTTTCCATTTAAAAAAATTTCAAAATTTCAAATTAGATATATAGCTAGATGTGCCAACCATTTTATGCCAAATATATTTCTTATCTTTTAAAAAAATGATAGAAGAATTTAAATGTAAACTTTGATATGAAATCTCTGAGAAATTGGTGTTAACATTGGAAAAATTGAGAAATTTCAGTGAAAAAAGTTTACATTTAGTGAATTAAAAAATATTCTAACCAATTATCAAACCATTGTATAATATATAACACTAATTTATATAATATTATATATATAACACAAACTAATTTTATATAATATTTTCGTATATATAACTATTAATTTGTAACAAATTTCACATTTTAAATCTCTCTTACACTCCTTTGTACTTTGATATTTTATTGGAAGTTAAAATATATATATATATATATTAACTATAGCGTAGTGAAACAATTTTAAAGACAGATTATAAATTTTAAAGTTTAATCTGCGGTTAGCATATGGAACGGTATGAATTGATGCAGATTGATGCGGCTTTAGTGGATTGGGTAGTATTTTGCACAGGCCTACTCAAAAAGGATAAAGAGAACCTCCATATAGAGAGAAAAACAACCTCCATGCAGGGAAGAGAAAACTTCCATAAAAGGTGGAAACCTTTACATAGATGAGCATTATTGGGAAGAAAAAAAAAAAAAACTCAAAATTATCACCACCAAATAAATATTACCAATCACTTTCATGATTCATTCATCATCACAACTGATAGTTGTGGTTAGGGCTGTGCAAAATACCACCCAGTCTATTAAAATCGAATTGATCTATCCCCTAATCACAGAATAAATTTTGAAATTTATGATTTACATTTGAAATTGTTTTGTTTCGCTATAGTTAATACATATACTTTATTTAACTTTTAATAAAATATCAGAGTAAAAATGAGTGTAAGAGAGAGAGAGATTTAAGATATGAAATTTGTTACAAGTTAGTAGTTATATATAGGAAAAATATTATGTAAATTAGTGTTATATATTCTGCAAATGATTGATTATTGTTTAAAAAAATTGTTTAATTAACTAGAAAATTGAAATGGCTCCAAATTGCCCAAACCGCAATTTGGTTATTTGTCAATCCACAATGTATCATTTTATCACCCATTTCTTCTCTAACACCTACCAGATTATATCCTATGATACTCTGTCATATGCTTTCTCAAAATCGATAAATGTCTTTTTTCTTTTCTCTATACTTTTCTATTACTCTTCTCAAAAGATAAATCGTTTCCATTGGTAAGAATAGTACTTTGAAAAAATTAGGAGTGATGGAGTTTATGAGGGCACCTTGTTTGGTTGGAATTTATATTTGGAGTGCTTGTTTGTTTGTTTTTATTTTTATTTTTGTTGTCTTTAGAACTTTTTTTCATAATTAAATTTATTTTGTTTTATTTTTTAGATGTACTTGATCTCGATATCCTTAATAAATATAATTTTTATAATTTTTTTTAAAAATAAAAGTTCACTAAATATTAGATTAGATACATAAATTTATTTTCTGAAATATATATAAAAAAATAAGTTTATTAAAGAAAAACTATATATAATTAAAAATTAAAAATATTTTTTAAAAACTAAACCAAATAACTTGTTCATCGAGGCAGTATATTGGGGGAGAAGTTTTACCCATCGTGAATTTTTTATGTAATATTTTTTAGCAAGGCCTTTAGACTTATCCATTATTTTATTTTATTTTTAAGATTAACATGCTACACATTTTGAAAGGCATTAAAGTTTGGAGAAATTAACATTTAAGGTGAATTTTGAAAAATTATTACACAATGGTAGAAAAATTTATAATTTTAATTATTAATATTTATAATCTTTACTATTTTTTTCTAATTATTTTTATTGACTATCACTATAAAAGTAAGTTTGGCATCCTCCAAAAAATTCAAAAAGTCAAAAAGTCACTATCCTATTTAAGTCACATCATCTTATTTAAGTCACATCACCTCTCTAACACATCACTTCAAACCCAACCCAAATCCAACTCATATTTCATAAAAAGTCAAAAAATACACTTATTTAATCTTCCCAAACTTAACCTAAAGCTATTTCCCTTTAAATTTTTATAAAACTTGCTACACAATCCATTTATAGTCCTAATTGAAGTGATTGCTTTACATGTGTGGGAAGATAATAATTTGGCTTGGAAAATACGCAGAACCTTCCTATTAGGGAAAAGTACCCCACAGCATGGGGCATGGGGAGATTTAGGGGTTATTTGAGGTGTTTTAAGTAGGTGTACTTTTTGATTTTTTAGTGAGAAAAGTAGACAGAAAAAAGATGTGTGTTTGGGATAATTTTTTGTCTTTTTACGAAAAAAAATATATATTAAAATATTTTATAAAATAACAAAGCCTCCGTTTGGGAAGTGGATTGGCTTTTTGGCTTTTTGACTTTTTTGGCTATTTTAGCCTGAGCTAAAAAGCTTGGTTTGGGAAGGGCTTTTTGGCTTTTTGGACTTTTTTTGTGAGAGAATAGTGTAATGATTATGGGTTGGATATGATGTTTTGTTTTTTGTAGCTAAAATAGCCTATTTTGTCTTTTGTGGCTAAAATAACCAAAAAAAGCCCCAAACTCTTCTTGCCAAACGGTGCCAAAATTACATTATTACTCCTATGTTCTAGACTCAGTGATAATGCTGATTGAAGGATAGTACAGATTGTCCTACAAATGTTGATAACTTCAGAACATATATATATATAGCATGAGGTTTCACGGGTACTGTTGGGCCCGTGGGGGCCCACCACGGGTCCCGTTTTGATAATTCAAACTAATTAATATGTATATCTCGTCGAGTACTATATGCCTGTAAAAAATCACGTTAATCGGATATCGATAGTTATGTGATTAAAACAGTTTTGTACGAAAAAAATGGATAGTGAAAAATAAACGGCTAACAAAAATCTGATTTGAACACATAACTATCCATATCCAATCAACGTAATTTTTTACAAGCATATAGTACTCGACAAGTTCTACACATTGATAATTCGGATTATAGAAATGAAATTAGTGATGGACTCCCACGAGCCTAACAGTACCCTCCAACTTAAGTACCATATAAATATCTAATTTGTAATTTGTACATCACAGTGTATGTATATAATTTTTTCCATCACTTCAATACCATCACGTGTAAAGTTAAATTGTACTTTTTTTTCGTGTAAATTAATTTTTTTATATTTTTAATTTATAATTAGTAATAACTTTTTTATTTTTCTAAATAACATTTTGACTTTGCTACACAATCCATTTATAGTCCTAATTGAAGTGATTGCTTTACATGTGTGGGAAGATAATAATTTGGCTTGGAATTGAACTGATTGCTTTACATGTGTGGGAAGATAGAAAATACACAGAATCTTCCTATTAGGGAAAAGTACCGCACAGCATGTGGAGATTTAGATATCAGTGGATCTTGCAGTTGTGTTAGTATATAAATTAGTATATTAATATTAGTTATGATATTATTATTGATTCTATTCATTAAATAAATTACAAATATCAAAAAATTTTAAATTATGCTACATCATCAATTAGTATACTAATTAATACACTAATTAATATATATTGCATTATTCGTGAATCATGTAATGCAACTACATTCAATTGAACATGTAACTTCACATCATTTTAAGATTACATAATCATTAGATTAATATTGTGATTGTAATTATGTTAAATTTGCAAAGTTTAGACATTATTTGGGAGCGGCTAAAATAATTAAAATATTAAAATATTTATTATATCACTATCTTATGATTTTTCATAAAAGTAAAAAAAAAAAATAATTAGAATAACATCTAAATCTTCTTCCATCTCAAAATATTAGTCCTTTATTTTGTTTTATTTTATTTTTATTGTCTTAAAATATTAGTCCTTTTTTAAAAATTAAGAAATAAAATAATATGAATTTAGTATTTTATCTTTCTTTTAAATTCATTTATAACAAGTACAATTATGACAATTGGTATTTTTTTTAAAAATATAGTATTAAAGTATAATTTTAAAATATAATAATTATATTATAAAAAAATTTAATTCCCTAAAATGAACCATTTTTTTGGGATAAAAAGAGGAGTAATGCTAGAGACCCCAAATATTCTACCAAAAGTTTTACCAAATGTCTCACATGGGTGTGGTACCCACACACTGTGGGTCCCATGTGGATCCCACACCCATGTAAGACATTTGGTAAAATTTTTGGTAAAATTTTTGGGACCTCTAGCATTTTTGTAGAAAGAGTATATACTAATAATATTTTTGGTTCAGAGTGAAAAATAAACGAATAAGGAACTGGCATATTTTGGCATATTCCAAGCATCTCTTTTTATGTCCCTGATAATATGCCCTCGACTATCCACCTTTACTACAAAAGATGCCATTATATAGCAAAAGGGAAATATTTGATAACCCAAAATTTTGTGATATAAATGGTTTAAATTTGTTAAAATGACGTCATTTTACACTCAAAACGACATCGTTTTAAGTGATTTGAACTATTTAAACCATAAAATTTTGAATTACCTAACATTGTTGATAACAAAAATACACCCACGCCACATAAATATACTTTGAATAGTGGTGCTATAAGGCTCAAAATTTTGAGGCATTTTAAGGCTCGAATTTTTTGAAATCATGTTTTTTTTCAGTCATGCTACGTAGCTTGAAAGCTACGTAGCTCGAATCCCCCGAATAGAAAACGTTGCCGTTTTTGTTTTGTTTTTTTTTTTTTTTTCAGACGCAGAAATCAGGAGGAAGAAGGAGGGGAGAGGAGAGGAGAGGAGAGGAGGAGGAGGAAGGAGGAAAAGGAGGACTGGAGGGGGCCCTAATAACAGGGGAGGAGGAGGCGAGACCGGAGGCAGGACGGCGGCCGGAGCTGGAGCTGGAGCTAGAACTGCTGCTGCGACGAGCTGGCGGCGAGGCAACGACGGCGGGCCAGAGCTGCGATGACGGCGGGACGGCAGGGAGCTGCGACACCACCAGCTGCTCCTCTTCCCCTCTTCTTCTTCTCTCTCTCTCTCTCTCTCCCTCTCCCTCTTCCCCTCTTCTTCTCAGTCGGTTTCAGATCAAAAATGGAAGAAAAAAAAAGAAAGAAAGAAAAAAAAAAAACCTAAAGCCCAAAACGACGTCGTTTTGGGCTTTAGGGGGATTCGGGGGCGAAATCCTCGAGCTACCAATCTTTATTCGTTTTTTTTTAAGAAGGATAGTTATATGTAGAGATATGTTAAAAAATTAGACATCTCGTATCGACTTAGTCGGTATAGTTTAATAAGATGAGTGAGTTGGATTAGATTAATTTGGTGATAAAATTGACTGATCAATTAGGCTGTTGGTTAAAATTTGTTAATTCTATATAGTTTTATACGAGTCTCTATTATACTTTTATTTTAAATCAAAAAAACTCGGAGGAAATTGAAATGACTTTAATTTCAATTTCTTCTGAATCTTCTTGATTTGAAATAAAAATATAATATGAACTCGTACAAAACTATATAGTATTAACAAATTTTAACAAGCAACCCAACCAATTCAACTTAACTCAGTCATTTACCTTATCAAATCACACGGGCTGAGTTAGTACGAAATGTCTAATTTTTTAACATATTCCTACACATAACCACCCTTAAAAAAAAATAAAAATAAGAAAAAATTGAGGTATTCGAGCCTCAAAATCTCGATACCTCAAGCATTTTTCTACTTTGAAATCATGTTTCTCTTTGGTGCCTTGGCTATCGTTTCACATAGCAGTAATAAAATAATGTATAAAAAAAATTATATAAAATTTCTGTATATAATAATATGATTAACGTGCATCTTTTATTTTAAAAGAAATATCAAATCAATGATATTTTATAAAAATAATTATAAATAAGTGATAAAATTTATAAATATTAATAATTATAATTATAAATTTTTTCATTAATAGGTAATTATTTTTTAAAATTTCACTGGGTTGTAATTACTCTTTTATTTTAAAACAAAAAATTCATAAAAATAAATTTATTTACAAAAGTAAAACTATCATATTATTTTTATAATTTTTTTTTTTTTTTGGTATAAATAGAATTTCACGGAGACACCACAATATTAGAACATTATGGCATTTCAATGATACAACATAGGGTGCTTGGATAGCAATTAGAAATAAAGTAATTTATTATTACAAAAGGGTGTTTCAATAATTAAAATCTCCGCAATGAAGAGAAATAATCAATATTAACCCTTGACTTACCAAATATGAATATACAAGAGTAGCCAATTAAATTAACTTAGTAGATAATCAATTAAAAATTACTTCAAGGCCCTCTCATGGTGATTTAGGCACATCATTGTAAAGTATATTGACAAGAACTCGAGCTACAATTTCAAACATTGGTAGAGCTCTGTAATCAATTTTCAACATGTGCGCTCGCGCTTGATGTTTGGATACAACGTTCGAAAGTTGATTCCGCGTGTTAATTCAAATCACATTTTGAAAATCCGTTTGGCAGCTTGTATCTCACTTTCAACGTTCTGCCTTCTTCCTCTTTTGATCTGAAACACTTCCATGTCCTTCGCCATCGTTATCTGCACAGACATTATCTGCAAAAAAAAAATTCTGGAGCTACTCTGATTCTTTATGAAAACTTCCTTCCTTTTCTTTGATCTTATCTCTTATACTGAAATCACTTTGAATCAATAACAGCAAAAATGCACTTTTTAATCAATAACAGCAAAAATGCTTTCCAACACATTTCGGAAAAGCTTTCAGGAATTGGTGATGGGATGACCGGCCGGATGACCGGCCGGATGACCACCCGGTTGTCCCTTTTTGTCTTCCTGGGTTCTATCTGAAGGTTCCAATAAAGGTTCATAAGGTTCAGCTTGGTTTTTATTTTTATTTTTTACATTATAACATAGATTTATTTTAAAATGAAAAAAAAAAATTGAAAAAAAAAATTATTCAAAAAAAATTACTGAAAAAAATTAATTGAAAAAAAAATCAATTTTTAATTTCAGTATTTTAAAAATAGTTTGGTTATTACTGTTGATAAAAAAATCGATATCGATATATGAGTTGTGTGTTTGATTATAAATTATTGATTGAATTAAGTTTTGAAAACTATTTCCAAAACACATCACCAAACAAATTTTCTTATTACGGGTATAATAATGCATGGTCAATCTGTTACCACTTTATTACTAAATTAATAACATGTAATAAATGGAAAAAAAATTGATAATATTTTGTAAGATTTACGTTATGATTTGTATTTTAAAATATTAAACTTAGTGTATTTATGTTAATTTTTATTAATTTGTATTCTCAAAAGTTGTTGACTTTAACAAAATTTTAAAAAAAATATAAAAAACGTATTGTAGAAGATGTTTGTACAGGCGTAAAAAATGAATTGATAGAAAATTTAATTGACACAAAATAATTAACATAGATTTATTTTAAAATGAAAAAAAAACTGAAAAAAAAATTATTCAAAAACAATTACTGAAAAAAATTAATTGAAAAAAAATCAATTTTTAATTTCAGTATTTTAAAAATAGTTTGGTTATTACTGTTGATAAAAAATACAGATATCGATATAAGAGTTGTGTGTTTGATTATAAATTATTGATTGAATTAAATTTTGAAAACTATTTTGAAAACACATTACCAAACAAATTTTCTTATTTCACATGTCACATCAAACTTTCAAAACATAATTCAAAATACATCTTCAAAACACATTTCAACACTCTATTTAAAAACCATAACCAAACAAATTTTCTACACTCAAATCATAATTCCACAACACACAAACTCAAAACACAACTCATACTCTCAAATCACATTTACAAAACTCTACCAAACGCTACCTAAATTACAAGTTGTGTAAAAGTTAAACGTTGGAATGTTGTTGTGTTGCAAAATTTACACATAACAAACAACATGTACATATAAATCAATTATATATATATAGTTCATCATTATCTTTTTAATATGATTAATTATATATATAGTTTGTCATGTAGTTAAGGCAAGATGTAAAAAAAATCGATAACATTAATTCAACAACACATAGTAGCACTGAATAGTAGGGCTTTAGGCACTTATCTTTATCATTTTTGGCCAATTGTGACCTCTAAAATATATTAATAAAATTATATATCATTTTACACACAATTATGCTACAAATATAAAAATTAAACACATAATCAACTTGAAATTTTTTATAAAATTTATAATTTCTAAGTGCTTTTTAAAAATCTTATTCATTTACATACAATTAGTTGTGTGATCAATAATTTATGTGTCTGGCCCTTAAAAGTAACTACATTACATTGCTATGGTGTTTTACTATATAATTAGTAAGGCCTCGTTCGGAGAATATGCTATTTTAATAATTTTTTAATTTTTAATTAAAATATAAGATTAAAAAAATTAATATATTTGAAAATAATTTTTTTAACTTTTTTATGAAAAAAATGAAATAAAATAATTTATAAAATAAAAAATAGGTAAATTGACAATTTTGACCTTGTATTTGTACTAACTTGTAGATGAATGATGTGCTGACGCGACAGCTTGCCATTTGGTTGCGGAAGTCAGTGGGTTATTGGGAAAACATAAAGATATATTGTAGGACTTGACCATTTTTTTTATTTTGAAAAAATCCTCGTCAGTATTATTAGGCTTTTAGGCTAAAATGATAGGATGATAGACTTTTATTAGACACATGATTTCAAATTGTAGAAATGGTAGGTTTTTTTTATGAAAAATGTTTGAGGGCCACAAAAAGTGTGGCTCAAATGGCTTAAAATTGCTAAAACGATGCCGTTTTGCGTCGTTTTATGTCCAAAACGACAAAACGACGTCGTTTTGACTCCAAAACGACGTCGTTTTGATAGTTTTGAGCCATTTGAGCAACACTTTTTGTGGCCCTCTACCATTGCTCTTTTTTTTATTGACTTTTTAATTTTTAAGCTAAAATAGTTGGATGCCAAACGAGGCCTAAGCGACTCTTGCGATTTACGAGAATTTATTTTTAAAATGAAAAAATAATTTTGAGTGTTAATACTTTGTGTAGAAAATTTTAACAGTTGAAAGTCAAATACGTTTACTAATGGCTGATGAAATTTTTTGTTATTGTGTATGATTCTATGTAAAATAGGCTCATAAAAATAATTTTTTCAAAATTAAATATAGAAAAAAGGAAAAAAATGGTGTATTCTCAACTTGAAATGACATCCTTATTTGTATTAATCAAATTTGCCAACAATCGTGAATTTCACTTGTATCAAAATATATATATATATATTTTTTTTTTGAAAAATAAAATAACTGAAAATTCTATAATATACAAATTATGACTTGGTCATAACTCATGGTGTAATTTTGGTTATTAATCGAGAAGGTCTTTGTTAATTTCTCATTTTTTTGTTATGTGTGCATCAGGTATTTAATTATGATTCATTGATTATGATATATTATAATATTTTTATATGACAATATTTAAGTATTTTATTACATGAAAAAGTATTTAACGTGGGTTTACTAAAAGGTAGAATTTATACTTATATCAGTAAGATTGTAAAAGTTATTTACATTGATGCATTAAAAATTATAAATTCAAATCATAAACAATGTCTTCAAAAGGAATCAGATACAAAATCTTTATAATCTTAATAATTCCAATTCTCAAAGGGATTCTGATTAATTATATGACACATCCTAATAACCACAAATTTTTTTTCTAGCCAAATTATTTTTGTATATCTTTTTTTTTGCAGAACTCATAAATGTGCATTATCAGTAATATTATAAATTTAAAATTTTTATTTAAAAATTATTCAAGAAACATCAATGGATGCCTTAAATATACACAATCATTTTCAATGAATCATTATTCTTTAATAATACTTCACACTATTTATCATTTGACATTTGTCAATTTATTTTCTAAAAACTTAATAAAAAAAGTATTGAGTTTTATTAATTTAATCAATTAATATCGAATTGAACACTATACATGTATGTAAATCACTTCTAGAAATATGATGTTTGACATAAAATCAAAATGGAATTAACTTTAATTAATGTAATGATATTTTATACCATGATATGTGTTATAAAAGAATAATATTAATTTTAATTTTAATTATTTATTTTAATTATCTTAGCCTTATCGTTCTATAAAAGTGTTACTTGAATACTTATATATAATAAATTTAGTTACATTATTTATTTATTTTTATAATTTTAGTTTTATTGTGCTATAAAAGTGTAATTATTATATAATGATTTTATATGATATATATTAAATTATAAGATAATAAAATAAACACTCAATTTGATATTAAAAATAATAGTTAAATTAGAAAGAGAATTAGTAATATAAAATTAAAAGTGATTCTAATTATTTAATTTTTATATTTATTTAGAAAATAAAAATATGTAGAAATAGAACTACACAAAATTTATTTAAAAGATCAAATACAAATATGTTGTGATTGCATTAAGAAAAAATACATAAATTAATTATGTGGAGTATTAATTTTTTTTCTTTAATATTCTTTTTGAATTATTCATACATATTGTATATAGATATATGAAATTTAAATTAAATATAAATATTTTGTAATAAAAAATTTCATGTTAAATAAAAAATTAAATATAAATTAATATTAAGACATCAATAGAATAGACCAAAAAAAAATTAATTTTTTAAATTTATAATAAAAAATAATTTCACACGTGTTTCACGCCATATGTATATTTTATTTTATTTTTAAATATAAACCCGTTCAAATTTTCAAATTATATAAGGATAAAATTACATTTGAAATATTATTTTAAAAGTTTTTAAATTTCAAATTAGATATGACTTAGATTTTGATAAAAGCTATGGATAAAATTTATTTTTTGACTTTCCATATAAGTAATTTTAAAATTTAAAATTATAGATATAGAATATAGATATAGATAGTAATGATAGTAGATATCAAAATAATTAAAATCATATTTTAATTTTAATTTTAAATTAAAATTAAACTTGTTTATTTTATTTATTTATTGTATATCGAGATAATTTTTTTTTTCAAATATGATAATAATTAAATTAAAATATCAATTATATAAAATAAATTTGTTGACGACAAAACTAAATACATGATAAAAAATATATGAAAAATAAATATGTTTCAAATAGAATCTATATAAAATTGATTACTATAATTGAAATTGAATTTGTGTAAAACTTTATATGTAAACGGAATGGCATGCTAACGTGACTTTTTTGGAGGGGAAAAAAAAATTTAGAATGTCTCACCTAAATAAGGAGAAAAACACTATTTAGAGTTCGTTTGGGATTTGGGTTAGACTTTTTGGTTATTTTAGCCTGAGGCTAAAAAGGCTCGCTTGACATAGGTTTTTTAAATTTTTTTAACTTTTGTGAAAGAAAAAATGAAATGATTATAGGTTGGATGTGACGTTTTATCCTATTTAACCAAAATAACATATTTTGTCATATATAACTATTTTAATCCAAATATTTATCCCAAATAGAGCCTTTTATATATATATATGATGGATCTACTTCCTCTCCTACATTCTTCTCTTTAGCACTCCCCTGCACTCTTCACGTGATTAAAATACGTGATAATTAGGGATTCAAAGGCAAGGGAGAGGCCACATTTGGGTATGCTAGTCAACCGGTCAGATGATCACCTAGAAGACTAATGCAACATTTATCAATTGCGATTGTCATCCTTATTGACCGCGCTATCATTTTGTTGTTGGATAACCGGCTTAGACAACCAATTAAAAAAAAGAAAGAAAAGAAAGTACAAAATAATGGCAGAATTGAATAATACAGAGAGGAGACGGATCCATATATGATAGGATATTCTCATCTAGAATGTAGGGGTGAGCATGGTCCGGATTGGAGTAAAACTAGAACCAATCCGTTATTTACGGTTCCTGAAAAATTGGAACCAATCCAATCCGTTTAAATCATGGAACCAATTCATTTAAATACGAATTGGATCGGTTTAAGACCACGGATTCACATAATTAAACAATAAAAAATATATATAACATTTTAATTTCATAAAAACATAAACATAGTGTTATATTAGTTCCACAATAGCAACATATCTTTTTATAATAGCGACATACTGTTTTAGAATTTAAACAACCATAAGAAAACTGGTTTCACCATAAGTATTTAGACCATTACAAATTACAAATTAAAACTAAAAACTAACAAACAAAAATAATAAAAGAAGATATTATGCGGGTTTAGGTTTGAGTTTAGATTTTATATGGAATAAGAGAAAATACTACGAGGGAGGATATATAATTAAAATATAGATTATTTGTACACGGTCCGGATCGGTTCCAATCCGGAACCATGGGGTTCGATCCGGAACCAATCCATGAACTACGGATTTTTAATTCTTCAATCCGGAACCGAACCACGGATTAAAAAAATCAATCAAAACCTATCAGATTGAACTGGACCGGATTGAATTATGGATTTCACGGATTCCTTGCCTAGCCCTACTAGAATGTCAACATTTGTGATTCCCAGTAAATCTAGGGGCACTTTCGTCTAATAGACTATCCAAGATACTCTGCTTTCCTTTCCCTGCTTTTTCCATTTTGCCAAACACAGTATAAATTTGTGGCGTCTTTCCTGTTCCTTCGTGTGCCATAAAGCTCAAGAACAAAGCTTATATTCTCTCTCTCTCATACTCTCTCTTCTCATCAAACAAGTCTTTGAAAAAATGGCGGAAAATGGTAGAACCCATTAATCTCACCTCTCTCTGTTTCTATATATGTATATAATTTGTGTATATGCATGTTCTTGTTGTCTGTTTTTGAATCAATTTGCTGTCTGATGTAATTCCACTGATTTCAGATTCACACTCACAGTTCCTCGCCATTGCTGTCGAAGCAGCGAAGATTGCTGGAGACGTAAATCAAATTCAAGACCCAATTTTTTAATACTCTGTTTTATTCATCGATTTGCGCAATTTTCCCCTCATTTTAACTTATTTTCTCTCTCTGAATCTGTGTTTTACAGGTAATTCGTAAAGGGTTTTATCAAACTAAGCATGTGGAGCATAAGGGCGAGGTCTATTCACTTCCTTATTTATATTTGTGTATAGATGTATTTATATCAAATTATATATATATATATATGTTCTGGGTTTTTTTTTATATGGTAATGAAATTAAATTTAGAGAAAGAACCTTTTTATAATTTAGGGGATGGATTGAGTGACCCAAAAGCCAATGTTGTGGAGATTTAGTTAGATTAGAACATGTTTGTATGATTAGAGAAATTTTCAGTGATCAATTTTATTGCCTTAACTTGGATTTTATTCACACGGAGAGTGAATGCGACGGGAACGGCGTAAAATATATGCAGTTGTGTGAAATAAGATTCCTTGAAGAATTTCCGTAAATTATGGAATATGCTTTATGGCAATGCATTTTTTTTTTTTTTAATATCTGTTGTGCTTGAAACAAATATGGGCAACCTTTAGTTATGATGCAAAACGATGGTTAATTGCGTTTAAAATTCTAATAAAGAAGATTAGGAAATGTTTTAAGTTGAGACTTGAGAGTGCCAAACTTTGAGAATTTGGTAGTGGTAGTGTTGCTGGGCTGGTTGGGGGAAAGGAGGAGATGGACTGTAAATGACTATATAAGAGCATAAAATCCTAATAGAAGAAAATAAAAATGAATGAAGCCTTTCTCCTAATGGTTGGTCATGTAACAAAAATGTTGTATTTTCTTCCAGTACAGCCTTATCGATTGGATTAGATTTCTTTGGTGGGTATCCTTAACGCTGGGTTTGGTTGGGGGATTTGGGAAGGGAAAGGAAAAAGGAAAAGGTGTGTGAAACTAGGTGAAATATAGGAATGTTTTATTCACATTTTACCTACCTTTTCCATTTCCCTTTTCAAATTCCTCCTCAAATCTCCCAACCAAACACAGCATAAAACTCTCAATTATTGAACCTTTTATCCCAACCCCAAAACGAAATGACTCCCCTAAATTCTTTTCGGTTGTGAGACACATTAAAATTTAATGCAAGCCCTTCAAATGCAAATAAAAAAATTAGAGGGGGTCAAACTTTTTGAATGAAAAAAAAATTATAAAATAGTTGGAATCACCTTGAAGAATTTATGGCCTATCACTACACAAATATAATCTAGGCATATATATAAATCATATATTTGTGGACATATTGTGTATAACCAAACCAAACCAAACGAACCCTTAAGTCCTATCAAATGGGGTCGGTTGCATGAATCTTTCTTCTCCACTTGACTCTATCCAAGGCTATTTCGTTAGTTAAATTAAGGGGATTCGTATATCTATTTACTATACTAGTCCAAAACTATGTTTGATCATTTCTTAATGTGAATGAAGAAGTTTACCATGATCTTTGTTTCCAATGCAGGTGGATTTGGTCACTGAAACTGATAAGGCATGTGAAGATCACATATTCAATCATCTCAAGAAGCATTTCCCTCACCATAAGGTTAACCCTTATTTCATCTAGATAACTTTGGATGACTTGATAAAATTTCATGATTGGTGCTTTTAGTGTGGTACACTGGTAGTGCTTGGTACTTCACGGACATGTTTCTCATTGTTTCTTAATTTTTTTTGTTTTATGTTAGTTCATTGGGGAAGAAACCACTGCTGCTTGTGGCGTTACAGAGCTAACTGATGAACCAACATGGATAGTTGATCCACTTGATGGAACAACTAACTTTGTGCATGGGTAATTATTAAATTCTGATGTCAAGTTTGTAGGGAATTTATTCTTTATTTATACATTCAGCCTAACTGATTTTGTTGCCACTGCACAATAACTTCTAGGTTCCCCTTTGTGTGTGTTTCTATTGGTTTAACAATTGGAAAGGTCCCCACAGTTGGTGTTGTCTACAACCCAATTATGGATGAGGTGAGAAGTCTGAATTTTCGTACTTTTTTTTGTTCGTATATATATATATTTTGGTACTCCAACTATACGTTATTTGATGGTCAACCTTTACAGCCTACTCATACAGGCATGGAATTATTTATGTGAACAAAGTATTAGAGAGTATGGATGGGACAATCAGTTTAACTTGATTGATACATTGCCTGGGTGGTTCCCTATGTGTTGAGTGTGATCCTATGTACCCCGAGAAGTGTATTGGTTACAACTTCCTTCCACCTTTATTATGTTGGAGCATCCTTATAAATATTATGGAATTCATGAAACCTATGATCGGATGATTAATTTGGTATAGCCATATTGATCTGCTCAGGCTAGAGATTCTTATGAGCTATATGTTGATTTGTCTAAATAACAAATTGCATTTTGATAACTATTACTGGTTGAGTGAAGTAAGGATTTTGGGTTTGTATTTGTATTGCGCAGCTTTTCACTGGAGTCCATAGAAAAGGTGCTTTTCTGAATGGAAACCCCATAAAAGGTGAGTTTATTGTTTTCATCTTTGAGTCTGACTGTTATTTTGGGTTCTTACCCCATGAACCAAAAAATAGTATGGCTTTTCTTTGGTAGATCTCTAACAATATCCTATTCTTTGAAATTCTGCAGTGTCTTCTCAGTCCGAACTTGTGAAGTCCCTCCTTGTCACTGAGGTATATGTGCATGGAAACTGTTAACACTAATAGTGCAATGTAATTACTGTAGGATACAAACTAACCAAACCAAACCAAACCAAACCAAACCAAAATTGATACAAACTAACTTGATAGGAAACAAAATTGTCTTAGTTACTACAGTCAAAAGTGAATCGGACACTTGGAACATCCAGATATATGCAAGTAGCACATGCAAATTTTGCCTAATGATTCAACTTCTGAAGCTTATCATGCATGAAAATGAGTTGGAATGGTTGCTGGTTTCCGATTCTTGCTACTTAACTTCACTTCCTCGATCATATGCATCAAAGTTTTTTAAATGTTTCCTTTAAGCTACAAAGGTGTAGTTTCAGCTATATAAAGAAATTATTTTGTTATAGTCAACGAGGCTTCCCATGTTTATGAGTGAAGATGCATTAAATGTACACCCAAGCACTTATGGATAGGGCGTTTCCTGCAATAGTATGTCCTACGATAGTATCTAGGCCACATGGACCTTTTTACATCATATCTTATCGACTTTGTGATTTATTTAATTTTACTGGGCATATAGCCATTGGCGGAGCTGGATGACAAAAAAGATTCATGTAGGCGACCCCACTTGATTGGGACACAAGGCTTAGTTTGGTTGGGTTTGCTTTGGTTTGGTTTATCTGACCCACTTCGTGCATAAGAGAAACGCCTAGTACATGCATTCAAAATGTATAACATATTTCCAATGTTGCAAAATTGTCATAAATACTTTGCATCCTTTAAGGGGCAGATATGTGAACTACATGATTATTATTTCGTGCAAGGAACTAAATATGTTTTTATCTGATTGAGAGAGCAGGCTGGAATACAACGTGATAAGTTAACTCTGGATGCCACTACAAATAGAATTAATAGTTTACTTTTCAAGGTAAGACCAGAATTTTCTGGTTAAGTTACTGAACTTCAGGAAAAATTTATTGTCAACAAGCAGAATTAATGGTATGACTTTCTTATGTGATCAGGTGAGATCGCTTCGGATGTGTGGCTCTTGTGCATTGGACCTCTGTGGTGTTGCATGTGGAAGGATCGACCTATTCTATGAACTTGGGTTCGGTGGCCCTTGGTATGGTTTCCATCTTTTTCTGAAGTGATAGGCCATACTTCTCATAATTCCTCCATCTCTTCTATGGCTTTTTTTTGGTAGCAACGATTTTTTGAAATTTCAATTTTTTTAGAAACCTTAATGATTGAGAAACTTGTGAGTTGACCTCTTTGCTGTCCCGCATTGATCATTTTTCTTTGAATCCAAATATGAGTGATAAAAGGGTTTGGTCCATCCACTTTTCGGGTGACTTTACATGCAAGTCCTTTTTTGACAAAATCATTGGCAACTCAAGGTGTGCCTTTTTTATCCCCCTACAAGAAAATCTGGAAATCTTTTGTGCTTCTAAAGGAGAAGATTTTTATGTGGTACAAAAGAGAAGACCCGATTGCTCCTTGCCCTTAGTGGTGCATAATGTGCAAGGAAAGTGAGGAATAGTTGAATCACCTTTTCTTGCATTGTCCTGTGGTGTTGAGGTTGTGGCATAGACTTTTTTTGTTTGGTGGAGGTTTTGTGGGTGGCTCTGGGTACAAGTTTTCAAATCCTCTTAATTGATTTCCGGGGTTTTGGTGGCAAGAAGAGGACAAAAGTGTTGTGGATGTGTGCGGTGTATTCAATCTTTTGGGTCATCTAGTTTGAAAGAAATGCAAGGATTTTTGAAGACAAATTCGGGGATCTGGATTCTTTGTTGGAGAAAGTTTGTAGCTTGGCATCCTTTTGGGCTTTGGTGGCCCCCCCGCTTAGGGGGATTCCACTTTTTCTGATCTCTAGGGATTGGATGGCTGGGTGCGCGCCACATAGTCTCTTCTATTTGTTTGTTTTGTCATTTTTTTCTAAATGTACTAAGTATGATCTTTGAGGACTCCTTGTCCTCCTCTGAACCTCCTTTCTTTTTCTTTATTAAAATGCCTTTGTTGCTGATCTAAAAAAATAACATAAAATGATTGGCAATCTTTGCTCATATTGTAGGGACGTCGCAGGTGGGGCTGTGATTGTCACAGAAGCTGGAGGAGTTATTTTTGATCCGTAAGAAATACTTTTGATTATGTGCTCTTCAATTTTTGTTTCTGTTCCCTTCTTTTCTTTGCTCTCCCCAACTTAGCATTGCTGGTATTGGAAGTAATTGAGAGAATAGGTCCTGTTTTTTTACCGATAGTTGAAGAAGAAACTCACATTTGGCACATACCTTGGCTTTATCTTAAGGAAGAAATCAACTTGCATATATTGTGAGTGTCACTGTAATTTGTGTCCATAAGATGTGATTTAGGTAAGGTTACCAAAATTGGAAATCCCCTATTTTTTAACGATATTTGAAGAAGAAACTTACATTTTCTTTTGTTATGAAAATTTTCTAGACACTAACAATAGGGCATAGGAATCCCATTTCTCTTAAATCCTAGTGAATTTCAAGCACATTCCTAAATAATACACTTTGCTTGTTTTTGGTTTTCCAAAAACACTTTTCAGAAAATTATACTTCTTACTTTCCGTGTTTTTTTTTTTTAACTGAATTTTTTTTAATATTTTAAGCATTTTTTTTTTAATTTTTAAGCACACCTAACATAAATACACATAAAAAGTATAATTTTTGTGAAAAAAAATCTTTTAAAAATTCACTACATACCAAAAATATAAAAACAAAAAACAAAAAAAAACGAGAATTCAGTATATTTTTCGTATTTTTATGTATTTATTAATTTTTTAAAATATTTTTTTCACAAATTTTTTACTTTTTAGATACATCTAAGTAAGGTGCATCTAAAAAAGTAAAAAAAATGTTTAAAATTTTAAAAATATTCACTAAAAATAAAAATTCAGTTTTCAAAAAATTTAATCTAAAAAAAAAAACTCAAACCAAACACAGACATTTGTCAAAATATTACATGATGTACATATGTTTTAATGTTCATGATGTGTCCATGTAATCATGCTCAACTTTTAGATACATATCTCAATATCCTCATATTAAGGTTGTGTTTGGATGATGGATTTGAACAAAGCATTTATAGTGGGAAAGCAAAAGGGGAAAGTGACAAAAATAAAAGCTAAATTTTGGTCCCTATTGCCTTCCTCAAACCCAAGATACTGATATCCGACTACACAGAACATAGCATTTTGATAGGTAGCATTTAGGGATTATTTTCTTCTGTTGACAGACTGATTTTTGCACTATGGTAGACCATACTAAGCATATTACGCATTTTCTTAATCAGGAAAATAGAACAGAATTTGCATAAAGGAGTTTCTTACTATGTCATGCTTGTTTTGCACCAGTTCTGGCAAAGAATTTGACATCACGGCTCAGCGAGTCGCAGCTTCAAATCCACTTCTCAAGGACAAATTTGTGGAGGCATTAAGACAATCAGAATGAAGTCCATGGGAGCTGGAAGGAACTAGCAGCGGTCATTCTGGCTGTGTCAATTTGGTTTTCAGCGATTCTGTTAGCCGAGAGTATATTAGGTAATTCGAATGATTATTTGTTGGCTTGCGAACATAAGCAGTGCCAAAATTATTTGTAATCTCACAATTAATCTGACAACTTTGTATCGGGTTATAGCAGTACAAATTTGCAGTACTTCACAAGTATGATTTTATATGAGGCTGCCTCAAAAGTCTTCATATTTCAAATATAAGTATTTGCATCTTGGAAATAATTATTACTATTTGACTATGTTGTTTTGTTCTGTTAGATTGTGAAGTAAATCAGTCAAGTCATAATCATCTATGGTGTACTTGAAATCTATGTGATTGGTGTCCAAAGTGATCATTTTTGCAACATTGATGTAAGTTTAACTTGCTGGTTTACTTGTATGCTATGTAACAATTAATCAATCTTCTGTGGGCATGGTGGGTACTTGGGCCGATGGAAGCATGCATCTAATTTTACTCAGTTCTTAACAAACTCACCGTCCATATCAACAAAATCCAAATTTAGACAATAATTCTGACCACTTAAAAAATTTCTCTAATAATCATCAATCATAATCAATACGTAAGTGCCAACTTCAATACCCAACTGAAATGTTTCACGCGGCAACAGTAGCTAGACTGACCATGGTGAGGGATGAGAGGCTGCTACTTGCAGAGCCATGATGTCAAACTCTTCAATAGAACTGATGCAAAACAATTATCACACTGTATATGTAAGAAAATCCTCAAGCAAATTTACGTGCTTGTATGCGTGTTTTCTGCATTTTCAAGATTAAGATTATGTGTGTATACAATCATATTATGGCCAACAGACGTGCCAAAATCTGACTCAATAAAATTAAGAATAGTAAGTGACCCGTGCGATGCACGAAATTTATTTTTAAAATAAAAAATTAATTTGGAGTCTTAATACTTTATGTGTAGAAAATTTTATCAATTGAATGCCAAATACAAACAGATTTGTTAATGGCTGATGAAATTTTTTGTCTCTGTGTGTAATCTTAAGTAAAAGAGGCTCATAAAAATAATTTCTTTCAAAATTTAAAATAAAAAAAAAAGGATTTATTCTCAACCTGAAATCAAATCTTTATTTGTGTTAATCAAATTTATCAAAAATCATGAATTCCACTTGCATCAAAATATTTTCTCTGAAAAAAAATAAAAACAACAGAAAATTCTATAATATACAAATTATGACTTGGTTATAACTCATGGGGTATTACTTTGGTTATTAATCGAAAATGTCTTTGCTAATTTCTTATCTTTTTAGTTATGTCTAAAGTGGTGCATCAAGTCTTTAATTATACTTCAAGTTGTGTTTGATTGTGATCTATTATAATATTTTTATATGACAATATTTAAGTATTTTATTACTCGAAAAAGTATTTAAGGTAGGTTGACTCAAAGGTAGGATTTATACTTATATTAGTAAGATTGTAAGAGTTATTCACATTAATGCATAAAAAATTACAAATTCATATCATAAACAGTGTCTTCAAAGGGAATCAAATACAAATTCTCTATAATCTTAATGATTTTAGTTCTCAAAGGGTTCAGATTAATTATGTGACACATCATAATAACCCTAAAATTTTTATTCTACCCAAATTATTTTTGCATATCTTTTCTGGCAGAGCTCATGAAGGTGCATTATCAGTAATACGATAAATTTAAATTTTTTATTTAAAAATTATTCAAGAAACATTAATAAGTGCCTTAAATATACACAACCATTTTTTAAAATAATACTCCACACTATTTATCATTTGACATTTGTCAATTTATTTTCTAAAAACTTAACAAAAAAAGTATTGAGTTCAATTATTTTAATTTTAATCAATCAATCAATATCAAATTGGACGCTACATGTGTATGTAAATTATTTCTAAAAATATGATGTCTGACATAAAATCACAATGGAATTAACTTTAATTAATATAATGATATTTTATATTATGATATGAGTTACAAAAGAATAATATTAATTTTAATTAAAATAAATTTTAAATTTAAATGATTTATTTTAGTAATCTTAGTCTTATATTCTATAAAAGTGTTACTTGAATACTTATATATAATAAATTTAGGGGACATTTACACACAAATCCTAATTTATAAACTTATACTCCATTAAGTCCTAACTAAGATTTTTTTGACCTACAAGTCCTGTTAAATTTTTAATAGTCGGAATTGTCTTTCAAATAATGATTGTTCAAAATTTATGATTATCTATAAAGGAACATGATGATTTGATATTTATTTTAATTTTCAAAACTTTAAAAAATTATGTGCAAAAAAAAAAAAAAAAACTAATGTTTTATTTTTGAAAAAATTGAATTATTTTTTTGTGCAAAACTAAAAAATTTTTTGTCTATAAAGGAGCATGATGATGGAACATTGATGTGCAAAACTGGAAGAAAAAAACTTTAAAAAATGAAAAAACTGTTTGGTTTCAATTTTCAGAATCACTTTTCAGAAAATTATACTTTTTCGTTTTCTGATTTTTTTTTGTTTTCACTGAATTTTTGTAATTTTTAGACACACCTAATAGGGGTGAGCATGGTCTGGATTGGACCAGATTTGGATAAAATCAGGACCAATCCGTTATCTACGGTTCCTGAAAAATTGGAACCAATCCAATCCGTTTAAATCATGGAACCAATCCGAACCAATCCATTTAAACACGGATTGGATCGCTTTAGGACCACAGATTCACATAATTAAATAACAAAAAAATATATATAACACTTTAATTTCATAAAAACATAAATATAGTGCTATATTAATTTCACAATAACAACATGTCTTTCTATAATAGTGACATACTGTTCTAAAATTTAAACAACCATAAGAAAACTGGTTTCATCATAAGTATTTAGATCATTACAAATTAAAACTAAAAACTAACAAACAAAAGTAATAAAAGAAGATATTAGGCGGGTTTAGGTTTGAGTTTAGGTTTTATATGGAATAAGAGAAAATACTATGGGAGAGGATGTATAATAAAAATATAAACTATTTATACACGGTCCAGATCGGTTCCAATCTGGAACCATGGAGTTCAATCCGGAACCAATCCGTGGACTACAGATTTTTAATTCTTTAATTCGGAGCCGAACCACGGATTCAAAAAATCAATCCAAACCTACCGAATTGGACTGGATTGGATCGGATTACGAATTTCACGGATTCCTTGCTCAGCCCTAACACCTAACATAAATATACTTAAAAAGAACAATTTTTGTAAAAAAAATCTTCAAAAAATTCACTAAATACCAAAAATACAAAAAAAAAAAAAAAAAAAAATTCAGTACATTTTTTTAAAAATATTTTTGTGTATTTATTAATTTTTTAAAATATTTTTTTTCACAAATATGTTAATATTTAGATACATCTAAGTAAGGTACATCTAAAAAAGTAAAAAAAAATCTTAAAATTTTAAAAATATTCACTAAAAATTAAAAAAAAATACGAAAAATAAAAAAACTCAATTTTCAAAAAATTGAATTCAGAAAACTGAAACCAAACACACTGGATAATGTTCTCAGTTTTAATATTGGAAAAAAAACTATTAATATTCTCATTTTTATTAGATAGTTGAGTCAAACCAATAAGTAGAATGACAAAACCGTTTAATCTCATGTTCTGTTTTTTTATCAATTAGTGAAACAAATATTTGGAACATTACTATGCAAAATTGATAATGTTGTTAATTTTAAAAATTAGAAAAAATTGATAATATTCTCAATTTTACTAAATAAGACTTTATTGGTTCAAAATATCTTCAATAGTATATGAGCTACCATCATAGAATAATTTTATATGATATATATTAAATTATAAGATAGTAAAATATAAGGAGGTTTTTTTTAAGGTCTCTGGTATTAAGATTTTATAGGATAAAGGACATCAAATGTTTTCATAATGTCTAAGGTCCTTCAAATTGATCAAGAGAAATTTCATCCAGAGAATTTCTCTAGACTTTCTAGAAAAATTCTATCTAGAGAAATTCTTTCTAACCCAGACAAATTCTCTGTTTCTCTCCAGAGAAATTTTGATTTTGTTGAAAAAATCACTAATGCAGAGAAAATCCAAAGTCAGAACCATAAATGTAATAAGAACAATCAATTTGGAGTTGAAAAGTAGAAATCAAACTCAGAGAAATTCTCTGTTTCTCTCAAGAGAAATTTCGATTTTGTTGAAAAAATCGCTAATGCAGAGAAAATCTAATACCAGAGAAATTTGAACAACCACAGACCTACTAGAGAAATTCTCTGTTTCTCTCCAGAGAAATTTCGATTTTGTTGAAAAAATCGCTAATGCAGAGAAAATTCAATATTAGAGAAATTTGAACAACCAGAGACCTACTAGAGAAATTCTCTGTTTCTCTCCAGAGAAATTTCGATTTTGTTGAAAAAATAGCTAATGCAGAGAAAACCCAAAGTCAGAACCATAAATGCAATAAGAACAATCAATTTGGAGTTGAAAAGTAGAAATCAAACCCAGAGAAATTTTCTGTTTCTCTCCAGAGAAATTTCAATTTTGTTGAGAAAATTGCTAATGCAGAGAAAATCCAATACTAGAGAAATTTGAACAACCAGAGACCTACCAGAGAAATTCTCTGTTTCTTTCCAAAGAAATTTCGATTTTGTTGAAAAAATCACTAATGTAGAGAAAATTCAAAGTCAGAACCATAAATGCAATAAAAACAATCAATTTGGAGTTGAAAAGTACAAATCAAACCCAAAGAAATTCTCTGTTTCTTTCTAGAGAAATTTCAATTTTATTGAAAAAATCGCTAATGTAGAGAAAATTTAATACCAGAGAAATTTGAACAACCAGAGAAATTGGAACAAAACAAAGACCTTCACATAAGTCTTCTCCTAGTTCTATTGCTGGCTAAAAACCAAAGTCCACAAACAGGGTTTGCTTGCTCACTCTCTTTTGATGAATTGCAACAAAACTACAACAAAACAAATATGCTCCAATAAACACACTCAATTAAGCATTCTTATCAATTCTCTACCCAAAAAAAAAAAATCCATAATTTGAGTGAAAAAAACTGACCTTACCACTGACGACATTGTCGACAAACTTGCACACAGCTTCAAGCGTGTTCTTAATCTGCAACCTCAGGATCGACTTCGAAGCAAGCTTAGGGTTTCGAAGCCAATAATGCCCAACCATTCGCCCCTTATCAAGATTCGCAATCGATCCCTTTTCAAGCTCTTCTATGGCTTTGAAAGCCACTTAAAACTTGGGGCACTAAATCCTTGTGCTGATAGAGCTAGCCAATGTATCTCCGCCATAGCTCTCTCGGATTTTTCAACAACCCTTTCTTCTTCTTCTCCTTCGACAAGCCATCGTTGGTCCTCGACAAGCTCGCTGGGATGTCTCGAGCTACGAACTGAGGAGAGAAAGTTGAAGCTTGATCGAAGAGCTTCGATCGATTGGGGAAAGTAATTGAGTCTCTTAAAGGTGAAGAATGCGGGGGAATGCGATTTCGACTATGAATTTGGGTTTGGATTCTGATTTCGATTCATTTTCGGAAGAGAGATTTGGGGAGGTTTGGATTTAAAGAGAGAGAGAGAGAGAGACAAAATAAGGAAGATAGAGAGAGAAATGAGATTTGGTTTAAGAGAGTCAAATTTCTCTGTAATATATGATTGTAGGGTTGAAGGATCTTAGACATTATAAAATAATATTGTGGATCTCTCCTATTACTAAAAATGGGAGATGGACCCTAGACTAATTTTTCCTAAAATAAACACTCATTTTGATATTAGAAATAATAGTTAAATTAGAAAGAAAATTAGTAATATAATACTAAATGGAATTTTTTTAAGGTCCCTGATATTAAGATTTTATAAGATAAAGGACATATAATATTTTCATAGTACTTAGGGTCCCTCAATATTTTCACAAAAAAAATTCAACACAAAAAAATTTCACCCCCACATAGAGAAATTTCAATTTTTACAGAGAAATTTATCTGATTTCACAGAAAAATTTCATCAAGGGACATTAGCTAATGAAAAAAAAAAAACATATTGGACCTCTCTGATTACCCAAAGTTGGAGAGGGATGTTTCACTAATTTTTCCAAAACTAAAAGTGATTCTAATTATTTAATTTAAATTTTATTTTTATATTTATTTGGAAAATAAAAATATGTAGAAATAGAACTACACAAAATTTATTTAAAATATTAAATTTAAATATGTTATGATTGGATTAAGAATAAAATATATAAATTAATTATGTTGAGTACTGATTTTTTCTTTAATATTCTTTTTGAATTATTCATACATATTGTATATACGTATATAAAATTTAAATTAAATATAAATATTTGTAATAAATAATTTCATGTTAAATAAAAAATTAAATACAAATTAATATTAATACATCAATAAGATAGACAAAAATAAAATAAAATATAAGAGAAAATTAATTTAATCTGTGCAATACACATAATTAAGTACATTTTGTCTTATTTATTTATTTGTATATTGAATTAATTTTTTTTCAAATATCATAATAATTAAATTAAGATATCAACTATATAAAGAAATTTGACAACGACAAAACTAAATACACAACGAAAAATATATGAAAAATAATACAGTCCACAAAAAATTTGTTATTATAATTGAAATTAAGTTTGTGTATAATTTTATATGTAATAAAAAAAAACATGTTGACGTGACTTTTAAAAATAAAATAAAATAAATAAGTATTGGTTGTTTGGGATGATCTAAATAAGTACACTTTTTGATTTTTTAAGAAAAGATGTACAAAAAAGTAGAGAGGTGATATGACCCCAAAAAAATAAAAAGATAAAAAGTGTACTTATATAGCACACCCCACATAAGAAAAGAAAAAAATACTACTTTTATGATATGTTGAATGTGCTCTACTCTCTCTATTTAAAACATTTTTATACCTAAAGGCCATATTTGTTTGGGCAGACTGGATTAGGGTAGATTAGCATTCTCATGACTAAAATAGTCTTAGGACTATGAATCTCTTTGGATTGTGTATCATATCCTATGTTTGAATTGAGTTAAGATTATAAGAAGGGATTAACAAAATATTATCCAATCCGATGTTTGTTTAAGAGGATTGGAGTAGATAGGTGTCACGACCCAAACCCGCCCTTAAGGGTTTAGCATCGTAACCGGCCAGTAATCCGTGATTTCCAGGCCTGCTTAACAGTAATGTCGATAATACGGTAACGGGGCTGGCGGAAGCCAATCAATAATAAAAAGATGTCCAATGAGCTGTGAAAACCTGAATGGGAAAAAGACTTCCATGCACATAGCTATAGACGTATACCAAAAATACATGCACGAGGTAGCATACAGGTTAGGGACCTAATGCCCTCAGCATAACTGTACAATCAAAGTCTGAACATTCTTTACATTAACAGGGACAAAAAGGGTGAATCTGGAACACCCCAAAACAGCCTTGACTCGTGTAGGGTCGGAACCTCGATATGAGGTACAACGGTTGGCTTGACAAAACTGGAGCTCAAGTCGGCGCCCTTAGCTCTGGTCCGGTGCTTGGCCACCTGCATATATATATACAAACTATGAGCTAAAACCTAGTGAATAACAAATGTGTACAGAGGTTGAGAATGATGTCCTTCACTTTTGAAAACAGTCAATTAGCATTAGAACGTTTTCAATCAATATCATTTGTCAATCAATCATTCAATTCGATCCATCATATTTATTAAGTCATACGTGGTACATCCAATAGCAACAATACACTGGGTCTTAAAAGACCGAACAATCAATTGATGGCCATCGTATAATAACAATAGTTCCAAGATTTGGAACTAACAGAGATCTCTGTAACAATAGCAATAGCAATATCAATAACAATAACGATAACACTACGCTATAGATGCCACGAATACAATTCAAAAGAGAATCATCATTCAATCGATAGAAAGTAACCGTTCAGAAACAACATAATTTATCATTCAGAAAATAAATACAATTTGAACATATCTTTACAACATTGTTACTCACTGATTACTGGGCTATAGGCAGGCTAATCAGCGTCCTTGGATGCCAAACCTACACAGTTACAGAATGAACACACACTAAACTACATACTCAGAATTAATAACTTAGTCCCCATCTTGTTTTGGTGTGGTCCTATATCATTATCCTCAATAAGATGCCTTAAACATGGCCTAGGAATGCCTAGGATGAAATGAGGATGTGAAAATGTACTTAGAACATTTTCAAAACTTGCTGAAAATAGGGTTCTCGCTCGAGCGTGGCTTCCTTCGCTCAAACGGACATACAGAATGTGCCTGGTCGCTCGAGCGTAGACTCCTTCGCTCGAGCGATCTGCAAAAATGTGAAAACTACTGGTTGTTGAAAATCTCCGCTCGATGCTCACTCGATGCTCGCTCGATGTTCGCTCGAGCGTGAGACACAGTTCTTTGCTCAAGCGTAAGTCTTGTCGCTCGAGCATGCTTCTGCACGCACAAAAACCTGAGAGCTTGCAATTTACGCTCGAGCCAGCATTCCATCGCTCGAGCGAAAGACTGAAAACAAAGGTGGTCACTCGAGCGTGGAATCCCTCGCTCAAGCAAGGAAGCCAAATTCTGGGTTTTCCAGATTTGCTCCCAAAGCTCAAACCATGGGTTTAATATGCCAAAACTCATCCT
Source organism: Camellia granthamiana (assembly GCA_036172215.1). Taxonomy (NCBI): domain Eukaryota; kingdom Viridiplantae; phylum Streptophyta; class Magnoliopsida; order Ericales; family Theaceae; genus Camellia; species Camellia granthamiana. The sequence goes on along the minus strand of CM069909.1, from coordinate 147,405,315 downwards.
TTTGGGCCAATTCTCTAAAAAAGACTTAGAAACTCATAACACAACATGTTTTGAAGATCATTTCATAAAATCAAAGCCCAAAAGTATGCCAATTGTACACAAAATCAACTTGAAATGGAAGAACATGGTGTAATTATGTCATGCATGTACTTATTTGAATTCATGACTTCCAACACATGATCATATGAGCTATTCTTTCCAAAAACACGATGAATTCTTAGATTACAACTATAATATGAACATGCATGTGTGAATTTCATGAAAACAATTTCAAAATTCCATACTATGGAGATGCATGCATGAATTGATTCTCAAGTCTACTCTTTAGGCTATTTCTTGACTTTAGTCTCTAATTTTTCCATGAACCATGCATGAACAATTTAAATTCATAATTAAGAGGGTGAATTCCTACCTTAAGTCTTGAATTTCCAAGTGTAGTAGCCTAATCTTCCAAGCCCTCTTCAATTTCTTCTAAGTTTCAAACAATTCCCTTATTGAATTCAATTTTCCTTCTACTCTCTCTCTCTCTCTCTCTCTCTCTCTCTCATGTTTTGAGCATCAAATAAGAAAGAATGAGATGTAAGGTTCAACTTAGTGGGGTCGAAATGGCCTCATTGGTGGTAATTAATCATAATTAATCAAATGGCATTAATTTAATCTAATTTAATCGTTCCAAACCAAATTTTAGTTAAACCTACCATAAAATTCTATAATTCCTAATTAGCATATAACACCAGTCAATTTCTGAATCGGTCGCCGATAAGGTTTTCAATTTGCAACTCAAAATTAAAACGTGAACAGATCATTCTATATCAGACAGATAGAAATGCAATTAAACGACACACTCACATAATCAATTTGGGATTTCATCTTAATCATTTACTTAGCATGCTTAATCATAAATTAACACTAAACATAGGTCAGGGTTGTCACAATAGGACATGACAAGACATAAGACATCCAATATATTGACCATAATGGCCCCGTTTGGTAGAGTTATGACACCCTGAACGTTTAATTAAATGCCACATAAATAATTATAGTTAAATATAATTATGGTTGTATGTGATCATATATTATTAAATAAATAAATAATAATAAATATATAAATCTAATTTGGCATTGGGTTATCAAATATGGGATTAATTAGGGATTATTATTTGGGCCCAAATTAACACAAATATGTAATTATAGTACTAGTTGGGCCAAATTAGAGTTAAAGATAGTAAATAAATAAATAAATAAATAATAATAATAATAATAATAGTGGGTGTAGTAGTAAAATAAATAATTAATTTTCTGTGGATATACGATAAAGTATAATTTAATTAGGGATTAATTTGTTTATATAGTTATATTAGGAATCTGAGCCAAAATGTAATTATCTTAAATAGTTATTAAGATAAGTAACAATCTATGGTTATAATGAAGCAAATCTAGGTGAGTTATGAAGAAGGATTCAAGATCGGCAAGATCGGCCACGTGTTGGCCATAGGATGCTTTTGCTTTCCTATAAATGGTGAAGAATTGATTAAAAGCCGTCGAGTTGCTGAGATCAGTGGGAAGAAAAGAAAAAGAAAAAGAAAAGAAAGAAAAGAAAAGAGAGGGAGAGGCACGTAAGTTACTGAAGTAGGTACTTATAATAGGAAGGTTGTGATAGTGAAAGAAAGGCTAAGGGTCAATATTAAGGTGAGTTATATTATACATTGAGTTACCATAATATATTTTACGTATGTTTTGACTTACCATAATTTATTTATACAAGTTATATTTTATAAGGCATATTAATTCAAGTTAAGTTTTAGAAATATTTCAGTTACGTAGATTAATTTCTAAACTCTATTTGTTTAAATGAAATCCATGGATATGTTTGTTTAAATTTTAAAGAATATTTGACTATAACCTTATAAACAATTATGTTTTGTAAGTACCACCACGGGAGTCCCACGCCTTGGGGGACTTAAATAACCATTGGCCTCTGTTTGGCCACTTTGTGGTCTTCTGTTTGTCATGGATCCATTGACCTCTGTTCTGATTGTCACTTCTGTGACCTCCGTTCTGTTCTGTTCTATATCGTAGTTATGGTTATTTATTTACATAATTTATGTATTTCAGTTTCTGCCACTTAAATGATTTATTTACCAAATTGAGTTATGTAAATATTTTGGCCTAACTAACTATCCATGGGTATTTTGTAGTCTCTATACTCTTGGTATAATATTTCTCACTCTGCTGTGTGCTTATAGCTGTTACCCTTTCAGGTGACGAGATGTAAGGGAAACCCATAACCTCACGAAACGGAACCCGCACGTGGATTGATGTTAAACCACTTTTTTTTTTCCTTCTTTTTTTTTATTTATTATATTTTGCTCCCTTTTGTTCTGCTCGAGGCCGGTCACTAAATAATAAAATAATAAAAACCCTATAAATGTATTTCTCTTATTAAAATAGTAAAATGGAGTAATTTCCTATTTAATTATTTTTGTTTCCGCTTGCGCTGTTTAATTTGCTACAAATAGAAAAAGTTAGTAAATTGTGATGCCAACCCTAAGCCCCTGGGATTAGGTCGGGACAAAGGTGGTATCAGAGCAGTGGTTCAAAAAAAAAAAAAAAAATGCTATTTTAATTTGATCATGAAGTTAGAAAAGTTATAAATAAATCTATAAGTAAAACTATATAGCTAAGTAAACATAATAAAATAAAATAAAATAAGATAAAATTAAAAAAATAATAATAAATATTTACCTGCAACGTTAGTCCTTTTGTGTAAAATCTCACGTTTATTCTGGTGTTGTAGGAATGTCAGAGATTAATCTCGATGATGCGTTTTGGGATGAGCTCGGGAACATTAATTTAGATGAGATCTTAGCTGAGCACCTCGCCCCCACCTCACCTAAGGGTTGGAGAGATTCAAAGGACATAATCAGAGGACTGCACCCAGGCCTTGCCCAGTTGATGGGTCGCCCAGTTTATATCCAGGCTGACCCTACCGATGTCCCACATTTACTGTGGAGGCAAAGCCGTACCGATACACGCAAACGTTTCCTTGGACCCACTCGTGTCCTTGGCGTCGCCCCGGGACATGACCGCCCGCATTATATCATAGGCCCTCTACCCCCAGATTTTGTGGCCAGAAGGGGGAACGTGTACCCTGAGGACTATATTTTCACCACAGTCCCTAACTTGTTGGAGATAATTAATATTCAAAATGTTGACTTTAATAATGACTTGTCATACATTGAGACACCAGGCTGGATTGTTAACCGAGCATTATTGGGATACATACAGTCCATCCCCATTTTCACAGTCTAGACAGCGTGGATGTGTTTTGGTGTAGTCCAATTGGGGTAGGAATTTGAGCTTTTTATGCAGCACTATTTCTCATGGTTTTTCGGCCCATTTGACCCACCACTTTAGATTTGGGTAGAAGAAAATCTTTTTGTATGCTAACCATGATGTGTTCTAATCCCTTTTTTGTTGCCTTTTTGTTTTTGTTTACCACAGGGATGGGACACTAACATATTCTGACTGATGTAATATGAATTGTAAAAAAATGTAAAGTTGGCATTTTATATAAATATACATTGCACTACACATGCTTATATATATGCTGCGTTGTGAATGTAATGCCTCGTTTATTACTTTGTAGAATGACCAATAATGATAACGGAAGTGAGTCATCAGTTAGTGGCACTGAATCGATGGAAATAATAATGGAAAGAGCGGTTACTAGTTTTTTGCAAGCCTTACAGACTAACATCAACAATGGGATGCCGGAACGGCGAGAAGAGCCGGTTACCATAAAACAGTTCCAGGATCTGAAACCCACCACATTTACTGGCGGCCCAGATCCAATGATAGCAGACGCTTGGGTTAAAGACATAGAAAAGATTTTTTGCGCCCTACCTTGCACCGAAAGACAAAAGGTAACTTTCGCCACTTTCACTTTCAAAGACAATGCACAGGAATGGTGGCTTCTCACTCTGGCCAAAGAAGAAATTACGACTTGGGCAAGATTCTTGGAAGTATTCCATGAAAATACTTTCTAGATTCATTGCGGGAACAGAAGGCATCCGAATTTATACATCTAAAGCAAGGAACCATGACGATGGCCGAATACGAGAGTAAGTTCACTCAACTCGCTAGGTTTGCAACATTCATCATCCCCACTGAAACTCGAAAAGTAAGAAAATTTGAAGCAGGATTGGATGCTGAAATTAAAGACAGGCTCGAGGTCTTGAATTGCCAACCTATGTAGAAGTGGTAGACCGGGCATACATTGTAGAAAAGGGGATTAAAGCCTCCCGTTCCGGGGAACCAAGCCACAAGAACCGATTCTGGCAAAAAGACAACAGAAGACCCGATGTTGTGCCTCCTAAAAAGATAAATACAAGCACAACCAGTTCGGGCCATCAAGGCCCTACCAACTCCCGAGGTGGCACTGTTCTAATTTGTCCCACTTGTGAGAAGGCTCATTGGGGACAATGCCATCGAGACACAGGAGCATGTTTTAAATGTGGTCAAGTTGGCCACTTGCTGAGGAATTGTCCAAAGCTGACTAATCTTACAGCCAGCCCCTCTGGCCCAGTTAGGAAACCCGCAGGACCTGGAGGAGAGAGGAAGGACCAAAAACATCAAGGGCGGGGCTTTCGCCTTAGTACCTGGAAAATCAGAAGTTATTGAAAACGTTGTGTCAGGTATACTTTCTATCCATGTTCATTTAGCTCACGTCCTCATTGACTATAAGTCAACTCATTCTTTTGTTGCACCACATTTTGCCGCCAAGTTAGCGTCAACACCCGAACCATTAAGATATATATTGTCTATGTTTTTTCCTTCTGGTAAGTCTGCTTGTAGTACCGATGTGTACAGATCTTGTGCTATATTCTTAAAAGGCAAAACCTTATATGTAGACTTGATTCCCTTCTGCATTGGAAACTTTGATGTGATCATAGGTATGGATTAGCTGGCTGCCAACCACGCCTCTATTGATTATAAAGCCAAAAAGGTCTTCCTCAGGTTACTAAACCAACCCGAACTTGTCTTTGATGGGACTGGAGTTTCTAACCCTCCCTGTATTATATCCTCCATGACTGCCCAACGACTTCTAAGAAAGGGATGTAGTAGTTATATTTGTTATGTGATCGATACACAAAAAAAGGCCCCCACCGTTGGTGCAATCCCCGTGGTTCGAGAATTTCCGGATGTTTTTCTTGAAGATCTACCCGATATTCCGGTTGATCGGGAAATTAAATTCACCATTGAAACTCAACCTGGCACACAACCAATATCAAAAGCTCCTTATCGCATGTCGATGACAGAATTGAAAGAGCTGAAAACTCAACTCCAGGAACTACTGGACAAAGGTTTCATTCGACTTAATACCTCACCCTGGGGAGCTCCAGTATTGTTCATAAAGAAAAAGGATGGCACGATGAGATTATGCATCGATTACTGGGAGCTGAACAAGGTCACCATCAAGAATCGGTATCCTCTATCGTGAATCGATGACTTGTTCGATCAACTTCAAGGCGCCTAAGTATTTTCCAAAATCGACTTGTGTTCTGGCTATCATCAGCTAAAAGTCAAAATGGAAAGCATCGAAAAAACTGCCTTTAGAACTCGTTACGGGCACTATGAGTTTCTTGTCATGCCTTTTAGCATCACAAATGCCCCAGCAGCCTTCATGGACCTCATGAACCGAGTGTTCAAACCCTATCTTGATGAATTCGTCATCGTCTTCATTGACGATATCCTCATATACTCCAAGTCACTAGAGGCCCATGAGTAACACTTGCGAACAGTTATACAAACACTACGTGATCACAAACTTTATGCCAAGTTGAAGAAATGCGAATTCTGGATCACTAGTGTACACTTTCTCGGTCACGTCATTAACAAAGATGGCATTTCGGTTGACCCCCAAAAGGTTGCAGCAATCGTGGACTGGCCACGACCTACTAATGTGTCAGAAATCCAAAGTTTCTTGGGTCTAGCTGGCTATTATCGACGCTTCGTGCAAGATTTTTCAAAGTTAGCATCACCCTTGACCCAGCTAACTCAGAAGAATACATCTTTCGAATAGACTAATGAACAGGAGCATTGCTTTCAAGAATTAAAAAGTCGACTTGTGTCAGCCTCTATACTAGCACTCCCTACAGGAGCAGATGGGTTCGTAATCTATAGTGATGCCTCATACAATGGTTTGGGTTGCGTTCTCATGCAAAACGGAAAAGTCATTGCTTATGCGTCGTGACAATTAAAGACTCACGAGAAGAACTACTCGACTCATGATTTGGAATTGTCTGCGGTGATCTTTGCCCTCAAAATCTGGCGTCATTATCTCTACGGTGCAACCTGCAAGATTTACACTAATCACAAGAGTCTTAAATATCTGTTCACACAGAAGGAACTGAATATGAGGCAATGACGATGGCTAGAATTTATGAAAGACTATGATGTAGAGATCCATCACCATCCTAGCAAAGCTAACATGGTGGCAGACGCACTAAGCCGAAAGACGACCAGAGGTTTGGCATGTACTTTCGTTTCCCATAAGATCAATGGACTACTCGCCAACATAACCATGGAACCTACATTGATTGAAGAAATTAAAGAGCGCCAATGAGAAGATAAACTTTTGAAGAAAAATTACGAGGAGCAAAAGAGTACGCCTGATCCTGATTTCACTATAAGCAATGGGATACTAAAATTTCATAATTGAATTTGCATACCCGACATCTTGGAACTCAAGAAGAAGATATTGGAGGAAGCTCATAACTCGAGATTTGCAGTCCACCCTGGCAACACAAAGATGTACCATGATCTGAAGGAACACTACTGGTGGACAGGAATGAAAAGAGACATAGCAAGCCATGTCTCCAAATGTCTGCATTGTCAGCGTATTAAAGCAAAACATCAGAGACCTGCAGGACTGCTGCAACCACTCCCTATTCCTGAATGGAAATGGGAACACATTACTATGGACTTCGTGGTCGGGCTACCACAGTCATTTTCGAAGAATGATGCAATAAGGGTTATAGTAGACCGATTGACGAAGTCAGCGCATTTTCTACCAATCAAAATCATGTACTCCCTGAATAAGTTTGCCACTTTATACATCAAGGAGATTATTCATTTGCATGGTATCCCAGTTTCAATTATGTCTGACTAAGACCCCCGTTTCGTGTCTCCCTTTTGGAACAAATTGCAAGAAGCTCTGGAGACTACACTGAAGTTTAGCACGACTTATCATCCACAAACAGATGGGCAATCCGAAAGAACAATTCAGACATTGGAAGACATGTTACGTGTGTGTATTGGACCTCAAAGGTAACTGGGATGAGCACCTACCTTTAGTGGAATTCGCCTATAACAACAGCTATCAGGCAAGTATTGGAATGACATCGTACAAAACTCTGTATGGAAGGAGATGTCGATCACCTCTATGTTGGATGAAAGTCAGGGACAGGAAATTGTTAGGCCCCAAGATCGTGCAAGTCACAAGTGAGAAAATCCAACTGCGAATTCCCACTACTCAGAGCCGCTAGAAAAATTATGCAGATACACGGAGGCGGGACTTGGAATTTCAAGTAGGGGATCATGTGTTCCTTAAAATCTCACTAACCAGAGGAGTTATCCGATTTGGAAAGCGAGGAAAGTTAAACCCACGTTACATTGGGTCATTCGAGATACTAGAAATGATTGATCCTGTAGCCTACCGCCTTGCACTACCTCCGACGGTACTCCGAAATCCAGAACATGTCGTCGACTATGAGAACCTGGAAGTTCAAGAAGATCTCTCTTATGAAGAGCAACCAGTGCAGATTTTCGATCGTCGTGATCAAATTCTCCGAAACAAGACCATATCGCTGGTAAAGGTCTTATGGCGAAATCATCGTATCGAAGAAGCTACGTGGGAAATGGAAAGTCAAATGCGAGTCAAATACCCACACCTCTTCGAAAATTAAGGTACATCAAATTTGGAGACAAACTTCTATTTAGGAGGGGAGAAATGTGACACCCTGAACGTTTAATTAAATACCACATAAATAATTATAGTTAAATATAATTATGATTGTATGTGATGATATATTATTAAATAAATAATTAATAATAAATATATAAATCTAATTTGGCATTGGGTTATCAAATATGAGATTAATTAGGGATTATTATTTGGAGCCAAATTAACACAAATATAGAATTATAGTACTAGTTGAGCCAAATTAGAGTTAACGATAGTAAATAAATAAATAATAATAATAATAGTGGGTGTAGTAGTAAAATAAATAATTAACTTTTTGTGGGTATACGATAAAGTATAATTTAATTAGGGATTAATTTGTTTATATAGTTATATTAGGAATTTGGGCCAAAATGTAATTATCTTAAATATTTATTAAAATAAGTAATAATCTATGGTTATAATGAAGCAAATCTAGGTGAGTTATAAAGAAGGATTCGAGATCAGCAAGATCGGCCACGTGTCGGGCGCAGGACGCTTTTACTTCCCTATAAATGGGGAAGAATTAATCAAAAGCCGTGGAGTTACTGAGATCAGTGGGAAGAAAAGAAAAAGAAAAGAAAGAAAAGAAAAGAGAGGGAGAGGCACATAAGTTATTGAAGTAACTACTTATAATAGGAATGTTGTGATAGTGAAAGAAAGGCTAAGGGTTAGTATTAAGATAAGTTATATTATACCTTGAGTTACCATAATATATTTTACGTATGTTTTGACTTACCATAATTTATTTATACAAGTTATATTTTATAAGTGATATTAATTCAAGTTAAGTTTTAGAAATATTTCAGTTACATGGATTAATTTCTAAACTCTATTTGTTTAAATGAAACCCATGGATATGTTTGTTTAAATTTTAAAGAATATTTGACTATAACCTTATAAACAATTATGTTTTGTAAGTACCACCACGGGAGTCCTACACATTGGGGGACTTAAATAACCATTGGCCTCTGTTTGGCCACTTTGTGATCCTCTGTTTGTCATGAATCCATTGACCTCTGTTCTGATTGTCACTTCTGTGACCTCCGTTCTATTCTGTTCTGTATCGTGGTTATAGTTATTTATTTACATAGTTTCTGTATTTTAGTTTTTGCCACTTAAATGATTTATTTACCAAATTGATTTATGTAAATATTTTGGCCTAACTAACTATCCATGGTTATTTTGTATTCCCTATACTCTTGGCATAATATTTCTCACTCTGCTGTGTGCTTATAGCTGTTACCCTTTCAGGTGACGAGATGTAGGCGAAACCCATAACCTTACGAAATGGAACCTGCACGTGGATTGATGTTAAACCACTTTTTTTTTCCTCTTTTTTTTTTATATTATATTTTTGCTCCCTTTTGTTCTACTTGGGGCCGGTCACTGAATAATAAAATAATAAAAGCCTTATAAATGTATTTCTCTTATTAAAATAGTAAAATAGAATAATTTCCTATTTAATTATTTTTGTTTCCGCTTGCGCAGTTTAATTTGCTACAAATAGAAAAAATTAGTAAGTTGCGATTCCAACCCTAAGCCCCTGGGATTGGGTCGTGACAAGAGCTGTGGGAAAGTGATTATAGATTATAGCTTAACAGGTTATAACTTATAGCTGTGAACATAAGTTGTTAATCTGTTTGGTGCAGCTGTGAGATTATGGATTTAAGCAGTAGAGTAGTGTTTGGTAGATAAGCTGTAAAAGAGCTTCTTTTTTTTTTGTATAATTGTCCTTTTTGCCCTCATATGATATAAAATGATAATTTTGTCTTTTTTTTTTCAATTAACATAATTAGTATTAATTAGTATCAAATTGATAAAAATTGATACATTTGATAAAAATGTAATGGAAGTATTGTTGTAACAATTTTTTTGCATTATAAATTAATTAGTATCAATTAATACTAAAATTATTAATTAGTATCAATTAATGGCTTAATTAGTCTCAATTAATACTAAAATTATTAATTAGTATCAATTAATATTAATAATTTTTTTTCCTTGTTTCTTTTTTTTTTTATTTTCTTCTCTTAATTTTTTTTTTCATTTTATTTTATTTTCTTTAGTTTATAGTTTATTTTTTCAAATTAGAAGTGGTGCATGCATGGTGAGATTAAAATTTAGAAAAATGTTGAAATACTAATTAAAATTTTCAAATTATATTCATTTTAGTTTATAAATACATGAATATTAATTGATATTTTTTTAATTTATTAAAAATTGTTACAAATACCAATTAATATTTTTTTAATTTATTATTACAAAATTGTTACAAAATATACCAATTTATTAATATTTTATAATTTAATTTATTATCAATTAATGGCTTAATTAGTATCAATTAATACTAAAATTATTAATTAGTATAAATTAATATAAAATTTATTTCATTAATGGCTTAATAAAAAATACAATTTTTTGTATTAATTAATATAAAATTTATTATTATTATTATTATTATTAAAAAAACACTAACAACCCTTCTTCTCGGGCAGCCCTGGCAGTGGGCACAGGACACTAGGGTTTGAGATCGCGACGGCATGGAAGGGATCTGCTGCGATCGATTGCGACGAAGGACGGGACACTAGGGTTTCATATCGCGACGCCAGAAAGAGAGATTTGCTGCGATCGCGATGGGTGTAGTTAGGGTTGTCGATCGCGAGCTCTGGTTCGTCACCATTCGATCGTCACACCGTCGATGGTGAGCTCTGGTTCATCGATGGCGAGCTAGAGAATTGCCCTTCTGGTTCGTGATAGAGAAAGAGAGAGAGAGTTTTTCCCCTCTACGACGGGAGGGTTTTGCCCCTTTAGTTAGGGTTTCAGATCACGAGAGAGAGAGAACCAAAAATCACCCGTCGCCGGAAATCACCTCTATTCGCCGGAAATCGCCTCTTTGGCTCGTGTGAGAGACAAAAATGAGTGTGTTTTGATTTATATACATGGCACACTTGTAATAATTTGAAATTGTGAGGTGCATTTTAGTCATTTTACCCCTCACATCTCAGCTGCGCGCTTAAGCTGATTTTTGACTTATAAATTAAGCTTCTCTTCCCCCACTCAAATAATAAGTTAATTTTTGACTTACAAAAAGCTATAATCTGTATTGTTAAGCTGAACCAAACACATCAAAATAACTTAAATTAAGGTAACAGCTAAAATAAGCTGAAAATAAGCCCTACCAAACAGGGCCAATACCTCTATTATGGTCATTTGATAAGTTAGTCTAGACTTTGATTCAGTCCCCAAATTTATATCCCACCCCCTATGTGGGACATCATATGTGGTTACCATATCTCAATGGGTTGTTAATCCATATTTCAATTTTTTAACCAAACATTGAATTAATAATTTATTGAACTATTAGTCCAATTCCAACCATATGTCTACCCAAACAAACATGATGAAAGGGTTTTTGACCGTGTCAATTGGAATTACTTGCTTGGTATGCTGAAAGAAAAGGACTTTGGTATGAAATAGTGCAGCTGGATTAATGTCACCGTTTCTCTGTCTTTTCTGATCAAGATCAATGGATCCCCCACAAGTGAATTCACTCATTTTAAAGGTTTGATGGGATGTTCAAGAAAGCGAAGGAGTTGAATTTGATCGAAACGGTGGAGCTAAACCAAAATGGAGTTTGTCTTATTTTTTTGTAATTCACAGCTGAGATGCATTGAGCTTTTGAATGTTGAAAAAGAATTATTAGATGCATTGAGTTAGTGTCTGGTCTGAAATCAATTACTATTAGATTTCATTTGCAGATTTTTTCTTTTTAAGTTTTTTTTTTTTTTTTTTTTTTTTTTCAAACCAAGAAAATGACTTCTCTGTCAATAAGCTGTTGTTTGGTTTGGACAGATAAAGAAATTATTACAATTTTCTAGTGGTTTTGATTATTTTTCTCGATTTTTATATTAAAATACGACATTTTTTTTTTTGTTTTAAAATTTTTTTTGTGGTAGTTCTTTAATTTCATGTTTGAACATGCAATGAGTACAAGGCTTCAAATTTAAATTAAAATGGGTTCTGTTTTTCTGCTATGAAATAGCCAAGTCATGGTTATTTAGACAAGAATACAACAACTAGACACAATGAAAATGTGGCCAGATTCGAGCTTTTTGTTGGCAACTTCCATGGAAATGTCCTAGATACATGGATCACTTCGTCCCGTTCAAGAAAATTGTGAATCTCAAAACATATGATAAAATTGTTAGGGATCCATCAAAGAAAACCCATAATATTTTTGTTTTTGCTTGGTAAAATCATCTCCAATGATTACTCAAAACTATCATCAAAATTGAATTTGATGAAAAATAGCTTCAAAACCTACTCCAACAGTTTATCAAATACGTATCAATTCCATTATTTCACTTTTCTTTCATCAAATTGAGGACCAATGTGCTTTTTATCAAATCATTATTCATTGCCATTACCGGATATCCTCTGGATGTCCTCTCAGATGTCCTCCCAGTCGTCCCCAAGATGACCACCTCAAGGGAAAAAGTTGTGAAAAAATTACACTAACTGATCGACAGGCCGGTCGTCCACCTGGTCGACCGGTGGTTTGATGAAACTCCAAAACCCTTCGTTGGAGCACTTGATATCAAAGGAAGCTTTTACTCAAATTTAGTGAAAAAATTGATACACCGTTGGAGATGCTCTGAGATCCTTTTTTAAGTATTATCTATGAACCAGAGATTTAGAGACCAAAAAAAAATCTTAAAATGAGCAATTTGATGAAGAACTGAAGAGAACAAAATATATCCCATCGTTTGCAAAACAAAAAAACCAACCCACTATGAATTAGGATTCAATTACCGTTTTGATTATATTTCGCTTCAACTAACTGTGGAACGTATTTTTGACCTTAGTCGTTTTTTATTTTTTTATTTAGGGACAATTACATAAAAATCTTAAAGTTTGAGTTGTGTACCAAAATAAATCATGAATTTTTAATTTTATCAATTTAAACCTTAATCTTTTGATTTTTTTTTTTTTAAATTTAAACTATTTGTCTTTATTAAATAAATCAACAAAAAAATAATATTTTAATCATTAAACTCAATATATGTATTCATTAAATGTCTAAAATATACTTTTCCAATATAATCAAGACAACTCCCATGAATTATCCCTAAATTCCAAATTTAACAATTAAACAGCAAAAAAAATTATCCCAAAACTCATAAACCACAACATTTTTCAAAGAATTCAGCAGTATTCATCAAGACAACTCCCAAGAATTTCAGCAAACTCAGGGTCCCTATCATAATCCTTCTCTCCTTCTCTTCTCTGGTTCAATTTCTGTTTCCAAATTGTGGGTTTTGATACTTGGACTCCTACTTGCTCTGGCTGTGCATAGACTTGTCTTGGGTTGAAGACAGTTTTGGTTGGATTAATGTGGACTGTGAAAGATGAGGTCGTTGAAGAAAGGAGTGCGCAGGGGTGTATGCAAAGAGAAATTGAATTGGGTCCAAATTAGGACTCTACTTTTTTAGTACAAGTGTATGCAAAGAGAAATTCTAGGACTGATTAGTAATAATGTGAATCTTATAAGGATTAGGAAATCTTACAAAGGCTTCCTAGTTTCAGTAGAAGTCATGTAAAAGAGAAATTCTAGGTCTGATTAGTATGGTAATAATGTCAATTTATAAAACCGTGTCCCACTAATTTCTTCATGAAAGAATTAGGACTCATGAAAGAATTAGGATTCAATCATTATAAATAGAACCCTCACTCTCCTAACTCTTCTCATCGTTAAAACAAATATACATTCTGTTTTCTTATTATTCGATTGCTCTCTTGTTGAAGCCACCATGAACATGAAGCTTTTGATTGCTGTTCTGATAGTCTTCTTGTTCTCTGCGGCTGCTGATTCATGTTCCGATTTCATGTTTCCCAACAACAAAGTCTTCACGTCATGCACCAATCTGTCCGCACTCAACTCCTTTCTCTATTGGAGTCAGAACCCATCATCAACAACTCTCGACATGGCATACCGTCACAGTCATGTCCCTCCCTCCACATGGGTTGCATGGGGCATCAATCCCAAGCCAAACAAGATGGTGGGTACTCAGGCGATCATTGCATATCAGAAGCCAGATGGAAACATAGCTGTCTACACCTCGTCTGTCGATAGCTATGCGACTCAACTGCAAAAGGGAAACTTGAGTTTCCCTGTTTCTGATTTGTCTGCCTTGTTTTCTAATGATGAGATCATTATCTTCGCAACGATACAACTTCCCAACAACAGTTCTACTATCAACCACGTGTGGCAAGATGGACCCATAACTGGCAACCATCTTGGCATTCACGATCTATCTGGACGTCATCTTCAATCCATGGGAACTCTCAATCTTTTATCTGGACGGGCCTTCGCCTCTCACGGATCCGATTCGAAAACCAAACTCAAGATTTTATGTAATTCAATCTCTTTGAAACTATGTCATGTCATCCTTATTTTTAATATTGTCTTTCTTATTTTTGCTTCAGTCTGTTTGCTGTTGCCCTGCCCTGAACCATTGTTTCATGCATGCTCTACTGATTTATTTTCAAATTACAAATACAAATTTAATTTAATGCTTTTTGGTTGTTTTAATCTGATTGTTTGATCTGACCCTTTTTGAGGATATAAATTGGTACACGCATGTTTTTCTATCCATAGTAAAATTTACCTTGTAACTAATTTTTCTAGATGAGTTTAAAATGCTTGCTACATAACATAGATAAAAACCAAATCTAGTCAAAACAGGGGAGTTTAGGTCCTGTTTTAGGGCTTTGTTTTAGTATCTCAATGGCTTTACTACAGTTAATTTAGATTTAGCCGCCTACAGTGTTCTAATGGTGAATGATTTTCAAATTTAACAGTCACATGGTGTACTCAACACAATTAGCTGGGGCATTATGATGCCAATTGGCCTTTTGGTGACAAGATATTTGAAGGCGGTTGGACCGGCGGCGGACCCTTTATGGTTCTACCTCCATATTATTGTTCAACTCTCAGCCTATATAATCGGCTTGGCAGGAGGTGCAACTGGGTTTCTTCTTCTCAGCAAATCTTCTGGCATTCATCACCCTTGCCATCTAGGCATTGGGATTATACTTTTTTCCCTTGGACTACTTCAGGTATTACAGCACTTTGCTCCACAAATCTATATAACAATTTCAGATTGTTTGTTTGTTCTTCATAATTCTTATTATTATTTTATAATTAGTATGTTCCTATCATGCTAACAAATCTTTGTTTTTGTGTTTAGGTCTCTGCTCTACTTCTGCGACCTAGCAAGGACAACAAGTATAGGTATCTCTGGAATTTGTTCCACCATAACACGGGATACGCAGTCATTCTCTTGAGCTTCTTCAACATATGGTTAGGATTCAGCATTTTGAAGCCTGCGAAAAAATGGATGATTGCATATGGGGTTGTGTTAGGGGCACTGATATTATCTGCATTCCTCCTTGAAGTGTGGAAGAAGTTTGCAAGAGATGGAAGGACTGGTGGAGCACATGAAGAAGTCAATAAATCTGCAAGTACAAGTCCCGTAAATAATGTGTAAAATTTCTACATATATGTAATTGAGAATTGACCGAGAGAGAAGACACCTAACTATTGATGCTACTTACACTATTACCTTGTTTTGAATGTTTGAATGTTGAGTGGGGGACTAAATGTTGCTATTAATGATACTACATTTTTTAAAGTTGTTAATGATACTACATTTTTTGAATGCTATTAAGGTTGTCTAGGGCCTATATTTTATTGTGATCACTTCAGTTGTCATGCCTTCAGATTTTCTTCAAAAAATAGGGATTTTAAATGGGAGTGTTTCCATTGAATGTGCTTTCTGCAGCCAAGAGATTGAATCAGTGAACCATGTACTTCTGTTTTGCCCTTTTGTGTGGAAGGTTTGGACTGAAATGCTAAATTGGTGGGTGCAATGTGGTCAATTTGGAAGCAAAGGAATGAGGTGGTGTTCAATGCTTCTAATCCAAACTGGGTTGAGCTCTGTGAGTTGATCAAGATTAGAATTGCTTTGTTGATGAATCCTTCGTTCCTTGACTTCCATTTTTCAACCCAGGGTTGCCCATTTAATCTGAGACATATCAGGAGGAGTTTAGGTGGTATTGTGGACCTGTGAGTGTGCCCAGCTGTGCTTTGTTTGTGCAGATTGGTGTGCTGTGTGGCTGCTTTTTTCTTCATTTTCTTTTCTGGTTTGTTGGTTCCTCACCAATGGATGAGGTGTGCTAGCATATGATTATGACTCAACTAGATTTTTTGTTGCAGGAACTCTTGACAATGCATAAATCAACTGTAGCTGAATTTCTTTCTAAAAATTATGACTGGGTAAGTGATGTTTGAATGTGTGTATGTATGTATATTGGTTTTCATGTATGTATGTCCACACGCATTAGTTAAGAAGCTTTATGGCGTGCTTGATTTGGAAATGTATTAGTTCTACATTGAAGTACTATTCGTAAAGAATTATGATTGCAAGCATTTAAATTCTATGTTTGATTTATCTGTATCGATGTCTTCATAACTTGATCTCCAAATAAACTATCTTCACTCTTCAGTGAAATCCCTCTGTTAATATTTACATCAGAACTGCCTGACACATGCTCAAAGTACTGATATATTGCACATTTTTTTGTGCTTAGGAAGAAGTCAATATGAGTGGAGTTGTGGTGCTATTTAATGAGGTTTAAACTAACTTGTACAAGTATTGCGTGTTCATTTCATACTTACAGAACTATCTAGCACATGCTTGAACTACTGATATATCGCATACATTTTATGTGCTTGAGAGTAAGTCAATATGTATGGAGTTGTGGCCTGTGTGTGCTATTTGATGTGGTTTAAGCTAGCGTGTGTAAGGAAGTCTTGCATGTTACTTGCATATTTTGTGATATACATATACCAGAGAACATAAAATTTTCACATGGTTATTTGTTTTATCAACTTAGCCACCACCATTGTTAGTGTCTTCATTGTGGTGGTGGTTGTTTTATTTGGGTTTCTTGTAGGCCAGAATTTGATATTCTCCACAATTTCTGGTGTTAGTTTTTTGCAGAGTATAACTCAAAGCTGCTGGAGTCTACCAATTACATTACCGGGCGACAAGCTGTCAAGGTAGGCTGAGTCTGTTGAGTCTGCATTTGTCTACTTCACTGTTTGTTTTGCTGTTTTTTTTTTTTAAAAAAAAAATTTCCAATGGTTGGCCTCTAGGGTTGCTATTTTTTTTTTCCCCCTCCATTTTTTAATCTGATTGGGGGTTGCTTATGTGACTATTCTGCATGCTTTGTTTAGTTCTATTGTTTTTCTCCTCGTGCTCTCTCATGCCTTGATCATTACAATGTGTGCTTGCGTCTCTTTACTTGTGGTTAGATTTTGATTTTGGTTTTGGTTTATCTTGATGCCCTCAGTTTTTGAGCTTAAATTTGTCCTCACCATGCTACCTTTATCTTGCACTTCATTGTTTTGGACCCTGGCTACTAACATTCCTTGGTTTTGTGATTTGATTTTGGGGGTTGCTATTGGGGTTTTGGTTCTATCTTGGTGGGGTATCTTGGGGGTTATACTATGGTGGTATTTCCTGTGTCTGTCAGTCATGGAGCGTCTTCCAAACCCCGCAAAACCACTGTGTCCCGTCCCAATTACAATACCGATAAATTCCAATGCGAAGACAAATCCAACCTTTATTTTTATGTGTCTCGGACTGTTCATGTAGAACGGAATGTCCAACCCAGCACCTTCGACTCTATCCCTATCCGGTCTACCTTTGATGCTTTAGGGGGTGACCAAGTCCTTCATTTCTCCGGTCCACAAAACCTTAGTTGGGTCCATCAGCAAGATAGCCCCTTCCTTTCACACCTGGGTTCGCAATAAAGAGCTTTTCATTGATCAGGAGGTCATTAGGAAGTTTCTTGACCTTCCTGAAGTCCGAAACTGCCACTATCCATTTCTTGCTACCCGTAATATCGCTGATTTTGACACGGTCGCCACTAAATTATATGGCACTCCTTGAACTTGGATTGCCGGGGCGCTTATTCAGCAAAATGAGCTTCCTTCCCCTTTTTGCCTTTTGAATATCATAGTGTGTGCCAACATCCATGTCACTACCCACAACTCTAACATTTCCCAAGATCAGGGATATGTCCTTTACTGCATTGACCATCATCTTCCTAAAGATCTTCCTGAAATGATTGTGTCAAAAATGATAGGTGTGTTTGAGGGTCGCAAATCTTTGGGTCTCCCCTATAGGTGTTTGCTAAACTGGTTCCTCACTTCTCTAGGTGTCCTCACCTTTGATGTGATGAGTTTGCCTCTCTCATTAAACCTGTCACCAAACTGACCGTCTCCCAGAGTCAAGCCCATGTCAAGGGGGGGTCGTCGGGGGCTGGGACTTCTAATACAGGTGATGATTTACTCGCCGAGAAGGCGGAGATTGATGCAGTAGCTGCAGGTGCAGCGGAGATGCGTCCCCGATCATTTCACGGCCAACTTCATCAGTTCAAGCAGTCCATCACACACTTCCTTGATTAGATGGATGCTCGACTCGACGCATTTAATGGACGCCTTGATCAGCAGACCACCATTCTTGCCCAGATCCTCTCTCTTCTGCAGATGCAGCAACAACCACCTCCTTTCTCGCAGTGATTTTTGATCTCCTCTCTTTTTGCTATGTTTTTGGACATTTATTTTTTATTGTTGTTTTTCGTATCCTTTTGGCCTGTATATTTTCTTTTGCTCCTCTTACCTTTGTCTCTCCCGGTCAAAAAGGGGGAGTATATATTTTTTTTGGGATATTGGGTATGCATTGCCTGCTTTTGGGATATTGGGTCTTGTATTGATGAACTAATATCTTGATTTTTTATTTAATCATGATTGAACAATCTTTTCATTAAGAAAAATAAAAATAAAAACAAAAACAATAGAAAGAGAAAAGCAGCAGGACAATCACAAACAAGCTCGAATAGGCATATAGCTCAAATGCATAGCAATATGGTGTATCAAAAGGCCAAATACCTCAAACAAGCATACATGCAACATCAAAACTGTTTGCAAGCTGCCAACAAAATGGAAAAAGAAAGAAAAAAAACGCCCCAAAACCCCTATATACTGCGACAGCACACTAACTTGAAGTATCTCGGGTACCACTTGGGTCCTATCCAAAGCTAAAGAAAACTTGGCAATTCAAAAATTGTTAAATTCAAGGCTAAATTGGCTTCTTGGAAAAGGAGATTCCTATCTTTGGGTGGCAGATTAACACTTATAAAATCTATCTTTAGTAATCTTCTCATCTATTATCTCTTCCTTTTTAAGATGCCAGAAGGCGTGGCAAAAGAGATTAATAAAATTCGGCGCAACTTCTTATGGGGTGACAGTGATTCAGAGAGGAAACTTCGAATGGTTTGCTGGGAAAAAATCCTTTTAAGGAAGGAAATGGGAGGTCTTGGAGTTAAAGATGTAAAAATTATGAATGAAGCTCTTTTACTCAAATGGTAGTGGAGATTCTGTTCTAAAAAACATGATGGTTTTTATAGGAGAGCCCTTTGTGGTAGATATGGACTTCACATGAACAATTGATTTACTTCATCAAATGGTGCTAGTAATTTATCTAGAATTTAGAAAGATATCTTGAATGTAAAGTTCTCAAATCCCACTTTATTTAATCTCTTCTCTTTGATAATGCCAAACTAATGGTTGGGAATGGGGGAAAAATGTCATTTTGGAATGACACATGGTTTGGAGATAATCCATTCAATGATTGTTTCAAAAGGCTTTTTTGCTTGAATTTAAACAAAGATGGAAGGGTGGTTGATTTTTGCAATAATATGGGAACACTTTCTGAAGACACTGCCATTTTTAGGAGACCCCTTTTGGCTTGGGAGGAGGTGGAGCTAAAAAAATTATTTGATCCTCTTCGCGGCTTCTTGATTGATAGCAATAAATCTGACATGGTGAGTTGGGCAGTTTACCGATCAGGCTCCTGTTCAGTGCATTCTTTGTATGTCATGTTTGAATCAAATTGTTGCCCCATATTTGACTCTCTTAAACTGGTATGGAACAATGCACCGCCTTCAAAAGTTCATTGCTTCGGATGGCTTGCGTGGCTTGGGAGAGTTAAAACATCTAAATGGCTTTGCCAGATCGGTGCATCAATTGTCGGGAACAGCGGGTTATGTATCTTCTGTCAAAAGAGCCTTGAAACCTCTGATCATCTTCTCATTGGTTGTTACAAAGTCTGGAAAGTTTGGGAAGCTATCTTGAAATGGTGGGGCATGTCATAGGTAGCTCCAAATTTGATCAAATCCCTTGTTCAGTGGTAGATTGATTGGAAGTTCAAAAACGGTCTGAAGGTTGTGTGGGAGCTCATTCCGTATGCTATCATGTGAAATGTTTGGATTGCTTGAAACAAATTCATCTCTAGAGGATCTCAGCTAAACTGGGAAGAGGTGGTGGGGAAAAATAAGTGCAAAATTCTTATCTGGGCAAAGAATAAGGAGGTATGCAGGTATTTAAATGTAAGTGATTTTATGTTCCGATTGCAACATAAAGGACTATCTTTAGGGGTGTGAGTTGTCATCTGGGTTGTGGTTTTGGGGTGCTCTCTGCAGCTGGTTCTTTCTTGTTTTTTGTCTTTCCTTGCTGCTGTTTTTATCCCTATCTGTCCTCTGTTTTTTGTTCTCTTGATTGCTCTTATGGTTGGTCTCACTACAACCTATTTTGGGTGGTGCTTGCAAGTGATTGGGCTTTCTCATTCCGTGCCAACCTAGTTGGGATGGTTTGATTTAGCTGTGATGCATTTCTGCAATCCCCCTCCCGTTTATTATAATTATCATAATCTTGTAATTTCTTGGTAATCATCAATAAAGGTTCGTTACTTTTGCTGATAAAAAAAAAAAAAAAAACCTGAATTCTTTCGAGTAAGGCCAACCAACAGAAAACTTCAATTCTTGGTGGAATAAAGGTCTTCCAAATCCATCTGTGGAAGGATTACTGTAAACCTACCATCATTTCAGCCTTCCATAGTAATGAGTCAGCCTTGTTACTGTTTAAAACAACATTCTCCAATAGAAAATGTAATCCATTCAATTTTCAAACACCTATGCCACTGTTTCCTCATTTCTAGTAGATAACAAAAACAATCTTGGAAAACACTGCCTCAAAGACGAATTTCCAAACCATACATACATCAGTCCAAGAACTGATAGATGAAGTAGCTTTTCTCTTCTTCAATTATTCAACTTCAACAGAAGCTTAGGAAGTAGTAGTAATTCAGTGCACAAGCATCCTCTTGAATCTCTCGAGGGTTTTATTTAGTAGTCTGACAAATCAAACCAAAGCAAATCAAGCCTTAAGTCCCATCAAATGGGGTCGGCTGATTTAGTAGTCTTATAGTAACTAAAAAAATCAACTCTAAATATTTAAAACCACCTCAAATACTTCTTTTCTTTATTCTTTAAAGCTATCTCCCCTATCCATAAAATCAGACCAAAAAAATTTAACCCTCTAACCCTTTGCGTAGCTTAATACAAAGTTTGATGTTTGACAGTTTGCTTACTTTGCTCTCCCCTGAAGAAGCAATAGTTAACACTAGCGCTATTTTTGGATCATGGATTTGGAAGGGGAAAAAAAATGAAGAAAAAATTTGACTTATATTTCATTCGCATCTTCCTTACCTTTTCCCGTTTTCCCTATCCCTCCCCAAATCTATGATCCAAACACAACATAGAGGAAAAGCTACAAGTTTTCATGAGGATGATCATGGTATCTTAGTCAATCATCTCAAGCAACATTTCCCTAACCAAAAGATTAATCATTGTTTCATCTATTCAGGTTTGGCAATTAGTGTGGCAGTGCTTGGTACTTTTGTGGAAATGTTTCTGAATCTAATGGCAATGGGGATCTAGAGCAATCTAATGGAAATTCCATCTTAAAGTCACACGTGGTCTCAATCTTAGACAATGGCTTGAAGTGAATGTGAAGGACAATACAAATGTAGACAATCTTCCTTGGAGTATATGCTTTAATCTACCCTTTGCCACTTGTGGATGGAAATAAATAATTTTGATTTCAATAGGAAATTTAGACTTGATCATGTGATTCTTAGAAACATAATGAATTATGCTAATGAAATTGTTGCTGAGTTTATTACTTTCAACATTGCCCGGGGAATTCAGGTCTTGTTGGCATTGGAGCTATAATAAGGGATGGTTTTGTGGTAGATGGATTTTTAGTTCCCGTAGTTAATCATGGTGGACATGGCTGGTGTGGACTATGATAGACTAGTCTAGCCTTATGTTTTTCTTGCATTTAAAAAGAAGAACAAGATGAAGAAGAAGAAAAGAGTTACCACTAGAGAAGCAAAGCTAGAAGTTTTCATGGGAATCATCATATCTAAATCTGACTCTTGATATAATTAAGAATATGTTGGATGTGCCCTACTCTTTCTAACTATGACATTTCTATAGCTAAAGGGTTTTTGACGGTGTCCATTGGAATTACTTGCTCGGTATGCTGAAAGGGAAGGGCTTTGGTGTGAAATTGTACAGTTGGCTTAATGAATGTATCTCCCCTGTTTCTCTGTCTTTTTTGAGCAAGATCAATGGATCTCCCACAAGTGAATTCACTCATTTTAAAGGTTTGATGGTTTGTTCAAGAAAGCGAAGGAATTGAATTTGATCAAAGCGGTGGAGCTAAACCAGAGTGGAGTTTCTCTTATTTTTTTGCAATTCACAGATGAGACCTTAATCTTCTGCAATGCTGACATTGATGAGCTTTTTTTGTTTGTACGTCAGAGAATTCTTAGATGCTTCGAGTTTAGTTTATGGTCTGAAAATCAACAGTCACAAAATCCCAGAATGTTACAAGAATTAGATGCATTGAGCTTTTGAATGTTGAAAAAGAATTATTAGATGCTTTGAGTTAGTGTCTGGTCTGAAATCAATTACTAATAGATTTCATTTGCAGATTTCTTCTTTCTAATTTTTTTTCAAACCAAGGAAAATGACTTCTTTGTCAATAAGCAGGTCTGGTTTGGACAGAAAAGAAATTATTACGATTTTTGAATGATTTTGGTTATTTTTCTTGATTTTTATATTAAAATATGACCATTTTTATTTTTTTGTAGTTCTTTATTCTCATGTTTAAACATGCAATGAGTACAAGGCTTCAAAATTAAATTTAGTCAGTTTAATGGGTTCTGTTTTTGTGCTATGAAATAACCAAGTTATGGTTATTTAGACAAGAATACAATAATTAGACACAATGAACATGTGGTCAGATTTGAGCTTTTTGTTGACTACTTCCTCGGACATGTCCTAGATACATGTTTAGATGGATCGCTTCATTCCGGTCAAGAAAATTGTGGAGATTGTGAATCTCAAAACATATGATAAAATTGTTACTTATCCATCAAAGAAAACCCATAATATATTTTTTTTTGCTTGGTAGGATCCTTTTCGAAGTATTATCTGTGAATAAGAAATTAGAGACAACCAAAAAAAAAAAAAAATCCTTAAAATGAGTAATTTGATGACGAACATGAAGTGAACAAGATATATTCCACCATTTAAAAAATAAATAAATAAATAAATAAACAACCCACTATGAATTAGGATTCAATTACCGTTTTGATTCTACTTCGTTTTAACTAATTGTGTAACTTGTTTTTATTTGAATTAGGATTCAACCCACTATGTATTAGTTGTTAGCCTAATTTTGTGTGGCCTTTTTTTTTTTCCTCTTTATGGCCCAATTATGTGTTTTTTAGTATTTTTAAAAAAAATATTTCGCACAATTTTTATTTATTTATTTTGTAGATACATCTAATTTAGAAACGCTTAAAAACTATAATATTTGTGTTTTTTTTTTTTAAAAAAAAGTTACCAAATACAAAACAATACGAATTGCAAACTGAGACAATTATTTTTAAAAACTTTAAACCGAACATAGTGATTTTTTTTTTATTTATTTTTTTAAATATCTAAAAGGGCCTTGAAAAATTATTTTACCTTAGGCCTCCGGAAACTCAGGGCCGGCCTTGAGAAGGAGAAGCTCATCGGGACGCCGCCACCCCGTGAACGCCGCCACTCTCCTTTCTCTTTTTCTGTCCCTCTCTCTCAGTGGACTAAAACTAGGGGTGTAATTTTGGCTCGTGGCCCGTGAGTGGCCCGAAGACTGCCTGCTATTCGAGGTGGGCCCGGCCCGTTTAGGCCCGAGCCCAAGTCCAGCCCGAAGTTTTGGGCCAGAGCCTGGGCCATCATTTTGAAACGCGGCTCAGCCCCGCTGGCCCACTCAAGGCCCGCCCAAAAGCCCGGCCCACCTGATGTCTGGTGTTATTTTTAATGAAAAATAATAAAATTTTGGTGGAAAAAATTTAAAAAAAATGTTTAGGCCCGCCCAAAGCCCCGAGCCCATGGGCCCAGCCCGAGGCCCAGTTCACTGGCCCACCCAAAGCCCGAATACCCCTAGGCTTGGGTTAGGGCCTGGGCCTAGTTTTTCTGGCCCGACCCGATTTTTTGGCGGGAGCCTGCAAGACCCGACATGGGTCGGGCCGGGCCGGGCCAAAATTACACCCCTAAAACTCTCTTTTTTTTTATTTTTTTTTTTCATCAAAACGATTTTGATGAGAAAGTCATCTCAGCCGATCACTTCACACAATCACGATCCCAAAGCGGATCCGTTACGAGCTACAGCGGAAGCGTTTTTTTTTTTTTTGAATTTGAACAATGATTATAAAGTCAGACTCTCTCCCCTCCCCCCAATTCTCTTCATCACTCACGTTCATCTTCTTCTTCTTCTTCTTCTACTCCAACTCTCTAAAAAATCTTAGCTCTGATATAAAAAGTACAAAAGCTTGTTTGGTTTGTCTTTTTCTAAATATTCTCTCTAAAATAACTTTAGTTTTTTTTTGTAGAGTAGTTTTTGAGATAAAAAAGTACAAAAACTTGTTTGGTTTGCTTTTTTGTAGAATAGTTTTTGAGATAAAAGTATAAAAACTTATTTGATTTGCCTTTTTTGCAAACATGTTTCAAAAGTAATTCTGGAAATTGGATAACCAAACAAATTTCTAAGAGTTTTTTTGAAAAAATCTATTTGGCTTGATTACTCTTAAAAAAGTGTTTATAGAGTATATTTCCAAAAAATTTCTCCCAAAATAAAACCAAACAAGGCCTTATTTTTTTTTTTTTTTGTTTCCCACATAAAAACCACCTCGTTTTGATGAGGGAGTGATCTCAGCCGATTAAACTTCGCACAGTCACGATCCCAGCGGAAGCGTTTTTTTTTTTTTGAATTTGAGCAACAATTATAAAGTCAGACTCTCTCCCCCCCAATTCTCTTCATCACTCACGTTCATCTTCTTCTTCTACCCCAACTCTGATACAGTATTCTCTCTAAAAAACCCCAGCTCTGATATATATATATAATGGACCCGACCAAAAACACATATACATTTGCTTTCAGTATTCTCGACCAAATTTCCCGTTCTATGGATGGCGGGAACGAGAATTTTTACTACAATAGAGGGTTCATGGACGGCGGGAACGATAACCAGAGTCAGGGCCGTCCCATGGACGGCGGGAACCAGAGTCAGGGCCGTCCCGTTCCATCATTCGCTTCCGGTATTCTTGACGATATCTGCCGTCCCATGGACGGCGGGAACGAGAACCAGAGTCAGGGCCGTAGTGTCATGGACGAAGACATGGCGAGGCGAGCATGTCTCCTCAAGCACGAGACAACCAGTGTTTCAAAGACGCCAAAGCCAGTGAAGACAACTACTGTTTCAAAGAAGGAGAAACAGCCGATCTGGCCTGGGGCTAAGCTTGCGAGCTTTTTCAAATCTCTGTTTACTAATGGAAATTCAAAGAAGACGAAGAAGAGAAAAGAAAAGTCCACTCAAGCATGTACGTGTTCAGCAGCCGTGAGAGAGATTTTGAAAAGGCGTGCAAAGAATGCTATGGTGCTCAGAAATGAAAATGCTAGTGGCAACGAAGACGACTATGACGATGCGGCTAGTGATTCAAGTTCGGATTTGTTCGAGCTTGATCACTTGGCATTTACTGGGAATAACAATAGTAGATAATATTGTGTAATGATTGGTTAGTTTCATATTTATCATTCATTTATTTTTCTGTACAGTGATTTTAAGCAAGTATTTTTATGTTTGTTTTGAAGCCTCAATTAATAAGAAATTTGTATTGATTTCAAGCTGCACAGAGATTTGGCAATTAGCTTTGATAACTCTTTTGAATTTGGAATTCTAATTGTTGTATGTGCTCTATGCTTTATATAGAATATTATATTATTGGAATATAAGTTCAAGGCAGTACTCGTAAATTTGTTCTAAATTTAATGGTGGAGCAGTTTTGCTCATACGAAAGAGGGCCACTACAATCCGAAAATGCATCCTGTGATTCCTGTTCATAACTGGAGGAAAGGATCTCAGGTAAGTCCCATAGGAGTTCAATGCATTGATTTTGTTGCTTCCTCAAGTTCAATAGAAAACCAGAAAAAAGAGTATAATCTATTAGTCAATGTTACTGCAGACTGTAGTTGTCTGACTCTTATCTGTTACATTATCTTCTTGCAGTGGGTTGTTCTTACCAGAAAACATGCTGAGATTATAGTGAAAGATGATACGATCTTTCCCTTGTTTCAAAGGCATTGCAAGGCAAGTTGAATGCAAACTCACTAGGATATTAGAGTTCTCTTGTTGAGCTGTGTATGTTTTCTGTACTCTGCTTAAAGTATGGAAATTCTGCTTGAAGTTTTTTTCACCCCACACATGATGAATTAGGATTCAGTTTGAAACTTATATTGGCATCCTTAAAGTATGGAAATTGTGTTTAATTGAATAACGTGTTTTATTATTCAATAAACTTGATATTGACATCCTTAAACTCACTAGGATATTTTCACGTTGTAATAACATGTTTTATTATTCAATAAACTTCTTATATTTAGAAAAAGTTATTCCTGTTAATTTGTCTTTGTTAGGCTCCGTATGAATGTGCCTTGTCACATCAGCCAAACCTTTCCATTTGATAAGATAATTTTTATTGAGGTAACACATGACTCTTAATATACTCAGGACCTTTATCATATGAATATGTCATGAAATAAATTTTGAAGACTTATAGCACCTTCATAGGATTTTCTTAATCACTCCCTTTTCGGTTCCCTTTGATATACACTATTCCTTGTGTTTATTCTTTTTGATGAAAATAACTCATCCACTAGTCTCTGACATTTGAACAGGTACCTGTTCTAGAGCATGTAAACATTTCTGTACAGACTAATGAAATGGTGGCAATTGTAAGAAATGACATTGCTTATTTACTGTTGTTTCATTCTGGAATAAAAATTTGAGTACAAACTGCATTTCCATTTCCTAATCTTGCCAAGGTCGGTCTCAGTGGTAGTGGGAAAAACACATTAGTGAATCTTTTGCTTCTATGAGCCAACCAGCAGAGAGGTAAGCAATGTTTACACATGTATTATGTCATGATCTTGGAATTGAATAAATGATTACATGGAGGAACTACTAATCTATTATTTCACCCATTAGTTTATAAGTTTCTATATGGTGAAACCACTGATGCTCTCTCTAAGCAAGTTTCAAGCATTTCTGAAATGTGTCCTACGATGTCCCCAGTGAAGTATGTTTGACACCAGATAAAATGTTTAGAACTCCAATATGGAACAGGAGCGGTGGGGAATTTTTCCACCCGCTTATTGTTATACCAAACTTCGTTTAATTGTTCTCTCACAAGTCTCACAACTATCTTTGCATGAGACACCTTGCATGTCTAAAAAATTGTGACTTTGATGTTTGCTAGCTGGATCTTACATATAGAAGTGCCATTTAATTACAGATTTTGGTTGATGGTTTTCCTCTTAGAAAGTTGGACATCAGGTGGCTGCAGGACAAAATTGGATTTGTTGGACAGGTTAGACTGATATAACTGCAAGAAATGCTTGAAAACTTGCTACAATATTGTTCCATAAATGTTCTATTTGAACAGGAACCCCATCTTTTTCACATGGATGTGAAATCAAACATTAGTTATGGTTGCTCAAGAGACATCAAACAGCAAGATGTAGAATGGGCTGCGAAACAAGCCAATGCTCATGAATTTATCTCATCTCTTCCCAATGGTTATGTGACCCACCTTTTGCAGGCTATCTACTATAAAAGCCGCTGACAAAATCATGGTAATGGATGGTGGTCGAGTTGTTGAGGTAAGGTCTTTTCCTGTATTTGGATTAACTTCATCTACATTTGGAAATGTAAAGTGTGTGCACCATATGAAGTTCTGGGCACTTCCCCATAGTAACAGAGAAAACTTTAAACAATGGTAAAGAATTGAAATCGCTATTTTACCAATCCAACTCAACTTCAATTACAACCCCCTCTTTAAGCAGCTGGCTACATGAACCCTCATTTTTGTCGTTATAATCCATTTGAGACCAGATATAATATCGAAGGTTGGGCAATATTGCCATTTCAAAGCATCAACTTCTATACATCAATATTTATGGTCTTGGATCATTAATAATGATTTTTCTTTAGAATTCGGCTATTTGATTGATCCACTTCTATTATGTCAATATTAATCACTACTGTTGGAATTATAGTTCTTATTTATAGTGATAATTATATGTCTCATGATCAAGGATGTTTGAGATTTTTTGCTCATATGAGTTTTTTCAGTACTTAGATGTTGGGATTAGTTACTAGTTCTATCAAGTTCATTATGGGCCTCCTTTTGTCCTCATAGTTTCTATGACTTGACCAAATCACCTTTTTGTTCTTCGGTGCTTGTTTTGACCTTGGTAAAAATGTAGAAATTGTTGACCATATGGCAGCATGCTTCTTGCCCAGAGCAAGGCTGTTCTCCCTTTTCCTATGTTCGTGCTATGAATATAGTGTTCTGCGTGCTAATGACTGATCTATGCAGTTGGGCAATCACGTGGACCTTCTTTGTAAGGGCGGACTGCATGCACAGTTTGTAAGAACAAAAACAGATGATCTAGCTTGATCAAGGGCGAGCAGGATGATGTTATCTCGTATTTACTTCAGAGGGTAAATGACAAGCGCATTTTGGTTCTATAGGATAGGACACTCGTAAAGAATGGGACCTATGTAGTCTAAATTCTAATACATCTCAGCTGCATGCTGTGCGATTTTTATTATTATTATTTTTATTTTTTGTTTTGAAAATTTGGTGGATGCTAATCTTGATCGACTTTTATTGATTTGTAGAGATGTACGTTTATCAAGTACTAATGGGAAGTGTTGGGTTTTCTTTTGGTTTAGAAACTTTTTTTCATATTTTAATCAACATTTTTTTACTTTTTAGAAGAATTTAGATTAGGCGCATCTAAAAAAAAAATAAATAAATAAAATTGCCTAAAATATGAAAATAGTTCACTTAAAAAAATCATCTAAAAAATTTATGGTTGGGATCCTCTAGAGTGAGTGTGAAGTGATCCTTTAGAGTGATTGTGGATGGGCTCCTTCTGGGGCTTTGGTACAGACCGCAACCAACCAACCCAACCTGCATGCACCCCTATACCTACCAACCAATTTGTAAGAGAACTATTCCACTAAAACACAAGAGAATATGATATTTTTAAGATGTCTATCAGAAATAGAGAGAGAGAGAGAGTTGCAAATCATGTGAAGACATCAGATTTCTGAAGGACATCAGACTTTTGAATGATTAAATTTAAATCACAAATTTATAAAAAAAAATAATATCCACGTAACAAATATAATCACAATTGTGAATACCTGTCGAGCTTTCGCAAGACATCTAACTGCTGCAAACCACTCTACTGAATGCACCTGCTCCATCCCTGGAATAGCGTCTGAGTGCAATACAGCCAATGAAGAAAAGAGGACCTCCATGCAATTTTCCATGTTTGATATATACTCTCGAGTGTCAAGAGAAGTTTCCATACAAAGATACAGACCATTCTAGCACGAAACCCGCAATAAACTTTTCTGTTTTACGGTACAGACTTCTCCAGAGAGTAAAGAAGATAAAAAGTTAGCCAAATCATCAAATAGTTTCTCAAGCCTAGAACCCGAGAATATTTTTATCAGGTCTGCCAGATGAGAGAGAAACCATGATTGAAGATTCAGCTCAAGTGTCCTGAACCTGGACAGGTCAGACAGCTCATCGAGAAAGCTTAGGAGTGGATCAAATTGGTTTGCATGAGGTAAAGACAACTGCAGGCATTTCTCCCCAAGGATTCCACTTTTAAAAGCTAAATCTAGAGACAATGACTCGGCAATTTGACCCTCATATTTCATGCCCCGTCTGATGATTGCTCCCCAATCCAATGCTGGTAGTCTGGGAGCTTAAGAAAGGCAACGTGAAACAGTTGCAATTGTGTAAACATGTGAAATGGTACCTACCTTAATTTTATAAAGTAAAATAGAAAAAACAGAAAAGATTAGAAAGGAGAGATTTGTATGCATCCACCACGGGCATGGGGGGTGACAGAGAATTTTAATTCAATACTCTGCATAAGAAGTGAAAAGGAAAATAGTTTTCTGATTGATAGTTGAATCAGATAACAATGTGATTTCTTAAAAGAACGAGCAATCTTGAATCATCTCTTTATGTTTATGAAGGAGCAGCATATCCACAAATAAATTACCCAAAACTAAGTCAATATGTGGATATTCACATCTACATCATGAATACTAGTCAGCTTAAATAGGTTACACAAGTAAATCATCTTTCCACATAAGTCAATATAAACCTTATAAAGGACAATTTGGCTATAGAGATATAAAAATAATAAATAAATCAATAAAGAGCCTAAAAATTATTCAGAAGCTCCTGAGTTCGCCTATAATTCTATTGTAGTGCAAATATATGTCACATTAAAGAGTGTCAGTCATAATTGCAGTATAAAATATTTTCTTCTATATAAGAATAAATTGCTTTGATTACGAGGAATAGAGTGCTTCAACAAGCAATTCCTCATTATCCAACTAGAGACCTACCCCAGGATAGTTCAGATGCATTAGCCACAAAGAGAGCTCCTTGACTACATTGTCCTTGAGAAAATTTTGAGATACGTATTTTTGACTAGCTGCGTCACTTGGGAAACTACTCTCAGTGTTTTGCAATTCTCTGAACCACAAACAATGTCTAAGAAATAAAACTGCCCATGCTGCATATTGTTGCAGTTGATGGTCATCGGAATTTTGTGCAACAAGAAACATCTCTTGTACCAATGATGTCAACTGGGACTCCAAAACAGGACATGAAAGTAAAGGACCCATTATGTAAAAAGAATCCTGTAAAGAACAATTAATACTTGTCAAAAAAAGCGGAGAAAAAAAAATTCAAATCATCAAACTTAAAGAAACACTGAGTTTGGTAATGCAGCAAAATATAATCACCTTTTGGTCATAAGTGGTGCGCAAAGTCTTTAAAGGGTAATTAGGAACCAGAGTCCCAGCACCTGCTCCTAATGCATTAACAACACCAAGCATCCCACCAAAATGGGTAAGAGGAGGGTGAGGGTTAGAGTAACTTTTCCGAAACAAGGCCAACAAATGTTTTACGACTTCAACTTTCAAAGAGTGCACACCTTCATTCAAAATACAGGCAAGTAAGCTTCCTGCTTCAACGCAAGATGCCATCAACAAGCTCTGATGGAAGATGCCCGATTTCCTAACAGACACTAGTTCCGAAACGAGCTCCCTAAAGCCAATCACTAGCTGGTCGAGTTCATTATCATACATCAGTTCTACTCTCTGGCAGAATGCCACTATGGACGGAAGTGCAAGACAAGATCCCACAGATAATACTATATCCAAACCTTTACTGCTTAAAGAGTTTTGAACTGAATGATTCAAATGTGGAATCCATGATAAGATAAAGGCTTTAATTTTTTGCACAACATCATAGGCCCCAGATCTGTATATTGCACCAACAGAACTCCCCAGACCGAGGACAAGTCCTGCAATACCCCATATATCTTCCTCCAAATCATTATAGTTCTTATCCAATGACTCATAAGTTACATATGAATCAGTATCATCTGTACCCAGAGGGAAATATACACACAGACTTTGTAGAAGATCAGATGAAGATGGAGTAAACTGACTTATCATCTGAGACAAGGCCCTATTGATATTTCCAAGTAAATCTACTTCCTGCATCTTACAGGTTTCTTTTTCCAAGTCGGAGTCATCAGAAGCTTCAACCCAAGTAAGAAGATCTTAACTTGAAAATCGCAATCCAACTCCATAAGCTCCTTTTACAAGGGTGCTTCTGCTACAAGATGAAACCTGAAAGCACAGACCATGAAACAATAAATTAGACACCATTTTTTATGTAAAGTTATTTCCATATCATTATCACATTCTTTTAGTAGCCCTATGTTCAACATGCCTATAGGGTATGTCAGCAGGAGATGATAAAAGAGAAAAGAAAATATTCCATTCCTTCCTGCTTTATGGCTGATTTCTGAGTTGAGAAAAGAATAGTGAGGCAATGTTTTAAGAACTTCTCTTTTTACAACAAAAATTATCCTCAGAAATGGGGAGATAATTGGAGATAAAGTTTAAAAGACAATTGAGGAATGAAACACAAGATAAAAGCACTAAAAATATGACACATCCACCAAAAATGTTTATCCAGGAATATATTCTCAATTAAGCCATGAAATTTTATGAAACAAAGCATCAAGATAATTTGATTTTAGACCACAGTTTATGGTACGTGATGATGTTTTGAAAACCATAATTTGATAATTTGATTCAGCAAACTTCTTCACAGTAACATGTTCCAAGTAGTGGGGCACCAGAACTGTGTACCTGAATAAGTGCTTTGATGTTTTGGAATTTTTGCTTGTAATCAGTCACATGCAAGCAACTTGAGATCAATCCAAGGGAAATAACAGCTGACCACTGGCGATGTTCGTGCTCATACTGGAACAACCAATCAAGCAGGAATTTTGAAGCAGTTGATTTAACAGCATGGGCAGATGGAGGCAAGACCTGGAAATAACAAAGTTTTTCTAAGGACTCAACTGAGCAAGGCATGTTAAATGGGGAATCTAAATTAACTACAAGCATATCACTGCTTAAGATTAACAATCTCCAACAGAGTTGAATCACCAGAATTGATGAAGTCTACAAAGTTTGGAGAGCATGACTTGCAAGCAAACTCAATCAATTAAGTCTAGGTAATGTTTATTTGCTAATAACCAGGTAACTCAATTTGATCATTGCAACTTAGTCTGACGGTTATTATTTCTTACAATGGAGTAGGTTACATTTTTTTTTTTTTTGGGATCAACAACAAAATTTTATTGATTAATCAAAAATAAGAAATGAGGATAAGGCATCCTCTACAAGAAAGAAAAATAAAGGAAAAAAACATAACCCAAAACAAACGACTACAAACAATAGAACTCTACATGTCACATACCGACATGTAAAGAGGGAATTCTGTGATTTTTAACTGCCAACTCTGGATAATTGTTGGTTGGTTGTGAATTCTGTTGTCTTTGAATTTTGAAATGCCTAGGTATGTCTACGGCTGAGGATTAAAGTTGGAAAATGCTATAAAAAACATTGAAATGTTTAGTGAGAATGTATCGTCTCCTCTCTTGCCTTTTCCTTTTGCGAAGGACTTGACTTTTGTTGCATATTTTTTAGCTTGCATGCTTCTGAATTTTTCAACTAGTTAAGCTCACTTGGATTGGGAGACATTAGAACTTCCTTCAGTCCTATGTTTCCTCTGGTTCTTCATTTTTATGCATAGTCTATGACAGGAAAGATGCATTTTAATCTGTGTTTGTTTAAGCATTATCATGTCTGAAAGGAAGAAATTGCACACGTTTGGAAGAGGAAATCTTGTCTTCATCTTTATTTAGTTAACACGACCTGCTATCCCTTTTGCAAGAATCTTCTAACTTGAATCATGTATAATACATCTGCTATTAAAACCAATACTTGAGCTATTCTTCATGTATTTGTGAGATTCATATATGGGATTTTGAATTATATTATTTAGTTTATATTTTCCAGTGTTTGCACTGCTAACTTTGGTGTTTACATAATTGTATTAATTTGAATATCAAACAAAAGTTTGATCTATATGATAAAGTAAAGGTCACATTTAGTGGCTTTTAATTAGGATGACAGCAAATTTTCAGGTGTTAATGACATTTTCAGAAATCAAGACACATCTTTCAGTTTGATCTAATGGTGTGAACTTTTGTTGTAAGGGTTTATTTTTTCTATTTTTTGTGTGGCTTGCCATATGGGGCCTTATTAAAAAGATGTTCATTTTTTTTAAAGTGCAATGTCTAGACTCTAAACTTCAGATAAAATTCAAACTGAGAGACATCAAGAATTCTCATCATTGCTTAGATTCATGGACCCGCTTAGATTCATGGACCCATTTCAATTCTCATCATTGCTTAGATAAAATTCAAGTTGTTTAGTAATTAACAGTAGTAATGAGTCATTTTGTAATGCCTATTAATATATGAAGAAATGAGATGATAAAGGGGAGGGAGTTGATTAAAAATTATTTGCAAGTGTGTCTTACTTGGAGTGAGTGATTCCTCCTTCTATCAAGCGTGTGGCTTGGTCGCGTCGAGTGGCATCCGCGATTAGTAGCGTGGAGTGGCATCTGCTACCCCTTGGTTGAGTGGCATCCGGGGCACTATCCTATCCTAATTCCTTCATTACAGGTCTCAGCCTGCATCAGATTGGTATCAGAGCAGGAATTTCCTATTGTGGTGTCATTTTTTTTTGTCTCAAACTCTTCATATTCCATCCCCTGTTCTTCTTTCAACCAACCATGCCTCCACGACGACAACAAAACAAAAAATCACAATTATGGTAGTTAAGCCTAACCACCATCTGTGAATTAACAATCACAATTTTTACTACTCAAACAATACCTAATTAACATATCCTCTCTGATCACGACACATAATTATTAACTCCACACCTGGGCCAAACAAAATAATTTGAATAGGAGAAACCAAAAAAAAAAAAAAAAGGTGAAAAAATACCAAATAGAAATATACCAAACAGAGAAAACTACATAATCATTCTGTTCTGGAGAGGTTGTTTTCAAATTGGGTAAGAGAGAGAGAATAGTAGAATCTCAAATAAGCTCGTCATATAATTTTTACTTTTTTAGAGAAACAAAAAAAGAGAGTAGTTTTTGGATATAGAAATGCTAGAGATTAAGAAATTGACTACAGAAAATATAACGCACACACATCTATTCTATTATTAAAACCAATCACAAAAGTGAAACATACAACCAAAGTCATAGGAACAAATGCAAAATACATGCAAAACACAGTGAACACAGTGAAGATGTTCGCCAAATAGAAAAGGAAAGATCACACACACAGGAAATTCTGGTTCCTATTATCAGAGGAGGAGGAGAGTTCTTCGTCAGTATATAAATCGTGGATATTATTCCTGTATATCCCTAATCTAATGTTGTCGTCTTCACTGTAAACAGAAAAACAACAATTTTGACATAGTTTGTATTTTACAAAATTTTGACTTACAAACAAAATATTATTTTCTGTCCATTTTTTTACTTCTTCATTTAAGAAAGGAAATGAATTAAAGGGGCTAGTATATGGGGGCTTCTCTCTTTTGTAATGATCCCTCGAAAATGTTTTTAATTGGGGGTATTTTGTGACGTAATCGGTGGGACATCTTTCTTTACAGAGAGCAAAGAATTGTTCCTCCGTTTCTGCTTCGCCAAGTATTCCCCTCCAGAGTTCGTTTCTATTTTTCAAAGGACTTTTCCCCTTAGATGAGAATTTTCCCCATTCGACGAACTCGCCCCCTTTCTGTATATAGTGTCGACTTGCTGTTGGTGAGTGGAGTTTTTCTATATTTGGATGGCAGATCCTCCTGTTGGTTCTAGTGAGATCGAAAAAACTCGGGTTAGAGGTTTGGATTTTCTTCGTGCATTGAACCATGGCACGAAGGTGAGGGTTTCCATCTTCATGGAGCTCCCTTGCAACAAGTATGTAGTATGGTTGACAGACTAGTTGGAGAAGGGATTGGAGGAGTTCTAAGAGTTGTTCTTTTGGGCATGGGCATTGTGGGTAGGTGAGGAAAATATTCTTGGCATAAAAACGGAAAGAGGCTTGGCGAAGCATTTTTTAGTGGTAAACAGTGAACTCACACCAGCCGTACAAGGCCTCCCTATTAGTGAAAAAACCTGGTGTGAATGGTGTGAGTGGTGTGACTAGGGGGGCGCTGTATTAATATTACCAGCGCCCCCCCTTCCCGCTGATCTGGGCCGTCCATTGATGTACTTACGGACACGTGTATGGATGTGGTTAAAAGTCAGTCACACCCGGGCCCAAGTGTGAGTGGTGTGAGTACTTTTGATTCCTTTGCCAGATAGTGCTATACACGTGTCACTTTTCTGGTGATTTGCGTGGTTGTAAAGAATAGATGCTGTCAGAATGATAGACATAAAGCAAAGGCGGGAAAATAAATGTGTTTGAATTATTTTGAATGTGGAATCTTTGTCCTTACACGCGGGCCAGTTTTGCTATATATTTGGTACCATAAAATATTTTAATGGCAGAGAGGAATATGCTTTTGCAGTGGTGAAGTTGCTTTTTCCGGTACCTTGTTTCGTCCCTCCTTTTCTTTTTGTCTTTTTTGTTGATTTATTTGGTATACAATGTTGTACTCCTTAGAAGAGTATCCCGAGAATTACGGGTAGTTCATTCAAATGTGTGTAGATCGCTTTTTGACGTGGCAAATAGGACTGTGGGAAGAGAGCCGGCGGTCAGCTCCTGTAAAGTTTGTTCCGGTGTACGAGGAGCAGAGGCCAAATATATCAAAGCTAAGGTGTCTAAACAGAAGGGTTAACAGAGGTAAGAGAATCTGCAGAATTTGTAGGATAAAAGATTTGGAGTGTTTTATAAAAAATGGAAGGAATAGGAAACAGCCAGTATAGGACCCCCCTTGCGTACTGGACGTCAAGGACACCGGTGGTCAGTGGATATAACCGGAGTTACCGTGGTCGTGCACCTTTTATGGCGGCGTATGTTCGCCGACAGTACGTTCAGAATATTCTGCGTTATATTAAGAAGACTAAGAGGGGAGTAAGGAAGTTGCAGTTGTACGATGAACAATTAAGGGACGTTAAATTTGATAATAAAGGTGTAGCAAGATTGCTTAATGGTATTGAGTTGGGTAATAAGAGATGTGACTGTCAATCAGACAAGATCGTGGTTAATGGTATACAATTAATTGGGAATGTTCAATTGGAACAAGATACTAAAGACAAAGCTGTGGTCCACCACATATTATTTTTCATCATAAGTGATAATAGTCCGTCAGATTCCGTCCCCACACCGGACAAGAAATTTATGTGTATAGGTTTACCTTTTTGCTTGAATTTGTTATACATGATTGAAATATGCTTAATTGTTTCTCTTAGTTTACATCTCTATCTCTGTCCATGTGTGTCTCTCTCTTGAATTTTGTGGACATTAGACTCAGATTTGGCTACAGTTTTGTGTATTTTTTGAAATGTAGATCTCTTTGTTTTGCAATTTTGCGTTTTTGTTTTTACAAGCATGGATTTTGTAACCAATATTTTTCATTATTTTCCCCCAGGTTGATCTCGTAAATCTTTTTAGAGGAAGAGCTAAAGAAGGAGCAGGGCTGACCCTGGCCTAAGGCTGGTGAGGCCTGTGCCTAAGGCCCCAAAAATTAGGCCCAAAAAAGGCCCCAAATTTATTACTCTTGCACTATATTAAAAACTTAAAATGGCCAAATTCTGTTTAATTAATTTAGGCCATTTTAAAGGGGCTTCAAAAAATTTATTTGGCCCAATTGATAAAAGGCCCAATTAAAAAATATTTGTAAGTGTTAGTTGTTAGTCCAATTAAAAAAACAAAATATATGTATATGTATTAGCTGTTAGCCTAATTTTGTGTGGCCTATTTTTTTTCCTCTTTATGGCCCAATTATGTGTTTTTTAGTATTTTTTTTAAAAATATTTCGCACAATTTTTATTTATTTATTTTGTAGATACATCTAATTTAGAAACGCTTAAAAACTATAATATTTGTGTGTTTTTTTTTTTTTTTAAAGTTACCAAATACAAAAAAATACGAATTGTAAACTGAGACAATATTTTTAAAAACTTAAAACCAAACATAGTGATTTTTTTTTATAAATATTTAAAAAGGCCCCGAAAAACTATTTTGCCTTAGGCCCCCGAAAACTTAGAGCCGGCCCTGAGAAGGAGAAGCTCACCGGGACGCCGCCACCACGTGGACGCCACCACTCTCCTTTCTCTTTTTCTGTCCCTCTCCCTCAGTGGACTGAAACTCTTTTTTTTTTTTGGTGGAAAAAATTAAAAAAAAAATGTTTAGGCCTGCACAAGCACGCCCAAAGCCCGAGCCCATGGCCCCAGCCCGAGGCCCGGTCCACTGGCCCACCCAAAGCCCAAATACCCCTGGGTTTGGGCCTAATTTTCTGGCCCGTGGATCGGCTTGGCTAGACCTGATTTTTTGGCGGGAGCCCGCAAGGCCTGACATGGACTGGGTCGGGCCAAAATTACACCCCCAAAACTCTTTTTTTTTTTTTTTGTTTCCCTCATCAAAACGGTCGTTTTGATGAGGAAGTCATCTCAGCCGATCACTTCGCACAGTCACAATCCCAAAGCGGCTCCGTTACGAGCTACAGCGGAAGCGTTTTTTTTTTTGAATTTGAACAACGATTATAAAGTCAGACTCCCTCCCCCCCCCAAAAAAATTCTCTTCATCACTCACGTTCTTCTTCTTCTTCTTCTTCTTCTACCCCAATTCTAAAAAACATCAATCCCCCAACTCTTTGCTACCAGTATTCTCTCTCTAAAAAACCCCAGCGCTGATATATATATATAATGGACCCGACGAAAAATACATATACATTTGCTTCCAGTATTCTCGACCAAGTTTCCCGTTCCATGGATGGCGGGAACAAGAATTTTTATGACAATAGAGTCGTCAAAACTACATCTATGAAGACAACTACTGTTTCAAAGAAGGAGAAACGGCCGATCTGGCCTGGGGCTAAGCTCGCGAGCTTTTTCAAATCTCTGTTCACTAATGGAAATTTGAAGAAGATGAAGAAGAGAAGCAAAGTCCACTCAAGCATGTACGTGTTCATGGGCATCTACGTGTTCAGCGGCCGTGAGAGAGATTTTGAAAGGACATGCAAAGAATGCTATGGTGCTCAGAAATGAAAATGCTAGTGGCAACGAAGACCACTATGACGATGCGGCTACTGATTCAAGCTCGGATTTGTTCGAGCTTGATCACTTGGCATGAACTGGGAATAACAATAGTAGATAATATTGTGTAATGATTTGTTAGTTTCATAGTTGATTATGGAGAAGGTTTTTTAGTCAAACCATAAAGACTTTTTACCCTTTTTAACTTGTTTAGCAAAAAAAAAAAAAAAAAAATGTTTATTTAGAGATTACCAAGTCGGATCTTAGGTATTCACCCCAAAAAAAAAAAAAAAAAGGAGGATCTTTAGGTTGTATTTGATTTTGAATTTCAAGACAATTTATGGAAGAAAGAGAAGTGAAAAAAACAAAAAAACTTGTATTCCATATACTTGTCTTTCATAAATATGAAATCCAAACATTACATTAATTCCTAACCAAAAGCATAATAAAAAATTGTAGTGTGGTGACATGCTATAATAAATCTTTAAAACTTAAAATGAGACAGTAAAATAGCATATTGGAGCCACATTAATTTGAAAGGAGAAATGTTAAATTTTATTGGATTGTATAATACTATTCTATTAGATGTATTACAAAATAGTAATCATTTATCAATATCTACACCTATTATTAACATCAAATTTAATTATAAGGATAGACTTTATCATGATCGAACTACTGTAAAGGTTGAAAACCTTCAATATGCTTTTAATGTAGTTGTTTTAAAACACAATAATACGTGTTTGTAGCCAATCAAATGAAAAACAAACATGATTTTACAAGCCTTTAATGGACAATAAAAAAAGATTAATACTATATGCACCAATTAGTGCACTAACTAATGTACCAAATGAGGGTGATGTGATAATTTATAATAACTTTTTTACTAAAATAGTTACCCAAACGAGGCCTAAGTGGCGCTGAGTTACGATTCCATGAAATGAATCGTTCTTTCCAACTACTGTTGTTGGAAATTTGTGTTGCCTACTACGTGTGGTTCCACGAACCAATCCTGACCGTTTAATTTTTGACTTCTTATGCATGATGTGGCTATAATTCTTCACTGCGTCACAACGGCGGCGTTTTTTCATGGGAAAATTACCAGTGGTATTACTAAAATTATTACAATTTCATGGTAAAGATTATGATTTTAATAATTAATACTTGTAAAACTTGTCACTTATCTGCAATTATTTTTTAGAATTTAACCTGAACTGAAATTTCCCCTTTTTTCCATTGTGGTATTTTTTAATTTTATTTATTACAATTATGTGATTAGTTCTGGGAAATTGACCAACAAGCTTGGCAGTTAGTACTTCATTTTACTATATATGCCAAAAGCAATTAAGGCCTGTTTTTTTTAATGGGAATTAAGAACTGGTTTAGACATGAAGTTTATTACATGCACTAGTTAAGACCTGATAGGGTTGAAAACCCAGTGAGTTTGCTCTAATTTTGTTTCCCTATTTCCAACGCAAATCATAGACATTTTTTTTTCCTTTGAAATTTTCACAACCATTCGTCACTGATCTTAAACGTGGGCCAAAATGATCAAGAAACCTAGTTATTTTATTTTATTTTTGCATGCCAGGCAGACAGGTGTGTGCAAGAGAGAGAGAGAGAGAGAGAATTTGTTCAACATGTATTGCACAACAAACTCACGCTGAAATGATTGAT
This sequence comes from Camellia granthamiana, assembly GCA_036172215.1. Taxonomy (NCBI): domain Eukaryota; kingdom Viridiplantae; phylum Streptophyta; class Magnoliopsida; order Ericales; family Theaceae; genus Camellia; species Camellia granthamiana. Next base: position 147,364,361 of record CM069909.1, on the reverse strand, counting down.
AAATTAAATTACAACAAAACATACCAAAATTTCTAGAAGGCATGTTGCTAAAGAGAGGGTTTATCTAAACTTGATGATACAGAAATGTCCCTGCAAAAATCTAGCTAGTGTTCTGTGGATTAAACCTCCTCCTCCCTTCTCGTCTATAGTACGGAAATTCATCAATCGTCCGCCTCACATATTCTATGAAAGGCTGAGGCGTCCGAGGAGACTGTTCATTCACAACAGCAGGAATACTACTACGATCAGGTGTAACCGGACCAGCAATATTTGGTGCGGCAGGCGCAGTGTAAGGCCGAGATCGACCTGATTTGTCCAGGTAACAAATGAAGATTGCCACTGTCAATACCAGAAGGGTGATGCACCCGAGTATGCTTGTCTATAAGGTAATATTACTAGTCGTTGCTGATGCTGATTTCCCTCCAGGTTCATAGTCAACATCAATTTCCACTCTTTGACCTGTAAAATAGACACCTAAATCACACAAAACTTGTGGAAACGATTTTCTGATTGATGGCAAAAAAAAGTGGAGTTGTATTAAGGGTGTTGGGAAAAATGCACACCATTGGCTGGGAGTGTGATGATCACTGTATCTGTGAACTTTTGAGCCCGAATCCCTTTGACCTGAAGAAACAAATAAAAAGTAGGATGAATCTGAATTATTTATGACCATAGCAGAGATTATGATGTTTCATTTAACCAAACTTAGAAATTCTTGCATTCTAAATCTCAAAGCTTGAAACGAATCTCATGGCTTCAGTTTTCTTGAATAAATAATTCTTCTTTCCTTTACACGTCACTAATTTAAATTATTTATGTAAATATGATTCAGTTTTATTTTTTTTTACATTTCCCTATTAAATAAGTTCAAACTTACTCCCCCTTCTGGATCACATTTCAACCAATGCGAAAGGTCATTCCAAACCACTTCTAAGGATCCAACTTTTTTTTTTTTGGGGGAACTATTTTAAAGGCACACTCTAATCTAATAACTTACATTATAAGTATCTAATAAAACAAGGCACACTCTTCACCTCATATTGTGCACGCCCTCCAAGCCCAAAATCTTCTCTATGGGTGAGATTGATCATCAGTTGATCCCGGTCATGCCACCGGATTTCAACATCTACATCAGAAAATGATGGAGGGTAATATACTGAAGGCAGCACCAAAAATCGATACAATTCGTACCAACAATAATATTGTCATAATTACACTGCTGGGGGTACACAAAGGAAGTTGGTTACAGATACTATCAAACAAAAAAAGATACAAGACTCATAACTCCTCTTGCATCTCATTGAACAGAACCTCGAGTGGTTTCATTTTAAGAACTTGGGTAAATTATAAAAGAAAATGGCAAAAAAGGGGGAGGTGAACTGGTTGTGACCGTAGATTATGTATTTTCTGAACAAGTCGAGCACTGAATGACAATGACAATGCCAGAGACATGCCATCCTTCAATTTATTTTAGATATTAGCATTCCCTTAAAAAGATTGGCTTCCCCTACATACGACGATCCCAAAATGGGCACTTACAAAACTCCCATCTCATTTGATTTCCAATTAGATTCAATATATTACCTTGTGTGTACATTTAGGGCAAACTCTTGACAGGGAAGGGCCAAATGTTGGATGAGAGCCAGGGCTGGGTAACAACCACTGGCATTATTTGCATTAAATGACCACTTTCAGATTTGAGCTTATATTTTTCCCCTTGAGAACCAATTCTTTACCATTGCACCCAAGCACATGGCCCATAAATTAACAATTATCACATTGTTCATGGTTGAAAAAAATAAACCCAGACATCGAATAGCTCATTGGATCGGGAAATAATTTTACTTGGAAAGTTATTGGGCAAATCCTAGAAATATAATAGTAAAGGTATTTCTATAGAAAGCATGTTTGGGAGGGATTAACAGCGCCATTCTTTCTGTTTCATCCCTATTATTAGTCTCTATAAGCAACATCAACAAGAAAAGAAGGTAAAAGTTCCACTCTTTACCTGTATTCCCTACAATGGTTATAATACTACCGTTACGCTGTGTTTAGTTGGAGGATTTAAAGAGGGATTTGGAAAGAGAAAGGGAAAAGTTAAGTGAAATGTGAATAAAATATACCTACATTTCACCTAGTTTCACACACATTTTCCCTTTCTCTTCCCAAATCTCTCCCCAAATCCCTCAACCAAACACAACATTAGAGTCTGGCGTCAGATATAACCGCATTGAATCCTGAAACAGAAACAATTCCAACGTTATACTCTGCTTAGAATATATCCATTTTGAATTCTGCTCAATGGTTCAAAAGGATCCAACTATAATAAATCAGTTTTTCTAAATAACTCATATTGCTACAAATGCTGAAAAGAGCTAATGTGATCAGCAAATATTTATGCAAATAAATAGACCACAGGAAATATGCATGCGGAACTTTATTACCTTGTCCATTTCTAAAATGGAAAACCCTCCAACAAAGAGGGCAGAAGCAGATGCAGATCCAGAGATATGATTGGCTCCTCTTAACAAAACATGGACAGAAACAGATAAATCCTGTCTCATGTCTTTTGACTTGGGAATAGAATGTACTAAATGCTCCGGAGAGTAAGGGAAGAAGAGGCAATATGAATTTCCAGAGAGATCCTTCCATGGCTTTGCATATCTACAATCCACAAGAATGAAAGCAACATTGAAGGATGAAACTGTAGATCAGTTGTTTCGTGCAAAACAAGAGCAAAGAGCAAGACAGGAACAAACCCGACAAAAGTTGGGTCCACTCTACAGTCATTAAGGACTTGCAAGTCGTTCCGAGGAGCTTCAGACTAGTGGTAATGATCATCACTTTCACAATAAAACAAATAGATCAATTAGAAGAACAAATACCTTTGTACGTTATTTAATAGTGACGGGCTGCCAAACATATACAAGTTAACAACACATAATGAAAGATGATACAAGCAATGGAGATCAAATCCATTGAGATAAACTATCAAAATGAAATAGAACCATCCAAAAAACTAAAAATTTGCAATAATAGAAATGAAATCTCAAACAATATAAGATTAAAGGTGATACTGAAATGGGTACTGAAACATTTTCATCAGAATTTTTCATTTTATTTTTCTTGCAGTGTAACAAGTGCCAAATAATCCTGTACACACAAAGTGATTATCAAATTTCTTCCTAGTCTCTTAATTCCCACCCCTCCCAACTCTTTGCAGGGAGTTGATGCAATGTTCCTCACGATGAAAACATGCAAAATTTTCTTTTCTCATATTGCATTTGTTTGTACAAGCTTCCAAGAGATTCTGTATCATTTTTGCAAGTTGTAAATTGAACAATAAACAACTTCGTATATTAGGATTTCAGACAAATCGACAATGAAATAGCAATGTATACACTCACGAAAAGAAAAAGGCTCTAAAAAAGTTTACATATAACTTTTGGAAAGGAAACGTAATTGAAACACCACTGGAAAGGTTGTAGACGGTTTGATTAGCAATTAAGGAAGCAGACAAGCTATTTTCACAAAGTCGATGACTCAAATACTACAATGTCAAGGCAGAGAAATTTCTACGCAAGAATCTTTAAGGAAGCAGAACATAAGAGAAAATTGAACATGCTCAATTAAGAAATTCTCAAGGCAGAACCTTTATTTTGAGTATGTAAATTCTACAAGTTCATTTGTCTTCCAAAGACACAAATTTCAGAAATTATAGACAATGTACGACCAAAATGAAATCCAGGGAAATAATCTTAATATCATTAGCTTCCAAGCAATGGACATAAAGATGTGCTAAATTCTAGTTGCTGTCAAGACAAAAAGGCCAATTTACAAACCTGAACCTCACGGGGAAGCTATATCCTTTTGCTGGGATGGGAACGTTTGTTAACATCTCTTTGGGAGCATCAATAAACACAATAGTCCCTTTCAACACTGTAACTGCTGTTTGCAGTTTCAAACTTGAATTTTTAAAGATCACTGTTTGAAGAAATGAGTTCCAGGCAAGGTCAATCAGCACCATTATATTCAAGCCAGTCAAATCATGCTAAAAAGTACAGAGACAGAAACCCATTAAAATAGTTTACTGAAAATCTAGAACAGCGAAGGGAAAAATGTTCTGCCCAATACCTCAAGTAGTACCTTCCCCAATGGCTTCAGCTTTTCCAGACATCATGTCCACATATATAACACTTTCATTGGCACTCAACCAAAGGCCAAACACTTGATCATTTAATCCTACCATAAAACGGAAAATGGAAAAGTAACAATTAACTTAAAGCTCCACTTTGTCTTCAGAAACAAAAAAAATTGGCATTTGAATTATTCATCAATTTCAGACTAAGATTTCTACCCAACAGATACAATTAGTATGGCTTTTTAAACATTAATTCAATGTTGTCTTTTAGATCTAGATTTCCGAAATGGATTTGTGAGTTTTAGTTGTGACCAACTGAAAATTAATGTAAAATTTTATCATACACCAACCTTCTACACTGAAGTTAAGCCGACTTCCAAGGTGGAGGACTGGATTCTGAGGGTATAAATGAGAACCAACTGAAATCTGAAGAAATTCACAATTTAACAGTGATTTTAAATTGCAAAGAGAACTACACAAAAAATACCAGAAAAGGCTTGCACTGACAGCTGAATAAAAAAAATAAAAAAAATTGAGGACTTATTTAAACATAATCTAGAATTATTATGAACCCACTGAACTCATTGGAACAGAGAGAAAATCATCAATACGCTCACATGCAGCGCAAACAAAAATTATCCATGTAAAACAATCTCAGAAACAGAGAACTGAGTGATTCAAAAATAAATTTCTTAGTTATAATTGCAACAAATAACTATATCAGCCATTAGATCTGGCTTCAGCATTCACTTACAAAATTCCAAACCTCTATCACTTGCTGCTTGTGTCATCTAGCACAAACGGAAGCCTCTCCTTACACATTCAACTGTATTGTCCTCAACAATATCCCAGTTGTAGACATCTAGTGTCTGGTGCTAATCTTGCACCACTATGCAGGTGTCTGCAAACAATCAAAAAAGTCAAATGCATGTATGGTTGCATACATGTGTGCGCATGTGTATGGTGAGTGAAGAAAAATGCTACAAAGAGAAAAGGGTTTTCAAGTAAAAATGACTGGACTAGTGTTTTGAATAAATCCTAGAATTACTGCAGTTTATAAAGGTAAACTATTTTCACGACATAATCATGCAAAAGTAAACATTTTCCTGCAGTTTTCTTGTACAATTTCAACACTCTAATATCCTATGAAAGAAAGGAATATCTGCTTTTAAAGGCACATATTTCCAGGATTTGAAGAGGATCAGCCGTTACCATAATGTAGTCCGACTTCTGCAGATTACTGTTGAATGATACTCACACAAGAGCTCTACTGCCTTCAATCAGGAATAAGAATGCAGGAGTGAGAGTTATGGTATGGCCAGGCAAAAGATGGTTAGAAACATAGCTAAGACTATGTAGGTGCAATATATTTACGTGCAGAAAATGGGAGTATCCACATGAAAATACTCTGACCAAACAGAAACATAAAAACAATAGACATCAACAAACCTTAAGTTGGATATTCCCATTGCCATCACTAGTGACATTAATGGAGACAATATCAGGATAGTTAGTCTCAGCATTTAAGAGAATAGCATTATGAGCCTCATGGAAAGGGATTCCTGTTTGATAGCAAATTAATGAGAATACAGCATCAGTCTATCAGATGCCACCATGAATGTGCAGACTAATAATTGATAAATCACATTAATAAAAGCTAATTACCTAGGATATCGTAATAGCTTATTGGAAGATCAAGTTCAGCACCAACAGCAAGATCAATTCTGTGAATGTCCTTGGTGGTTATTCTTATTTGAGACACCTTAATCACAAAATAAAGCACACCAGTGCATTAGTAAGTTTTTTTTTTTTTTTTTTTGGAACAGGTGCATTAGTAAGTTATTAAAGCATTGAAAAAGTGTCAAAAATATATATGCAGATGTCAAAAAGGTAAACATGTAAAAGCACAAGGATCAGTCCAGATCCAGATAACTACACATAAATACTACAAATAACTAGTTTCAGACAAGCCACCAAACAAGTCTAAATTTTCTTGATTCCATGTGTGACGTGTCACGTGATAAAGAACCAATACAACCCTCCTATGTTGTCTGCCTAAACTTCATTTCATTCTGCAATGTATCTGTATATTTGAGAAACCAAAGCCATATTTTTATGACTGGTTGCCCTCCTTTCTTTACTGAGATACCGTAAACAACCAGTTCATAATTATTGATCAGATCTCCAACTTGCCAATCAAAATTGTATCTGTAGATGAAACTAACTGATTTTACCAGCCCAACTTCAATAGAGTGGACCTGACAATTTTATATTGGACCAACATTTCTTAACCATATACTATCTCCAATAGCTATTCAGATCCAATATAACATAGAAAATATATATATAAAAAAAAAATTACGATGCAATTTTAGGCTTACAAGGTCATATCATAAGATAGTAGCCTTGCGAAAATTTTTAACTAAAATGATCCTGTATTTCTTAAATAAGAACCCCCTTCATTAAAGAATGTTAGTGATAAACATTGAAAGTCAGATTTTATCCTCAGATAAACCACTAAATAAGTTTAAAATTTAAAGTGTTGGAAGGAAAAATCTTTGTAGACAGGTCTAATATAAGAAAATAGTTAATGTTCAACACATATGCAATATCATAGCTATACATGAATAACATGACATGTTTATACCTCTGCAACCCTAATGCAAGATGCAACTTCAAGTCTTCCAGTTGACCTATCTGCCTGAATGCATGCAAGATTATTACTCTCCATCATTCTTATTCTATCCCCATATATTGATATAGCATCTTTCTGCACCTCTTCGTTCTTTCCACCATATTGTCTCAACAAAGAATAAGATATTGTTCCTTTGTGACTCTGAGCATCGTATTGGCTGTATGAACTCAAAGATGAAGGCAAAAGATTTGATGAAGTGTAATGAGGAGGAAGGATCCAGGTCATTGGTGCTCCAAGCGCAAGAGGAAGATCAGGTACCACCCATAAAGATGTAGATGCAGTGTAAGACATTGATTGTGAATGAACCAGAAGAAATAAAATCACAAGCGAATGATACTGCAACTTCTGTTCTGCCGGAAGATCTGAAATGGAGTCGTAGATGTTCATGAAATCAAATAACATGAATATGGAAGAAAGGTAGTAACCAGTATACACTAGATGACAAAATAATTTAGCTTGGACTGCAACAAAATTCGAGTGAAGAAGCTGCACAAGTGATGATCCCGATGAAATATGTACAAGGGATATATAACATCTTTTGGCAGTACTATATAACATCTATCAACAAATATGAGCACGCTCACTCTGCTCCTCTCTTATGTGTTTGTACTAATGCTATATAACATCTATGTTTTTTTTTGCTTTTTTTTTTGTTTTTTTTTTTTTTTTTTTAAATCAACAATGCTACATAACATCTTTCAACAAAAATGAGCATCCTTGTTCCCCTCCTCTCTTCTCGGCGGACAGGCAGAAAAAAGTATGAAAATTATGATATTGGGAGAAATCTCACCCTACAGATCATAGCTTCAAAGAAAGTTTATTGTACAACGTTGCTCTGGGGTCATTGAAAGTGTAATGTCTAGACTCTAAACTTCAGATAAAATTCAAATTGAGAGACTTCAAGAATTCTCGTCATTACTTAAATTCATGGACCCATTTCAATTTAAATGAATCTTTCCTTTATTGTTATCAAGTACTGATTCATTTTCATCATAACCTTCACAAACTTGATGAATTTCTAAGGCTTGATGTCATAAAATGCTCCTCATTATACAACAGCTCCCAAAATGAGCCCAAAGGAAGCTAATAAATAATTTCTTTCCACAATCATCCAAGTTCTCCCCATTAGCTAGATAAGCCTAATATAGAAAATTTCTGAAAAGGTACATACAACTAACAGTCAACCGCCACCCTTGGGAGGAGTGTTATTAAAGGCAATAGGCGCACTAAGGCGCCAAGGTCTCCTAGGGCCTAGGCTCAAGGCGCAAGGCGAGGGGCAGGCTTCACCAAAGTGAGGCGCACCTTGTATGAAAAAAAATATATATATATATATTTAATATAAGTAAATAATTTAAGGTTCAACATAAACAAAATGAAATGTTAAACATTTAGTGTTCACATTTAGAGATTAAGGATTAGGGCTAATTTTTTTTCTATCATTGATTTGGGATTGAATGTCCAATGTATTGGCATCTGTAATAAGAGTAGAGATCTACTGTAGCTTCACCATTTTAAATCAATGGTCAGATTTTAAACAAAATCAATTAAAGCAACAATAAAAAAAGCGCTCAAGACACAAGCATTGGGCCTTATTGTGCCTTGGACCAATTAGGCGCCTTATCGAAATCGCCTGGCTTGGAACACTACAAGGCGCAAGCCTTAGGCCTGGATGGAACTTGAACCTAGGCGCACACCTAGGCGTGCTTTATCGAAGTGGCCTAGCCTGGAACACTACAAGGCACAAACCTTGGGCCTGGATGGGACTTGGGCCTAGGCACACACCTAGGCGTGCCTTTAATAACACTGCTTGGGAGAATGGAAAAAAGGAAAAAGGAAAAAGGAAAAAGTTACATCATAGTGATAAGAAAAACATATTCAAACAAATGACTAAGATCAATAATAATGTATGAATGGCAGAACTATAAGTTCAATTTATAGCTCTATAAAATCCTCAAGTGGATCTAAGTAAAAGCTCACTTTCTGCTTGCAATAAGCAGTTTGATTTTTGTTGAATATAGAAATTAGAGTATATGGAATCTTTTTATTTTTAGTATTATGTATATAATGTGTGATTGTATCAATTACTGATTTAATATTATTTCCTTATTTATATCGTTTCCTAAATTGTATCTTGAATATATTATATATACATGACCTCTACCTCATTCATGGGAAAAGTCAAATAATTCTTTTAATTCTTTTTGGTATCAAAGTTAGGTTAAGTACCTAATAATTTTGCTTCATCGACAGGCGGCAGCCTTACCTTGGTCGCCTGCCGAACCTCAACCCATTCCATTATCATAATTTCTTTTAGTATCACTTCGTGGTGATCTCTTCATCTATCCACTAGTTTATTCCCATCTCAAATATCTCGATCATATATTTTTTTTTACTCGCAATCAATTTTTTTGTGTGCTTCTGTTTCATTTTGTCTTTCCCTTTATTTCAACCCAAAATAGGTTTCTATCTTCGAACCTATTTGAGTTTGAGGAAGGGTATTATACCTATATCACGGTGAGCATGGTGATATACCATGTGAACCACCTAAGTCGCCCCATCTGGCACACAACCCAAGTTGCCCTCCACCTAAGCCGCCTCCCTGGCGCACTATCTAATAAGCTGCCAGCCACCCCTTGGCGTACTCAGTCATCTATTGCCATCATCGTTCAGTACCATGTCATAAGTTCTGTATGTCACGCTTACTGGTTCAACATCTAGTTTTCTACATCGGTCTGACATGACCCCTTTAAACTGTCTCGACATTGATTCCGGTTAGTCTCTACAACGGTCCGACATGACCCCTTAAACTATCCCGACATTAATTTCGGTTTGTTCCTACAACGGTCTGGCATGATCCCGTAAATTGTCCCAACATTGATTCCAGTCAGTTCCCACAACTGTCTAGCATGACCTTAAACTGTCCTAACATTAGTTCCGACCAGTTTCTACAACGGTCCGGCTCGACCATAAACTATCCTCCGGCATTAGCTTCGGTCCTATGATGTCGACCAAGGTCTTGTTAGCTGCCGGCCAGGGTGTTTCCTGGCCATAGATGTTTTGGCAGCTCTTCTAGAGCAGTTCAGTCCCTATTTTTTTTTTCCTTTTCTAGGGTGTAGTGCTAATGTATTAAGCACTTTTTAGCCTTTTTTATTTAGTGGACTATCAAATTTGTTTGGTAGCATTTATTTGGACTAGCCGTTTAATTTTTCCGACTTTTTCCAGTCATCCATCGGCAAGATACGATTGTTGAATATCTTTACACCAACTTAAGAGGAAGTGTTGAATATAAAAATTAAAGTACATAGAATCTTTTTATTTTTAGTATTATGTATATAATCAAACTCTGCCGGGGTTGTTAACAACTCTGCCGGTCTCACACCGGGGTTAAGGAGGAGGGTTGTGTGTTAGGTAGCCGACAGCCAACACGTAAAAAAAGCCACTTGGATCCCTTATGACAAAGAATCCTACTTTGAATCGTTTAAATGCTAGGTCGTTCCCCTCAAGTGATGCGTTGCGCCTGTCTCCGGATGTTTCGAAAAGTGAGCAAGAGGCGCCGCATCGACGCCTGAGTGCGGTGAAAAATGGGCAAAGGTTCCCTCGTTTTTCTGGACGAGCGCGGATAAAGAAGCTAGTCCAAGACTAGAGGTTTAGGGTAGCCACTTGGAACATAAGAACCTTAACTGGTAAGACGATGGAATTGGTAAATGTTATGATTAGGAGGAGAATTAGTATAGCTTGCGTACAAGAAACTAAGTGGACGGGTGAGAAAGCTAGGGAAATTGAGGATATCGGTTTTAAACTGTATTATAGTGGTAAGGATAGACGCAGGAATGTGATAGGAATCATAATTGCCAAGGGTCTTGTGAAGAATGTAGTGGCGGTCATTGGGAAAGGGGAAATGATTATGTTAGTTAAACTAGTTCTTGGAGGGAATATAGTGAACGTTATTAGTGCATACGGCCCTTAAGTAGGATTAGATGATCAGACTAAGAAGGATTTTTGAAAGCAAATGGATAAGATCTTACAGGAGATACCCGTAGAAGAGAACCTGATTATAGGTGAAGATTTTAATAGCCATGTAGGCATAAATAAACTAGGCTATGAAAGGGTGCATGGTGGATACGGTTTTGGTGACAGAAATGAGGCTGGAGAGAGTATCTTAGATTTTGTGTTGGCTTCTAACCTGGTGGTGGCCAGTACTATGTATACGAAGAGGGAAGAGCATTTGGTAACCTTTAAGAGTGGGTCAGTTAAGAGCCAAATAGATTACTTCTTAGTGAGAAAAGTGGACCGCTTAAAATACAATGATTGTAAGGTGATTCCTAGAGAGAGCCTTGTCTCTCAACATAGGATTTTGATACTAGATTTATATTTTAGAGGGTAATACCAAGCTAGGAAGAATGGTGGGCGTCGTAGGACAAGATGGTAGGACCTAAAAGGGGATAAACTAGAAATATTTAAAAATAGAATGGATAAGGAACGTACTTGGGACTTAAAAGATGATGCTAACACTATGTGGAACTCGATGGTCAATTGTATGAGGAGAATCTTAAGGGAAGTGCTTGGAGAGTCGAAAGGAACGGGGACCCAGCTCTACGGAAACTTGGTGGTAGAGGGAAGAGGTTCAAGCGGTAGTTAAGGCAAAAAAAGAGTGCTTTAAAAAGTGGCAAAAGGATAGAACTGAGGAAAACCTTAAGAGCTATAGATTGACTAATAAGAAGATCAAGAAAGTAGTGAGAGAGGCTAAGTTGAAAGCTTATGATGACCCTTAGTTGCAGGAATCGTGGTAACAGGTCACGAATCTTAGTAAGAAACGCGATTCCGCGTTTCTTAGAAAGAATCGCGTAGGAATCGCGTTTCTGTAGAGAGAGAAACGCGATCCTTTCTAAGATGGGAACGTTGGTGAAGAACAAAAACCCTAGGTCAACAAAGAGGAGAAAGAAGGTGAAGAAGAACCTGATTGTGTCTGGTATGTCCTTTGCTTCGTTTTTCTTCTTCTTTCATCACTTCGAAGGTCGTCTCTCTCTCTCGCAGATCGTCTCTTTCTCGCAGATCCTCTCCGTGGCAGATCGTCTGTCGAGTTCGTCTCTCTCTCTGTGGCAGATCGACTTTCTCTCTCTCTCGCAGATCGTCTCTCTCTCTCGCAGATCCTCTCCTTGCTGATCGCCATCGTCATCGTCTCTGCCTTCGTCTCCTCTTCTTCTCTCTGCCTTCTCTCCTCTGCCTTCGTCTCTGTTCTTCTTCCCGATATATACGTATATATCTGATCAAACATATAAATATATATATATAAGATAAAACATATAATATATATAAGATAAAACATATAAATATATAATAAAACATATAAATATAAGATAAAACATATAATAAATATATATGTAATATATTTATAGATAAAACATATAAATATATAATAAATATAATATATATTTAAATAAATATATATATTTAAAAAATAAAAAAACATTAATACATTATTATATATCACATTATTATATATCATTAATACATTAATACATTATTAATACATTAATATATTTAAAGATAAAATATTTAAATAAATATATATATATTTAAAAAATAAAAAACATTAATACATTATTATTTAATATATATCATATATATATACATATAAATATATAATAAAAAAATAAAAATATTAATATATATAATCTTTATAATATATTTACATAAAAAAAAATATTAACACATACAAATATAACATATATATATGAGTATATATTATACATAATAATAAAAAAAACACACACATATATGTAAAATAAAATAAAAATAAATTACCAATAACACATTATTTAAAAATATATAATAAATAAAATATATATATATTACCGCTTCCCGAGGCGCTCCCAACCTAAGAAACTTCTATCGACTCACGCTTCCCCGCTCCCGCTCCCGCCCCCGCTCCCGCTCCCGCTCCCGCTTCGTGCAACTAAGTGATGACCTATACACTAGACTAGATAGTAAGGAGGGAGAGAAGAGGGTATACAAACGTGCTAAGATACGGGAGAGGAAAACAAGAGATTTTAATCAAGTTAAGTGCATCAAGAGTGAAGATTCTAAGGTATTGGTGAAGGATGAAGAGATTAAAGAAAGATGGAAGAACTATTTTGAGAAACTATTAAATGAGGAACATGGAGGTACGGCAATAGGGGAAGAAATAGCTAGTAATACGATAAACCAAGACTATACGTTCTATCGCAGGATTAGGAACTTTGAAGTGGAGATTGCACTTAAGAAGATGAAATCAAATAAGGCTTTAGGATCTGATAATATCCCTATTGAAGCTTAGAAGTGTTTGGGTAAAAACGGGGGTTGCTTGGTTGACTAGGTTGTTTAGTAAAATTTTGTTGACTAAAAACATGCCAAATGAGTGGAGGAGGAGTATTTTAGTGCTAATCTATAAGAATAAAGGAGATGTCCAAAATTGCAACTACTATAGAGGAATCAAGCTAATGTGTCATGTAATGAAAGTGTGGGACAGGGTGATGAAACGCCGATTGCGATATATAACAGAGGTGTCAGAGAACCAATTTGGGTTTATGCCTAGCAGGTCAACAATGGAAGCGATCTATCTTTTGAGGAGAGTAATAGAAAAGTATAGAGAAAAGAAAAGAGACATTCATATGGTGTTTATCGACCTTGAGAAAGCATCTAATAGAGTGTCCCGGAATATAATATGGTGGGTGCTAGAGAAGAAAGGGGTGACAAAAAGTTACGTTGATGTGATTAGGGACATGTATGAAGGGGTAGTGACCACTATTAGATCGCCTGTTGGAGAGACAAATGAATTTCCTATCACTATAGGGTTACATCAAGGATCTACCTTAAGTTCTTATCTTTTTGCTTTAGTTATGGATGAGTTGACGAGAAATATTTAGGATGACGTGCCATGGTGTATGCTTTTTGCAGATGATATCGTGCTAGTGGATGGGACTAGAGAAGGAGTTAACACAAAGTTAGAGATTTGGAGAAAAACTCTTGAATCTAAAGGATTCCAGATAAGCAGAACTAAAACAGAGTACATGGAGTGTAAATTTAGTAACAGTAACAATGAAAGCAGAGGAGAAGTGAAAATTGAGAACAAAGAACTGCCTAGGAGTGAACATTTTTGTTATTTAGGGTTGATTATCACAATAGCGGGGGAGATTGATGCGGATGTGGCCCATAGGATTAAGGCGGGATGGTATAAGTGGAGAAGTACGTCTGGAGTACTATGCGATAAACGAATACTCACTAGACTAAAAGGTAAGTTCTATAGAACGGCTATTAGACCAGCGATGTTGTATGGGACGGAGTGTTGGGCAACCAAGAAACAACATGTAGATAAGATGAGTGTGGCTGAGATGAGGATACTAAGGTGGATGTGTGGCAAGACTAAACAAGACAAGACAGAATTAGGAATGAGCGTATTCAAGAATGGGTAAGAGTAGCACCGATAGAAGATAAGTTGAGAGAGAATCGATTGAGATGGTTTGGTCATATTTAACGGAGACCAACTGAGGCAGTAGTGAAGAGATGCGATGCCGTAACGATAGATAGAAGCGTTAGGGGACGGGGTAGGCCTAAATTAACATTGGCTAGCGTTGTAAATAGAGATATGGATCTACTTAATTTGATTAATGAAATGACCTTTGATAAGGCCGCGTGGAAAAAAAGGATTCATGTAGCCGACCCCATTTGATGAGACTTAAGGCTTGGTTTGGTTTGGTTTATTATGTATATAATCTGTGATTGAGTCAATCACTGATTTAATATTGTTTCCTTGTTTATATCGTTTCCTAAATTGTATCATGAATTTATTATATATACATGGCCTCCTCATTCATGGGAAAAGCCAAATAATTCTTTTCATTCTTTTGCTTTTGGTTGGGGAATTTTGGGAGGTGGCAAGTTTTGGGTTTGTTTGAACTTTGAAGTCATCCACAAGTATTATAAATGCCAAATAACCCTAAAATTCCTAGGTTAATTTGATATCTTAGCTTTATTTTCCCCTTAGGGGACTCAATTTTTGTATTTTTTGCATCACCTTGATGCTTTTCTTATAAAGTTTGTTTATTTACCAAACCAAATCAAGCCTTAAGTCCTATCAAATGAGATTGGCTACATGAATTCTTCTTCTTCGCGCGGCTCTACCAAAGGCCATTTCGTTAGTCAAATTAAGTAGATTCATATCTCTATTAACTACACTTGTCAACGTCAATCTAGGACTATCCCGTCGCCTAGCACTTCCATCTACCGTTACTGTATCGCATCTGTTCACTACTGCCTCTGTTAGTTTCCGTTGACGATAGGTTGAAAATTACATACAGGCATTCAATATTCAATTGTAAAGTGAAATGTATATCGATCCATGGTGCAAGAGAACTTGTTTCATTGGTTCAAATTTTAATGAAAGCTTCCAAACCGCAAAAATGTTGCACAATCTATTTCTCAGGAATCATATTGACCCAGTAAATGACAATATGCTTGTACAACTAAGCATACCTTCCATATAACACTTCAATAAAACCAAGGTCTTTCTCATCCAAATAGCTGGTGGATGTAATTTCCTTCAGTCGCAGTTGGGATCCCATACTTGTCATCATGTAAGTGCTCTGCAACTTTGAAAATCAATACCTAAACAAGGGAAACAGGAAATAACCAGCTATTTTCATGTATATAAGAAATTGAGAAATCACAAGCAGTTAAAATAGAAATAGCAGATAACCTTACCTTTTCATCATCTACAGTCCACTGGTAATTCTTGCAGAGCTCATAAAAGGAAAACAAATTTCCCTGCAAATACCAATGGTTAGTGAACAGTTTACAAGGAGACAGGAGATAGGTGAAACTGAAAGAAGATTATATATATATATATATGTATTAGTAAGTTCTTGCCTCAGAAAAATAAGGAAATATTGGCATCTCACGACCAACGGCTAGCTGGTCACTCTGTACATTCAATTTCACAGAAGAAGGGATCCCAACTCTGACTTGGCCATGTGCGTGACAAATCATGATATCTCCATTGCCATACACTGTCGCAACTACAGTCTGAATATAACAAACATATAGTATTAAGCTACAATGTTACAGTAACTCGCTAAAAGATGCAAAGCAATAAATTTCAAAAGCCAATTCTTTTCCCTCCAAGTTATTGATAGATCGAGCTGGCAAGTGGTTAGGAAGGACTGGGATCAAAGGATCCTAAAATAGCCAACCTGAAACAGACCAATTTATTTGCAGGGAAAGTGTTCATAGATGGTCTATTTAAAAATCATTTCAAAATTGTCATAACTTCTAACCAAATCAAGTAAAAAAAAATGAAGTCAGTATCAAGTTGGCAGGCCCGATAAAATAGTTAGCTTCTCCTGTTAGTAATCACTTTGATATGGTTTACCCACAACTAACCCCCTTAACAAAATGCCAAGTTAGCCCATTTGGTTCAGTTAGGTTGGTCAGTCTGGGTCCAATATTTGGCAGCTCTACTTGGAGCCTGAATAAACTCCCCATTGATGGGATTGAATGAGAAGGGTTTTGACGAACAGAATGTCCCTTTTCAGAATCAAATTGTGGCCATTGATAGAAAGTAGAGAGAACGGATAACAATCCACAACGACAGAACAAAGAAACCTGAAAATACATTTAGAAGTACCAAACAAACTAGTTCTCAGGAAGCCTTAATGGGGAAGTTGGTGTCACGGTGTGTATTGATTCAAGGAAAAGAGCCAGAGAACACAACCATAACTATGACTTTCACATAAGGACACTTCAGAAAAAAATACTGGTAACCAATGTTTGATGTTTAATGCTCTACATATGTGATCCTAAATGATCCAGTTTAAGTCTCAACTTGAGATCAAATCTTACAGTATTTCCAGGTGAAACTGCAGACAGTCGTCCTGAAGATCTGTGAATTGTTGCAGTCCCATCTTCCATACTAGCATACTCCACATAGGCACCAATGGTTGGGCCTCCTCTCACAGTAAGCTGAATGAAGGAAAAATTAAACATTACAATATCAAGTCAAAAATAAGGTATTAATAATATTATTTGTATTAAGAAAATAAAAAGAAAATAAATGGCTATTCATTATAAAGAATGCCATAGTTCAAACACAACTTTAGGACTCTTTTTGACCACTTACTAGTTTTGTTTAAACGTGTAGTTTAAAAGGAAAACATGAAAAACATGGAGGAAATATTTTGGAACATACCACATAGGAAGCACCTGGTACCAAAAAAATATCACTAGGATGCAGTGTAGGTGGTGCGTAGACTTCAAAACTCAAGCACTTTTTTCCCAAAAAAAAAATTAAAAAATGGGGGATCTAACCTTTTGATAATATACTGTAATGCTAAAAATGTTGTCCTCAAACTTTGAAAATTAAGAAACAAATCCTTGCTTTTGATTAGAAATTGCATTTATTTTGATATATAAACCATAAATAACTGGAAATCAAGGTACCAACAGCAAAGTATCACAACACAATCTTTTTTATAATGTCATATTTTGCTTTGACCCAACATTGTACAATATTGTTTGCTTTGGGCTAGGCTTGCATGGGTTTAAATGTGTTGTACAATGATGGTCCACAGCTCACACCAATGAGTCATTTGACCTCCTCATTTGACCTCTGTAATCTTATATCTTAACCTCCTGATTTTCTATCTTCAACACAAGCAATAGAAATTAGAATTGGAAATCTGTAATCATGTAAGAAGCAAAACTAAAAGGAAATTTTTGACAGATTCTAACGGGTGGACAAATCACGCAAAGAAAACATAAAAAATGGGAAAGATTACCACAGAAGTAGCAGCAAGCGGAGGTGAAAGTCCAATGTCATAAACAGTAACAAGTGCAGTTCCCAACCCTTTAGGAGCCAGTACTAACTGCGAGCATTGTAAACCTGATGGTGGCTGAATCACTTCTACAACTTGAGAATTATTAACAACAGCATCCAAAAAACAGCTTCCTCCAGTGATTGAGAGATTTAACTGGAAAAGAAAAAAGCATCTCATATGAGAAGCCCAAGTATTGGGTGATAAAAACCGAAATGTGCCGATGTCTTTTTACAGTTGAACAGCATTGGACATCTAGAACTTATCTTTTCAGAAACACCAAAAAGTATGTGTATTTCAATACTGGAACTCCAAAGTAAAACGGATAGTCTTCATAACTTGTTAAGTTTAAAAGTCATCTAAGATGTTAAAGAGATCTTTACTACAGACTTTTTATTTTTAGCTCAAAGGGAAGGTTTGTGAATCTTCCTTTTCTTTTGGTAGATTTCATAGAAGAGCTTAGTCTTGTTGATAGCTTTTTATCTTGACATTGCACACATCTAGTGTGCAGACGTTGTGGCCCCCTTTGGCATCTTTAATGGATTCTTCTTTCGCTTATCCAAAAATTAAAAAGTCATCTAAGTTATTAAATAACTAATTGATGAATGAAACATCCAATATATAAGTGGTTCATAATGTTTACTTTTGAACAGTTGTCCCTACTCTTTGGAAACTAAAACATATAGAATATAGGAGCCACTGTTTGGTCACATCATAGAATATCATTTTATTAAGTGCAAAACTGTGGTTTTGAGCTTGAGGACAACCACTTCAATTTACTAGAAGAAAATTTGCGGAAGGTATTCTGAATATGGTATTTATCCAGCATCAAATTTTTTTTTTTTTTTTTTTTGATAAGCTTTATCCAGGGATCAATTTGAACATCTTTAACACAATTAGGTTTAAATACGCTCATCATCATGCGAAGGAACCATCTAGTAGTCTTGCCACTTGGTCAATAACATATTTGTATTTCATTTATATTTTGGCAGGCCTGTGAATAATTTCTGCAGCTTCATTTTTCAAACCAAAAAAGCCCTAGGCAGCAAACAAGTTCAATCCTAATTAAGGCTTGAACATTAGTGATGAAATTCAGGAACAAATATTGTCATCATATGGTCTACCAGTGTGCATGACACAGACTAATAACCAGAATTTATCACCTCATTATTGCAATAAGTTGATTGAGCTAAAACTATATCCAGACTTTGATCTGGTCATGATAAGACAAGATGCAAACAGATAAAATACAAAACAATGCCATTGCTAAAATCATAACTTTAGGCTGTACCCACATTGTTCCCTCTCACATAGGTGGACCCCACATGAGAAAGGAGGCTGTGGAATCTGGATGCAGTCATAATGGTTGTGGATTTAGCAATCTCCTAAACACTACTAAAGAAATGCATCATTCTCATGGCCCCTTTACTGGCCAGACAAAGATTAATACATAATAGCATCAAGGTTACCTGAGCATCATTACTGAAGAATAACAAACTGAACTCCGGGTTGACTCTTAGAGTAGAAACTAGCTGCATTTTAAACAGCACTATGAGCAGAAAAATAAAACCAAAGAAGTCAAATAAAATAAACAGTACAAAGAACCAACCAGATAAACCATATTCTTTAGTTTTTATTGCAAAACAATATTCCACTTTCAACAGAAAATGAAAAACAAGAAAAGGGGGAACAACTGCAAATGTGTTTAGGAGTTTGTTTCTGGAAATGCAAGTGCAAAGATTATGACCCATTATCAAGAAGCAAACTACCTCCATTGTTACACTAGCATTCAAATATTTTCTCCAAGGAAAAAGAACACTAGAAAACAATTCTCATATTTATTCACCTTTTTGTTTTGTTTTTATTTTTTTTATTTTTTGCAAAGTTACAAACATTCATACTATTAAGTGCAACCAAACAGGCCCCAAGAATCTGCATAGAAATTAATTAATAAACAACATACCTGTAAACATACAGCATCTGTAAGATTACTCTCCAAGTTTTCAAATGGTACAGTAGAATGATCATCAACCACGTTATCAGAAAACCCAAAAACAGTAGCACGAACAATGCACTGAGAAGTCAAAATGAAATGCATTAAAAGTTAAAAATTAACATTTCAGCTCACATCCAATGTCAAGAAAGCATGAAAAATAACAATTTAAATATAACATCTTTATAAGAAGGGCCTAGAAGCAAAGAAGCACTAGATTATCAAATTATCAGTTCTTCTAATAGAATTTTGGACAGCATTATATCATTTTTTTTCCCCTTAATTCATTAGAAGACACGGATATTCATAAAATCAATGATATTAAGGTACTGCAATGCCAAGGTCCAGCCTCTCACCTAAAGACCCAAAGGGAAAAATTACATATCATAAAAAACCTAAACCCTGATTAAATACAATGATATAAAATAAATTAAACATATCAAAGTTTTGGCAGTACCAATCCTGACGCATTCTGCAATAACAAAAACCTCTCCCAGCTGGATTTGGATGTTGCTAAATCATAGGCATCACCCCAAGATGCCAAACCATCACAATTGCTGAGTTCCCAACTTAAATGGAGAGCAGATGAGTTTCCAAAAGCTTTTCCAGAATCATTTATACCTACTGAAGATACTCGAATAGTGCGCCCATTTGCTACAGTGATAGGAGTAGCACGCACTTGCCCTGGACCATGGTCGGCTTGAATTGCACTCCAAATAACATCAAGTTTATTCGCTAAGAGCATGGAATAAATTTATTCAAATAAGAGAACAATTATTTCCAACAAATTAAAATAAGATTCATATCATTGATTCGAAAGACAATAAGATTAAAAGAATATGCCTGCATCCAGATTGATGAAAGGGTATCATCCTCATACCAGGTTCATCAGCTATTAGTACAATAGTGGAAGGAAAGCTGCATCTAAGTGACAGTCCCACTTCTGCTACAGCAGGCAGAGGATGGTCATCTCCGACCAAGTTTCCACATTTGAAAACAATTCTCTGGGTTATTACATATTTGAAACAAAAGAAAAACATCCTTCATGATTATGTTAAATCAAGTATATTACTGTATAAGACAAAGAAAGCCAGGTAAGTGCAAAAACTTACAAAGGTTCCCAGTTTTTGGCATGAAATTCTGTAAGGACTAGAAAAGCTGGTAGATATTTGATGGACAACAACGCCATCTTTAAAAAGAGTATGTTCTACTAGAGTTTCCACAGTTTGAATGAACTCAACACCTTGGCCCCACCGGTTTGGTCCTCCACGAAGCATAACATCCAAATGTGTGCCAGGGACAAGATAGAAGTCCTCCAAATTACCCAGCAGATTATTGGCTTCAGCTTGAGCCAAATCAAACCAGTAACCACCAAATTGACTTCCGTCACCTACCTGATGCACAAGAAGTGGTGGATATGCTACAATGCGCAAGGACGCTTTCAAAATAACCGGCCCACTAAAAGAATGATCAAAGTGTTGATATTCCTTAGAAAGCGTTGCATGTAACATAGTGTGACCAAAACTAGAAGCATAAACATAGGTCCACGCACATGGAGGGCCATATAGCATGTCAACGACAAATGACTCTCCAGTCACATTGACAATTGTGAAGGATTCACTTCCAGTTTTCCACTTCACAGAGGAACTAAAAGCATCACATCTATAAAAGTAGGCACCTGCATTGCTAAAGCAACATCAACAAAGAAAATAACAAATTTTTTTTACTTAAAAAAAATTACAACAAAAGAAATGATCCACAATATCTGGAATGTGGCATCACCGTTCAATGCTTTCATTGTCACAGCAGCTTGAAGATGTGACCCCCACAGTGGTATCTACTGGAAAGTTCGGCAACACAACCATAGAAGAAGGGATGGAAACCTCAATGATCACCTATACATAAAATACAATTATGAATACGTAAAATAAAAAGGGGAGGGGGTGCTGAGGAAAATTGGAAGCCATTTGAAGAAGTGCATAACATTTAAACAGACGCAATATCTGAGATTCATAATGTCTGGAATACTTCGATTTCCAAGCTCAGAAACTGCACCAGTTTAAAAAGGACCTCTTCTGGGACACTGGAGCCAACAAAGATGCATGAAGTAAAATTCAGAAACTTTTCTCTATAACGTCTCATAGGATGTTTTCATCTTATTTGAATATCCATCCATACAGCCAGTTAGCAGCTACATGCAAGCAGTTCACCAGTTATCCAAAATGGTAGAAGATACATAATGATGCCGCATCATCATTCTTGGAACAGGAAAAAGAAAATATTCAGACCAACATTTATTTGAAAATTTGTTATCAAGAAATGCTTAGTGGGACATCGGTGGTTGAAAGAACTTTTCTGAATTCAGCATGGTGATTGGTGAGTCGATAGCAAAGGGCATATTACACAGGCCATCCAAAAATTGATCACCGAGTCACAAAATCTCAGAAGATGTATTACCATTCTTAATATGAATTTGAACTTGGAACGGAAAATTTCCCAAGGAAAAAAGCAGTGCACACTAAAAGTAATTCAGCTCAAAAATAGATTTTCTTCATATCAACATATAGTTTTAATGTGAATTATATTAAACAAAAATCATAAATTTTATTTTTTTAATTAAAATGAAAACAAGTACACCTTAATCATTTTAAGTTAAGAATGTCTAAAACCAAATTAATCGACAAGGTTTTGAATTGAGTTAAGTAATGTCTTCGGTGAACTGAGGAAGCAATCAATCAAATTACTAAGAAGTTTCAAGGAACTTTAAAACCATAGGATTGAATGTAATAGACATTGTCCTCAAGAACAAAATATCGCTTTTGGGGCAGAACAAAGCTCAAGAATCCACTTCATTGATCTCAACAACTAGAAACTACATGTCTAATAGGATGAGAAACAAACATGAGCAAGCAATATACTTGATCCGTGTGTCATTACTCATTACCTCATCATAATTGAATGGATCAAAATTGGGTACTACTTTGATGGTAGCTTTACCAGGCTTTTTTGCCTGCACAACCCCATGGGCTGATACTGATACAATGCCCATGTCTGTAGAAAACTATTTATAGTCGCTAGACACTTTTGCACAACCTAAAATATCCAATGCCATCAAATGTCCATCGGAAATGTCAGAAGTCAGTTATCTCCTCACAACAATCAAAAAAATACTAGGTAGAACAAAATACTTTAAAAGGCTGCTACCTCCTGTTGCCTTTAGTTCCAACTCCTGCTAGACATTGGGGCCCCAAGGAAGGAGAATACTTTGAGTTACAACATCTGTATTGTCGATAATGAATTTCACTTGATTGCAGACCATAATTTCTTGCACAACCTTGAGGACCTGTACGAAAATATCATCAACACTGTGACAAGTTTAGATGCATATCTCTGCTTGCAAAGCAGTCACCACCTAAGAAGCACGGACACGGACACAGATGCGGACGCGGATGCAGACATCGGACACGGCAATTTCAAAAAAATGGGGACACAGACACGACAGGAACACAGCAATAAAATATTTTTTCATATATTTTTATTTGCTAGCTAGATTAATATTGCATCCACAAACAATCAATATTAACAAAAACTAACTCTAATTCTATTTTTTTATTTTAAAAAAAACACTTTTAAAGTAACACTTACAGCTTATATCTTGTTTTATGGATGATCTATTAATTAATTAAATATAAGAAAAAAATAATAAACATTCAATATTCAACATTCATCAAAAGCACTAAATAAAATGGGAAAAAAGACAACTTGACATGTCCCTAGTGTGTCCCCAAAAGTATTTCGGGCATGTCCCTTAAAAATAAAACAATTAAATAATGGGACATATCATGTGGTGTGTCCCATACGTGTCCCCAAAGTGTCCATGTGTCCGACACGTATACGTCACTTGTTTTGAAGTGTCGGTGCTTCATAGGTCACCGCCAAAGACAATGGATAGATGATTAATGTGAAAATTAATAATAATAATAATAATGCAAAAGGTAGCATACATTATTTTCCCCTAAGAAATAATAATAAATAAGAAAAATATCACCTCCTTTGTTCCATCTTCCCCAGTACTATACATTAAAGTTGCCGTCAGCTTTCCTAGTCCATATGAAGTTGCTTCTAAGATTCTAGAATTGGACAACGCATGTTTAACAGCAATATCATCTGAAATTGGGAGAGTTCCAGAAACCGGACTGATCGTCATGCAACTTAACATCATCATTTTGCAAAGAAAGAAATTCTGAGCGAAAGGAAACCAATAAAATAACTGGTAAGGGATCAAATGAACAGTAAGAATGTACAATGGTAATGAATGACATTAACCACACTGAAAAAGTAAGATAAGATAACAAATAAAGGAAAGACAACTACATCAAACGAATCTTCAAATAAATGGAATGACAAATATAGAGAATGATTGCCAAAACCAATGTGTGAGCTTCATTGCTTTCTTTCAGAATGTTGTGGACAGATCCATGCAAGTCTACATTTGCCTAATCAAATATAACTCATTATAACCATGGAAATCAGTTACTCTTTTTGAATCCAATAGATGTAGCTTAGAAGAAGTAACACAAAAGTGCTGCAAAAATATGAAGGATCTCTAAAAAATAAATAAATAAAATCTTCTTTTGAAAATTGACTAACTCAAGGACTAGTTCGACAACCCAAGGTGTTAATCTTGTTGAATTACTTTAACTCCCCAACAAAAATGATTTATAAACACACAAATCTACCCTTTTGTTTCTACATTTGCCATTTACCTTCTATCATAATTACTCTCCTGTCCTTAACAATTTCAATCAATTATATATATAGACTATATATCTTACACTAATGATGAATTAAATATAATCTTTGTTCCACAATACAGATATATGAAATACCATCCTTATATAAATAAAATTACCATTATTCTCTTATTATCTAGATAGACCACCAAGTTAGAGTCATATTCTATTAAACAATACCAACATATATATATAGATAGTTCATGATTTCTAATTGACCTAAATTTGGCAAACAAGATTAAAATAGGAGGAGCATGTAATCTAACGATCAATTTTATTTATTTATTTTTTGATCAGCTAAACTCATGATCAATTTTATGAAAAATATGAATTTGATAAAAAGTTATACACTAGGTGGTATAATTAGGAAACCTAAATAATTCTTCATCAATAATTAGGAAACCTAAAAATTATAAATCCATGTTACCTCTATAGTTTTTTACTATTATCAATGCAGAGTCGAATTATTTATACTCCCTCCGTCCCAAAATATTAGTCCCTTTTGAAGAATTTAACTTTTTTTGGTAGTACAATTATTATACTTCAAAAATATTAACTTTCCAAAACTGCCCATTGGTACTACAATTATTACACTTCAAATAATGTTAATGAATTTAAAATAAGGGAAAAAAAGGAAATTCATGTTGTTTTAGTCCTCAATTTTTTAAAATGGACTAATATTTTGGAACAATAAAAAATGGAATAACGGACTAATATTTTGGGACGGAGGGAGTATTGTTTTTATACCATTCCTTTATGGCAACTATATTTATTGGATGAATTATGCACTCATTTATTCAATTCCGCTATCCTAAAAATATATTTGTGTATTCCTTCACTATAAATGTATAAGTTACTCATGAATAATATATATTTAAAGAAATGTCTTCAAGATTTTTAAAACAACACACAACCATAAGTACAAGTTCATAAATATGTGATGCATAAATGTGATTAATGTTGATAATTAATTATTTATTTCCCAATTTTATAGTTGGTGTCATTAAAATAAGTAGAATACATGTACTTTATGATTGTGAAAAAATAGTTTAGTACAAATTTTTGCTATTAATAGCACCCACAGTAATTGCACATACGTGCAAGGATACACATTTTTGTTTATCCAAAATTTGTAGACCTTCTTTTACATATGTAGCATTTGAGAAGGTAAAAGCAAAAACATGCACAGGTTACCTCCGTAATATAGATTTCTTTTGCACCAGGTCCCCATGAGAAAACCTTCATGAGAATGAGATAATTTCTGCCAGAAACAACATACCAACGTGACACAGATGGAATAGGGTTTGTTTCATCAATGGGATCACCATAATCAAACAGAGGTAACATGTATAGATGTAAAGTATCAGGTACAACAACATGGAGAGATGACATTTGTGTGTGACCAGCAACCCTGGCATCCTCAACAATGACAGATGTAACCCATAAGTGCATGAGCAAAACCCATCATTGTGTCCACTTGAGCAACCGAAGAGTTCAAAACAGACCACCGGTGGAAAGGAGATGGTAAAGTTACCACTGCACAAGCCAATGAAAAATGAAATATTTATTAGAAATTAACCAATAAAAGTTACAGAACTAAAGTAGTTCAGACAGTGTCTGATGAGGAAAATATAAGAATGGAACTATAGTTTTGATGAAAAACAACTCGATGTTCAAGTCAGCGAACCATATGTGGCTTTTCTTTATGCATTAATAAATTTTGAATTCCCCTGCCCAAACCCAAAAAAGAAAAAGAAAATTAAGAAAAGAATAAAATGGAAAAGAGATGCAGCTTCGAATTTCCTGTCAAGGAGGAGTAGATTGTCCTCCTAAGAATCCCATGGTTCTCGCATTCCTCAAGTTAAAAATGGTCTGCCTACTGAATACATCTACAAACCCACTGAAATTTTACACCAGGGGATGTAAGCATGACCAGAACTTCCCTCACGAAACCACATCTCCAACAGACCCAGGCTCCCAGAACTCATGCACCCAAAAAGTCACCTTCCACCACACAACGAGAGAAACTCAATGTAGCTACCTTCCAAAGACTTTCCTAACTGGACCTTTTTCCAACAGGTCAGAGAAAAAACAAATTACATTGCCACCGCAATCTCAAAATTGCAGCCACCAAGTCAGCCCCTATTCCCAACAGCTAAATTTTAGATTGATTATATCCACCAGTAGCCATCTCCATGTAGAAGGAAGCACTAAAATACAGCTTTTAACAGAACACCGAGTGCCAATCTCCAAAGACCACAAAAATGGCAACCCTTTAAAGTCCTTAGAATAAACCCTTAAGAGAGAGAGAGAGAGAGAGAGAGAGAGAGAGAGAGAGAGAATTTAGGGTCATATGAAACACATAAGACCAGCCATTACCTCATCCATCTCAAAACCAATCATCATGATAGAAAATGGATATCCTACCACCACAATCAAGAGTAACTGTCAAAACACCATCACTCTCCAAGACCACCATAACCACCAATCTCTCTTCTATTCCCACTGCCTCTCAACCAAACTCCCCACATTCAATATTTCCTCTGGTTAAGGGTATCACCTTTGACAATAAAAGAAAAATACACACGGTAAAGAAAAGGGATTTGAAAAGTTTCTGGAAAAAAAGAGGGGGATAAAGTAAAAGCACTCCCCAAAACCATGTCCCCTTCAATTCAATGAAAAAGAATTTCCAACAGTCTATTGAGAAGTGGAACGTTGCTAACTAACTTCAAATGGAAAGAATATTATTTCCCATCTATAATTTGCGATGTAGAAGTGAGTACTGTAAAATCAATATATTTTTTCTATCACACATGGCCTCTATGCTGGAGGCAGAGTTGTCAAACCTGACAGTTGGCATTACAATAGATAAATAGAAAGAAATTTGCTTATAGAAATTTTTATTGAAGGATTCATAGTAGAAGACCTTGAGGAATATTCCCATGAATAACTTTAAGACAATAATGAACAGTAGCACCAATAAGGACAAATACGGGTGAGGGAGGATCAAGAGACATGGCTTCTGCTACAGTTAAAACAATCTTATCCGCCATGTGTTCAAATTGTGGCTCAAGCAAATGCACAGAAACAATCTCATGGCCAATTCCAGTTCCTTTTACCACATACAAATCTGAAAATACACCCTGTAACATGAAAAGAGAAATAGTTAGATATAGAAACACCATCCTGTCACTCACTACAACCACATGATGATATATTACCAGCAAACTGACATTATCTTCTTCTTTTTATATAAGTAACAGTCTATATATATTATATCCAAAAGGCACCAAAAAAAGGGACCCACAGACTTACACTATCTTCAAGTTTTGTTTGGGTATCTAGGTCACCACATAATCCTCCACAGTCACTCAGAGGAGAGTCCTTTAGAGGAAGATGAACAAGGTGATGAGGCAATCCATTAGCTTCAAGCATAAGATGCCACATAAACTGTAAGCCCACTAATGATGAAAATACATTTTCTGCAACACAGTCCAAGAAAATTAAAATTTATGAACAGACATACAGAGTCACAAAGAATAAACAACATAATGAATGTGAATACAGTTTTCAACAAGCATACAGCATAAGCATCTAGAGAGATTGAAAACAAGAAAAAACAAATAATAATAATAGGAGATAATTGGAATACTTACAAGAAAGTTAAACAATTAGTAAACCACTTTCTCACAGGCAAAAGGTAAACCATTTTCTTACAGGAAAAAATAAATTAACAAAGAAATAACAATTTCAACGTTCTCAAGCTAAAAATATAAACTTCAGCATCTCATCATTACCTTCATCATCAAAGGCACAGACATGGAGAGTAGCAAGCCCATCTAAGTCAAGTTTGATGGAGTTATGAAATATCTGGATCCTGGAGAAGTTGTCCATGTAAACTTTGCACTGAATTACCATCCCAGTATGTACATCAGTGGCATAAACAGCAGTCTCCTTTCGACCACTGTATGGAGCAATTGACCTCAACTGGGCACTAGTTGAGCAGTGACCACTTGAATTGAATTCAGGTAGAACAGATAAAATGTCACGATGATCCCATGACCTGCCAAGAAATATAAGTACTAAATACCACCCAAGATAATAATAACAGCAACAGACCAACAGTAGTAATAACAACAACACTAAGGGCATCTCCAATCCTTACCCTTTACCCATATCAAATTTTAAATTTGAGTAAAAAAGCTCAAAATCTCTCCCCACTCCGTTACTCAACTCATACCCGAATGAGTTTTACTCAAGGGAGACCCTTTTTTTAACTCAACTTTCTAAAGACAATTTACAATTGTGCCACTTACCAAACTTTTCCTCAAATTTAGACTCAATGAAAACCCTCAATCCCCTACAATTTATTATTTATTTTTTTGATAAATAAAGAGTAAATTTATTAGGAAAAGAGCATCAAGACAACGCAACGATTACAACCAGCAGCACCCACACCTACATCTATACGTGCAAAGAATCAATAAAATCCATAACGGAAAACAAATCCGGAGTCGCACTGCCCAACACCCAACTAAACCACCATAAATATATCCTTCAAACAAGGAATCGAGCCCTCTACCCCTTGAAAAATCAGCCGATTACGCTCCAGCAAACCATCCACATCAAACACAGTGGCGCAAGATGCCAAGCCTTCCGCGTCTCTTCCCCACCCGGCACACCCTCCAACTGCACAATACATCCACCACACACCCCGGTTGCACCCAATCCAAACCAAACATCCCCTACAATTTTGCATCAACATATGGAAGGAAAAGAGAACAAAGTAAAACTCTATTGGGACTGGTATCAAACATATTCAACTACATATATATGTGTGCCAATATGTGTACAGATTCTACCCTCTGCATTCAATTATAATTTTAACATCATCAAACTCGAGAGCATGAATTAAACAGAGAACGAATGTTTACCATTTGAAGCAACCATCACTTCCTTGGAGCCTATGCTCCACAATATGAGTCATCTTCGGTGGCAACAATATGTTCACATTAGCTATGTGCGGACCGGACACCGAATGCAACGACGACGCAACACTCACCACAAGCACATTCAGTACAACCACCACAACCAGTGAAGCGAAGCGCGACATTCTCAAGTGCCGATTGTCGGAGAAGATGATCGGAGAGTTCACAGTTACTTATCAAGTGAAGCTTTCCATGAGAAAGAAAGAGTTGAGTTTGATCGGAGAATGCGAATACTGTCAGAACTAGGGTTTTGGGGAGGGTTTTGGGGGAGATTAGATGAGATGAGCTGGTTTTGAGTTGAGAGCTCTGGTTTGGTTTGGTTTGGAACTGACGGACGGACGGACGGACGGACGAGTCGAGCTATGGAGTGGGACGCGTGGCGGTGAGTGATTGGGTTGGCGTTGCACAGCATGGGCCAAGGTTTCAGGGTTTGCTTCAAGGGGTTTATAACAAACGAACACGACAAACAACAAAATCGAAATACGATCGCGACTGTCGCTGTTGGCGTTTTTTTTTTTTTTTTTTTTTTTTTTTTAAATAATTACATTGATGTCTTGGCCTTTCAACGACTTTTTTTAGTTGATTTTTTGAATTTTTTAATTTTTTTAATCTGAGATTTTTTTAATTATTTGGTATTTTTGTTTGATTTTTTTGACTTTTCAACTTTGAAATGGTCTATTTTTTTTTGTCTTTTTCCTTATTTTGTCATTTTATAATTTTTTGATTTTTTTTTTGTTTGTCCTTTTATGCTTTTTTAGTCCAATAGGAAAACCAAAACATCACCTTAATATATATAATTTTAAGTTTACACTATTTTCTTCTTATTTGTTTTTTAAAATACCATAGTGTGTTTAGTTTTAATTTTTTAAATTTAATTTTTTAAAAATTAACAAAAAAATCATATTTTTTATTTTTAATAAATATTTTTAAAATTTTAAATAATTTTTTTACTTTTTAGATGCATCTTACTTAAATATATTTAAAAAGTAAAATATTTATAAAAAATATTTTAAAAAATTAATAAATACACAATAATACAAAAAAAAAGTATTGAATTCTTATATTTTTTATATTATTGATATTTAGTGAATTTTCTAAATATTTTTTCCACAAATATTATATTTTTTAAGTGTATTTATATTAGGTGTATTTAAAAATTTAAAAAAACTACTTAAAATATTTAAAAAATTTAGTAAAAACAAAAAAAAATATAAAAAATATAAATTTTAATTTTTTGAAAAGTGAATCTTTAAAATCCCAACCAAACAAACTGATTAATCTTCTTTATTTTTAATTTTAAATAAAATATTCAACCGTTAGTTGATTGGTATATCATTGCTTTCAATTTTTTAAATGATAAAATTATTTGAATTTAAATAAAGGGGCATTTATTCATAAATTTATATTTACTTAATTATGTTATACTTAATAATAATAATATATTCACATTGACAGTATCTTAATAATAATATTTACATTGACATTGTCAATATTATGTTTCGTAATGTGAATGTTTACACTATCAAATATGAATATTCACATCATGAAATTATTAAGTTTTTAAAAAATATTTGTAATGGTAAAATAGTTCATAAAATATTTTAAATATAAGAATTATGATTTCGTAGATCAAATATCCAATCGGACCAAGGCAGTTGGATTGGTGGTTTTCGATATCACATCGGATCAACCTCTGTTATTGCTGCAGAGTTGTGGGCTATTTAGCTAGGACTGAAATTGGCTTCGCATAAGGGGTTTCATAAGGTGGTAGTTGAGTCTGATTGTGTTAAGGCTCTGAATGTGTTAAAGTCCTCATACATGGTTCACCCATGCTTCAACATCTGACAAGAAATCAAGGAGCTTGTTGGATTTGGATTTGTTGATATTTAGTTTCGGATTAGTTCAACCCTTGGGAGTTGGCTAGGTTGATAGAGAAGAATACACCGGAGCTTGTTGGTTTTGGATTTGTTAATATTTAGTTTCAACTTCGGCCCCCATTTGCACCAAAATTAAAAAAGAAATCCAATAATATGTTATGGGCTGATTGGGATATAAGTACTTGAAAAATGGCTTCATAATAAATCTCCCTTAAATAAAGAGGGCTAAGCACTTACCTTAATTCTTTAAACCTCCACCCAAAACCCTAAATTTCAATAAGATTTTTTTCAACCCCATTTAATACCAAATTTACCCATATTTATAATATCATCGCACCCAAGTTCATACCCATTTAATCTTGCACACTCTCTCCATCATGGTTGAAGACTGTCTCTCTTATTCGCTCTTTTGTTGAAGAATGACGATGACAATACCTCTCATGTTGAAGAACGACGACGTTGGTCTTTCTCTTTTATTTATTCGAAATCAGTAAATGACGATGTTCATTTTATGAAAACCATTGTATCATTGTTTTAAAACTAAGCCAAAATCACATCGCCGATCGACTGGATACCGCCTAAAGGTTGGTTCAATACTATGTTGTCAAACATAAACAATTTTGTCAACACTGTGTTGCTAAATAGAAATTATTTGTTTAGCACTGTGTTTCCGAATATAAACAATTTTTTCAACACTGTGTTGCCGAGCATACACAATTTTTTCAGCACTGTGTAACTTAACCCTTACAACGTGTTTGTTTGGACGGACTGGATAAGGGGGGATTAGAATCCATCAGATTGTAATCCTGTGATTCATAGTCCTGAGACTATTTGGTTGGATAGGATATGTATCCCATGTTTGTTTAGTCATGGGATTAGATCTCAGGAAATGACTATTTGGTTGGATAGAAAATAAATCCTATGTTTGTTTGGGATATTATAGAGAAGGATAAATTTTCAAATGACTATTTTACCCTTTTCAATTATTTACTAAATAATAGCAATATTAAACATATCTTTAATATTTTAATTATTTTTGGCTAGATTAAATAAAAATTTATTTTATTTTATTTTTTGCACAATTAACTATTTTTTTAAATTAAATAAATAAAATATCAATAAAAATATATGCTATTTTTTTAATTAAAATTTTCAATAAATTTATTTTAAAAAATAATAATAATTAAATAATGAAATTAAATCAAGTATCTATTAAAATTTAAATAATGAAATTAAATAAAATATCAACAAGATTTTAAAATAAAATATCAATAAAATATCTATAAAAAATTAAATAAATAAAACATCAATAAAAATTAAATAAAATTATTTTATTTTTAAATTGAGACTACTTTATTAAGTATAATTAATAGGGGATTTTTTTTAAGGTCCTTGGTATTAAGATTTTAAAGCATAATGGACATCTAATATTTTCATAATGTCTAAGGTCCCTCAAATCAAATCAGAGAAAATTCAATCCAGATAAATTTATGGTCCAAACCAGAGAAAATTCAATCCAAATTAGAGGAATTCTCTCCAAACTAGAGAAATTCTAGACTTCCCAAATAATTTATCTGGGTTCAAACAAGATAAAATTGAAATTTCTCTGAGTTTAAACTAGAAAAATCCAGAGAAAATTAAACATCACAGAGAAAATTAACAAAATCAGAAAAATTTTAGCACAAATTTCTCACAAAGAAGCACAAATCTGTATGATTTTACTCTAATCCTTCCAAATCTAAATATTTCTACCTCCTTTTGCACAATTTATGAATTCCGCTATTGATCCAGAGATAACAGTGGCAGAAACTCACAAATTCTTGGTACCAATATCTCACTTTGAATAACCGCAAACAAAATTACTTGAATTGACCATTGCCTCCTCAACCAAATAATATCAATCACACACATAAATACATGAATATGCATGTGTATAAATACATATACATATATATATATATATAGAGAGAGAGAGAGAGAGAGAGAGAGAGAAGAAAAAGTAAAGAAACGAGAAATAAACAAGAAATGGAAATTAAAAACAGAGCAAAGAGACATGATCGATACTTGGAGAAGAAGAAGAACAAGAGTGAGAAATGTAGCGGATCGGAGATTTCACCGGATCACTTAATCCTGTGATTCACAGTCCTGAGACTATTTTGTTGGATAGGATATGTATCCCAATTTTCTTTAGTCATGGGATAAGATCTCGAGAAATGACTATTTGGTTGGATAGAATATGAATCCTATGTTTATTTGAGATATTATAGAGAAGGATAAATTCTCAAATGACTATTTTACCCTTTTCAATTATTTACTAAGTAATAACAATATTAAACATATCTTTAATATTTTAATTATTTTTAGATAGATTAAATAAAATTTTATTTTATTTTATTTTTTACACAATTAATTTTTTTAAAAATAAAATAAATAAAATATCAATAGAAATATATGCTAATTTTTTAATTAAAATTTTCAATCAATTTATTTTAAAAAATAATAATAATTAAATAATGAAATTAAATAAAATATCAACAAAATTTTAAAATAAAACATCCATAAAATATCTATAAAAAATTATTTTAAAAAATTAAATAAATAAAACATCAATAAAAATTAAATAAAATTATTTTATTTTTAAATTGAGACTACTTTATTAAGTATAATTAATAGGGGATTTTTTTTTAAGGTCATTGGTATTAAGATTTTATAGCACAAAGGATATCCAATATTTTCATAATGTTTAAGGTCCCTCAAATCAAATCAGAGAAAATTCAATCTAGATAAATTCTCTGGTCCAAACTAGAGAAAATTTAATATAAACCAGAGAAATTCTCTGGTCCAAATCGAAGAAAATTCAATCCAAATTAGAGAAATTTTCTCAAAACTAGAGAAATTCTAGACTTCCCAAAGAATTTATCTAGATTCAAACTAGAGAAAATTGAAATTTCTCTAGGTTCAAACTAGAAAAATCCAGAAAAAATTGAACACCACAGAGAAAATTAAACAAGGCAGTGAAAATTAACAAAATCAGAGAAATTTTAGCACAAATTTCTCACAGAGAAGCACTCAAGATCACAACAAATGAAGATTTTGGCTTGCAAAATCTATATAATTTTACTCTGATCCTTCCAAATCTAAATATTTCTACATCCCTTTGCACAATTTATGAATTCCGCTATTGATCCAGAAGTAACAGTTGCAGAAACTCACAAATTCTTGGTACCAATATCTTACTCTGAATAACCTCAAACAAAATTACTCGAATTGACCATTGTCTCCTCAACCAAATAATATCAATCATAGACATAAATACATGAATATGCATGTGTATAAATATATATATACATAAATATATATAGAGAGAGAGAGAGAGAAAAGAAAAAGTAAAAAAATGAGAAATAAACAAGAAATGGAAATTAAAAACAGAGCAAAAAGACATGATCGATACGTAGAGAAGAAGAAGAAGAACAACAGAATTGAGAGATGTAGCGGATCGGAGATTTCACCGGATCACTGAAGCATAGCTTTGCAGAGAGAAGTAAGGAAATGTTGCTCTCTAGAAAGGACTGCTCGGAGCTAGGGTTTGGCCGATCTGAGGACCATAGTGACGTTCGATCACTTCACCCGGGTGGCGTTGCCGGAAGAGAACCGCTAGAGAAGGACGTTTCCGACAAGAAAGTAGAGATCGGAATAGATCATAGGCATGGCAGTGGTGGTAGGAATGGGGACGATCTGGAAGATCAAGACTATTAGAGAGAGAACATTTTAGAGAGAGAAAGAGACATAGAGAGAAGAATAGGTGAATTTAGTAGAGGAAGAAAGTTTAGAGTAAGAGTGAGAAAAAAATGAGGTTTGATTTGAGATATTTCTCTGTGTTATATGTGTGTGGGGGTTAGGGACCTTAGACATCATAAAATATTCTATTACTAAATATAGGAGAGGGACTTTAGACTAATTTTCCCTAATTAATACCATGAGGAAAAAGATATTTAATACTAGAGGGTCAACAATGTAATTTGGCAACCTAATCCCATGGAATGAGTTATCCCATGATTTGTGTCCCACTTCCCCCCCCATGAGATACAATAGTCCAACAGATTTGAGATTAATAGTCTGGATGGACTATTACTCTAGTGCAAAAAATTTGAAACAAACAACGGACTATTAGTTCAATCACGCCCTTCAATCCCACCAAACAAACATGCTCTTAATACATTATTTTCCATTCCAATTCAATATAACAAACAAAATAACAGACATTCATTCAAATTCAGCTACTGGTTTCTAGTTCGGGTTTTAGGATTGTGGTGAAAATGAATACATTTAGGGTTTAGGATGGTGATAAAGAAGAAAAAGTTGGGTTTAGAATGGTAATGAAGAGGAGCATTCATGAAGAGAAATACATTGGGTTTAGGTGAGTAAGGAATATGTTTAGGTGGGAGAAGTGAGTGTACAATATTGTAGAGTTGTCTTTATGTGGTGGATGAGTGTTCAATTAAAAAAAAAAATTTAATGTAATTTTACTTCAGGTATAATCGTAATACAAAAAAAAAAAAAAACTAGGATTTGAAGAGTTAAAAGAAATTAAGCAAGTTATTGACAATGAGAATGTGGGACGAGAATGGTTTTGTTGCCCACTCACGTGTTGATTTTTTATTAAATATATTTATAAGTGTATAATTTTTTTAATTTTTCAATATAGTAAAATTAAAATGTTAAACTCAACATTTACTTTTCACTTATTAATATATCACATTACATATTTTAATTATCATTAATTATAAATTATTGTATATATTATTTTTACTATTTTTAAAGTAACAAAATTAGCATCCCCGCTCCGTCACCTCCTACATGGTATTCTCCTCTCTGTTTTAATGATAATTAAAATATGAATGAACCATGTTAACTTCACAAGGAATGTTGGTGTGATCTAAAAGTTATATAGAGGTTTCATTGTAATTTATCCTTAATTTTTACTAGCTAAGCTTTGATTTGATTTGCAAATTTTTATCTGCTGAAACTAAATTCAATGTTATTATCAGAACTCATAAATGTTGATCTAGCAAGACACTAATATGTGCTTTTATGTCATCACAATCTTTGATTGAGAAAAGTGTTGACGATGATCCATATAAGATGCCAGAAATTTTTTTTTTTTTTTGATTGAATTGAAAAAACATAGCTCCAAAAATTACACTTCCCATCAGTACTTGATAAACGTACATCTCTACAAGTCTGTCAAGATTAGCATCCACCAAATTTTCAAAACAAAAAATAAAAATAATAATAATAAAAATCCCACAGCAGGCAGCTGAGATGTATTAGAATTTAGAATACATAGGTCCCATTCTTTACGAGTGTCCTATACTGTAGAACCAAAATGCGCTTGTCATTTACCCTCTGAAGTAAATACGAGATAACATCATCCTGCTCGTCCTTGCCCAACTGCACAGATCAGTCATTAGCACACTGAACACTATATTCATAGCACGAACATAGGAAAAGGGAGAACAGCCTTGCTCTGGGCAAGAAGCATGCTGCGATATGGTCAACAATTTCTACATTTTTACCAAGGTTAAAAACAAGCACTGAAGCACAAAAAGGTGATTTGGTCAAGTCAGAGAAACTACAAGGACAAAAGGAGGCCCATAATGAACTTGATAGAACTAGTAACTAATCCCTACATGTAAGTACTGAAAAAACTCATATGAGCAAAAAATGTCAAATATCCTTGATCATGAAACATATAATTATCACTATAGCCTAGAAAATTCAAACAAATTGCACACTCAAATTCAAATTTTAATGAAAATTCAAACAAATTTGTCCACTATTTGTTGGAGCGTCTTAATTGCACACTCAACAACATCAAATTAGTTATTTTGTTTGATTCAAACTTCAAAATGTCATAAATTTTGATTGTGTATATTCTTTTTAAATAAAATTAAAAATTTTAGAATCCACTTATCGTGATATAAAATCAAAGTGGATTATGAAATTATGCATGTAAAAAAACTAATAAATTTAACAAATTTCGAAGTAAATTTCTTAGTCTTCTAAACTGTGAAATTTCAAATGTAATAGTTATTCAAACTAAAAAATTTATTAGTTGGGCTCTGGATCCCAACAACAATAAGATGCCAAACTTAGGCCCAAAAAAGAAAGCAACAGCCCATCCATCTTATTGGTTTTTACATGGAATACACTCGAGATAGATTTGAATCCTCTCCCTTATATCATCCATGGTTGTGAAAAAATCCCATTATCTTATCTTTATTTTTAATTTTTAAAATAACTAAAAAAATTACTAAAACAAAATGACATAGTAATTATAAACAATTAATTTTTAATTTTAATGATATCTTATAACATTATACATTCCAATAATCTGAAGAATGTGTTTTCTTGTTAATTAAAACTAATCAATTGGCTCGGTGCTTAAAATGGTATATGCAATCCATGCAATTATAACAAAACTTTCATTGCTTTTATTACACATATACGTGATAGTTCGAGTGATGCAAAGTTGCAAAGTAAATCCAGACAACAGAGCTAAAACAGTAATATGTGCACAAAAAAAATTCATGTGTTAATTTTATTATGGTTGATTTTTCTGTGAACTTTTCTATAAACTTTATCCGTCATGAACCTCTTTGTAATATAGTCTCATAAAAATAGTAGACTATACATTTTAAATGACCTGCAGTTTCTTCTCTCCTCGGTATTTTACAACTCCATTTCCCTG
This sequence comes from Camellia granthamiana, assembly GCA_036172215.1. Lineage (NCBI taxonomy): Eukaryota > Viridiplantae > Streptophyta > Magnoliopsida > Ericales > Theaceae > Camellia > Camellia granthamiana. The sequence continues at coordinate 147,326,276 of CM069909.1, read as the reverse complement.
TATTTTTTTCAAAAAAATCACAAATGACACAAACTTTTCCATGTGTGTTAATGCTTGTCCTTATTCTAAGATGAGATGTTAATTTCACAACAGAAATTTTCCTTTACTTGTGGTTCATTGAAAAGCTCCCAATACAGAATGGACAGGAAATATAAAAGTAACCAATCAAACAAATAGCAAATGTGCAAAAAAAAAAAAAAAAAAAAAAAAAAAAAACTCAAAACCATATGATGACAATTTGTTAGTTGTTCTGTCCTACTACCCTTTAAAACCTTCTTTTAAACAAGTAAATGATGTTTTAAAAGAAAAGCTACAAAAGTAATAAAACTCACCATATTAAGAAACCGGAGAGCAGCTGGCCTAGTGAATTTTCTTACAAAAAGGAAACACAATGAGGGTTTTCCCTTGCTGGTGCACCATTCTCTACGGTACTCAGTCTCATAATAGATATTGTTTATATCCTGCAAAGTTTGTTAAGAGTTCTATTACACCATTTCTCGATTCAATCAAAATAATTCGTGGTTGTCAACTTTAGCAAACAAATACCTCAAACTTGTTCTGATTAGATTGCTGATTATTGAATATTAGTATTATTACCATGACAAGTGATGAAAAAAGGAAAATAACAAGATTCCTAGTTTATTTGGGGCTAATGAGCATTTCGATTGCCAGTTTATTTGGATTTGGGCTCCATTAGTTTCAAGAAGCTGAAATGAAAGAACATTCTAAGAAGAAAGTTGCAGGAGACATGCAGAATATTTGTTTTGCAGAAAAAGGCATCTTCAAAAATTAGTTAATTCCCTTCCTTGGAGATTAATGTAGAATTTTCAATCTGACAAGCTTGAACTATTTATTAGTTTGTGACATACCAATTCAGCCTTAAAGACAAACAGGAGAAAGTGAAGAACTTTGAAGACTCAGTTCTTGAAACCTATCAATTGAGAGCAGACATAAACTTACCTTAATAGATTGGATCAGCGTGGTAGTGGCATCTGCTAACTTGTATGTCACAGGATGCCATCCCCGTCGTTCATGGTCCTTGGAGGATGAAAGATCCCATGATGTATGAGTCAGCGTCCTCCGTGTGATCTCCTCTTCAAGTCCTTCTTGCTGAATTTTAAAAGAAAGAGACTTGTGAAAATTACATAAAAACTAAAAATCTTTCAAAAAATTAGCAAAATCTCTATTATCCATGCATCAGATATAAATGAAAATGGCATGCCCAAGGTCCCATAGTGGATAGCTTTTTTTCTTCTCATGATCTTTATCTACTATACTGATCTTAATTACTTCTTTCAAACAACTTTGCATGAATTTTTTCTTTTGGTTAGGAACACAAGTTAAAATCACAAGACACCAATCAACATGTGTGAGACAGGTCATGGTGAAGTCAAAACAAAGTGATAATGGTAGTTTAATTCAGCAGCATGTCCAAGTCCTCTTCCACTTAACCCTTGAAGCACACCACAGTTGCTTTTTCACAATATCGCTTCTTAGAAATCCTAAAATTGACTAAAACATATTCTTAATCCACTACCTCAAGGCAAGAATAAAAATCAGTATGAAGTACCAAAAGTATCATAGCTAGTGTTAATGCAACTATCTGCCATTAGCCAAGGCCCACAACCAAAATATCATGCTGCCCAACTGGCAATGGGATATCACCAAGGATTGACATGTCCCTCGTGAAAAGGAAAAAAACAAAAGGTTGTGTGCATATAACGCCCAAATAGAGATCACAAAATGAGGAATCTGACTATTTTATGCAGTAGTTTGGACCATTATAATATTAAATTAAATTAACTACAATAGAACTTAATTCAGAGAACTAAATTCCACAAAACTTTAAAGAAAATGGTCTCCACATATCATAGAAATGTTGTGATTTGAAATACACTAACTGAAAGATATATTCTTTAAAATTATGATGTTTTTTAGTCCATAACGCCATAAATTAAGTTGGTTTTGCCTTCTTGGGGAAAAGTATAAGTTTAATTATTCTTCTCATAAAACAAGGGTCGCTATAGTAGAAAGAAAGATCAACTTACAACTAGTAGTGTCTGAACATAATGTTCATCTGGTATACAATTATGCTCCTTAGATGCATCATCAGGTTGCACATGACAAGAATCTTTTAAAATCTAGAGTGAAAATACCATCTCTTAATAACATTTTCAGACAATTGTTCTTTATACTGTCGGCTATTACTTCAACACCAGATGCTATATATAAATCAACCGCCATTAGAGCAAGGAGAGAAGATAAATTTTGTGTGAAAATATTTTGTTGGTGTAGAGGGTCAGAAATTAAACCCCAAACTAAGTATGGGCTTAAGCACTAAGGTCACCCCAAAGAGGTGACCAGGAATAAAAAATGAGCAGGGGCCAAAACCCATGGGAAGTGGGCCAACAGTAGGCCGAAGTGAGTCCGACCCTCAAAGGGTCCAAGCAGACTCCATGAAGGAACATGCCTAAGCCAAGTTGTAGAGGCAACACTTGCAGTGGTGAAGTTGCGGAGGAAACATGTACAGTGGGAAAGTTGCTGAGGCACTTTGCCTCAGTGCCGCCATTTTAATATCTTCAGTTCCACCGTCATCTGAAGTTGCGGAGGGAACATGTGCAGTGGAAAAGTTACAGAGGTAGTACTTGCAGCGCTCGAGTTGCAGAGGCATTCTCTCAGCGCTGCCATCTCTAATATCTTCGGTTCTGCCGTCTAAACTTGTTACGGGAAACTACGACAGCAGCAACTAAGTTGCAGAAGGAATATCCTGCCATGGTGATAGCAGCCTTTGAGAGAGGCCTCTCTCTGCAAGTAGAGGCTAATGCTTGGCGCTGATAGCAAGCCCCAAGGCATTACTAGCCTAGGGCTGATAGCAGGCCCCAAAGTTCATTTAACTTGGCGCTGATAACAGGCCCCAAGACTTACTAATTGGAGCTGATAGAAGGCCTACGGATACTAGTTTATTGTGGTGATCCCGCAAAGATGGGAGTAGGGTAGCCCGAACATAAGGGACTCGTTTTCCATTGCCTAGGCCATGGACCTGACTTAGTCGGACAAGCAGGACTAAGGAAGCCCCCTTGGGCTTGGTACTAAGGCGCAACATGACTGATAGCAGGCTTGGCTGTGGCCTTCGCCCTGGGAAGCTAGGGAGTTTGTGGTTGGGTGGCTAAGGGTGGAGGTTTCGCTGAGGTGAACAGAAACATAGCCGATAGTAGGCTAATGGAGTCCTAAGAATGCATGTATTGGCTAATTAGAATTGAGAAGGCAAGTGTAGCAGCAAGGCTTACCGCTGCAAGTGCACTTGCTGAGGTTCAAGCTGAGAAGGCAAGTGTAGAGGCAAACACTTCTGCCTCAACTGCACTTGTTGATGCTCAAAAGGGAGTTGCAGCGCCAAACACTCCCGCTGCAACTACACTTGCTGAGGCTCAAAAAGGTAGTTGCGGAGGCAAATAGATAGTACACAGTACATACAGAAGGACACGTGGCACCTTCAACCTGGTGGCTCAAGGCAAAATATTCCATGTGATCCTCTAGGACACATGTCCTCTCTCTATTTAGCCACTTGGTGTCCTCTTGGCACCAAGGAAAAGCCTATAAATATGACCCATCTCCTAAGGTTCAACAAGAGGAATTTTGGGGATTTGGGGGAGATGCTGCGCATTTTGGCACTGCCACACATTTCTTCTTGAGCCACTTGCTTCACCCTCACCCAGCTGCACACTCTCCAACTCCCATACAGTTGCTGCTACTCATTCTCTAGCCATTTCCACCACCATTGGACCATTAACATAGTTTTGCCTCTCTAATCACTTCTCTAACCTTGAACTCCCCTACAGTTGGAAATATACTAAGTTCGAAAATTGACATTGGGACAAAAAAAAAAAAAAAAAAGCACTCACAAGGGGATGATCTCGCCAAAATTCAGGTAGTGATTTCCTCTGCATTATTGTCAAAAATAGGTCAGTCAGGTAAGTGACAAAACAATAAATCCTCAACAACAGACAACTTCGAAAAAAGAAATCTGTGGAAAAATGTTATCAAAGAAAATTATTATTATTCAAGTTTGATATCATAAATAACTAAACAGGGTGTGCAATTGATGGCTTTGGAGGAACCTATGGATACTCAGTACTCAGAAGACACTTTGGCAAATTTAGATGAGCAGTATTACAAAGAGAAAAATAAGGACGTTGATATCAAGTTTCAAACTGAATCCTAATTCAACATGTGTGGGGTGAAAAGAACTTCAAGCAGAATTTCCACTCAATGTTGCAATCTTCTTGTATTTAATTAAACACAATTTCCATACTTTAAGGATGTTAATATCAAGTTTCAAACTGAATCCAAATTCACCATGTGTGGGGTGAAAAAAACTTCAAGCAGAATTTCCATGTAACGTTCCTATGTTCTTATAATCAAACAGAATTTTCGTACTTTAAGCAGAGTACATAAAACATATACAGCTCAACAAGAGAACTCTAATATCCTAGTGAGTTTGCATTCAAATTGCCTTGCAATGCCTTTGAAACAGGGGAAAGATCATATCATCTTTCATTATAATCTCAGCATGTTTTCTGGTAAGAACAACCCACTGCAAGAAGATAATGTAACAAATAAGAGTCAGACAATTACAGTCTGCAGTAACATTGACTAATAGATTATACTCTTTTTTCTAGTTTTCTATTGAACTTCAGGAAGCAACAAAATCAATGCATTGAACTCTTATGGGACTTACCTGAGATCCTTTCCTCCAATTATGAACAGGAATCACATGATGCATTTTCGGATTGTAGCGGCCCTCTTTCGTATCAGCAAAACTGCTCCACCATTAAATTTAGGGCAAATTACACTAATAGTCCCTATAGTTTGGGGCTTGTGTCACTTTAGTCCCTGACTTTTCAATTGTGACACATTTGACCCTGAATTTTGAATCTTGTTCCAAATAAGGACAATTGAACATACCATTGCTTAATTTTAAGGGCAAAATCGTCAATTTGATAAAATATAAACTAATTTGACAAAAATAAATGTCAAAAAAATATTTTAAAATTTTTTAAAAATTATTTCTACCCACCAAAAATAAAATTATGTAAAATTGATAAAAATTAATAAAAATTATATGATTAATTTTTAAAAATTAAATTTACATGATCATCATCCAAATACATAATAAAAATTAATTTGGTAAAAAAAAAATAAATGTCTAAAAGATTAATCAATTTTATATAATTTTATCTTTGGTAGCTAGAAATAATTTTTAAAAATTCAAAAATAACTTTTTGACATTTATTTTTGTCAAATTAATTTATATTTTATCAAATTAACGATTTTGCCCTTGAAAAATCCAATAGTATCTACAATTGTCCTTAATTGGAACAAGATTCAAAATTCAAGGTTAAATGTGTCACAATTGAAAAGTCAGGGACCAAAATGACACAAGCCCCAAACTATAGGGACCATTAGTGTAATTCACCCTTAAATTTAGAACAAATTTATGAGTACTGCCTTGAACTTGTATTCCAATAATATAATGTTCTATATAAAGCATAAAGCACATACAACAATTAGAATTCCAAATTCAAAAGAGTTATCAAAGCTAATTGCCAAATCTCTGTGCAGCTTGAAATCAATACAAATTTCTTATTAATTGAGGCTTCAAAACCTTCTTTTAATAGGGGAGAGAAACAAATGAATCAGTCCACTTACCTGTCCACAAAACTAGTTGGTGTTGACATTATATAGTCATATGTATAGGTGAAGTTGTATAAGGGTATGCAGCTGAAACAAGATTAAGTAGATGAAATAAGACTAGGTAAGGTGGCCAAAAGAATAACTTCTATTCAACAAAATATTAAGTGGCAACTAAATCCTTAATGCTCCTTATGTCATAGACAATTAAACACCACTTGATCTAATAAAATACATCTCTTTTTCAATTTTTTCACCTCCTATTCTCTATCTCTTTCTCTATATATATATATATATAAACAAACATAAAAATACTTGCTTAAAATCACTGTACAGAAAATAAATGAATGATAAATAGCAGCCATCAACTCACCTATGTGAAAGAAAAAGAAATTGTTCATTAAAAGGATCCAAAAGTGCATGCTTTAGCAAAATACGCTTTGCCAGGATCATGCCTGCCTCTCCACAATCTACCTGGAAAGGAACAAACTTGGTAAATATAAGATTCCAAAACCATTATTGATTTTTGTCTGGAAGGAGAAATTTCTAACAGGTCTCTCCAGTATCCTTCCATATAAGGAGGCAAAGCAATTAAGTTGACATTCATATAAAAGGCCAGATAAATTATATTCAATCCTAACAGAAAGAAGATTTGCATTGTTTGTTGGCTGAAAAATAATTTCAACTATCAGACTATTAAGCCAGTAAAAATAAATAAAAGTTAATCTTGAAGTTTTCATGAGCAAATCATATTAACATGAAAACATGAATTACATAATTCAAATTTCACATAGGTTAAAATTAACAAAGATATATAACTTGCAAAAATAAATTGTAAGTCCACAGGAAATAAGCTAACCCTAGAATTAGTTACAGTCGAACAGAATTCACTAGAAATCAAGCCAAACACTACAGGATTGAGCATGAACAAATGACGAGCACACAATAGCTACTTTGTCAAAATCTTCTAGACGCATCTGGCAATGGTGTGATGAAATAGTAATTTGCACTATCCATCATGCATGGCCTTTTAAATATTCATAAATTTAAAAGATGAATTGCTACTAGTCTGTCTAAACTAACAATTTTTTAGCTAGTCTGTCAAAGCTAAGTGCATTGTCCTTTTTTAAACTGACAAGGGATGAAGTTAGAGCTATGCATGGGTCCTAGAATTTATGGTTGAACAAGAATTTAGAATAAAATTTAGAATGCTAGAGAAAACAAGTACGAGTTCTAACCTAACAACTTGAATGAGTAGTTTAGAAGATTGAAGAATACGAACAACAAAAAGGTAAAAAACATTACTGAGCTACATGGTGTACTTATGTCATTGCACTATCCATGGTTTTGCAAAAGACCCAACCACTATGTTACTAAGCCACCTGAGATGAACCTTTACTCCCCTATTGAGTGTTTTAACCTCTAAGGATGAGCATAACAAGCTTTATTTTCAGTTCGGATTAATTAATATGCATCAAACAGCTTTTGGGCAAGTAACAGGTTTCCTACTAGGGTAGTGTGGGACAGAATCAGCAGGATCCCTTCAAGAGATGGTGTGCTTACCATCTTGGTTATGTAACTAGGAAGATATTTTTTGAGGAAAAAGAAAAAAAAGAAAAGGAAGGGATTTGCACAAACACTGCACGTGAGAAACATATATTTGCTGAGGCAAAATTTGACTACCTAGATTACTGCAAGGTAAAAATTGTGTTCATTCCCATGATAATCTTTTGTCTTCCCATAATAGAAGGTTTTTATGCTAATTATTAAACACTTGACAGAATAAGCAGAAACACAACCAATACTTTTGAAGCGAAGGAGCTTTACGTTCTTCTGTTACAAACACCTCAAAAGAAAAGAAGATGGGTAAAAATTTTGAATTCAAGAATAAATGTTCTGAATAAAAACCTGTATGCATCATTAACTTGACGATTTAAGAAATAGGCTGATATTGTTGTTGCCTTGTGGAACAGGAACCCAGGCCTAGAGTGAACAAAAATTGAAAATTTATTCTCTTTATCTCCCTGCAAAATCGCAAAAGTGCTTCTTAAGATGTAAATACATTTGGTTGCGCTAACGAAGCATATAAAGTATTGTATGCAGTACTTAGGATACAGAAAACAACTTTTTCAATGCACAACGAAAGATACTTAGACAAATATAGGGAAAAATCAAACACCAACCCTCCTTTTCTCCCAAATAAAAAACCCTAATCTGCTCATCTACTTTACCCTAGCTCACTAAGAGGCTTTCATGATATAAAAACAAGGTATATTGTTAAAGTAAAATCAAGTGAAGATAGAAAAGCTAAAGATGTTGAACAACCCAACAATAATTCTATTTCTTTCAATTCAACATATTGGAGTTTAAATTTTAGCCCGCAACCAGTTTAAATCATAACTGCTTCTCAATAAAGAGATAATCGACCATAGGTTCCTAAAAAAGCAACAATCTAGATGGAACCCAGCCCACCAGCAATGATTGCCCCACGCATGCCCACACTGCCTATCTCACCAACACCTTAACCTTTTCAATACTTATTATTATTAGCTTATGGAAGTAAGTAGTAACTCAAAATCCGATCCCATGTCACTTCCGTACATCCAACACAGGATTAGGGGCGAGAGGTAGGGCAGTGGTTGAATACCTTGGGCTTATTCACAAAAGAGAATCAACAATGACATTCATTCATAGGAGCTTCTTCTCTCTTATTATTATTATTTTTTATTTATTTATTTTATTTTTTTTGGGGGGTAGGGTGAGCTTCTTCATGGAATCACACAACCAATGTTCAGGGAAAGATCACTAAAATGTAGAGCACTAAAACGTAGTACAATTAAAGAAATTAGTAATGCATTCCCCATGCGTAAGTGTTACATTTGGGGAATGACTGAATCCAATTTCTTGTGAAAGTGAGCAGGATTGACTTCCATGTAAAAAGAGACATTCCTCAACTCCATTTTCAAGTCCTCCCCCCTCTTTAACATCAATCCTCCCTAAGGAAAAAGTTAAATATTGGTATTTAAACAACAACAACAAAAATTCCAATGCACTCGCATCATATGAGATTAAATATGATGCTTATAGATTCCAAGTTCAAACTTACAAAGTCATTAAAGTTTTATACAGAGAGAAGGAAAAATGAAAAGAAAAACAGTTTACATTTCAAATTCATTGAGGTTTTATACAGAAATATGAAGATGCCCATGAACGCGTAGATGCTTGAGTGGACTTTGCTTTTCTATCCACACGTGCATCCCCAGTTGATGATGAGCTTGAGTTCTTCATCTTCTCTAAATTTCCATTCTTGAACAGAGAGTTTAAAAAGTTGGCGAGCTTGCCCCCAGTTATCTTCGCTGGCTGTTTCTCCTTCTTCAAAACACTAGTCGTCTTCACTGGCTTTGGCTTCGTTGCAGTGAAACAAGCAGTCAACGGTTTTTCGTGCTCGAGGAGACATGCTCGACGGATGCTCACTGTTGGGGATATGGGATCCCGCCCAAGACCTTTCAGAAATTATACCAAGCAGAAAAACACACACACACCCAAGGAGACACCATATTTAATGTGGTTCGGCCTCAATGCCTATGTCCATGGGAGAGTAACCGGCTATCACTATAACAATTGAGAGATTACAGAAAGATTACAATAAATGAGGAGCTCACACCATCCTCACCCACTCACTCACCCGTCTCCCTCTCTCACACCGAGAGAGACGGTCTCTCTCCCTCACATTTCTCACTCTCTGTTGGTTTGCTCTCTCACTAAACTCTTCCCTCAGCCTCTTCATTTATACACCAAGATGGAGGAAGCTGGAGAGCTTGGCTGGCATAACACATGGCCAGTTGTTGTTCCTTTATTATCGGTGCCATCTATCTTTACGGCTTGTCGGTTGGTAGCCGCACTCTTTGACATGCTACAACTGGCTTCACATAGAGAAGAAAATCACCCCTCACATGGGGTGATATCCAACAAATCACCCCCTCAACCCATGTGAGGTGATCCAGTGCACACACTGCTGCTAATCTTGTCACGTCCAAATTTCAGCATAGTCTGCATCTCCTCACTGAGACGATTGCATCCAATGAAACTAGAGATAACACACCAGAGATACAAGAAGATGAGGGAATCCTACATCCTCAACTCAACTCACACCACTCTCTGATTTGGAGAGAGAGCCGCTGCTCCTATCTCCCATAGATTTCTTCCACGCTTCCTGTCTTGGATGTCTTCACTTGCTATGCTTGAACTTGCGTAACCAAGATATCCGACACCCCCTGATTGGATGTCCTGCACGCTCTGCTGGGATGCCCTTGACTGACATGCATCACCTTGCACGACCAGTCATTGAAGTAATAGAAAACTCGTCGTTTATCCCATCGACGTCCTCGATTTTCTTTGCTCGGAGCTTTTCTTCTAAACTATCAACCTTTGCCCTCTGCACTTCTAAACAATTTCCTAGCATTCCCATATGCTCGTCGTCTGTGCCTTTGTAATCCCTGATTTGCTGTTTAGTAGATTGATGGTTGACAGTAGCTCCATCTGTCAAAGCATCGTCAGTTATGCAATTTTGCATAGTGCTCGTACCCATGGCTTCTGGTCTCCCTGCGTCGAGCTCGCTTGAGAGATCCGCATCAACTCTATCCTCCGCTGCCATGGAACTAAGGAAACCACCATAGAGAAAAGAGACTTGCCACACTTTGGTGCGCACTCATGTGTTTTATCCGTCTTAATTTCTCTGTCTGGAAGTTCTTGTGAACTTTCAATAACCCGTTGCTACACACTCTTCTCGCGCCTTTGTACGATACTCTAGCGTACCCTTGCACTGCTGTAAGTCTGCATTTGTGCTTCTGTGCTTAGTATGCTCCTCTGTAACTATTGTTCTACACGTCCACATACCACCGGTACCTACTCTTATACAGTAGCTCCAACAGCCACAACATTTGCTTGAGCCTGTACTTGTTGCCAAATCATCTATACGTCGATGAATGGTCTTCTCTTTTGATTGAACCGTATTCATCTTCTTCTTTATCTTCTTCTTCTTCTCTCTAAGAAACACCAATCCCCTAACTCTTTGCTACCAGTATTCTCTCTGTAAAAATCCCCCAACTCTAATATATATATATATGTATAATGGACATGACCAAAAATACATATACATTTGCTACTAGTATTCTCGACGAAGTCTGCCATTCCATGGACAGCGGAAACGAGAAATAGAGTCACACTGTCATGGATGAAGACTTAGACTTCGCAAGTGTTGGATATCACCCCATGTGAGGGGTGATTCTCTTCTCCATGTGAAGCCAGTTACAGCATGTCAAAGAGTGCGGCTGCCAACCGACAAGCCGTAAAGATGGACGGCACCGAAAGTGAAGGAACAACAGCTAGCCATGTGCTATGCTAGCCAAGCTCTCCAGCGTCCTCCATCTTGGTGTATAAATGAATAGGCAGAGGAGAGAGTTTAGTGAGAGAGCAAACCAACAGAGAGTGAGAGATGTGAGGGAGAGAGACCATCTCTCTCGGTGTGAGAGAGGGAGACATGTGAGTAGTGAGTGAAGATGGTGCGAGCTCCTCCTCTATTATAATCTTTCTGTAATCTCTCTATTGTTATAGTGATAACCAGTTACTCTCTCGTGGATATAGGCATTGAAGCTGAACCACGTTAAATATGGTGTCTCCTTGGTAGGGATGTAATAATGGGTCCGGCCTAAGCGGGCTTCGTGGGCTCTCGCCTTTTTAGTGTGCCGGGTTGGGCTGGCCCATGGGCCAAAAAGTGGGGCCCAAGCCCAAGCCCACTCATAATAGGGCTTAGAGCGGGGCCATGGGCCTGGGTCGCTGGCCTTGGGCCATGGGCTGGGCCTAGTCGGGGTTTTTTTTTTTTTTTTTTTTTTTTGTGTTAGGAATAAAAAATTAAAAATAATTATACTAGTGTATTTTGGTTAAGATTAACAAGATGTTTTGTTTGTTATGTAATGTTTCATGGTGATATTTAAATTTAATTATGTATGATTTATGTTTTTTTAATTATGAACTTATAACTAAAAAAGTATGCAATTATGTAATTTTTTTAATTTCAAAATGAATAATTTTATATATATGAAAATGAAACTTTCAATATTACAATATTAAATTATTTATATAACATTTATTGAATGAATAATTTTTATTCCAAAATGAAATAAAATATTACAAAAATTGATATTATTAAATAAATTAGGTGTAGATTATTGATGATGGTAGAGCAATTGCATCACTATAGGTCAAGTACATCTCAACTAGGTTGGCACCTACTAGCCTACCAATCATTTGCCTTATACTCTACCTCAATAATTTAATACAAAAAAAAATAAAATGAAATGAAATAGTAAAAAATAAATTGTTGATCAATCATCGGAGGAGACAGACATTTCAGTCGCGTTGCCCGAGGATATCTCATCCAAATCATTTTGAATTAGCTCATTTTCACTATAATTTTGTTTTCTTGTAACCGCATACATATGATCTTTGGATATCATCAGTGCCTCAACTGTAGAGACCCTAATTTTTGTAATTACCATCAAATCCCTAACCTTGAGTTTATTTCAATAAAGCCCTTGAATTTTCGCTTAATTGCATTTTAAACCCTAGAATCGGGAAGCATCGCGAATTAATTCGAGTAAACCCTAATCGATCCCATAGATTAATAATCATGTTTAAAACCCTATTATTAATTATTAGACCCTATAATTATAGATTAATCACTTTAAAATCTTAATTCCCGGTAACGCCGTTTTTGCTCGGTTTCTCGCCTTTGTTTGCGCTTTAATTTAACGGGACCAAAATTTATTATTTTAACTATTTTCTAATGTTAGTATATTAATTACAAATATCAAGGTTTCATAAATTTAGACTTGGTCCCTATATACTTCTATTTTATTTCATTCCAACCCTTAATTGTAATATTTTATTAATTAATGTACTTGTGCCTATTATTTTATGTTTATAAATACAAATATCTCATATGTATATATATATGTGTGTGTGTGTGTCTTGGAGCCCAAGTTGTTGACCATGTGATGGATGAAAGGGCCATAATGGCAACTTTGACAATTTGCACTTAGGGAACTTAGTCCCTAGGAAACTTTCCAATCCTTCTCTATATATGCACACTTCTTCCCCCTTATTTTACACATTTTCAGCCATGCACTAGAGGAGTGAGAGAGAGTGATCTTGGAAAAAAAAAGAGAGAGGAAGAGAGAGAGAGAGAGAAGAGAAGAAGAAAAAGAAGAATTGTGTTGAGTCTTGTACAACAAAGGTAAAAATACATTACCTTTTCCCTCAAGTTCTTTTACCTCTTGTTTTTCCCCTCCTAATACATGCTCTTTGTATATATATGTTGTAGTCTAGGCCTACACTCTTGTATAAGTGTGTATTAATCAAGAAATGGTATGCTTCTCTTTCTTTCTTAAATTTCCAGCAGCAAATCTTTTCCATCTCTTGAATTTATTTTCCTATCAAAACTTCATAAACTCGAAATCTGTTTTTATGGTGTAATATTTGGTATGTCTAGAGTATGCGATAATTTTGGTAGGACCTAAGGATGTATTTTTATAACCTAAACAATTTTTCTAAGTTTGTTACTCACAGAACCAGAAAAACAGTCAACTTTCTCTATTTTTATAAAATTCTAGAAAAATAATCTTGAGTCCAATTTTATGTCAAAATCTTAATCTTGGGGTTATATTTTAACTAAAATTTGTTTGAACTCAAGAGAGTGAGGGGTTTGAGATAAAAACCGATTTGCGTAACGGTCAACGAATCTGGACAGATCTTGGTAATTCTGAATTATCTTAAAATCTAAAATACCTATCCTACTTTCGTAAATTGAGTTTGAAACTAGACTTGTTTATCTACAAACTCACATGAGGCTAGATACTTAGGGCCAATAAAAGTATTTTTTTCATAATTATTTTCAAACTGGTTCAAATCTCGAAATCTGGAAATTTATGTTAATATGCTCTTATTTGGTTTGCAATTCTTATATTCTATGTTTCTTGAATGTTTTAGTCTCGATATGTAATCTATGATAAATTGTGAATTTGCTTTCCCATTAATAATTTCCTTGTTGTTTAGTTTGGATTCGTAATTATACTGACCATGCATTGCTATAACTGAGAACATAATACACTTAATAAAGGGGAAATCAAATGGGATGGTAATGGGTTGCGATCATTGTATTAAATTTTATGAGATAATGAACGATGGATTCAAGAGTATGATATAGTGGAATGTGTTCCATTTTTGTGAAGTCTTGCGTAAGTGTGTTTTCGAACCCTAACATGGCACGAGAGGTATTCTGGTTGCTTAACGGAAATGGGCGGCATAAGGGTGGCAGTGAGGGTCTCACACAGGGAGAGTATCCTTGGAAGCCCGTTTCCTTGGGGCAGACCGTGATGTCACCACTTGGGTATGTAACCTAGGTGCGTGGGCATCATTGGTAATTGTGCGGTAAGCGACGCATTTGTATTGTACTAACCAAGGGGGAGTCAGAATTGCTCGTGGCCAGAGTTAGTGGTTGGGTAGGAACAGCATTCCGCGGGGAGTTGCCTAGAACTAATTAAAATTGACTATTATTCATGAGAATTGAAATTTAATTATAAGCTCTGGTTAATTATTGTTTTTGTTGTATGTTATGATTGTGCCGTTATGTTACTTGTGTATTTGGAATGGGAAAAGGGTCGGGGTGTGTGTGTTTACTGGGCATTCCAAGCTCATGGCGTTTTATGCCAGGTGAAGGCGAGTTTTACACCAAGAATGGAACCCCTAAAAGCTTTGCGGAACCATTGTTGCCTTAGAGATTAGATTTTATATTTCTTGTATTTTGGGTAATTTTTTTGTATCAAGGAACTGATCTGTATTTAAAGATTTGAAGAATTTTATCTGTAACAAATATTTTCTTTTAGTGTAATTATCTATATTTTGTGCTTAAAAATGATGTGTATCCGCTAGTTAAACCCCGGTGTATTGTTGTATTATATTATCAAAATTTGGGGCGTCACATCAACCATTTCGGGTAAAAGCCTGCTCCGGTAATCGCTCAACACCCATCCACCTGCAGTAAAAGCTGTTTCCGAAGCAACTGTAGAAATATGAACGGTTAGTATATCACGGGCCATCTGTGAAACCACAGGCCACATAGTTTCATTTTGTTTCCACCATTCCAAAATGTCAAAATAATCAAAATGATCTATTGATGGGCTTTCCAAATAACGTTGTAGTTCAGAACTACTTACACTTGTATGTTGAGATATTCTTCTACTTTTTATTGCTAAAAAAACACTTAATCTCCCACCTTGAGATGAGACTGCTAGTCTAGTGTATAGGTGTATTTACAGATGCAGCTGCCCTGTATTCCTCAAATAATTTGTTGTATGTTTGCATAAAAGGGGCAAATTGTGTTTGATCAGCGAAAATATGCTCTAAAAATTCTTGTAAACCAATTTCTTTACACCTATGATCAATTATTATGGCTAAACCTAATAGATGAGGCAAAGGATCAAAATATTTATCAAATTTTTCTTTCATTGAAGTAATAATGGTTATATAATATTCATTACCCATATATTTTATGAAAACTTTAATTATTTCTGCTAGCATATGTAAAACAAATGGTGAAGTATGAATATATATATAAGAAAATAATTTTGTTGAAGTATCAAAAACTTTTAAAAAATCTTTATACAAGGATACTTGGAGCCAATTAAGTTCAGTGGGAGTCAGTACTCCTCTTATTGATGTTGTTGCAAAAAATAAATCTATTACTCTTCTTTGTTTACAAGCTGTTTTTAACATATTATATGTTGAATTCCACCTACTATCTATATTTAAAATTAATTTTCTAAATGATATATTTTCTCGTTGACAAATTTTTCTATATTCCGAAATTCGATTACTAGAAGACATAATAGTAACAACTACATTTTTTTTATTACAAGTATAGAAGTTTCGTATTCATGCATAGTTTCTTTAACAATTAAATTGAAAATATGGGCACAACAACGAATATAAAATAAATCACCATCAACAAGTAATTGTAAAGTTGGTTTTAAATGTGCTACAGTTTGATTATAATATGATACATTATCTAAACTAATCGTAAATATTTTATTTTGTAAAGCCCACTAGTATAATACATTTCTTATTTCTACAACAAGCGAATGACCAGTGTATGGAAGTTCAACTAATTTAAATGAAATAATTCTTTTATTTAATTTCCAATCATTATCAATAAAATGTGCAGTGATACATTGATGACCACAGATAAGATGTTAAACAAACTTTTCCATTCAAATTTTTAAAGATGTCAAATATTTCACTTTTAACATTCTCAAATTTTTTTAAAATCCTGTTTCTAGTAGTATTTCTTGAACAACTTTGATATTGCGGTACAAAACTTTCGTGAATCATTTATGTAAAATTGGGACATTCACTAGTAGTAAAAGGTTATTCTTTTTTAATAATATAATCAATTACAGAATTTTGTGCACGTATAGGATCGTATGAAAATGTTTGTAAATTACCAGGTGATGAAACCCCTAATTGCATTTGACTTCGAATATCAGGTTGTCGACTTTGTAAATGTTTGTTAGCATGCCTTTTTAGATGACTAGTACCCCCTGCAGATGCAGCACTAAGTAAATGTGCACAATATTTATATTTTGCTTTAAATGTAATTGTACCATTAGGATTATTTATAGATAGTTTTTCAAAATGTTCCCAAACACTACTACTTCTGCTCCTAGATGATGATCCAACTGTTGGAAGAGGGATATTAGAAGGAGAATCAACAGATTCATGTTGTGTAGTATATGTATCAACATCAACATGAACATTAGGCATATTAGGATCCTTAGTAATGTAAGTAAAACAATATATAAGAATTAACAATTAATTTAAATAATGTGTAAATATAATCAGTAAAAATAATAATTAATATATGTGCACAAATAATTAATGAAAAAAATGAGTAGCTAATAAATTTAATTAAACTAATTAATGTTACTGACGGGTGAATGCGATACAGAAATTTGCTTCTTCTGATAATTGAGAGTTGAGAGAGATTGAGAGTTTAGGAGAGATTGAGAGAGTTAAAGAGAGAGAGAAAGATAATTATTTGTTGTGAGATTTATTTTGAAAAATGAAAGATATTTATAGTAATTTTAATTATGACCGTTTGTATATTACCGTTTGAAACTTAAATTGAGTGATTGATGAGGCTAGACTAGGCTAGGTAAAAGCTAAGCTAGTAGCAACCATTTACCTGCAGTGTCAGTGACACAATGTCACATTAGTCCATTTCTTTCTTTTTATCTCTCTAAGACTCTTTCCTTTTTCTACGGATTGCTGTCAAAATGGTGTAACTTGATAACTTAACATATATCATATGAATATAGGATGGGGCCGCTTCACAGGTATTGTTGGGCCCTTGGGGGCCCACTACGGGTTCGGTTTTGATAATCGAAACCGTTGAATGTGTAGAATTTATCTAGTATTATATGTTTGTAAAAAATCACATTGATCGAATATCGATAGCTATTTGATCGGATTAGTTTTTTGTCAACTATTAATTTGTTCACCGTCTATTTTTTTGATACAAAACTGATATGATCATATAGTTATCGATATCCGATCAACGTGATTTTTTATAGTGATATAGTATTCGACGAGTTCTACACATTAAACGGTTTGGATTATTAGAACAGGACCCGTGATGGGCCCCCACAGACCCAACAGCATTACCCTAAATATCATGCATATCCACCTTATTATTTGTACCATGGACATGGTTCATCATCATTGCAGTGCACTCTGCTGATTGATTGAGCATGTATATATATATATCTATCAAACTAAGAGCATGTATATATATATCACTGCAAATTAACCAAACAAGTATACAATTTTTTTTAAAAATCTGTGTTTAAAAAATCATAACCCAACACAGTTTAGTTTGATTTTATTTTAATAAATTATTATTATTTTTTGTTTTTACTTTTAAATTATTAATGTTATTTATTTAATTATATAAATTTTTTATTTTTATAAGATTACTATTTTTTTTATAAGATAAATCTTTTTATTTTATTTATTTATTTATTTTTTAATTATTTAACCTTACAAGTTGTTTTTTATTTTTTAAAATTTGATCATTAAATATTATATAAAGAGTGCCGGATTGGTAGGTCGGGTCGAGCTATCCGCCGAGCTTGAAATTTTTTGGACCAGGCCAATGGGCTGAGCCGGGCTCTAAAGTGGATGGCCCAGGCCCAGGTCTAATGTACTGGGCTGAGCTCGGGCCTGGGCCTAACCGGGCCGGGCTGCCCATGGGTCTCGGGCCATTTTTACACCCCTACTCCTTAGGTGTGTGTGTGTGTTTTTTTGCTCGGTATAATTTTTGAAAGGTCTTGGGCGGGATCCCAAATCCCCAACAATTGGTATCAGAGTGCGAGTAAGATGAAGATAATTGGGAAGAAGAGTTTGACTTTATAAAGGGAAGGAATTGTTGTTCAAAAAAAAAAAAACGGTTCCGCTATGTAGCTCGTAACGACTAAGAAAATTTTGGCCTGATTTCTAGATTAAGGAAATAGACGTTAGTAAAAGTTTTTTTGTTGAAAAAAAAAAAGAAGGTAAAATTTGGGCTAATTAGTTAAATTACAAAATTGATAAAATTTTATGAATCTCTCATCATAATCTTAAATCAATCCAAATATGGGATAGAATACACAATTTTAATAGCATAGTTTTAATACTATCTATTGTATGGTTTATTGAATTGTTCATGTTTTAAAACATTAGATAAAATGAATCAAAGATCTTGAGCAACCAACTTCCAGTTAAGTGTTAGCTGTAAATTATGCTTCCTTGTTATTTCTTGCTTCGATTCACATTTCCACTGTTAAGTGTTAAGAACTTAAACTTGTGAAGTCTTGCAAATCATGGGTTTGATAGTTTTGAATTTTTTGAATTTTTTTTTTTTATATCAATTGTTAGGAACATCCTTCTATCTATGGTCTAATTCAACAAATTTATTGAATAATTTTGGAGGACCTTACAACCATATTCAGACTAGAAGCCTCAACTACATTCAATCTTTCCATGGAGCAAACTAATTTAAACAATGAATTAAATCCTGATATGGCATACAGAAATTTAGGAAACTAATGTGTCCCTATTCCAATTATTTCTTTTCCCTTGATAAAGGTGGTTTTTGAAATTTTTGTCGAGATTGAGTTTTTATTTTTATTTTTTTTATAATTTTTTATTTTGTTGTTAAGCTTGAATCTAGGGATTTTTTTTTTTCAGTTTGTATACTGTTTGTGGTATATATATATATGTGAAATGTAATGTAGTGGTTATATGTGTGTTTATTTTTTCTTATAATTTTTTATTTTCTTGTTAAGCTTGAATCTGGAGATTTTTTTTTCAGTTCGTATACCGCTTGTGGTATATATATATACTAGCGTATGTTCGTGCCTGAAGGCACAATGTAAATAATATTAGAATTAGAATATAATTGTAATCCTAACACTATTTAAATTTATTTTTTAATTTGATAAAATCACAAATTTATTATAAAATTTTGGAGTTCTCACAAAACTTCTCACGAAAACTCTCTTTTGCTTATATAATATATAGCTAGATAGATAGATGTGCCTAGCATACATACAATTTCCCAGAGCATACATACAATACTGCTTTTGCTTATATAATTATATAGAAATTGTTTGTAAGCCTGTAATGTCCTAGTGTTTTACGGGCATACATACATTGTATGGAAATATGTGTAAAATATATTGAACAAAAAGGAGAAAAAAAAAAAACAAATAGAGAAGAAAAAAAAAACGGGAGAAAATAAAAAAATAAAAAGAAAAGAGAGAGGAATGTGGGATCATGGGATCATGGAAGGAAGGATGCGGAAAGAAAAAAGTAAGAGAAAAAAGTGGAAAAGTAGAAAATGTACATGTAGGATATTTTTTGGAAAATATATCTCAGCCGTTGTTTTATAATTTGAATAGATCTGAGCCGTCCAAATGTCCTAGTAAGACAAATGTGTGTAGGATAAATTCAAAAACCATCATACTTTATTATGTAGATTAGCGTATGCCCATGCCTGAAGGCACGGTACACATATTTTACAAAAATCAATTAACATAAATTATTAATATTGGTATCACATCCTTTACAAAAAAATCAATTCAAAATGATAATAATTTCACTGGTATAGAAATCAATTATAATAAATCAGTTCAAGATATCGTACAATGGAGGTTCGTTTAAGTTAAAATATAATTTATCAAATTCATTGCTAAAAGTTTAAGTTAAAATATTAATTTGTATTTGAAATTTTTATTAAACATTTTATAGAATTTCACCATCTAAAAAAGTATAGTATTTGAAATACTCATTCTCTCTGTGTGTGTGTGTGTGAGTAATCTCTTGCTCATTTCCTCCTGTCATCCTCTCTCATCTTTTAACAAACACTATATTTACTCTCAGAGCTCAAATAACAAACCCTTTATTTCCTTTGTTCGATCTTCCTCTCTCTGTATTTTTTTTTTCACTCTATTTTATCTTAAATTGTGATTTGATTTTGTTAAATAAAAAAAAATCAACACCCATTTCAAAAGCTTTTTTCAAAACCATAAAAAAATCAACACTCTTTTTCCATTAAGAAATTAAATCCATTTCATAAATCAAACTGAAAATAAAAATATATTTCTTGTAACGCCCTCAAAATAATAACATTAATCCCAACAATATAGACATGCTATGATATATAAAAGGTCCACATCCTTCCATTCACAAGAGTCTTATTACAAAAAGTATCACATGTTAACAACAAAAGCAAATGCCCTAAGGGCTTACAGCTTTCCAAGTTAACACTTGGTTACACAAAAGTAGAGTGCTAACTCATTTACACATAAAGCCCTTGGCTTGAATTTACATGTAATACAACAAAAAGAAAGACAACCAAAAAGCCTGTCCGCCACTAGCCTCCCAACTAAGTCCTTGGAGGTGGCATACTTCCAGTACCTGAAAATGATGTTCCCATATAGGGTGAGCCACAGCCCAGTAGAAATATACTAAACCAATTATGAACAATGACTAAAAGATTAACAGTTGATAGATGGTCAACACTTTTACATTCATTCATAATATAACATAATTCCAAGACACTTAAGTCTATATTTCCTTTCATTTCCATTTCTTTTCCTTTTACTTGCCATTTCATAACCTTGGCTCAGAACCTGGCCAAACATCACACATGAGACAAACACTCATGCCAACACTTTCCACTTCATCAAAGATAAACATAACAGTTATATCAATACTTCCAACGACAAGCATATCCGCTCTGTCAATACACTTCTAGATAAGCATACCCGCTCTATCTACGGAGTTCATCCCCTATCTCCTTCCAACAACATACGGTTTAGAGGTCCATCCCCTATCTTCCCCTAAACCGTGGAGTACATCCCCTATCTCCTCCAACACACACAATGCATATAAACAACAATTATATACATCACAAATCAACACAATTAATTATCCAAATTAATCAATCAATGTAATTAGGGCATCCTCCATAATTAACATCACAACCCTTAGGTTCCAATTTCCTTAATGTTTCAACATTAATTCCATGTTTCTATACCAAACATGCTTCTAGGTTTATCATAGATGAAAACCCCCAACTTTTGTAAAATTACACAATGGCCCAAAGTTTCCCAAAATCACACAACAACTTCCAACATATCAAAATGCTAAAATTTAAAGACAAAACTCATAAAGAGGAGTAGGATATCCCTAACTCAAAAGATGAGTTCCAAAGGAGAAGGACTCAAAACCAAAATGCTCCAAACACCAAACTATTCGGATCAAAAGAACGCCCTCGACGATCAACACCCTTTTTGTGAAGACCAAAGGTGAGCAAAACACCCTAGCTAGATCAAAACTTAGAGAAAAGTGAAGGTTTTTGAGTGAGAAGCTCTGAAAATGGCGTTTTGGGTAAAGTAAGAGAGAGAAGATAAGTCAAAAGTGATTTAAAATGCCCAGTCCCACTCAGTTATACGACAGGTCCGCTCGAGCGTAAGACACTCCGCTCGAGCGTAAAGACACAAAACACATGGTCCGCTCGAGCGCAACATTGTCCGCTCGAGCTCCAAGACACAGACACAAAGTTCGTCCGCTCGAGCGTAGAGTCCAGCCCGCTCGAGCGCAGGTCTCCCCTTCCCAGAACTCTCACCAAAAACACACTGTCCGCTCGAGCGCAACATCACCGCTCGAGCGCAACCAGCTCGAGCGCACCAAACCCGCTCAAGCGTAGGAACCACACTTGCAGAAGTTTTGCAGGTGCACGAAATACTGAATGGGTGCATTCTCCGCTCGAGCGCCAAAACCCCCGCTCGAGCGTACAAGCAACAACAACCTCTCCGCTCGAGCGTGAACATCTCCGCTCGAGCGGACCAGCCAAAACTTGGGCAACTAGACTTGGTTCCTAAGCTCAACCAACCTGTAACAAACCTGCCCAACACATCCTATAACTCAAATACAAAGCAAGAAAGGATGTAAACAAGACAATACTCAACTATCAACATCCACGGACACATGTCCGGATCGCTATACAACAGGGGTAAACCCGGGACCGCTATATTTCTAAAATCAAAACCCATTTTATCAAGATCAACTATTATGTCAGACGTAAAACTTTTTAAAAAATTAAATCTAAACCCATAAGCAACATTAAAAAAAAAAAAAAAATTCTATATAAATAACAATAAAACTTGCAGACAGATGATTATGAAGTAGTGGTGGACTTGAGGCAGTTGACAAAGAACATCCCGAAGCTTCTGATGATTCTGATGGGGAAATGGATGATGATGCAATGTTCTGCATGGATACTTATCTTGCAAAAATTTTGAAAGAGCATAAGAACCAGGCTGGGGGGTGAAACTGCTCAATCCCAGCTCGTGCTCTTCAAACTTCGTGTTCTCTCATTGTTGGAGATTTACCTGCATGAGAATCCAGGCAAGTCTGTTTTCGACAAAGTTCAAGTTGTGTTTTAACTCTTTGGGAAATCAGTTTACTGGGCATAAATATATGTTGGCTGACACTGAGATGTTATGTGCTATATTTTCATTTGTAACATCATACACATCTATTCTTTTATTAAAAGCACACAGTGCAGAACAAGAGGCTTTGTCACACTTTTATCATTTTCTAAGAATGCCCCTCAAATTGAACTGTAAATTTCACATCTAGAAACTGCTCTAAACCATTTTTAAACTGCTATAAATTGTTTTAAAATTTGACCCATCTTCAATTAGACTGAAAGTGTATAGTAACCATTATTAAATTGTTTTAAAATTCGACCCATCTTTATAAATAACAATAAAACCGAAAGTGTATAGTAATTTCATATCAATATCATGGGACTTTTATTACTCCCAAAAAGACCTTTGTATTAGACCAATTTCTATACACCAAAACTTGCATCAATGCACACTGAAACAATGACATTGAACACAAACAGATAATTAATCCTATAAAGTTTTACACATCATCAATTTTGATAACAACAACAATAAAAATTGCAAAACCCAGATCATGAAAAATCGAGAATAGCTTTTTGAACAAAACCCAAAACCTAATTGCAATTAAACATTGTATCATCGAAATAAAAACTCAAATCTTGCAAAGTAAAACAATCAAAATGAAATGTGGGTTCTGAGATAGAGAGAGAGGACCTCGAGTTGGGCAGATTTCATGGCGATGGGGATGCAGATGAGGAAGATACCAGCTATAGCGATGGTAGTGTTGTGCTTCCAGTGCTTGGGTCTGTAGTATGGACCACCAGTCATGCTCCATACTTTGTTTCTGAACTCTCCGCCGTGTGCTACATCTCCATGGTGTCCGTGATTTCCTCATCCTCCACCCATCTTCGCTTTCTCTCTCTTTGTGCGGTGGCGATGACTGGAGGATGAAAGTTTATAGAGAAAGGTTAATGAGCGTAGGTCTTTGGAGTGAATGGGTGTGTTTTGAAATTTAAAATGTGAAAAGGTGAGGTGTGATGGATGAGGATGGGTGGTTGCAAATTTTGTGGCTGTTGGGCGGGAAGTTCAGGTAGAGTGAGAGAGAAGGTTTTCATCTCAGCTGTTCATCTAAATACATAAATGAATCATGACCATTAAAATGTCCTAGTAGGACAATTGTCTCTAGGATAAATTCAAAAACCCTCTTCCCTTATTATATATATATATATATGTGTGTGTGTGTGTGAAATGTAATGTAGTGGTTAGGTGTGTTTATTTTTTCTTATAATTTTTTATTTTGTTGTTAAGCTTGAATATGGGGATTTTTTTTTTCAGTTTGTATACTGCTTGTGGTATATATATATATATGTGAAATTTAATGTAGTGGTTATATGTGTGTTTATTTTTTCTTATAATTTTTTATTTTCTTGTTAAGCTTGAATCTGAGAATTTTTTTTTTTCTGTTTGTATACTGCTTGTGGTATATATATATGTGTGTGTGTGTGAATTGTAATGTAGCGATTATATGTGTGTTTATGAGTGATTTTGTGATGTCTGTAAATCTATTTTGGGATGGTGTTTATGTTAGAACAATCTTCTATGTACAATAAATAAATTGAAACCAAATCAAATAAAGAAAATAAATAACTTACAGGATTTATTTTACCGAACCAAATGAATAATAAAAAGACAAAGTTGAGTGTGTGATACTCTATCCTTAAGACAGATTCACCCTGCTACGGTGCTTACGGTAAAATGGCGCCTATCTCCCAGGATATAATGATCTTTGCATTTCAAACAATTTGTTCGGCGAACAAAACCTGTGTTCTATACTCTCTTTAAAATTTCCTAAAATTATATGAAGAATAAAATATGCAAGAGAGAAAAATTGGACTGCAAAATGAATTTTTCAAATTGTATTTTGATGTCAAAAATTGCTGGAATAGCCTTCTATTTATAGGCAAACAAACAGACCCAAACAGGTACATATTAGAAGTGAACAGGTGTAATTTTGAATTGAACAGATACTGTTTGAATTTCAAACAGATCTGCTGGACAGTTTGACCTGTTCGAACTATACAGATTCAAATCAAATAATGAAATTAAATCAAACATCTATTAAAATTTAAATAATGAAATTAAATAAAATATCAACAAAATTTTAAAATAAAACATTAATAAAATATCTATAAAATTATTTTATTTTTAAATTGATACTACTTTATTAAGTATAATTAATAGGGGATTTTTTTTAAGGTCCTTGGTATTAAGATTTTAAAGCACAAAGGACATCTAATATTTTCATAATGTCTAAGGTCCCTCAAATCAAATTAGAGAAAATTCAATCCAGATAAATTTATGGTCCAAACCAGAGAAAATTCAATCCAAATTAGAGAAATTCTCTCCAAACTAGAGAAATTCTAGACTTCCCAAATAATTTATCTGGGTTCAAACAAGATAAAATTGAAATTTCTTTGAGTTTAAACTAGAAAAATCCAGAGAAAATTAAACATCACAGAGAAAATTAACAAAATCAGAAAAATTTTAGCACAAATTTCTCATAGAGAAGCACAAATCTATATAATTTTACTCTGATCCTTCCAAATCTAAATATTTCTACCTCCTTTTGCACAATTTATGAATTCCGCTATTGATCCAGAGATAACAGTGGCAGAAACTCACAAATTCTTGGTACCAATATCTCACTTTGAATAACCGCAAACAAAATTACTCGAATTGACCATTGCCTCCTCAACCAAATAATATCAATCACAGACATAAATACATGAATATGCATGTGTATAAATACATATATATATATATGGAGAGAGAGAGAGAGAGAGAGAGAGAGAGAGAGAGAGAGAGAGAAGAAAAAGTAAAGAAACGAGAAATAAACAAGAAATGGAAATTAAAAACAAAGCAAAGAGACATGATCGATATTTGGAGAAGAAGAAGAACAAGAGTGAGAAATGTAGCGGATCGGAGATTTCACCGGATCACTTAATCCTGTGATTCATAGTCCTGAGACTATTTTGTTGGATAGGATATGTATCCTATGTTTGTTTAGTCATGGGATTAGATCTCGGGAAATGACTATTTGGTTGGATAGAATATGAATCCTATGTTTATTTGAGATATTATAGAGAAGGATAAATTCTCAAATGACTATTTTACCATTTTCAATTATTTACTAAGTAATAGCAATATTAAACATATCTTTAATATTTTAATTATTTTTAGCTAGATTAAATAAAATTTTATTTTATTTTATTTTTTACACAATTAAATATTTTTTAAAATAAAATAAATAAAATATCAATAGAAATATATGCTATTTTTTTGATTAAAATTTTCAATAAATTTATTTTAAAAAATAATAATAATTAAATAAAATATCAACAAAATTTTAAAATAAAACATCAATAAAATATCTATAAAAAATTATTTAAAAAAATTAAATAATTAAAACATCAATAAAAATTAAATTAAATTATTTTATTTTTAAATTGAGACTACTTTATTAAGTATAACTAATAGGGGATTTTTTTTAAGATTCTTGGTATTAAGATTTTATAGCACAAAGGACATCCAATATTTTCGTAATGTTTAAGGTCCCTCAAATGAAATCAGAGAAAATTCAATCCAGATAAATTCTCTGGTCCAAACCAGAGAAAATTCAATCTAAACTAGAGAAATTCTGTCACGACCCAAACCCGGCCCTATGGGTTTAGCACCGTAACTGGCCAGTAATCCGAGATTACCGAAGGCCTGCTGAACAGTAATACAGTAAAACAGAGTACAGGGCCTGGCGGAAGCCATTACAGTAAATAACTAGTGTCCGTTGAGCTGTGAAAATCTGTATGCCAAAAACATTTTTCATGCATTCATTCAGTTCAAACAGTACAGTCAATATACAATCATATACAACATTCAGTACGGGAATCAAATCCCTCGATAACAGTACAGTAAACAGTAGACGGTCTATACAGTAGGGGACACAAAAACACCCCAAGCCATAGCATGGCAACACGGAACCTCGCGGTGAGGCACATAGGCTGGCTTGACAAAACTGGGGGACTAACCCACGCTCCTAGCTCCGGTCTGGCTGCTGAGAACCTACATATATATATAAACAGTGAGCTAAAGCCCAGTGAATAACATAATGTATAAAGAGGTTAAGAATGTAATGTCCTTACAGTAATGAAAACAGTTCATTAAACAGTATTTCAGTCTTTCAGTATGTCAGTCAATCAATCATATGTGGTACATCCATTAGCCTATAAACAGTAGGTCCAAAAGGACCGGGCCTCAACGGACCCAACAGTAGTGATGGCCATCAGTCAGTAAACAGTATGGTTCCACAAGGGAACCGACAGAGCTCTGTAACAGTAACAGTCAATGCTAAGGATGCCACAATACAGTTCACAATACAGGACATACATTCATTCAATAAACAATATCAGTTCAATAAACAATTCAGTTCAGTATTCAAAAGATAACCATTTTGAACATATCTTTACACAATCTGTTACTCACAGAGATTGGGCTACAGTATGCTAGAGCGCGTCCCCGAGTGCCAACCCTAAACAGTAAACAAATCGAACACACTCTAAGTTTAACAGTTGGGGAAGTACAATAATTAACTTCCTATTATGCCTCGGTGTGTTCTACATCTAAATCCTCATTAAGATGTCTTAAACTAGGCCTAAGGATGCCTAGGATGGGATGAGGATGCAAAGATGTATACAGAAAACATTTTCAGAATTTTTCAGTCAAACAGAGCCCCGCTCGAGCGCAGGTTTCCCCGCTCGAGCGTACAGGCAAACAAAGGTCCCCGCTCGAGCGCAACATCCCCCGCTCGAGCGGACCAAAAAGTACTGGATAGGTGAAATCTCCGCTCGACGCCCGCTCGAGCGTGTCACCCAGTCCTCCGCTCGAGCGCCCAATGCTCCGCTCGAGCGGACTGATGCACAATGCAAGATGCTGGGAGCTCGACTTCTCCGCTCGAG
Source organism: Camellia granthamiana (assembly GCA_036172215.1). Lineage (NCBI taxonomy): Eukaryota > Viridiplantae > Streptophyta > Magnoliopsida > Ericales > Theaceae > Camellia > Camellia granthamiana. Next base: position 147,298,507 of record CM069909.1, on the reverse strand, counting down.
CGCTACTTCCTCCGCTCGAGCGGACAACAGAAATTTGGAAATCCCAGATTTGAGTCCCAAGCTCAAAACCAAGTTCAAAAGCAATGTTTTCGATCCTCTTGGGCTATTTTCTGGAAAAACTCTTGAAAACACATAGTATTACTAGGTTCAAAGCTCAATTTGTAAAATCAAAGCCCAAGGGAAGTTTAATCAAGCTCATTTCCAAACCAATTTTCAAGAACATGCATGAACAACATTCAAATATGACATGCATGAGTTTCAAACCAATTTCAAGCTTCAAATCTTGCTCTCAAGAGCTCAATAGTTGGAAAACAAAGTGAAAACATGGACTAAAGCTTAGACATGAACATGCATGTACAATCAACCATGAATTCAACTCCAAAACACACCAAAATGGCCATGCATGCATGAATTCAAACATAATTCAACCTCTATGCACTAAAACATGGCTTGATTCTACAATGGAGCCTAGAACATGCAAGATGAAGCTCAAGACAACAAGAAGAAGATGAATTCACTTACCTAGAGTTTCAATTACAAGTCTTGCTAGCTCAATTTGCCAATCTATGTTACAAATCTTCAAGGTTCAAGCTAAATTCCCAAAGTTGAGTTCAAATCTCTTCCTCTCTCTCTAACTCTCTCTTTGGACGGTAGGAACAAGAGGGATGGCTGATCAAAATGTGTCTCTAAGTGTATAAGGCACAATAGAATTGAATAAACAAAGGTCCACTATGGTGGCAATTTGGTCAATAAGTCCAACCTCTCAATTAATCAATATTTAATCTAGTTTAATCATTCCTAATCAATTTTCAGATAAATATACCATTAAATCACAAATATTCTACTGAACATGAAACTCTAAACGGTTCCTAATTCGGCCGCCGATAAGGCCTCCAATTAACAGTTCAAACATAAGAATTCAAACAGATATCCAATCAATCAAACAGATGCAATATGCAATTCAATATATAAACTCATTCAATTTCAGTTTCAGTTTCATTCAGTCTGTTCAGTAGTTCCTCCAATGCACTTATCAGTCATTATCAGTTCAGTTTAACAGAAATCAGTACGTAATTCAGTGGGTTATCGATAATCAGTACGAGGGTTGTTACAGTCTCCCCTCCTTATAAGGAGTTTAGTCCTCTAAACTCGAGTTACCTTCAGTCTGGAAGAAAACAGGGTTCAGTGGAAACAGTTCTGGGTATCTTTTAGCCATGTCATCTTCCCTTTCCCAAGTGGCATACACACCACCATGATTCTGCCAATCCACTTTCACTAACGGAATCTCTTTGTTTCTCAGTTTCTTGATCCGTCTGTTTACAATCTGTATAGGCCGTTCCTCGTAAGTGTAGTCATCACTCAACACTATTCGAGTAGGCTTAATCACATGGAATGGATCCCGGAGATAATCTCTCAACATCGAAATATGGAAGACGTTATGCATATGCTCCATTTCAGGAGGAAGTACAACTTGATACGCCACCGGATTGATTTTCTCAACAATCTCATAAGGTCCAACGTATCTCGGCGCTAACTTGCCTTTGACTCCGAAACGAGTCTGGCCTTTCATTGGTGTCACTTTCACAAAAACGTGATCACCCACTTCATACTCTCGGTCTCGTCTTCTAACATCTGCATAACTCTTCTGTCTACTCTGTGCAGTTTTCAATCTTTGCTGTATCAGTTTTACCTTTTCAGTCGTTTCATAAACAATTTCGGGCCCAAGCAACGGCCCATCTCCAACTTCTGCCCAGCAAATCGGAGATCTACACTTTCTGCCGTACAATGCCTCGAAAGGCGCCATACCAATACTCGAATGGTAGCTGTTGTTGTAGGCGAATTCAGCCAATGGCAAATGACTTTCCCAGTTTCCCTGAAAATCAAGGACACACATTCTCAATAGATCCTCCAGAGTCTGGATGGTCCTTTCTGACTGTCCATCTGTCTGAGGATGATAGGCACTGCTCAGCCTCAATTCAGTACCCAATGCAGTCTGTAGGCTTTGCCAGAACCTCGATGTAAACTTCGAATCCCTGTCAGAAACAATAGATACAGGCACTCCATGCAATCTCACAATTTCATCAATATAGATAACAGCCAATTTGTCCGCATTATAAATTGTCTTGACAGGTAAGAAGTGAGCAGATTTAGTCAGTCTATCAACAATAACCCAAATTGAATCCATACCTTTTCTGGAGCGAGGTAACCCAACGATAAAATCCATCGTGATATGCTCCCATTTCCACTCTGGTATGGGTAAGGGTTGCAATAATCCAGCGGGTCGTTGATGTTCCGCTTTGACTTGTTGGCAATGAAGACATTTGGATACAAAGTCGGCAATTTCTTTCTTCATTCCCGGCCACCAGAAATTCAATTTCAAGTCTTGATACATTTTCGTATTTCCCGGATGGATAGAAAATTTTGAATTGTGGCCCTCTTGCAGAATTCTCCTTTTCAGTTCAGTGTCATTCGGCACACACAGTCTTTCTTGAAATTTCAGTACATTGTTCTCAAATTTGTATCCCGGTCTCGGTTTTGAATCTTTTTCTTCAATAATCTTCTTCAAGAAATCATCCAGTTGCTGTTTCTCTTTAATCTCTTTAATCAAGGCTGGTTGAGCAGAAATAGCAGCTATGGTTCCACCTTGTTCCTTCAAAACAATTTCAATTTCAGACTTTTCAAGATCACAAAGCAACTCCTTCTGTCCAGTCAGCAAACAGGCTACGTTCCCAATCGATTTTCGGCTCAAAGCATCGGCAACGGTGTTGGCTTTTCCCGGATGATACAGTATTTGTAAGTCATAGTCTTTAATCAGTTCAAGCCATCTCTGCTGTCTCATATTCAGTTCTTTCTGTGTGAAGAAATATTTCAAACTCTTGTGGTCGGTATACACTTCACATGTCGCTCCATACAAATAGTGACGCCAAATTTTCAATGCAAATACCACTGCAGCAAGTTCTAAGTCATGGGTCGGGTAGTTCTTTTCATGTGGTCTCAACTGTCGGGAAGCATAAGCAATAACTCTCCCATTCTGCATTAAAACACATCCCAAACCCTTATGAGAAGCATCACTAAATACAGTATAACCATCCGTACCTGAAGGTAAAGTAAGAACCGGTGCAGTCACAAGTCGGGTTTTCAATTCTTGAAATGCTGATTCCCTTTGGTCTGTCCAGTCAAATGATGTCCCCTTCTGAGTTAACTGAGTCAATGGTAGGGCAATTTTGGAGAAATCTCTGACAAATCTTCTGTAATATCCAGCCAATCCCAAAAAGTTTCGGACTTCAGTCACATTGGTTGGTCTAGGCCAGTTCACTACAGCTTCAATTTTCTGCGGATCAACAGAAATTCCATCTTTGCTAACAACATGCCCCAAAAACATAACATGATCAAGCCAAAACTCACACTTAGACAGTTTACCATACAGTTTCTGTTCTCTTAAGGTTTGCAGGGCAAGTCTCAGATGATGTTCATGTTCTTCTACAGTCTTAGAATAAATCAATATGTCATCAATAAATACCACAATAAAATCATCAAGGTACGGTTTAAAAATCCTGTTCATGAGGTCCATAAATGCAGCTGGGGCATTTGTGACTCCGAACGGCATAACTAAAAATTCATAGTGGCCATACCTCGTTCTAAAAGCAGTTTTATCAATGTCTTCCGGTTTAACTTTCAGTTGATGGTATCCCGATCTGAGATCAATCTTGGAAAACACTTGTACACCCTGTAACTGGTCAAATAAATCATCAATACGCGGTAGTGGATATTTGTTCTTTACAGTTACCTTGTTCAATTCGCGGTAATCAATGCACAGTCTCAGTGAGCCATCTTTCTTCTTTACAAACAAAACAGGTGCACCCCACGGTGAAGTACTGGGTCTGATAAACTTCTTGTCTAACAGTTCCTGCAATTGTACTTTCAATTCTTTCAGTTCAGTTGGAGCCATTTTGTAGGGAGCTTTAGACACTGGCTGTGTACCCGGAATTACATCCACGGTAAATTCAACTTCCCTATCAATCAAATCCCCTGGCAGATCATCTGGAAATACATCTGGGAATTCTCTCACTACAGGAATGCAATTCACATCAGTTTTAACATTATCATTAGCAGATACAGTCAGTACGGAACACAGATATCCTTTACACCCCTTCCTAATCAGTTTAACAGCTTTCACAGAAGAAATCAAATACGGAGGAGGTACTACTCCACTCCCATTAAACACAAATTCAGGTAAACTAGGTGGACGGAAAACAACTTGTTTCGTTACACAGTCAATGGTGGCATGATATTTTTGTAACCAATCCATCCCCAATATCACATCAAAGTGATCTATGTTTAACGGCAGTAAGTCAATAAACAGATGCATATCCCCAACAATAATTTCACAAGCAGGATACATATATGCACATGTCATGGATCCTCCAACAGGTGATGATACAGCTAACAAGTAATTCATAGGTTCTAAGGGTCTATTCAATTTCCGTGAAAAAGCATGCGACACATAAGAATGTGTAGACCCCGAATCAATCAATACATATGCATTTTGAGCACAAATAGAGAGGATACCTGACACAACGGTCTCAGTATTCTGAACATCTCCCGGTACTAGGGCAAATACTCGACCCTGCCTCACAGGCTCTTTCCCGGTAGCTTTGGGGTTAGGCTTTGGTGCTACATTTGATGCTGCTGCGCTTGGTGCAGCTTTACTACTGGCTGGTGGAGCAGAAGGGCAGTCTTTAATTCTGTGGCCCACCTTGCCACATCTGAAACAAGCTCCTGAAATCTGGTAGCAAACCCCTTTGTGCTTATTGCCACATACGGAGCAGGGTGGAATGAATCTACTCCCTTGGCTGGGGCTAGTCGTTGACCCCGTATTCTGTTTCTTGTTTGCAGAGTTATGTTTGCCTTTCTTGAATTTGAAACCCTGTCTTTTACCATGCCATTCAGTCGTTGGTGTTTCAGATTGTTTCACTGCTGCAATATTTGATTCGGCCATCAAGGCCCGATCAAGAACACCCACAAAAGTTGGCATTTTCAAAACATTTATTCGGTCCTGTATAGCAGCACTAAGGCCTCCTTCAAACCTTCTGGCCTTCTTATATTCGGTATCCACCATATGTGGTGCATACCTGGCAAATTCGGTGAATTTCTTCTCGTACTCGGCAACAGACATATTGCCCTGTCTCAGCTGTTCAAACTCAGTCACTTTTCTGTCCCTGATGCACTGGGGAAAATACTTTTCAAAGAAGGACTCCTTGAACTGAGTCCAAGTCACAATAGTATTCGCATCACGGGTCAACATCCACCACCTTCTTGCTTCTTCCTGAAGGGTGAAGGTTGCTAACAGTACTTTGTTGGCTTCGGAGCACGGAAACATTTCAAACAATTTCTCAGTCTCAAGAACCCAAGCTTCAGCCTTTAACGGTTCTAAGCCTCCCTGAAAGGACGGCGGTTTCATCTTGCTGAATTTATGAGTCAGTGCGATAATGTCCACCTCATTAACATTCACATTCTGTACATTCTGTTCCGGTTGCACCGGAGGAGGAGGAGGTGGGGGCTGTTGGTTCTGTTGTTGATCTAGTCTTTCAATTACCAGTCCCATCAGTTGTTCAAGTCTGGCCATTCTGGCCTCAGAGGATGATGATTCAGGTTCATTTGTATTATCCATTCCGCTATAAGCAGTTATAACAGTTATCATTATAAGCAGTTGTACACTTAAACAGTTCAACACTTTAACATATATTCAGTCAATCATAAGCACACACTTTTCAAGTTCATGAGATGCCCTAATCACTTTTCTAGGACACCCTATAGCTCGTTTGGGCACGTGTGTGCGGTATAACTCGTGGTAAGTATCGCTCTGATACCACTCTGTCACGACCCAAACCTGGCCCTATGGGTTTAGCACCGTAACTGGCCAGTAATCCGAGATTACCGAAGGCCTGCTGAACAGTAATACAGTAAAACAGAGTACAGGGCCTGGCGGAAGCCATTACAGTAAATAACTAGTGTCCGTTGAGCTGTGAAAATCTGTATGCCAAAAACATTTTTCATGCATTCATTCAGTTCAAACAGTACAGTCAATATACAATCATATACAACATTCAGTACGGGAATCAAATCCCTCGATAACAGTACAGTAAACAGTAGACGGTCTATACAGTAGGGGACACAAAAACACCCCAAGCCATAGCATGGCAACACGGAACCTCGCGGTGAGGCACATAGGCTGGCTTGACAAAACTGGGGGACTAACCCACGCTCCTAGCTCCGGTCTGGCTGCTGAGAACCTACATATATATATAAACAGTGAGCTAAAGCCCAGTGAATAACATAATGTATAAAGAGGTTAAGAATGTAATGTCCTTACAGTAATGAAAACAGTTCATTAAACAGTATTTCAGTCTTTCAGTATGTCAGTCAATCAATCATATGTGGTACATCCATTAGCCTATAAACAGTAGGTCCAAAAGGACCGGGCCTCAACGGACCCAACAGTAGTGATGGCCATCAGTCAGTAAACAGTATGGTTCCACAAGGGAACCGACAGAGCTCTGTAACAGTAACAGTCAATGCTAAGGATGCCACAATACAGTTCACAATACAGGACATACATTCATTCAATAAACAATATCAGTTCAATAAACAATTCAGTTCAGTATTCAAAAGATAACCATTTTGAACATATCTTTACACAATCTGTTACTCACAGAGATTGGGCTACAGTATGCTAGAGCGCGTCCCCGAGTGCCAACCCTAAACAGTAAACAAATCGAACACACTCTAAGTTTAACAGTTGGGGAAGTACAATAATTAACTTCCTATTATGCCTCGGTGTGTTCTACATCTAAATCCTCATTAAGATGTCTTAAACTAGGCCTAAGGATGCCTAGGATGGGATGAGGATGCAAAGATGTATACAGAAAACATTTTCAGAATTTTTCAGTCAAACAGAGCCCCGCTCGAGCGCAGGTTTCCCCGCTCGAGCGTACAGGCAAACAAAGGTCCCCGCTCGAGCGCAACATCCCCCGCTCGAGCGGACCAAAAAGTACTGGATAGGTGAAATCTCCGCTCGACGCCCGCTCGAGCGTGTCACCCAGTCCTCCGCTCGAGCGGACTGATGCACAATGCAAGATGCTGGGAGCTCGACTTCTCCGCTCGAGCGCTACTTCCTCCGCTCGAGCGGACAACAGAAATCTGGAAATCCCAGATTTGAGTCCCAAGCTCAAAACCAAGTTCAAAAGCAATGTTTTCGATCCTCTTGGGCTATTTTCTGGAAAAACTCTTGAAAACACATAGTATTACTAGGTTCAAGGCTCAATTTGTAAAATCAAAGCCCAAGGGAAGTTTAATCAAGCTCATTTCCAAACCAATTTTCAAGAACATGCATGAACAACATTCAAATATGACATGCATGAGTTTCAAACCAATTTCAAGCTTCAAATCTTGCTCTCAAGAGCTCAATAGTTGGAAAACAAAGTGAAAACATGGACTAAAGCTTAGACATGAACATGCATGTACAATCAACCATGAATTCAACTCCAAAACACACCAAAATGGCCATGCATGCATGAATTCAAACATAATTCAACCTCTATGCACTAAAACATGGCTTGATTCTACAATGGAGCCTAGAACATGCAAGATGAAGCTTAAGACAACAAGAAGAAGATGAATTCACTTACCTAGAGTTTCAATTACAAGTCTTGCTAGCTCAATTTGCCAATCTATGTTACAAATCTTCAAGGTTCAAGCTAAATTCCCAAAGTTGAGTTCAAATCTCTTCCTCTCTCTCTAACTCTCTCTTTGGACGGTAGGAACAAGAGGGATGGCTGATCAAAATGTGTCTCTAAGTGTATAAGGCACAATAGAATTGAATAAACAAAGGTCCACTATGGTGGCAATTTGGTCAATAAGTCCAACCTCTCAATTAATCAATATTTAATCTAGTTTAATCATTCCTAATCAATTTTCAGATAAATATACCATTAAATCACAAATATTCTACTGAACATGAAACTCTAAACGGTTCCTAATTCGGCCGCCGATAAGGCCTCCAATTAACAGTTCAAACATAAGAATTCAAACAGATATCCAATCAATCAAACAGATGCAATATGCAATTCAATATATAAACTCATTCAATTTTAGTTTCAGTTTCATTCAGTCTATTCAGTAGTTCCTCCAATGCACTTATCAGTCATTATCAGTTCAGTTTAACAGAAATCAGTACGTAATTCAGTGGGTTATCGATAATCAGTACGAGGGTTGTTACAAATTCTCTGGTTCAAACCAGAGTAAATTCAATCCAAATTAGAGAAATTCTCTCCAAACTAGAGAAATTCTAGACTTCCCAAAGAATTTATCTGGATTCAAACTAGAGAAAATTGAAATTTCTTTGGGTTCAAACTAGAAAAATCCTGAGAAAATTGAACATCACAAAAAAAATTAAATAAGGCAGTGAAAATTAACAAAATCAGAGAAATTTTAGCACAAATTTCTCACAGAGAAGCACTCAAGATTACAACAAATGAAGATTTTGGCTTGCAAAATCTATATAATTTTGCTCTGATCCTTCCAAATCTAAATATTTCTAACTCCCTTTGCACAATTTATGAATTGCGCTATTGATCCAGAGGTAACAGTTGTAGAAACTCACAAATTCTTGGTACCAATATCTCACTCTGAATAACCGCAAACAAAATTACTCGAATTGACCATTGCCTCCTCAACCAAATAATACCAATCACAGACATAAATACATGAATATGCATGTGTATAAATATATATACATATATATACATATATATATATAGAGAGAGAGAGATAAGAAAAAGTAAAGAAACGAGAAATAAACAAGAAATGGAAATTAAAAACAGAGCAAAAAGACATGATCGATACCTGGAGAAGAAGAAGAACAACAAAATTGAGAGATGTAGCGGATCGGAGATTTCACCGGATCACTGAAGCATAGCTTGCAGAGAGAAGCAAGGAAAGGTTGCTCTCTAGAAAGGACTACTCGGAGTTAAGGTTTGGCCGATCTGAAGACCGTAGTGACGTTTGATCACTTCACCGGGTGGCGTTGCCGAAAGAGAACCGCCAGAGATGGACGTTTCCGACGAGAAAAGTAGAGATCGGAGACGATCATGGGCATGGCGGTGGTGGTAGGAATGGGGACGATCTGGACGATCAAGACTATTAGAGAGAGAACATTTTAGAGAGAGAAAGAGACACAGAGAGGAGAATAGGTGAATTTAGTAGATGAAGAGAGTTTAGAGAAAGAGAGAGAGAAAAAATGAGGTTTAATTTGAGATATTTCTCTGTGTTATATGAGTTTGGGGGTTAGGGACCTTAGACATCATAAAATATTCCATTACTAAATATAGGAGAGGGACTTTAGACTAATTTTCCCTAATTAGTACCATGAGCAAAAAGATATTTAATATTAGAGGGTCAATAATGTAATTTGGCAACCTAATCCCATGGGATGAGTTATCCCATGATTTGTGTCCCACTCCCCCATAAGATACAACAGTCCAACAGATTTGAGATTAATAGTCCGGATGGACTATTACTCTAGTGCAAAAAATTTGAAACAAACAACGGACTATTAGTTCAATCCTGCCCTTCAATCCCACCAAACAAACATGCTTTTAATACATTATTTTCCATTCCAATTCAATATAACAAACAAAATAACAGACATTCATTCAAATTCAGCTACTGGTTTCTAGTTCGGGTTTTAGGATTGTGGTGAAAAGGAATACATTTAGGGTTTAGGATGGTGATAAAGAAGAAAAAGTTGGGTTTAGAATGGTAATGAAGAGGAATGTTCATGAAGAGAAATATGTTGGGTTTAGGTAAGGAATATGTTTAGGTGGGAGAAGTGAGTGTACAATATTGTAGAGTTGTCTTTATGTGGTGGATGAGTGTTCAATTAAAAAAAAAGAATTTAATGTAATTTTACTTCAGGTATAATCATAATACAGAAAAAAAAAAAAACAAAAAAAAACAAGGATTTGAAAAGTTAAAAGAAATTAAGCAAGTTATTGACAATGAGAATGTGGGACACGAATGGTTTTGTTGCCCACTCACGTGTTGATTTTTTATTAAATATATTTATAAGTGTATAATTTTTTTTAATTTTTCAATATAGTAAAATTAAAATGTTAAACTCAACATTTACTTTTCACTTATTAATATATCATATTACATATTTTAATTATCATTAATTATAAATTATTGTATATATTATTTTTACTATTTTTAAAGTAACAAAATTAGCATCCCCGCTCTGTCACCTCCTACATGGTATTCTCCTCTTTGTTTTAATGATAATTAAAATATGAATGAACCATGTTAACTTGACAAGGAATGTTGGTGTGATCTAAAAGTTATATAGAGGTTTCATTGTAATTTATCCTTAATTTTTACCTGCTAAGCTTTGATTTGATTTGATTTGATTTGCAAATTTTTATCTGCTGAAACTAAATTCAATGTTATTATCAGAACTCATAAATGTTGATCTAGCAAGACACTAATATGTGCTTTTATGTTATCACAATCTTTGATTGACAAAAGTGTTGACGATGATCCATATACGATGTCAAATTTTTTTTTTTTTTTTGGATTGAATTGAAAAAACATAGCTCCAAAAATTAAGGGGTTGTTTGGGGTGTCCTAAATAAGTGCACATTTTGTCTTTTTAGACTAAAAAGTTGAGGAAAAAAAATATGGATGTTTGGATTAACTTTTTGACTTTTTATGAAAAAATGTGTGTTAAAAAATTATATAAATAAGTGTATACGAGAAGTTAGTGATGTGGGCAGTACAGTCTGGTAGAGCAGTGGGCGGATTAGGAGATAGGAAATGATTGCCTCCTTTTTGGGTCTTTGGGGCCCACCACGAGTTCCGTTTTGCTAATTGGAACCGTTGAATGTGTAGAACTCATCGAGTACTATATGCTTGTAAAAAATCACGGTGATTGGATATCGATAGCTATCTGATCGTATTAGTTTTTTGTCAACCGTTAATTATAACACCATCCATTTTTTATACAAAACTGATTTGATCATATAGTTAGCGATATCCGATCAACGTAATTTTTTTACAGACATATGGTATTCGACAAGTTTTACACATTGAACGGCTCATATTATCAAAACGAGACCCGTGATGGGCCCCCATTGGCCAAACATTACCCTCAAATTTAATGAATATATATACCTAATTTTCTTTTTTTTTTCCTTTGACAGCCCACTTTTATCAGTTCGTACCAGTGACGTCAACTTGTTGATTTGTATTAAAATATTGTGTAAATTAAATTTTTTTTTATATTTTTAATTTGTGAATAGTGATAACTTTTTAACTTTTTTGTAACTTTTTGGCTTTTTAGATTTTTTAAGGATGCCAAACCAGGCCTAACACTTCCCATCAGTACTTGATAAACGTACATCTCTACAAGTTGGTCAAGATTAGCATCCACCAAATTTTCAAAACAAAAAATAAAAAAATAATAATAAAAATCCCACAGCAGGCAGCTGAGATGTATTAGAATTTAGAATACATAGGTCCCATTCTTTACGAGTGTCCTATATTGTAGAACCAAAATGCGCTTGTCATTTACCCTCTGAAGTAAATACAAGATAACATCATCCTGCTCGTCCTTGCCCAACTGCACAGATCAGTCATTAGCACACTGAACACTATATTCATAGCACGAACATAGGAAAAGGGAGAACAACCTTGCTCTGGGCAAGAAGCATGCTGCCATATGGTCAGCAATTTCTACATTTTTACCAAGGTTAAAAACAAGCACCGAAGCATAAAAAGGTGATTTGGTCAAGTCAGAGAAACTACAAGGACAAAAGGAGGCCCATAATGAACTTGATAGAACTAGTAACTAATCCCTACATGTAAGTACTGAAAAAACTCATATGAGCAAAAAATCTCAAATATCCTTGATCATGAAACATATAATTATCACTATAGCCTAGAAAATTCAAACAAATTGCACACTCAAATTCAAATTTTAATGAAAATTCAAACAAATTTGTCCACTATTTGTTGGAGCGTCTTAATTGCACACTCAACAACATCAAATTAGTTATTTTGTTTGATTCAAACTTCGAAATGTCATAAATTTTGATTGTGTATATTCTTTTTAAATAAAATTAAAAATTTTAGAATCTACTTATCGTGATATAAAATCAAAGTGGATTATGAAATTATGCATGTAAAAAAACTAATAAATTTAACAATTTGCGAAGTAAATTTCTTAGTCTTCTAAATTGTGAAATTTCAAATGTAATAGTTATTCAAACTAAAAAATTTATTAGTTGGGCTCTAGATCTCAACAACAATAAGAGGCTAAACTTAGGCCCAAAAAAGAAAACAGCAGTCCATCCATCTTATTGGTTTTTACATGGAATACACTCGAGATAGATTTGGATCCTCTCCATTTTATCATCCATGGTTGTGAAAAAATTCCATTATCTTATCTTTATTTTTAATTTTTAAAATAACTAAAAAAATTACTAAAACAAAATGACATAGTAATTATAAACAATTAATTTTTAATTTTAATGATATCTTATAACATTATACATTCCAATAATCTGAAGAATGTGTTTTCTTGTTAGTTAAAACTAATCAATTGGCTCGGTGCTTAAAATGGTATATGCAATCCATGCAATTATAACAAAACTTTCATTACTTTTATTACACATATACGTGATAGTTCAAGTGATGCAAAGTTGCAAAGTAAATCCAGACAACAGAGCTAAAACAGTAATATGTGCACTAAAAAAATTCATGTGTTAATTTTATTATAGTTGATTTTTCTATGAACTTTTCTATAAACTTTATCCGTCATGACCCTCTTTGTAATATAGTCTCATAAAAATAGTAGACTATACATTTTAAATGACCTGCAGTTTCTTCTCTCCTCGGTATTTTACAGCTTCCTTTCCCTGTATTTTTTTCAAAAAATCACAAATGACACAAACTTTTCCATGTGTGTTAATGCTTATCCTTATTCTAAGATGAGATGTTAATTTCACAACAGAAATTTTCCTTTACTTGTGCTTCACTGAAAAGCTCCCAATACAGATTGGACAAGAAATATAAAAGTAACCAATCAAACAAACAGCAAATGTGCAAAAAAAAAAAAAAAACCTCAAAACCATATTATGACAATGCAATAGTAAATAGTTAGTTGTTCTGTCCTACTACCCTTTAAACCTTCTTTTAAACAAGTAAATGATGTTTTAAAAGAAAAGCTACAGAAGTAATAAAACTCACCATATTAAGAAGCCCGAGAGCAGCTGGCCTAGTGAATTTTCTTGCAAAAAGGAAACACAATGAGGGTTTTGCCTTGCTGGTGCACCATTCTCTACGGTACTCAGTCTCATAATAGATATTGTCTATATCCTGCAAAGTTTGTTAAGAGCTCTATTACACCATTTCTCGATTCAATCAAAATAATTCGTGGTTGTCAACTTTAGCAAACAAATATCTCAAACTTGTTCTGATTAGATTGCTGATTATTGAATATTAGTATTATTACCATGACAAGTGATGAAAAAAGGAAAATAACAAGATTCCTAGTTTATTTGGGGCTAATGAGCATTCCAATTGCCAGTTTATTTGGATTTGGGCTCCATTAGTTTTAAGAAGTTGAAATGAAAGAACATTCTAAGAAGAAAGTTGCAGGAGACATGCCGAATATTTGTTTCGCAGAAAAAGGCATCTTCAAAAATTAGTTAATTCCCTTCCTTGGAGATTAATGTAGAATTTTCAATCTGACAAGCTTGAACTATTTATTAGTTTGTGACATACCAATTCAGCCTTAAAGACAAACAAGAGAAAGTGAAGAACTTTGAAGACTCAGTTCTTGAAACCTATCAGTTGAGAGCAGACATAAACATACCTTAATAGATTGGATCAGCGTGGTAGTGGCCTCTGCTAACTTGTATGTCACAGGATGCCATCCTCGTCGTTCACGGTCCTTGGAGGATGAAAGATCCCATGATGTATGAGTCAGTGTCCTCCGTGTGATCTCCTCTTCAAGTCCTTCTTGCTGAATTTTAAAAGAAAGAGACTTGTGAAAATTACATAAAAACTAAAAATCTTTCAAAAAATAAGCAAAATCTCTATTATCCATGCATCAGATATAAATGAAAATGGCATGCCCAAGGTCTCATAGTGGATAGCTTTTTTTTTTCTAATGATCTTTATCTACTATACTGATCTTAATTACTTCTTTCAAACAACTTTGTATGAATTTTTTCTTTTGGTTAGGAACACAAGTTAAAATCACAAGACACCAATCAACATGTGTGAGAGAGGTCATGGTGAAGTCAAAACAAAGTGATGATGGTAGTTTAATTCAGCAGCATGTCCAAGTCCTCTTCCACTTAACCCTTGAAGCACAGCCACAGTTGCTTTTTCACAATATCGCTTCTTAGAAACCCTAAAATTGACTAAAACATATTCTTAATCCACTACCTCACGGCAAGAATAAAAATCAGTATGAAGTACCAAAAGTATCATAGCTAGTGTTAATGCAACTATCTGCCATTAGCCAAGGCCCACAACCAAAATATCATGTTGCCCAACTGGCAATGGGATATCACCAAGGATTGACATGTCTCTCGTGAAAGGAAAAAAACAAAAGGTTGTGTGCATATAATGCCCAAATAGAGATCACAAAATAAGGAATTTGACTATTTTATGCAGTAGTTTAGACCATTATAATATTAAATTAAATTAACTACAATAGAACTTAATTCAGAGAACTAAATTCCACAAAGCTTTAAAGAAAATGGTCTCCACATATCATAGAAATGTTGTGATTTGAAATACACTAACTGAAAGATATATTCTTTAAGATTATGATGTTTTTTAGTCCACAATGCCATAAATTAAGTTGGTTTTGCCTTCTTGGGGAAAAGTAGAATTTCAATTATTCTTCTCATAAAACAAGGGTCGCTATAGTAGAAAGAAAGATCAACTTACAACTAGTAGTGTCTGAACATAATGTTCATCTGGTATACAATTATGCTCCTTGGATGCATCATCAGGTTGCACATGACAAGAATCTTCTAAAATCTAGAGTGAAAATACCATCTCTTAATAACATTTTCAGACAATTGTTCTTTATACTGTAGGCTATTACTTCAAGACCAGATGCTATATATAAATCAACCGCCATTAGAGCAAGGAGAGAAGAAAAATTTTGTGTGAAAATATTTTGTTGGTGTAGAGGGTCAGAAATTCAACCCCAAACTAAGTATGGGCCAAAGCACTAAGGTCGCCCCAAAGAGGCGACCAGGAATAAAAAAGGAGCATGGGCCAAAACCCAAGAGAAGTGGGCCAACAGTAGGCCGAAGTAGGTCCTACCCGCCAAGGGTCCAAGCAGACTCCATGAAGGAAAATGCCTAAGCCAAGTTGTAGAGGCAACACCTGCAGCGATGAAATTGCGAAGGGAACATGTGCAGTGGGAAAGTTACTGAGGCACTTTGCCTCAGTGCCGCCATTTTAATATCTTCAGTTCCACCGTCATCTAAAGTTACGAAGAGAACATGTGCAGCGGGAAGGTTGTAGAGGCAGTACTTGTAGCGCCCAAGTTGCAGAGGCATTCTTTCAGCGCTGCCATCTCTAATATCTTCGGTCCTGTCGTCTGAACTTGCTATGGGAAACTACGACAACAGCAACTAAGTTGCAGAGGGAATATCCTGCCAAGGTGATAGCAGCCTTTGAGAGAGGCCTCCCTCTGCAAGTAGAGTTTAATGTTTGGCGCTGATAGCAAGCCCCAAGGCATTACTAGCCTAGGGCTGATAGCAGGCCCCAAAGTTCATTTAACTTGGCTCTGATAACAGGCCCCAAGACTTACTAGTTGGAGCTGATAGAAGGCCTACAGATACCAGTTTACTGTGGCGATCTCGCAAAGATGGGAGCAGGGTAGCCCGAACATAAGGGACTCCCTTTCCATTACCCAGGCCATGGACCTGCCTTAGTCGGACAGGCAGGACTAAGGAAGCCCTTTTGGGCTTGGTACTAAGGCGCAGCATGACTGATAGCAGGCTTGGCTGTGGCCTTCGCCCTGGGAAGCTGGGGAGTTTGTGGTTAGGTGGCTAAGGGTGGAGGTTTCGCTGAGGTGAACACAAACATAGCCGATAGTAGGCTAATGGAGTCCTGAGAATGCATGTACTGGCTAATTAGAATTGAGAAGGCAAGTGTAGCAGCAAGGCTTACCGCTGCAAGTGCACTTGCTGAGGTTCAAGCTGAGAAGGCAAGTGTAGAGGCAAACACTCCTGCCATAACTGCACTTGCTGAGGCTCAAAAGGGAGTTGCAACGCCAAACACTCCCGCTGCAACTACAGTTGTTGAGGCTCAAAAAGGTAGTTGCGAAGACAAATAGATAGTACACAATACATGCAGAGGGACACGTGGCACCTTTAACTTGGTGGCTCAAGGAAAAATATTCCATGTGATCCTCTAGGATACATGTCCTCTTGGCACCAAGGAAAAGCCTATAAATAGGACCCATCTCCCAAGGTTCAACAAGAGGAATTTTGGGGATTTTGGGGGAGATGCTCCCCATTTTGGCACTGCCACACATTTCTTCTTGAGCCACTTGATTCACCCTCACCCAGCTGCACACTCTCCGACTCCCATACAGTTGCTGCTACTGATTCTCCAGCCACTTCCACCACCATTGGACCATTAATATGGTTTTGCCTCTCTAATCACCTCTCTAACCTTGAACCCCCCTACAGTTGGAAATATACTAAGTTGGAAAATTGACATTGGGACAAAAAAAAAAAAAGAAGCACTCACAAGGGGATGATCTCGCCAAAATTCAGCTAGTGATTTCCTCTACATTATTGTCAAAAATGGGTCAGTCAGGTAAGTGACAAAACAATAAATCCTCAACAACAGACAACTCCGAAAAAAGAAATCTGTGGAAAAATGTTATCCAAGAAAATTATTATTATTCAAGTTTGATATCATAAATAACTAAATAGGGTGTGCAATTGATGGCTTTGGAGGAACCTATGGATACTCAGTACTCAGAAGACACTTTGGCAAATTTAGATGAGCAGTATTACAAAGAGAAAAATAAGGACGTTGATATCAAGTTTCAAACTGAATCCTAATTCAACATGTGTGGGGTGAAAAGAACTTCAAGCAGAATTTCCACTCAATGTTGCAATCTTCTTGTATTCAATTAAACACAATTTCCATACTTTAAGGATGTCAATATCAAGTTTCAAACTGAATCCAAATTCACCATGTATGGGGTGAAAAAAACTTCAAGCATAATTTCCATGTAATGTTCCTATGTTCTTATAATCAAACAGAATTTTCGTACTTTAAGCAGAGTACAGAAAACATATACAGCTCAACAAGAGAACTCTAATATCCTAGTGAGTTTGCATTCAAATTGCCTTGCAATGTCTTTGAAACAAGGGAAAGATCATATCATCTTTCATTATAATCTCAGCATGTTTTTTGGTAAGAACAACCCACTGCACGAAGATAATGTAACAGATAAGAGTCAGACAACTACAGTCTACAGTAACATTGACTAATAGATTATACTCTTTTTTCTGGTTTCTATTGAACTTCAGGAAGCAACAAAATCAATGCATTGAACTCTTATGGGACTTACCTGAGATCCTTTCCTCCAGTTATGAACAGGAATCACAGGCTGCATTTTCGGATTGTAGTGGCCCTCTTTCGTATCAGCAAAGCTGCTCCACCATTAAATTTAGAACAAATTTATGAATACTGCCTTGAACTTATATTCCAATAATATAATGTTCTATATAAAGCATAAAGCACATACAACAACTAGAATTCCAAATTCAAAAGAGTTATCAAAGCTAATTACCAAATCTCTGTGTAGCTTGAAATCAATACAAATGTCTTATTAATTGAGGCTTCAAAACATTCTTTTAATAGGGGAGAGAAACAAATGAATCAGTCCACTTACCTGTCCACAAAACTAGTTGGTGTTGACATTATATAGTCATATGTATAGCTGAAGTTGTATAAGGGTATGCAGCTGAAACAAGATTAAGTAGATGAAATAAGACTAGGTAAGATGGCCAAAAGAATAACTTTTATTCAACAAAATATTAAGTGGCAACTAAATCCTTAATGCTCCTTATGTCACAGACAATTAAACACCACTTGATCTAATAAAATACATCTCTTTTTCAATTTTTTCACCACCTATTCTCTCTTTCTCTCTCTCTCTCTCTCTCTCGCTCGCTCTTTATATAAACAAACATAAAAATACTTGCTTAAAATCACTGTACAGAAAAATAAATGAATGATAAATAGCAGCCATCAACTCACCTATCTGAAAGAAAAAGAAATCGTTCATTAAAAGGATCCAAGAGTGCATGCTTTAGCAAAATACGCTCTGCCAGGATCATGCTTGCCTCTCCCCAATCTACCTGGAAAGGAACAAACTTGGTAAATATAAGATTCCAAAACCATTATTGATTTTTGTCGGGAAGGAGAAATTTCTAACAGGTCTCTTCAATATCCTTCCATATAAGGAGGCAAAGCAATTAAGTTGACCTTCATATAAAAGGCCAGATAAATTATATTCAATCCTAACAGAAAGAAGATTTATATTGTTTGTTGGCTGAAAAATAATTTCAACTATCAGACTATTAAGCGAGTAAAAATAAATAAAAGTTAATCCTGAAGTTTTCATGAGCAAATCATATTAACATGAAAACATGAATTACATAATTCAAATTTCACACAGGTTAAAATTAGCAAAGATATATAACTTGCAAAAATAAACTGCAAGTCCACAGGAAATAAGCTAACCCTAGAATTAGTTACAGTCGAACATAATTCACTAGAAATCAAGCGAAACACTACAGGACTGAGCATGAACAAATGACGAGCACACAATAGCTACTTTGCAAAATCTTCTAGATGCATCTGGCAATGGTGTGATGAAATAGTAATTTGCACTATCCATCATGCATGCCCTTTTAAATATTCATAAATTTAAAAGATGAATTGTTACTAGTCTATCTAAACTAACAATTTTTTAGCTAGTCTGTCAAAGCTAAGTGCATTGTCCTTTTTTAAACTAACAAGGGATGAAGTTAGAGCTATGCATGGGCCCTAGAATTTATGGTTGAACAAGAGTTTAGAATAAAATTTAGAATGCTAGAGAAAACAAGTACGA
Source organism: Camellia granthamiana (assembly GCA_036172215.1). Taxonomy (NCBI): domain Eukaryota; kingdom Viridiplantae; phylum Streptophyta; class Magnoliopsida; order Ericales; family Theaceae; genus Camellia; species Camellia granthamiana. Next base: position 147,279,279 of record CM069909.1, on the reverse strand, counting down.
GTTCTAACCTAACAACCTGAATGAGTAGTTTAGAAGATTGAAGAATACGAACAACAAAAAGGTAAAAAACATTACTGAGCTACATGGTGTACTTATGTCATTGCACAATCCATGGATTTGCAAAAGACCCAACCACTATGTTACTAAGCCATCTGAGATGAACCTTTACTCCCTTATTGAGTGTTTTAACCTCTAAGGATGAGAAGAACAAGCTTTATTTTCAGTTCGGATAAATTAATATGCATCAAACAACTTTTGGGCAAGTAACAGGTTTCCTACTGGGGTAGTGTGGGACAGAATCAGCAGGATCCCTTCAAGAGATGGTGTGCTTACCATCTTGGTTATGTAACCAGGAAGATATTTTTTGAGGAAAAAGAAAAAAAAGAAGAAGGAAGGGATTTACACAAACACTGCACGTGACTGCCTAGATTACTGCAAGGTAAAAATTGTGTTCGTTCACATGATAATCTTTTGTCTTCCCATAATAGAAGGTTTTTATGCTAATTACTAAACACTTGATAGAATAAACAGAAACACAACCAATACTTTTGAAGCGAAAGAGCTTTACGTTCTTCTGTTGCAAACACCTCAAAAGAAAAGAAGATGGGTAAAAATTTTGAATTCGAGAATAAATGTTCCAAATAAAAACCTGTATGCAGCATTAACTTGACGATTTAAGAAATAGGCTGATCTTGTTGTTGCCTTGTTGAACAGGAACCCAGGCCTAGAGTGAACAAAAATTGAAAATTTATTCTCTTTATCTCCCTGGAAAACCGCAAAAGTGCTTCTTAAGATGTAAATACATTTGGTTGCGCTAACGAAGCATATAAAGTATTGTATGCAGTGCTCAGGATACAGAAAACAACTTTTTCAATGCATAACGAAACATACTTAGACAAATATAGGGAAAAATCAAACACCAACCCTCCCTTTCTGCCAAATAGAAAACCCTAATCTGCTCATCTACTTTACCCTAGCTCACTAGGAGGCTTTCATGATATAAAAACAAGGTATATTGTTAAAGTAAAATCAAGTGAAGATAGAAAAGCTAAAGATGTTGAACAACCCAACAATAATTCTATTTCTTTCAATTCAACATATTGGAGTTTAAATTTTAGCCTGCAACCAGTTTAAATCATAACTGCTTCTCAATAAAGAGATAATCAACCATAGGTTCCTAAAAAAGCAACAATCTAGATAGAATCCAGCCTACCAGCAATGATTGCCCCACGCATGCCCACACTGCCTATCTCACCAACACCTTAACCTTTTCAATAATTATTATTATTAGCTTATGGAAGTAAGTAGTAACTCAAAATCCCATCCCATGTCACTTCCATACATCCAACACAGGATTAGGGGTGGAAGGTAGGGCAGTGGTTGAATGCCTTGGGCTTATTCACAAAAAAGAATCAACAATGACATTCATTCACATGAGCTTCTTCTCTCTTATTATTATTATTTTATTTTTTTTGGGGGGGTAGGGTGAGCTTCTTCTTGGAATCACACAACCAATGTTCAGGGAAAGATCACTAAAATGTAGAGCACTAAAACGAAGTACAATTAAAGAAATTAGTAATGCATTCCCCATGCATGAGTGTTACATTTGGAGAATGACTGAATCCAATTTCTTGTGAAAGTGAGCAGGACTGACTTCCATGTAAAAAGAGACATTCCTCAACTCCATTTTCAAGTCCTCCCCCTCTTTAACATCAATCCTCCATAAGGAAAAAGTTAAATATTGGTATTTAAGCAACAACAACAAAAATTCCAATGCACTCGCATCGTATAAGATTAAGTATGATGCCTTTAGATTCCAAGTTCAAACTTACAAAGTCATTGAGGTTTTATACAGAGAGAAGGAAAAATGAAAAGAAAAACAGTTTACATTTCAAATTCATTGAGGTTTTATACAGAAATATGAAGATGCCCATGAACGCGTAGATACTTGAGTGGACTTTGCTTTTCTATCCACACGTGCATCCCTAGTTGATGATGACCTTGAGTTCTTCATCTTCTTCGAATTTCCATTCCTGAACAGAGAGTTTAAAAAGCTGGCGAGCTTGCCCCCAGTCATCTTCACTGGTTGTTTCTCCTTCTCCGAAACACTAGTCGTCTTCACTGGCTTTGGCTTCGTTGCGATAAAACAAGCAGTCAATGGTTTTTCGTGCTCGAGGAGACATGCTCGGCGGATGCTCACTGTTGGGGATATGGGATCCCGCCCAAGACCTTCCAGAAATTATACCAAGCAGAAAAACACACACACACACACCTAAGGAGACACCATATTTAACGTGGTTTGGCCTCAATGCCTATATCCACGGGAGAGTAACCGGTTATCACTATAACAATGGAAAGATTACAGAAAGATTACAATAGAGGAGGAGCTCACACCATCCTCACCCACTCACTCACCCGTCTCTTTCTCTCACACCGAGAAAGACGGTTTCTCTCCCTCACATCTCTCACTCTCTGTTGGTTTGCTCTCTCACTAAACTCTTCCCTCAGCCTCTTCATTTATACACCAAGATGGAGGAAGCTGGAGAGCTTGGCTGGCATAGCACATGGCCAGTTGTTGTTCCTTTACTTTCAATGCCGTCCATCTTTACGACTTGTTGGTTGGCAGCCGTACTGTTTGACATGCTATAACTGGCTTCACATAGAGAAGAGAATCACCCCTCACATGGGGTGATATCCAACAAATCACCTCCTCAACCCATGTGAGGTGATCCAGTGCACACACTGCTGCTAATCTTGTCACGTCCAAATTTCAGCATAGTCTGCATCTCCTCACTGAGACGATTGCATCCCATGAAGCTAGAGATAACACACCAGAGATACAAGAAGAGGAGGGAATCCTACATCCTTAACTCAACTCACACCACTCTCTGATTTGGAGAGAGAACCTCTGCTCCTATCTCCCACAGATCTCTTCCACGCTTCTTGTCTCGGATGTCTTCACTTGCTATGCTTGAACTTGCGTAACCAAGATATCCAACACCCCCTGATTGGATGTCCTGCACCCTGTGCTGGGATGCCTTTGACTGACATGCATCACCTTGCACGACCAGTCATTGGAGCAATAGAAAACTCGTCGTTGATCCTATCAACGTCCTCGGTTTTCTTTGCTTGGAGCTTTTCTTCTGAACTATCAGCCTTTGCCCTCTGCACTTCTGAACAACCTCTTAGTGTTTCCATATGCTCGTCGTCTGGGCCTTTGCAATCCCTGATTTGCTGTTCAGTAGATTGATGGTTGACAGTAGCTCTATCTATCAAAGCATTGTCAGCTATGCTATTTTGCATAGTGCTCGCACCCATGGCTTTTGGTCTCCCTGCGTCGAGCTCACTTGAGAGATCTATATCAACTCTATCCTCTGCTGCCATGGAACTAAGGAAACCACCATAGAGAAAAGAGACTTGCCACACTTTGGCGCGCACTCATGCATTTTATTCGTCTTAATTTCTCTGTCTGGAAGTTCTTGTGAACTTTCAATAACCCGTTGCTACACACTCTTCTCGTGCCTTTGTATGACACTCTAGCCTACCTTTGCACTGCTGCACGTTTGCATTTGTGCTTCTGCGCTTAGTATGCTCCTCTGTTACTATTGTTCCACAAGTCCACATACCAGCAGTTCCTACTCGTATATAGTAGCTCCAACAACCATAGCATTTGCTTGAGCCTGTACTTGTTGCCAAATCATCTATACGTCGATGAATGGCCTTCTCTTTTGATTGAACCAGATCTTCAGATGCACTTCAGAGATAATCATCTTTGCAATCCTCTAATCGCCCCTAACCAATCTTGATTTTTCTCGATCCACTACTTGATCAAGCCTGATCGCCTCTGGTCTTCAATGATCTATCTCGATTTGTATCTGGTTATCCAATCTGGTCAGAATTTGCCCATTCTAACCTCTTCAGTGAATCCGCAGCGTTCTACAATATTCGGCAACCTTCCTTCAATTATTCAAGATGAAAAACTCCCATGTTTTGACAATCTTTAAAAACCGTTCAGAATTTCACTATTCTGACCTTGTGGTTGCGTCCGGAACGGTCCATTTAGCTAGGACCAACCTTCGTTGCACTTCCAGGGACCGCACTGAAAAACATCTCGGAAAGTTAGGCCACACCATAATTTTTTGAAAATTCTGGGCAAAATTACAATTTTCAGAAGTTCAGGGAATATTTCATGTTCCAACAGAATATTTCATCCATTGCACCTGACGCTGTCTGCCATTTTGATCTTCCTTCTTTTTGCAACAACTCCGATTCAAAAATCTGGCTGTACAGATGTGTCCGGAATACTCCAAATAGTTGGAAAACAATATTGGATCGCCAGAAACGAACTCCGAATGGCTTAGATCAACTCAAAATAGTTTGGTGGGTTTAGATCTATAGAATCTGGTGCGGCTGAGAAGCACTAGATAATTCTTCCGGTTCTGCTGACCTTAGGCTGATGTCAGTGGCTTGGTCAACGGCTGGTCAACGCTGCTTAGGCAATGGCTAAGCTCTGGTGCGGCTCCGACTTGACGGCTCGGCTTCGTGCAGTCAACGTCTTAGTCAGCGGCTCAGTCAATGCAGCTCGGCTCGGCTTGACGGCTTGACTCCGCTTGGCTTGGTGGCTTGGTTAACGGCTCAGTCAACGGATGACGTGGATGACACGTGGCAGACGTGGTGCTGCGTGTCTGCCGACGTGGCTGAGGACGTGGTGCTGCGTGGCAGACCCACTTGTTTTCTTCCCTGTGCCACGCGTGAGCGCGTGTCTGAGATTGAGAAGACGCGCCGGCTTGTTTGATCGACGCGTGAGGCGCGTGTGTGCGCGTAAAATTCACGCGTTTTCTTTGGGAAGCACGTGAGGCGCGTGTGAGCTCTTCTAGAGCTCTGCTTTGCAGTTTTGGACTCCTTTCTTCGAGACCTTGCTCCTGGTATGCTCAAAACCTGATTTCGAGCAATCTGATTTCTGGCAATTTCGAAAATTCGCACATTGTTTTTTCGAAACGCGATCGACGAAGCTCTAATACCAATTGTTGGGGATCCTGCCCAAGACCTTCCAAAAATTATACCGAGCAGAAAAACACACACACACCCAAGGAGTAGGGGTGTAAAAATGGCCCGAGGCCCGTGGGCGGCCTGGCTCGGTTAGGCCCGGGCCGAAGCCCAGCCCAGTACATTAGGCCTGGGCCTGGGCCATCCACTTTAGAGCCCGCCCCGGCCCAAAAATTTTCGGGCCCTGCGGACAACCCGGTCCGACCTACCAATCCGGCACTCTTTATATCAATATTTAATGATCAAATTGTAAAAAATAAAAAACAACTTGTAATGGTTAAATAATTAAAAAAATAAATAAATAAAATAAGAAAAAGATTTATCTTATAAAAAAAGATATTAATCTTGTAAAAATAAAAAATTTATATAATTAAGTAAATAACATTAATAATTTAAAAATAAAAACAAAAAATAATAATAATTTATTAAAATAAAATCAAACTAAATTGTACTGGGTTATGATTTTTTAAACATAGATTTTAAAATTTTTTTGTATACTTGTTTGGTTAATCTGCAGTGATATATATATACATGCTCTTAGTTTGATAGATATATATATATACATGCTCAATCAATCGACAGATTGCACTGCAGTGATGATGGACCATGTCCATGGTACAAATAATAAGGTGGATGCGCATGATATTTAGGGCAATGCTGTTGGGTCTGTGGGGGCCCATCACGGGTCCCGTTCTAATAATCCGAACCGTTCAATATGTAGAACTCGTCGAATACTATATGATTGTAAAAAATCACGTTGATCGGATATCAATAACTATATGATCATATCAGTTTTGTATCAAAAAAATGGACGGTGAACAAATTAATAGTTGACAAAAAACTAATCCGATCAAATAGCTATCGATATTCGATCAATGTAATTTTTTACAGACATAATACTAGATGAATTCTATACATTCAACGGTTTCAATTATCAAAACGGGACCTGTAGTGGGCCTCCACGGGCCCAACAATACTTGTGAAGCCTCATCCTATATTCATATGATATATGTTAAGTTATCAAGTTACACCATTTTGACAGCAATTCGTAGAAGAAGGAAAGAGTCTCAGAGAGATAAAAAGAAAGAAATGAACTGATGTGACATTCTGTCACTGACACTACTGGTATGTGGCTGCTACTAGCCTAGCTTTTACCTAGCCTAGCCTCATCAATCACTCAATTTAAGTTTCAAACGGTAATATACAAACGGTCATATTTAAAATTACTATAAATATCTTTCATTTTTTAAAATAAATCTCACAACAAATAATTCTCTTTCTCTCTCTCTTAAACTCTCTCAATCTCTCTCAACTCTCAATTATCAGAAGAAGCAAATTTCTGTATCGCATTCACCCGTCAGTAACATTAATTAGTTTAATTAAATTTATTAGCTACTCATTTTTTTCATTAATTATTTGTGCACATATATTAATTATTATTTTTTACTGATTGTATTTACACATTATTTAAATTAATTGTTAATTCTTATATATTGTTTTACTTACATTACTAAGGATCCTAATATGCATAATGTTGATGTTGATGTTGATGTTGATACATATACTACACAACATGAATTTGTTGATTCTTCTTCTAATATCCCTCTTCCAACAGTTGAATCATCATCTAGGAGCAGAAGTAGTAGTGTTTGGGAACATTTTGAAAAAAATCTATAAATAATCCTGATGGTACAATTATATTTAAAGCAAAATGTAAATATTGTGCACATTTACTTAGTGCTGCATCTGCAGGGGGTACTAATAATCTAAAAAGGTATGTTAACAAACATTTACAAAGTCGACAACTTGATATTCGAAGTCAAATGCAATTAGGGGCTTCATCAACTGGTAATTTACAAACATTTTCATATGATTCTATACGTGCACAAAATTCTGCAATTGATTATATTATTAAAAAAGAACAACCTTTTATTACTAGTGAATGTCTCAATTTTACAGAAATGATTCATGAAAGTTTTACACTGCAATATCAAAGTTTTTCAAGAAATACTACTAGAAACAGGATTTAAAAAAAATTTGAGAATGTTAAAAGTGAAATATTTGACATCTTTAAAAATTTGAATGGAAAAGTTTGTTTAACATCTTATCTGTGGTTAAATAATGGTTTTGAATATCAATGTATCATTGCACATTTTATTAATAATGATTGGAAATTAAATAAAAGAATTATTTCATTTAAATTAGTTGAACTTCCATACACTAGTCATTCGCTTGGTGTAGAAATAAGAAATGTATTATACGAGTGAGCTTTACAAAATAAAATATTTACGATTAGTTTGGATAATGTATCATATTATAATCAAACTGTAGCCCATTTAAAACTAACTTTACAATTACTTGTTGATGGTGATTTATTTTACATTCGTTGTTATGCCCATATTTTCAATTTAATTGTTAAAGAAGCTATGCATGTATACGAAACTTCTATACTTGTAATAAAAAATGCAGTTGTTACTATTATGTCTTCTGGTAATCGAATTTCAGAATATAGAAAAATTTGTCAACGAGAAAATATATCATTTAGAAAATTAATTTTAGATATAGATAGTAGGTAGAATTCAACATATAATATGTTAAAAGCAGCTTGTAAACAAAGAAGAGTAATAGATTTATTTTTTGCAACAACATCAATAGGAGGAGTACTGATTCCCATTGAACTTAATTGGCTCCAAGCATCCTTGTATAAAGATTTTTTAAAAGTTTTTGATACTTCAACAAAATTATTTTCTTATATATATATATTCCTAATTCACCATTTGTTTTACATATGCTAGCAGAAATAATTAAAGTTTTCATAAAATATATGGGTAATGAATATTATATAACCATTATTATTTCAATGAAAGAAAAATTTGATAAATATTTTGAACCTTTGCCTTATCTATTAGGTTTAGCCATAATAATTGATCGTAGATGTAAAGAAATTGGTTTACAAGAATTTTTAGAGCGTATTTTCGCTGATCAAACACAATTTGCCCCTATTATGCAAACATGCAACAAATTATTTGAGGAATACAGGGCAGCTGCATCTGTAAATACACCTACACACTAGACTAGCAGTCTCATCTCAAGGTGGGAGATTAAGTGTTTTTTTAGCAATAAAAAGTAGAAGAATATCTCAACATACAAGTGTAAGTAGTTCTGAACTACAACGTTATTTGGAAAGCCCATCAATAGATCATTCCGATGATTTTGACATTTTGGAATGGTGGAAACAAAATGAAACTATGTGGCCTATGGTTTCACAGATGGCCCGTGATATACTAACCATTCCTATTTCTACAGTTGCTTTGGAAACAGCTTTTAGTACAGGTGGACGGGTGTTGAGCGATTACCGGAGCTGGCTTTTACCCGAAATGGTTGAGGCACTGATGATATCCAGAGATCATATGCATGCGCTTATAAGAAGACATAATTATAGTAAAAATGAGCGAATTCAAAATGATTTGGATGAGATATCCTCGGGCAACGCGACTGAAATGCCTGTCTCCTCCGATGATTGATCAACAATTTATTTTTTACTATTTCATTTCATTTTTTTTTGTATTAGATTATTGAGGTAAAGTATAATGCAAATGATTGGTAGGCTAGTAGGTGCCAGCCTAGTTGGGATGTACTTGACCTATAGTGATGCAATTGCTCTGTAACGCCCTCAAAATAAACCCAAAAGTCATACATTCTTAACATGCTCAGACATTGGAGAATAAAGCATAAGTACATTTCATCAGAGTATCTCTTACAAATGTATTGCATGTTAACAACAAAAGCAAATGCCCCACGGGCTTACAGCTTTCCAAGTCAACACTTGGTTACAAAAAAAAGAGTTCTAGCTCTATACAAAATAAGCCCTTGGCTTGATTTAAATGTAATACAAATAAAGTAATCACAAAAGATGACCCAGCCACTAATCCTCTCAAGCTACGTCCTTGGAGGTGGCATACTACCTGTACCTGAAAATGATGTCCCATATAGGGTGAGCCAACGCCCAGTAGAGATATGCTAAACATTGTATGGGCAATAACTAAAACATCAACATTTGATAAATGTTTAATTCACATAGATCAATTCATATTTCATTTCAAATACATGACCAATGGGTCCATGTTTTTATTTCATCTCTTAACCAATTCTCAATTCACAACCCTGGCTCAGAACCTGGCCATATACTTTAGGTGAGATTACATCCCATAACAACAACGTTTCTATTTCAATTGAAATAACAACTCAAATTAATCATTTCATGCTTCATAATAGATACACATTTTAGTACTGTATCCATCTCAGACAAAACACTTCCATATTCCACATATGATACACATTTTAGTGCTGTATCAATGTCAAACAAAATCCGGTTTAGAGGTCCATCCCCTATCTTCCCCTAAACCGTGGAGTACATCCCCTAGCTCCTCCCACACAACACAATATATATAAACACATATCATATACATAATCAAACCAATACATAAAATTCATGTATTATATCAACCGCCATATTCAATGGCATACTCAATTGATTAGTTTTAGTTTGCCTAATCATCATGCATTGTCTACAACAATCAAGACTATCCTCCACCGATAGCCCAAAGCAATTATTTCTAGACAGATAATAATTATGTTCAACAGATAAATATCAACAATTTCAAAAGTGAGCGATCAATAAATCCAACTTCACTATTCCATCTCATAATGAGCCAATTTCAATATGTTCAACTCAATTTCATATTCTCACAATTTTCCCAAATTAATTATACCAATTAATTTATGCACAAATTAGGGCTTTCTCTTCCGTTTCTCAATATTAACCCAAAGGTTCAAATATCAACAACTCTTCAACAATACCATCATTTTGAGACCTAAATACATATTCAAGAGTCAAAATAACAAAACCCCATTTTATTCATTTTGAAACCCTAAGTCCCAAAATTTCCCAACTCAAACCATCTATACAAATAGCTCAATATTTATGTTAAAACACAGAAGAATGAGTAGGAATCCCTACCTCAAGAGATGAACTCAAGGAAGAAGATGAAGAAAAACGAAGTTGCTCCAAAACCCAAGATTTTTGGATCAAAGTGTAGCCCTCAACAATCCCCACAACTTTTACAAAGGCCAAAGGTGAGGAAATAACTCCTACTAGATCAAATCTAAGAGAGAAGGTGAGGTTTTAGAGAGAGGTGGTCTCCAATGGTGTTTTTTGAAAAGTAGGAGAGAGAAAGGAAACCAAAAAGTGATCCAAAAAGTCGAATCCCGAAGTGATATATACCAGTCGCCTCGCTCGAGCGTAGAAACCCCCGCTCGAGCGTCAGACACAGACTCACGCTCGAGCATCAAAAGCGCCGCTCGAGGGTAGATTGCACACTTCCAGAAGTTTTGCAGACATGGTCCCCGCTCGAGTGTCAAACTCCCCGCTCGAGCGGAGGAACAAAAACAAAGGTTCACGCCCGAGCATTAAAACTCCCGCTCGAGCGTCTGAAGACCTGTAGACAAAAGTACTGGGAGGTGGAAAATTATGCTCGAGCGTCAAAACGCCCGCTCGAGCAGAGAAGCAACAACGAAGGGCTCGCTCGAGCGTCAAAAGCCCCGCTTGAGCGTGAAGGCCAAAATCTGGGCATCAACTCTAGGTTTCAAAACACAACCAGCCTGTTTCAAACCTGCCCAACACAACCCAAGACTCAAATACAAAGAGTAAGGGAAGGAAATGAGAATGAGACAACAACACAACCACGGAACCAAGTCCGGAACACAATATACAAAGGAAAGGAAAACCGGGATCGCTATATGCTCTACCATCATCAATAATCTACACCTAATTTATTTAATAATATCAATTTTTGTAATATTTTATTTCATTTTGGAATAAAAATTATTCATTCAATAAATGTTATATAAATAATTTAATATTATAATATTGAAAGTTTCATTTTCATATATATAAAATTATTCATTTTGAAATTAAAAAAAATTACATAATTGCATACTTTTTTAGTTATAAGTTCATAATTAAAAAAACATAAATCATACATAATTAAATTTAAATATCACTATGAAACATTACATAACAAACAAAACGTCTCGTTAATCTTAACCAAAGTACACTAGTATAATTATTTTTAATTTTTTATTCCTAATACTAAAAAAAAAAAAAAAACCCGACTAGGTCCAGCCCATGGCCCAAGGCCAGTGACCCAGGCCTATGGCCCGCCCTAGGCCCTATTATGAGTGGGCTTGGGCTTGGGCCTGGGCCCCACTTTTTGGCCAACTAAAAAGGCAGGAGCCCACGAAGCCCGCTTGGGCCAGCCCATTATTACATCCCTACCAAGGAGACACCATATTTAACGTGGTTCGGTCTCAATACCTATATCCACGGGAGAGTAACCGGTTATCACTATAACAATGGAGAGATTACAGAAAGATTATAATAGAGGAGGAGCTCACACCATCCTCACTCACTACTCACCCGTCTCCCTCTCTTACACTGAGAGAGACGGTCTCTCTCCCTCACATCTCTCACTCTCTGTTGGTTTGCTCTCTCACTAAACTCTCTCCTCAGCCTATTCAATTATACACCAAGATGGAGGAAGCTGGAGAGCTTGGTTGGCATAGCACATGGCCAGTTGTTGTTCCTTCACTTTTGGTGCTGTCCATCTTTACGGCGTGTTGGTTGGCAACCGCCCTCTTTGACATGCTGCAACTAGCTTCACATAGAGAAGAGAATCACCCCTCACATGGGGTGATATCCAACACTCGGGAAGTCTAAGTCTTCGTCCATGATAGTACGGCTCTGTTTCTCGTTCCCCCCGTCTATGGAATGGCAGACTTCGTCAAAAATACTAGTAGCAAATGTATATGTATTTTTGGTCATGTCCATTATATATATATATTAGAGTGGGGGGATTTTTAGAGAGAGAATACTGGTAGCAAAGAGTTGGGGGATTGGTGTTTCTTAGAAAGAAGAAGAAGAAGAAGAAGAAGAAGAAGATGAAGAAAAGTAAGATGAAGAGAATTGGGAAGAAGAGTCTGACTTTATAAAGGGAAGGAATTGTTGTTCAAAAAAAGAAAACGGTTCCGCTATGTAGCTCGTAATGGAGCCACATTAGGATCCTTTAGACTAAGGAAATTTTGGCCTGATTTATAGACTAAGGAAATAGACGTTAGTAAAAGTTTTTTTGTTGAAAAAAAAAGAAGGTAAAATTTGGACTAATTAGTTAAATTACAAAATTGATAAAATTTTATGAATCTCTCATCATAATCTTAAATCAATCCAAATATGGGATAGAATACACAATTTTAATAGTATAGTTTTAATACTGTCTATTGCATGGTTTATTGAATTGTTCATGTTTTAAAACATTAGATGAAATGAATCAAAGATCTTGAGCAACCAGCTTCCAATTAAGTGTTAGCTGTAAATTATGCTTCCTTGTTATTTCTAGCTTCGATTCACATTTTCACTATTAAGTGTTAAGAACTTAAACTTGTGAAGTCTTGCAAATCATGGGTTTGATAGTTTTGAATTTTTTGAATTTTATTTTTTTATGTCAATTGTTAGGAACATCCTTCTATCTATGGTCTAATTCAACAAATTTATTGAATAATTTTGGAGGAGCTTACAACCATATTCAGACTAGAAGCCTCAACTACATTCAATCTTTCCATGGAGCAAACTAATTTAAACAATGAATTAAATCCTGATATGGCATATAGAAATTTAGGAAACTAATGTGTCCCTATTCCAATTATTTCTTTTCCCTTGATAAAGGTGGTTTTTGAAATTTTTGTTGAGATTGAGTTTTTATTTTTATTTTTTTTATAATTTTTTATTTTGTTGTTGAGCTTGAATCTGGGGATTTTTTTTTTCCAGTTTGTATACTGTTTGTGGTATATATATATATGTGAAATGTAATGTAGTGGTTATATGTGTGTTTATTTTTTTTTTATAATTTTTTATTTTCTTGTTAAGCTTGAATCTGGAGATTTTTTTTTTCAGTTTGTATACTGCTTGTGGTATATATATATATACTAGCGTATGCTCGTGCCTGAAGGCACAGTGTAAATAATATTAGAATTAGAATATAATTGTAATCCTAACACTATTTAAATTTATTTTTTAATTTGATAAAATCACAAATTTATTATAAGATTTTGGTGTTCTCACAAAACTTCTCACGAAAACTCTCTTTTGCTTATATAATATATAGCTAGATAGATTGATGTGCCTAGCATACATACAATTTCCAAGAGCTTATATACAATACTACTTTTGCTTATATAATTATATAGAAATTGTTTGTAAGCCCGTAATGTCCTAGTGTTTTACAGGCATACATACATTGTATGGAAATATGTGTAAAATATATTGAACAAAAAGGAGAAAATAAAAAAAAACAAATAGAGAAGAAAAATAAAAACGGAAGAAAATAAAAAAATAAAAAGAAAAGAGAGAGGAATGTGGGATCATGGGATCATGGAAGGAAGGATGAGAAAAGAAAAAAGTAAGAGAGAAAAGTGGGAAAGTAGAAAATATACATGTAAGATATTTTTTGGAAAATATATCTCAGCCGTTGTTTTATAATTTGAATAGATCTGAGCCGTCCAAATATCCTAGTAGGACAAATATGTGTAGGACAAATTCAAAAACCATCCTGCTTTATTATATAAACTAGCGTATGCCCGTGCCTGAAGGTACGGTACACATATTTTACAAAAATCAGTTAACATAAATTATTAATATTGGTATCACATCCTTTACAAAAAAATCAATTCAAAATGATAATAATTTCACTGTTATAAAAATCAATTATAATAAATCAGTTCAAGATATCTTTCAATGGCGGTTCATTTAAGTTAAAATATAATTTATCAAATTCATTGCTAAAAGTTTAAGTTAAAATATTAATTTGTACTTGAAATTTTTATTAAACATTTTATAGAATTTCACCATCTAGAAAAGTACAGTATTTAAAATACTCATTCTCTCTCTCTCTCTCTCTCTCTCTCTCTCTCTCTCTCTCTGTAATCTCTTTCTCATTTCCTCCTCTTATCCTCTCTCATCTCTTCACAAACACTACATTTACTCTCAGAGCTCAAATAACAAACCCTTTATTTCCTTTGTTCGATCTTCCTCTCTTTGTATTTTTTTTTTCACTCTATTTTATCTTGAATTTGTGATTTGATTTTGTTAAATCAAAAAAAATCAACACCCATTTCAAAAGCTTTTTTCAAAATTATAAAAAATCAACACTCATTTTCCATTAAGAAATTAAATCCATTTCATAAATCAAACTGAAAATAAAAATATATTTCTAAAATCAAAACCCATTTTATAAAGATCACTATTATGTTAGACCTAAAACTTTTTAAAAAATTAAATCCAAATCCATAAGCTACATTAAAAAAAAAAAAAAAATCTATATAAATAACAATAAAACTTGCAGATAGATGATTCTAAAGTAGTAGGTGGACTTGAGGTAGTTGACAAAGAACATCCCGAAGCTTCTGATGATTCTGATGGGGGAATGGATGATGATGCAATGTTCCGCATGGATACTTATCTTGCAAAAATTTTGAAAGAGCGTAAGAACCAAGCTGGGGGGTGAAACTGGTCAATCCCAGCTCGTGCTCTTCAAACTTCGTGTTCTCTCATTGTTGGAGATTTACCTGCATGAGAATCCAGGCAAGTCTGTTTTCGACAAAGTTCAAGTTGTGTTTTAACGCTTTGGGAAATCAGTTTACTGGGCATAAATATATGTTGGCCGACACTGAGATATTATGTGCTATATTTTCATTTATAACATCATACACATCTATTCTTTTATTAAAAGCACATAGTGTAGAAGAAGAGGCTTTGTCACACTTTTATCATTTCCTAAGAATGCCCCCTCAAATTGAACTATAAATTTCACATCTAGAAACTGCTCTAAACCATTTTTAAACTGCTGTAAATTGTTTTACAATTCGACCCATCTTCAATTAGACCGAAAGTGTATAGTAACCATTATTAAATTGTTTTAAAATTCGACCCATCTTTATAAATAAGAATAAAACCGAAAATGTGTAGTAATTTTATATCAATATCATGGGACTTTTATTACTCATAAACAGACCTCTGTATTAGACCAATTTCTATACACCAAAACTTGCATCAATGTACATTGAAATAATGACATCAAACACAAACAGATAATTAATCCTATAAAGTTTTACTCATCATCAATTTTGATAACAACAACAATAAAAATTGCAAAAGCCAGATCATGAAAAATCGAGAATAGCTTTTTGAACAAAACCCAAAACCTAATTGCAATTAAACATTGTATCATCGAAATAAAAACTTAGATCTTGCAAAGTAAAACAATCAAAATGAAATGTAGGTTCTGAGACAGAGAGAGAGGACCTCGAGTTGGGCAGATTTCATGGCGATGAGGATGCAGATGAGGAAGATACTAGCCATGGCGATGGCAGTGTTGCGCTTCCAGTGCTTGGGTCTACAGTACGGACCACCAGTCATGCTCCATACTTTGTTTCTGAACTCTCCACCGTGTGCTACATCTCCGTGGTGTCCGTGATCTCCTCATCCTCCACCCATCTTCGCTTTCTCTCTCTTTGTGCGGTGGTGATGACTGGAGGAGGGGAGTTTATAGAGAGAGGTTGATAAGTGTGGGTCTCTGGAGTGGATGGGTGTGTTTTGAAATTTAAAATGTGAAAGGTGAGGTGTGATGGATGAGGATGGGTGGTTGCAAATTTTGTGGCTCTTGGGCGGGAAGTTCAGGTAGAGTGAGAGAGAAGGTTTTCATCTCAGCTGTTCATCTAAATACAGAAATGAATGATGACCATTAAAATGTCCTAGTAGGATAATTGTCTCTAGGATAAATTCAAAAACCCTCTTCCCTTATTATATATATATATGTGTGTGTGTGAAATGTAATGTAGTGGTTATGTGTGTTTATTTTTTCTTATAATTTTTTATTTTGTTTTTAAGCTTGAATCTGGGGATTTTTTTTTTTTCCCACTTTGTATACTGCTTGTGGTATATATATATATGTGAAATTTAATGTAGTGGTCATATCTGTATTTATTTTTTCTTATAATTTTTTATTTTCTTGTTAAGCTTGAATCTGAGAATTTTTTTCTTCTATTTGTATACTGCTTGTGGTTTATATATATGTGTGTGCGTGTGTGAAATGTAATGTAGTGATTATATGTGTGTTTATGAGTGATTTTGTGATGTCTGTAAATCTATTTTGGGATGGTGTTTATGTTAGAACAATCTTCTGTGTACAATAAATAAATTGAAACCAAATCAAACAAATAAAATAAAATAACTTACATAATTTATTTTACCGAACTGAATGAATAATAAAAAGATCAAGTCGAGTGTGTGACACTCTATCCTTAAGATAGATTCGCCTTGCTATGGTGCTTACGGTAAAATGACGTCTATCTCTCAGGATATAATGATCTTCACAAACTGTAGTTGCACTTCAAACAATTTGTTCGGCGAACAAAACCGGTGTTTTATACTCTCTTTAAAATTTCCTAAAATTATATGAAGAATAAAATATGCAAGAGAGAAAATTTGGACTGCAAAATGAATTTTTCAGATTGTATTTTGATGCCAAAAATTGCTGGAACAGCCTTCTATTTATAGGCAAACAAACAGACCCGAACCGGTACATATTAGAAGTGAACAAGTGTAATTTTGAATTGAACAGATACTGTTTGAATTTCAAACAAATCTGCTAGACAGTTTGATCTGTTCAAACTGTACAGATTCAAATCTGTGTAACTGCAGTAGTTTCTGGCAATTTTAAAACTATAAAACAGTTTGAATATGTTTAGGAATTTCGAACTGAGATAGTAAAATTTGGATAGAAAATTAATTTCAATTTTGGCACAAAAATTTGAATTTAATTTCATTAAGAATTTCTGGAAAAAAATTCAAATAAATTAATATTAGAATCGACCCGACCCACAATCGCGCACGGCACGGCACAGCACGGCTCGGCCAGCCGGACGGACGGCGACGGCGCGCGTGTGTGGTGGTTTGGGCTAAAGTTCACTTGTCCATAACTCCTCCCTTCAACAAACTTGGGGTGCTCCTTGGGGCCCAACCCAAGATTGTACACTTAGAGTTTATATACCCACAAAAGCTTTCTTAAAGTTTCAACGTGGGACAACCCATTACAAGGAAACCCATATTTAATTCTTTAAATGTCCATTTCACGAACCTGAAAACGACATCAAGTTCCCATTTACTCATAAATGGTTTTGACGAACCAACTTCACCATGTGATTTGCCATGCAGCAAGGAACACGTCACCTCTTCGAACCCACCTCAAAAGGCGTGTGGACCCCACTCAATTTTGGGCTCAAAGTTGGCCCAAAATAAGCCTATAAAAAACCAATTTTCCAACAATCCCCCATATGAATGGAATTTGACGGAGAAAAAATGCAACAACATGATCTAATTATAGAGAGTACAGAAATTGAAAATATTCTGCAAAGGATAGGTAGCTGTTGGCTTTGAACCTTCCCTTATGAGACACTATCGGATTTACTAGCTAATCAATGAACATGATGTCTTGAACTGTTCAGCTATTTGAGTAAACCAAGACAATAGAACTCACACTGTATATCTCCAGACATAGTTTAGTTCTCACTATTGTGTTCATTTTGGCCCTGAACAACCTGGTCTTTCATGAGTACTCTAGAGAATTGTAGCCCTTCACAAATCTCATAGAACCGGCCCAATTCACACTCACATAAGCGATTCTTGTGAAGAGTATCCTGACATACTCCACTAGGTTTACTTAGATATAAGAATCATTAAAATTTTACTTAACCTAAACGCTGCAAACATCACTATTTCATCATAGAAATGGGTAGGGGTTTGACTTCCCAGTGATCATTTTGAGTTATACACAACTCGGTTGTCCCTTTGAACCTAGATCTTGGGATCTCCAGTCAACTAGGTTGGGTTGCCGTTGTGGTAACTCTTATTTAATAGGCTTAAGTCTCATTCTCCTTGATGAATTCTCAACTAACTCTCTTGCTAACCCTTTGGTTGGTGGATCTGCTATGTTGTCTTTAGGCTTCACATATTCAATGGAAATAATTCCATTAGAGAGTAGTTGTCTCACGGTATTATGTCGACGACGAATGTATCACGACTTATCGTTATACATATGACTCTGTGCTCTACTTATTGCCGATTGACTATCATAATGTATGCAAATAACAGGCACTGGTTTTGGCCACATTGGAATATCTTCAAGGAAGTGGCGAAGCCATTTTGCCTCTTCCCCAGCTTTATCTAAAGCTATGAATTCTAATTCCATAGTAGATCTAGCAATGCAAGTCTATTTGGAAGATTTCCAAGATACATACCCACTTGTGGATTTTGAGTTTCTAGTATCCGATATCCAATTTGCATCACAGTATCTGTCAAGTACTGCTGGATATCTAGTATAATTAAGCCCAATGTTACGAGTAAATCAGAGATATCTTAGAACCCTTATAATTAGGGCTGCAAACGAACTGAGCCGAGCCGAGCCGAGCTTTACTGAGCTCGAGCTCGACTCGTTTACTTATCGAGCTCGTTTATTGAGCTCGAGCTCGGCTCGATAAGGAACTGGGCTCGAGCTCTACTCGGCTCGTTAATATTAATGAAACTCGAGCTTGGCTCAGCTCGGTTCGATAATTTTTTTTAAATATTATTTAAATAAAAAATATTATTTAAATTATCTAATATATAAAGAATGTATTTATATTATTATTTATATATATTAATATATTATTTAATATATAAATAATATATTTATTATATAATTTAAATAAAGATAAACGAGCCAAGCTTATGCGAGCTTGAGCTCGGCTCGTTTACTAACCGAGCCTAATATTCGAGCTCGAGCTCGGCTCGTTTACTAAACGATCCGAGTCGAGCTGAGCCTTAACAAGCCGAGCTGAGCTTGTTCATGAACAGCTCAGTTCATTTGCGGCCTTACTTATAATTGCTTTCCAGGGTTCTATTCCCGGATTACTCGTATATCTACTTAATTTACTTACTGCATAAGCTATATCCGGGCGAGTGCAGTTCATCAAGTACATTAAGCTTCCAACAATTTGGGCATACTCTAATTGAGAAACACTTTCCTGTACATTCTTAGAAAGAAAAAAAATAACATCCACATGTATTCTAGCAAGATGATTATCATCTTTGCTAAACTTGTCAAGTATTTTCTCAATATAATGAGATTGTGACAAAGCATATCCTTCTAATGTCTTGGTAATTTTCATACCAAGAATTACATCAGTAATGCCCATGTCCTTCATATCAAAATATTTATTCAACATTTTCTTGAAAGTTTTAATCATGTCATTATTACTACCTATGATGAGCATATCATCTATATAAAGACATACAATGACATAACCTTTGTCTTTTTAATATAAACACGTTTGTTACACTCATTAATTTTAAATCCATTTGACAAAATTGCATTGTCAAATTTCTCATGCCGTTGTTTTGGCACTTGTTTTAAACCATATAATGATTTAACCCATTTACACACTTTCTTTTCTTTTCCTGGAGCAGAAAATCCTTTTGGTTGTTCCATGTAAATTTCTTCATCTAACTCACCATTTAAGAAAGCGGTTTTCACATCCATTTGATGAATTTCTAGATTGTACAAAGATGCAATAACAATTAGCATTCTAATAGATGTTATTCTAGTAACTGGTGAGTATGTGTCAAAGTAATTAAGACATTCTTTTTGTCTAAAACCTTTGACCACAAGTCTTGCTTTGTATTTGTCAATTAATCCATCCACTTTTATTTTTCTTTTGAAAATCCACTTGTACCCAAGAGGTTTACAACCTGGTGGCATATCCACCAATTCCCAAGTGTGATTTTGTAGGATGGATTCAACTTCGCTGTTTACAGCTTATTTCCATGAAGGAGCTTTAGGACTGGACATAGCCTCTTTAAAAGTTAAAGGCTCATTTTTCTAATAAAAATGTTAGAAAATTTGGACCAAAAGATTTTGAGGTTCTAACACGTTTACTACGCCTAGGTTCCTCTTCCTTATTTTGATCTATCTCTCGCTCTTATTCTTGATCATGACTAGTAATAGCATCATAAGATCTTTTATTATTACTAGTCTCTTGTCTAGTCTTATTTGGAAATATATGTTCAAAGAATGATGCATTCTGAGATTCAATAATAGTATTTACATGCATTTCGGTATGTTCTGATTTATGAATCAAAAACCGATATGCACTATTATTTTTGGCATAACCAATGAAAATACAATCAACAGTTTTACGACCTATCTGAGTCTTTTTAGGACCTATCTTAGTCTTTTTAGGACTAGGAATAGCCACTTTAGCCAAACACCCCCACACTTTTAAGTATTTGTAGGATGGTACTCTCCCATGCCACATTTCATAAGGAGTTTGATTCACTTTCTTCCGGGGTACTTTATTAAGTATATAATTAGCAGAAAGTATTGCTTCCCCCCACAAGTTCTGAGGTAATCTAGAACTTATTAACATTGCATTCATCATTTCTGTTAAAGTCCTATTTTTCCTTTCACCAATTCCATTTTGCTGAGGTGAGTAAGAAGCGGTGGTTTGATGAATTATTCCATGTTCTTTACAAAACTCACCAAAAGGTGATTCATATTCACCACCTCTATCACTTCTAAGTTTCTTAATTTTCTTACCAAGTTGATTTTCAACTTCATTCTTGTATTGAATGAAAGTCTCCAAAGCTTCATCCTTGGTTCGAATTAAATAAACATAACTATATCTAGTATAGTCATCTATAAAAGTGATAAAATATTTTTTTCCACCTTTAGTTTGAATTGATTTAAAATCACAAATGACACTATGAATTAATTCAAGTGAATCTGTACTTCTTTCAATTGAATAAAAAGGAGTTTTGAATAATTTTGCCTCAACGCAAATTTCACATTTATGATTTGAATCAATGTCAAATTTAGGTAAACATTCCATATTAATTAATCTACGCAAAGATCCATAATTAACATGTCCAAGTCTACCATGTCATAAATTTGCAAACTCAAGCAAGTAAGAAGAAGATATATTTTTATTAATAACAGGGGGTACAACAGCCATTACATTCATTTTGCAAAGGTCATCAGACATGCAACCTTTTCCTACATACATTCTGTTTTTGGTAAGTACAAACTTGTCACTTCCAAAAACTAGCCTAAACCCATTTTTACTCAACAAAGATCCGGAAACAAAGTTTTTGCTAATGTTCGGTACATGTAGCACATTGTTGAGAGTGAGTTCCTTTCCAGATGTCATCTTCAAAATAATCTTTCTTTGCCTTTCAACTTTAGAAGCCAAAGAGTTGCCCATAAAAAGTTGTTCACCATTGTCCACCACTAAATAAGATGTGAACATCTTTTTGTCGGCACAGATGTGGCAAGTAGCACAAGTGTCCACCCACTATTCTTTAGGATTTCCGACAAGGTTTGCCTCGGAATCAACTGTAGAAAGATTTATGTCATCTACACCATTGGAAATATTGTCCACTTCGGTCATATGGGCTTGAGCAGGTTTCTTACTTGTTCTTCTTTTGCTTTTGTTTTTGCTATGACAATCTTTGGCCCGATGTCCCTCTTTGTCACAGATGTAATATTTGCCATTAAACTTGTACTTTTTATTTTCCCCTCCCTTAGAGCCTTGTGCAGAACTTTCTCCAGAAAACTTTCATTTCTTTTCTTTTGGAGCATGTTCCACCACATTTACTTCAGACTCCATTAGATGCTTACTAGCCCGTTTCTCTGATTTGTGATTGTCCTCCTCAATCCTCAAACGCACAATCAATTCCTCTAAAGACATTTCTTTGCGCTTGTGTTTGAGATAGTTCTTGAATTCCTTCCAGCTTTGTGGTAATTTTTCAATTAAGGCAGCAACTTGAAAGGATTCACTGAGAGACATGCCTTCTGCATGAATGTCATGTAGAATGAGTTGGAGATCTTGAACTTGGCTAATCACAGTTTTAGAATCAACCATCACAAAGTCCAGGAATTTGCCAACCACAAATTTCTTTGAGCCGGCATCTTCTGTTTTGTAGTTTTTCTCCAAATCCTAAAGTTCCTTTGTTGTTTTGATAGGATTGTAGACGTTGTATAATGTGTTGTCAAGTCTGTTCAAGATGTAGTTCCAGCAAAGGAAATCAGCATGTTTCCAGGCATCGACCGCAACAACCACTTGCTGGTCAGTTTCATCCTCGTTCAGAGTAGGAGCATTCTCACGGAGAAAACGAGCCAGGTTCAGAGTTGTAAGATAGAACAACATTTTTTGTTGCCATCTTTTAAAATCAGTTTCTGAGAACTTCTCTGGCTTCTCACTGTGATTGACTGGCACAGTCACAACAGGAGGGGTTGGAGTAATTGCAGCCACCACACTAGTACTTGTTTGAGTATTAGTTTCACCAGTTTCAGTAGCCATGAATTCTAAATTATAAAACAAAATTATAATTAGAATTTTATACTACACAGAAAATTTTAAACCAAAACCAAAGAATTAAATTCTGTAAAATAAAAGAAACAAGAATTGTATATTTTATTTTCAATTAATTTGAAAAGAAAATAAAATTTTATTTAACCAAATTAATTACACACAGAAAATTAAATTTCTGTAACACTTCAATAATTAAAATACTGAAATAGAATTTTAATTAATGAACACTCAGAAATAATTTCTGAAAACCAAAATTAATTTTTGACAAAATTCCACAAATAAATATTCTGAATTGTTAATGACAACAGTATATTACTACTAGTTGTCAAAGAAAATAGACAGTATATTACTACTATTTATCAAACAGTATATTACTACTATTTGTTTTTCGACCAGAATATTATTTTGTAAAATCACAGAAAATAATTTCTGTAAGAAAAAGAAAGAAAACAAACGAAAAATTCTGTATAGCAGAATAATTCGAATCTGTCTTAAGATTGTTGGAACAATCTTCTGTGTACAATAAATAAATTGAAACCAAATCAAACAAATAAAATAAATAACTTACAGAATTTATTTTACCAAATCGAATGAATAATAAAAACATCAAGTCGAGTGTGTGACACTCTGTCCTTAAGACAGATTTGTCTCGCTATGGTGCTTACGGTAAAATGGCGTCTATCTCCCAGGATACAATGATCTTCACAAACTGTAGTAGCACTCCAAACAATTTGTTCGGTGAACAAAACCTGTGTTCTATACTCTCTTTAAAATTTCCTAAAATTATATGAAGAATAAATATGCAATAGAGAAAAATTGGACTGCAAAATGAATTTTTCAGATTGTATTTTGATGTCAAAAATTGTTGGAACAACCTTCTATTTATAGGCAAACAAACAAACCTGGACAGGTACTTATTAGAAGTGAACAGGTGTAATTGTGAATTGAATAGATACTGTTTGAATTTCAAACAGATTCTGGATAGTTTGATCTGTTCGAACTGTACAAATTCAAATCTGTGTAACTGCAGCAGTTTCTGGCAATTTTAAAACTATAAAACAGTTTGAATCTGTTTAGGAATTTCGGACTGAAGGTGGTAAAATTTGGATAGAAAATTAATTTCAATTTTGGCACAAAAATTTGAATTTAATTTCATTAAGAATTTCTGGAAAAAATTCAAATAAATTAATATTAGAATCGACCCAACCCACAACTGCGCTCGGCACGGCGGCACGCACGTGTATGGTGGTTTGGGTTAAGGTTCACTTTGTTCATAACTCCTCTCTTCTACAAACTTGGGGTGCCCCTTGAGGCCCAACCCAAGGTTGTACACTTAGAGCTTATATACCCACAAAAGCTCTCTTAAAATTTTAATGTGGGACAACCCATTACAAGGAAACCCACAGTTAATTCTTTAAATGTTCATTCTACGAACGCGAAAATGACGTCAAGTTCCCATTCACTCATAAATGGTTTTGACGAACCGTCATCACCGTGTGACTTGCCATGCGGCAAGGAACACGTCGCCTCTTCGGACCCACCTCAAAAGACGTGTGGACCCTACTCAATTTTGGGCTCAAAGTTGGCGCAAAATAAGCCTATAAAAAATCAATTTTCCAACAATTTAAAATCTTAATTTTGATTTGTTGTGCATTTTAACTTTGATCTTTTAATTCTGTAAGCTTAATTATAAATTATTGTATATATTATTTTTACGATTTTTAAAGTAACAAAATTAACATCTCCGCTCTGTCATGGTATTCTCCTCTCTGTTTTAATGATAATTAAAATACGAACGAACCAGGTTAACTTCACAAGGAATGTTGGCGTGATCTCAAAGTTATATAGGGGTTTCATTGTAATTTATCCTTAATTTTTACCTGCTAACCTTTGTTTTGATTTGATTTGCAAATTTTAATCTGCTGAAACTCAATTTAATGTTATTTTCAGAACTCATAAATGTTGATCTAGCAAGACACTGATCTGTGCTTTTATGTCATCACAATTCTTGATTGAGAAAAGTGTTGACGATGATCCATATAAGATGTCAGATTTCTTTTTTTTGATTGAACTGAAAAAACATAGTTCCAAAAGGCTGTGTTTGGTGTGGAGTTTTAATTATGATTCCACACCGTATTTGGAGCTATGTGTTTGGATAGAGCTTTCAAAATACATTTTCATACCACTTTTGAAAACATTTTTTAGGCGGGATTTGAATTTTGAAATTTGGCCTACCCGGACGTCCGGCCAATTGACCGGAACAGTGTTCATTTTTTTTTTTTGGCAATTGCCTCATGTTATTTTTTTTTATATTTTAGATAAAAAAATATTTTTCGAATTTTTAAAAATTTTTTATGAGTTTTTAATAGAATTTTGAGTTGTGTGTTTGGTTATGAGTTGTAAGTTTTTGAATCAAATATCATATGTCATATAAAAAATTCCAAACTCTTTTCAAAACTCATAACCAAAC
This sequence comes from Camellia granthamiana, assembly GCA_036172215.1. Classification (NCBI taxonomy): domain Eukaryota; kingdom Viridiplantae; phylum Streptophyta; class Magnoliopsida; order Ericales; family Theaceae; genus Camellia; species Camellia granthamiana. The sequence goes on along the minus strand of CM069909.1, from coordinate 147,254,246 downwards.
AAATTTTCCACACTTAAATCTTGATTCCAAAACTCACAAACTCAAAATACAACTCTATTCTCAAATCATATTTCTAAAACTCTACCAAATGCTATCCAAATTTCTTTTCTAGGTTTTTCTGAAGATTTGAAAGGATGTCAAATTATTGGAGGAATCTGCGTAACTTGTTTTTCATTGTCCGGTGGCTAGGCCAGTGTTTTGTGGAATCTGATTTGTTCGATTTTTGGTTTAGTATGGTTATGTTTGATTCAATGTAGGAACTTATTGAGGTATGGAGTGTCAATTGTCCTAAAATTTTGGGAGAAGAACCTCATAGGCATCTACCTTATGTATTTTATAGACAGTGTTGGACAGAGTGCAATGGAAGATCTTTTCAAGACAATTCCCATGAATTATCCCAAAATTCCAAAATTAACAATTAAATAGCATAAATAATGATCTCAAAACTCATAGATAAATCGTAGAATCCACAACATTTTTCAAAGAATTCAACAGTATTCATCAAGACAACTCCAAAGAATTTCAGCAAACTCAGGGTCCCCATCATAATCCTTCTCATTCTCTTCTCTTCTTCAATTTCTGTTTCCAAATTCTGGGTTTTGATTCCAAATTCCGTGTTTTGATACTTGGACTCCTACTTGCTCTGGCTGTGCATAGACTTGTCTTGGGTTGAACACAGTCTTGGTTGGATTAATGTGGACTGTGAAAGATGAGGTAGTTGAAGAAGGGGGTGCGCAGGGGTGTATTCCAAGAGAAATTGAATTGGGTCCAAATTAGGACTCTACTTCTTTTGAGTACAAGTGTATGCAAAGAGAAATTCTAGGACTGATTAGTAATAATGTGAATCATATAAGGATTAGGAAATCTTACAAAAGCTTCCTAGTTTCAGTAGAAGTCTATGTAAAAGAGAAAGAGAATTAGGATTCATGAAAGAATTAGGATTCAATCATTATAAATAGAACCCTCACTCTCCTAACTCTTCTCATCGTCAAAACAAATATACATTGTGTTCTTATTATTCAATTACTCTCTTGTTCCATGACCATGAAGCTTTTGATTGCTGTTCTGATATTCTTCTTGTTCTCTGTGGCTGCTGATTCATGTTCTGATTTCATGCTTCCCAACAACAAAGTTTTCATGTCATGCACCAATCTGTCTACACTCAACTCCTTTCTGTACTAGAGTCAGAATCCATCATCAACAACTCTCGACATGGCGTACCATCACAGTCATGTCACTCCTTCCACATGGGTTGCATGGGGCATCAACCCCAAGCCAAACAAGATGGTGGGTACTTTGGCAATCATTGCATAACAGAAGCCAGATGGAAACATGGCCGTCTACACGTCATATGTCGATAACTATGCGACTCAACTGCAAGAGGGGAACTGTTTTTGTTTTGTGTGCCTTATTTCTAATGATGAGATCATTATCTTCGCAATGATACAACTTCCCAACGACAGTTCTACTATCAACTATGTGTGGCAAGATGGACCCATAACTGGCAACCATCTTGGCATTCACGATCTATTTGAACATCATCTTCAATCCATGGGAACTCTCAATCTTTCTTCTGGACAGGCCTTTGCTTCTCACGGATCGGATTCGAAAACCAAACTCAAGATTGTATGTAATTCAATCTCTTTGAAACTACGTATCCAAACTCAAGATTGTATGTAATTCAATCTCTTTGAAATTATGTCATGTCATCCTTATTTTTAATATTATCTTTCTTATTTTTGCTTCAGTCTGTTTGCTGTTGCCCTGGCCTGAACCATTGTTTCATGCATGCTCTGCTGATTTATTTTCGAATTAAAAATACAAATTTAATTTAATGCTTTTTGGTTATTTTAATCTGATTGTTTGATCTGATCCTTTTTGAGGATATAAATTGGTATAGGCATGTTTTTCTATCCATAGTAAATTTTACCTTGTAACTAATTTTCCTAGATGAGTTTCAAATGCTTGTTACATAACATAAATAAAAACCAACTGTGGACTCGACTTTTCGCGCCCCCTTTCGGAGAGCATCGAATCGGTCCTATAGTTCGGACTCCTGTCACGGTTCTAAATCTAATCTCACAAAGTGCAATGTGAAACCAATAAATCACCAAAGAGTCCAATCCGGCAAATCATTTTGGAAAATCGATTTTAAATCAAATAATGCCAAAATTAGACTACTTTGCTAGATTACGGAGTTGCCACCTAAATATTTTATTTTGGAAAAATTTAGAAAATCCTGACTCGTGCCAAAGGCCACGTGTCCGTCATCACCAAAGTTGCCTCGGCTCGGGAACTTGGGTACGAGAGGGGAATGTCCTGAAATGAGCACCCCCGCTCGCCCGATTAAGGATCGGCCTCTACTAAACATGATATGTTCTTTTATAAACCTCATGTGTTCTTATCAGATTATTAGCTAACTTTACTATGTGACACACACATACAAGTATAGACTAAGTCGCAAGATTTAGAAAAAACAAACTCATGTTTGTTTTCGAAAATGGTTTGAAAATGCCACCCTTAAGTGGACTAAAGCGCGAATTTGCCACTTCGCAAAGTGGGCTTAAAACATGATTTGCCACTTCGCAAAGTGGGCTTAAAACATACATTTGATGAATTGTTCCAATTCAAGCAACTAAGCTTTCATCCATAAGTATTCATACAGTTTAGCAAATAAGCACATAGCCTCATGGTAAACATACGAAACATGGCAATATGACAATCACACTCATGCAATATGCTAAAGCGTAAAACTCACCTAGTACTCCAAGCTAGGAAAGGAAACAAAGGTTAGAAAGATGCATGATCCTAACTATGTTAAATGATTAATGCAACACATACAATTATGCAACTAAATAGGCTCGGCTATTAAGATGGCATATGATTTGCAAATTTGATAACATGCTTTTGTATTCAAAGAAGTATTGAAATACGATGCAGTTTGAATGATGCGCCGAGCCTCGGTGCATGCAAGACAAATGAATGATGCAAATATGCAAGCATAAGATATGCTAATCAAAACGTGCCCTAATCTAACCATCGAAAGCGGTTAAATAAAAGGGAGAAAGACGCGGGGTTGGAAGACATGCACACACGCACGCACGCACGCACACTTATTACAACATTGTGCCATCGCGAAAGAGGGTCCGAATAAATAAGCTAAGCTACACTAAGCTAAGCTATTACAAACCAAAACTAATTAATTATTATAGCTAATTAATTACAACACAATTGAATAACTAGCTATGCAAGCCAATTAAGATACAAAATGAATTAAGCTAAATAATTTACAAAACATGTATGAATTAGCTACAATTCTAAACAATTAAATGGCCTCGTGGACGAGGGTGGCATGTATGCTCGGTTGGCTTCCTCCCGAAAATGCCATTGCCTTGCCATCGGATGCCTCTTTTTGCATTCTTTTGATCACTGAAAATTGAACCAACATTCCAGACTGCTTCTGCTTCAAAACAGGAATACATTTGATCAACTTTTCTCTTCTGGCCGGTCGGCCACAGGAAGTGGCTGTCGGCCGCCCCAACTGGCCGGTCGGCCACTCACACTAGTCGGTCGGCTACCTCAGGTGGTCGGTCAGCTAGTACTTTTTCCAAACTTCTGTTTTTGCTGCAACAGAGAGCAACAGAGGAAAAGCAATGCATTTTGCGAGAAATGTGTGTACTATCACCCTCCTTATCATTTCTCAAGCTCAAAGGAGTGTAGCACTTGGCTCTTAAGCCACCAATCAAGCATTTTGATGCATGATGGCCAAAGAGTCAAGCTTGTACAAGTCAATGAATGCACAAATAAGACTCAAAGGACCGCCACCCTATCATGCATGATCAAGGGTGACGGCGACCAAGAAACGCAACACGTTTCATCACTTTGAGTATGAAACGTCCCTCATTTCTTGTGTTTGGATGAACGTCCGATCCAAACACATGCAATGCAACACGGCATGCTTATCTTGGTCATGTTTTACTTGTTCGATTTTGTTTACTCATTTTAGCATTACCAAGTCATTCCTTAGTCAATTTGTCTAAGATGAGTGTCCTCTAATGAGAGAGGAATTAAAAACAAAATAGAAAAATGAAGAAATAAGGGAGGTTGCAGACTTTTAGTGCTCAAATGGCATGCAAAAGACACTAAATAATGTAAGCAACACATGTAAGACATGCTCAAGGGCCAAAAGCATTAAACTAGTGAAGAACACTACACTAGAGGCATGCAATATCAAGCTTAGATGACCAAATTAGCTCTGGATAGAGCTTAAACATGCCAAAATAATAGCCAAAACATGCTAAGATTGAAGCTCGAAAGGCTAGAAAATCATGATCATTTGATAACTCGCAAACAAGGCTCGAAACATAACTCTCAAAAGCAGAAAGAGTGAACTAAGTGAGAGTATGATAGAGTTATATGGACTGAAATCACATGTAAAATGATGCTATCTCATGCAATCATCTCATGCAAAGCATGTTAGAGGCCTTAAAACACAAAGCTAGTGAAGGCATTTACACTACAACCATGCAAGGCAAGACACATATGACCAAGACCACTCAAAATAAAGTTAAAGCATGGTAAATCAGTGGCAAAAATGTGTTGGAGTAAAGCTAACACAAACTAGAATGATATACTAACTCATTAGGCATGCTAGGCTAGTAAGCATAATTATACTATAAGTGCAAAAAGCAAGCAACAAGTGACCCAACCAGCCAAAAACAGAGTTGAAACACATCAAAATAGAGCCTAAAACATGCTTGAATTAAGCTACAAAAGGGTAGAAATACATGCTCACATGTTAGGCCATCTACACTTGCAAACAAGACACAAGGAGGGGAGGCCACCCCCTCCTATTTTGGACCTTAAAACATGGTTTTTGTCACTAAAAACCCTTTGAGTTTCAATGGTAAAAAGGCCCAAAAGGTTTGATTTGAGGTAGCAAGAAATGGCACAAAAGGCTTCACAAGCCAAAGAGCAAAAGAGGAGGAACACCCCCTAACTCAACAAGACTTAAACCACCATTTTACAACCTTAAAATTGGAGTTTTTTATGGTTGAAAAACCAGGTCAAAATAGCATAAAAAGATGGCCAAGCATTTAATTAAAACAAAGCTTAAAAGAGGTAAGTCCTTACCCCTGAAACAACACTAAAACAACAACAATTCTGAGCTAAAACCACTCTTAAGAACCCAAACAAGGACTCCAAGAACCTCAGCTCCAAGATGAAGGTATTTGGTTAAGGGTCCCTTTGCAAATATGTAGAGAATTCTCACTTCCAAGCACAATATAGGGAGAGAGAAAGGATTCTAGAGAGAGAGGGGGGGAAATTTTGCTCACAAAATTGTAGAGAGAGAGGCTCCCAAAATTTGCTAACCTTCCAAAATGAGAGATATGGCCTCCATATATAGCAATATAAGAGCTCAAGGTCGAAATATCTGATTTAGGATAGCTGGAGGAATGTGAAAACAGCTGGAGGAGAAATATTTGCAAAAAATCTAAGTTTGGGACGCTAGTGGCCTACCGGCCACTTTTCTGGCCGACAACCCACTTTTCTGGCCGACCGCCCACTTTTCTGGCCGACCGGCGACTAAAATCTGCTTTTCGGGCCAGACTTCAAATGGGCATATCTCCTTCATCTGGACTCCTTTACAGGTCATTCTTGTGTCTAAATTGAAGCCCCAGAAGTAAAATTTCCAATAGTGGCAGCCTCACATAAAAAGTCCAAGTGTGCTAAGTGATATCCCTTTTTTAGTGAAGACTGCTCAGTTTTGGTCCTGACTTGATTGATGCCCAACTTCAACCAACCGTATCTCTCTCATCCGGACTTGACTTTAGGAGATTCTTGAGTGCAAAATGAAGCCCCAGAAGTCCTCTTTCCAATGGTGGTGGCCTCATAGCTGAAATACAAGTGTACAAACAAATAGGCTTGATTTAGTGATGGCTGCTTGACACTCTCTCTCTTAACGGTTCATTCCCAACTTCTTCCCCAACTTGGTTTTTTCCCTCTCCTCCAATTTTCTTCAACTCCAAACCTTTAAACAAAATGTTTTAAAGATTTTTTTCAAAGAGTTCACCTCTCTTTTATTCATTTCCACTTTGTCCTTGCTCAGTTTACCGAAAAGCGCAACATTTAACAAAATACGAGCCTCGGAACATCATAGAAACTTCTTTCAAAAATGTTTTGAAAAAGAGGGTTTTAAGGTCTAAAATCTTTTTGGTCCAAAAATGGGGTGTGAGGTTTGGGATTTGACGCTCTCTTTGCCAAAGAAATCGAATCTTTGCTCTGCACATCTTTCATCACCAAGTAAGCAATCAGTGGCGCCCAAGTCTTAAGGGCGGTCAAAAATGAGGTGTCTACAGTTGCCCCTCTTTGACAGAGCTCAAAAGTCATGAAATGACGTGAGTGAACATCAAAGCCCAGAGACGACCCATTTTTGATAAGGTCGAAGACTTGGACAAATAAACAAAATGAAAATGTAGTTGGTTGAACCCGAGGGTTGCCTACGTATCCCTTTGCAAGGAATCAAACCAGCGTAGTTCAGGGACAGAATGCAAATAATACACAATATAACGAAACAATGCAAATGATATACAATGTAATTGAATCATCTAACCACAAGCAGTGCAAAACCACACAAATATCATAAAGGAATGGAGATGCAAAATCAAACTACGTTTAACATAGAAAAGGTGCCGGAACCCTCAAACCACAATTCTCTTAGTGGGAGAGGGGTGTGCACAGGCAGAACTATGTATTTCAGAGCAAGAATACAAGTAATTGGGTGGGATGATATACGTGAGGAATGATCTGCTCGGGAAGGATAATGATCCTAAATGCTGAATGTAACAAAACAAAGTACAGTGCAATAGATGCAATGGATGTAGTGAATAAGGCACACGGCCGAACCACATTTTACCTAGAAAAGGTATGGACACAAAACAGACCACATCTAACACAGAAAAGGTGCCGTCACCCTCAGACCACAATTCTCTTAGTGGAATAGGCACGTACACATTATCACAGAACCATGCTTCAACGAGGGAAAGGTATAAGCACATGCTGAACTAAGCTTAACATGGAAATGATGCAGGTGATAAAATGGAGAGTGCAGTAAATGCATGCGATAGATGCTATATACAATGCGATAGAAGTAATAGATGTGATGCAATAGATAATAAATGTGATGATGATGCAATAAACAATAGCATATACAATAAACAAGATAACAACATAGGAATGTACAGCTTCAAGTTAAAAACGAACACAGGTTTCATACAAAAAACTATAAAACAAGCTCTAACCATGCCAAAACATAGGACGAGGAAAGAAAACACCGCTCAAGGTAAACTGAAAAATGAAAACCGCTTGGGGTCGTGTTTCACATATCTCGAGATAAAACACGCCCGGGCTCGCGCATCACGCATCCTGAGATAAATTCCAAACACGTTGAAATCGTGTGAGGATAGGAACACTCTAACCACGCCGAAATCGTGAGAAAAGTTTCAAAAACAAACCAATCAGGATCGCGTTCCACGCAACCTGAGATAAATTCCAAACACGCTGAAATCGTGTGAGGAAAGGAACACTCTAACCACGCCGAAACCATAAGAAGGGGTCCTGAGAAAACCTCTCAAGGTTGCGTTCCTGCACGCCCTGAGATAAATTCCAAACACGCTAAAATCGTGTGAGGAAGGGGACACTCTAACCACGCCGAAACCATGAGAAGAGGTCCTGAGAAAACCTGAACCTGTCACAACCCAAATAGCCTATGACCGGCTTGCACTTAGGCCTTAAAACAAAAAAAATGTCAAAAATGTTTTATTTTATAATGGGGCCTAAAGCGAAAGCAAATAAAAAAAAAATCAGAACGTCCATTGAGCAGTGCTTATATGACAAGATTTTAAAACACCATATCGTATATAGAAAGACCACTTACAAAGTATTGTCCAAGTCATGTAATTATGTACAAGGAGTTAACCATAAAAAATTATCATATTAACAAAGTGTTTATCAAAAACCACCAAAGGCTTAACAAAAAGGTGGCTTTAAAGGAACTTTTCAAAAAGATAAAACGGCTCCAACATTGGAAGCTAAACAAAATAGGACCATCAACTGGTTCCTGAAGCTGACTTAGGGTTGGCCTCTAAACTAACCACCGACAAAACATATATAAATATGGAGTGAGCAAGGCTCAATGACTAATAATAATGTAAGGAGTATTAAACGAATAATTTTGAAGTAAAGGAAACACATTATGTGAACCCTATCATTTTTCTTAATTTCATCCTTCACAACAATATCCATAGTTACGTTTACAAAACGACCTTAGGCCCTACATATCACGGAACGGCCTTAGGCCCAACATATAACAATATGACCTTAGGTCCAATGTATATCAAAACAGCCTTGGGCCCACATATGACAAAACGGCCTCGGGCCTAATCATATATCAAAAGATACATAAATTATAACATAATATATCGTTACACTACTATTACTCACAATGATTTGGTCGTGTAGTGGTCCCTTCCGGCGAGTGACCTACACATTACACACATGCAAATTGAATAAGCAATTCATTCTTTTCTTAGACTCTTGGATTAACTCTAACCCGTTCCCATTCATTCTTTTGTTTTCTCTTGTGTTTATACAATACATATGCACATGAAAATAGTTGAAAACCATGTAGTTGGAGGCTTGGAAGTTAAAAAATGCGAAGAAAACAAACTCGGCAAAACCAACCCTGTTGGCCACTCGTGCGGTGGCCTCGGCCGCACGAGCGGTGATTTCAGAATCGAAATTTGTCCAAAATAGCATTGGCTGCACGACCGGTCTGAGTTGAAAATTTCAGTCTGAAAATCTATATCAAGTTCAAGCTTTCCATATGCATTATTAAGGCTCAATCCAAGCAATTTCACTTCAAAAACATGATATATGAGCATAATAAACATAGAACTCAAACTCAGTTAGATCAAAACTTCCTTCAAATTCCAAATGGAAACCCTAACTTCCATAATTCCTTCATTTTCTTCATATTTTCATGGTATATACAAACATATATACATACATGAGTTCAAAGCATACAAAAACTAAAGATAAAAAGGCAATGGCTCACAATCTAACTCAAAACACAAGAATCAACTCTTAAATCAAACAAATGTAATGAATCCTTAGGGATTCCATGATATTAATTCAAGCAAGATCATTCTTCCAAAACCCTAACTTATATGAGTGTAAACACTTCATTTTAGGGCTTGATTCTAACTAATTGAAGAAGGATTTAGAGTGGTTTAGTTGATTTACACTTATCTTAGACTAATTCTTTCAGTTTTTCTTTCAATTTCTTCCAATCTCCAAGCTTAAGAGTGAAGCTCTTCTTCTTTCTTTCTGTTCTCTTCTTCTCTCTTTCCAAGAGATATTTTTGGTGTTTGTTGAGTCTAAGTCTCCTAAGGCTCATGTATGTATCTCTTATAGCTAACAAGACTTGAGTTATGAGTCTAAGTTAAGTTTAATTAAGAATTGAGCCTAAATAATTCCAATTAATTCGTTATGAATCAAATTTTACAAAACTTCATATTATGTTCTAAAAATCATGCTAATCATAACTGTAAAGTCAATTTCAGTTTATCGCATCTCTAAGGCTTTCAATTTGCAATCAAAAGGTCATAATTTCAACAGATTTTCTTATAACCGACAGATACAATCTCATAAGCACATAATTCACACATTTCAATATGAAATTTCACATCAAACATATAATCACACAGATAATGAGGGAATTCGAGCATAAGTAGCATATGAGAGAGTCGGGTTATTACACTCTTTCTCCCTTTAGGAAGTTTGGTCCCTCAAACTTGTTTTCCCTTGTAACAAGATAAGAAATCTTGGTCTTAGAGCATTATCCAGTTCCGTTACAGATGTTCAATTTCAGTCAGGCAGAATTCGGAACCCACTTCATATATTTATCCCATAGAATCATGTGCAAAATAAGATAAGGCTGCCGTAGTCAAAATCATATATTCACAATAATTTCCTATCAACAAGTTTCATAGCATCAATTTCCAAGTACAGTAACATGGGAACAATCATTCTCTTAAGCACATAATGCGGATATTCCCATAACATAGGTCAGATTCTATTATAATCAATATATTCTCAACCGTGTTCATAACCAGATTTGGGTCAAGTCTTAACAATTATAATTCGATTATTCGATTATAGCTAGTCAAATAAAAGTTCTACCAAATCAAAGCAAACAAAATTTTGCTCTGTCATTTGCAACGAAAGTGAATTTCGTTCCACAGTCGCAATCAATTCACTTAGGCCAATAGTTAACAGTTTCACAATTACGTATGTTATACAATTTTCCAATCAGGACAATTTCCATTCGGGGCATCCCAAGCTAGTCCCAGAGGCATACAATCATGAGCTTCGTAATCTAGGCAATAGAAACGAACATGATAACCATCATTCCAAGCAAAAGTCTATCTATCCAAAGAAAAAGTCAGAAATTAGATCCAAATTATACCAGGTTTGGCATCATATATATCCTCTTTTAAAAGCATTTCCTCTTGGTGGCTCATACCTCAATTTTTGTCCTTTTTGTCATTTCAGTTTTTTTATGTTCAGATAATTCTTCCTGTTCTATTGTAACTACCATTGACTCATGACAATATTTCACCAAAGTCCTAATCCTAGACGTACATAACATCTTCATAACATAGTCCAGTTAGTTCGTTCACATGCAATTCAGAATGAGTGAGTTGGTAAATTTCCACAGATGACACACAAGTGAATGATTCATGTCGATAAGTTCTGAAATTCATAAAGTTCATCACGTGTTAACAAAGTATTCAAATTATAAAAGTCAGTTCCTTGGTTCGCAAAATCATATAAGGTATTATATCATTTCAAAGTCATATTTCATAGTGCTAAATTAGATCAGTTCGCTAGGATAGTAAACAAATTCCCAAACAAGTCTTAGCAGTCTATCGAATCCCATAAACCAGTAGGAAGCAAAATCGCAATCAACGTCATTAGCCCCTTACCAGATTCCAAGAGAAGTCAACATACATAAAAGAGAAGTCAACATGCATAACTGCTTGTCATAGCCATTCATAATACGTTCCAATGCCCAGTTATTGCCAACATGAGTCAATGTGTCATGCATAACAATTCATATCAAAATGTCGATACACAGTGTAAAGAACTAACCCAATAAAGTAGCAAAATTACAAGTCCAAACCTTTCCATAACAAGGGTGATCTATCAATAAAGCACATTCAGAGCATCGCATAGAAAATTTCATTCAAGCGATAAATCTCAAGGGTACGCCATAATTAAAGTTCAAGTAGTCTATGTAACAGCTAATAGTGAACACATTCATGTTGTCACAGTTTTACATAGGCAATCATTAAGCCAAAAAGTAGCAATACTCACCATATGATATCGAAGCAATTTCACTCCCATCTATTTAGCAAATTTAATTCGATAATTTTTCAAGGTTCAGAAGTTCATTCGTAATTCCCAAGAATTATTCAAAAACCATCGTCAATTCTTTCATGTTCATTACATTCACAAGTCTATTATTGGCCCTCTAGCAATTCTACATATTGAGTATTCCACAGTACACAGTTCACGTTCATAGTTCTAATAAGCCTCTGAGTTCAGTCAGAATATTCCCAAGGTTTATTGAATCAAGGAATGTTCAATTTCCATATTCATTGCCACATAACTATTTTATACATAATCTGCTTCAAATTTTTTTTTTTTTTTCATTATTCTTGGTAAAACTCCCACCGTTCATTCTTTAGGACTAACTCTTACATTTCCCAAGTTCATGTCCATGACATATCATAATCATAATCATAGTAAATTGTCATATCATAATCATAATCATAATCATATCAATAGGTATCATAGTAAATTGCCAAATACAGTGTGAGGACTAATCAACAAATTCTTCATATCCACAAGGTCAAACATTTCCATAGTATAGATAAGTTGTCAATCAGTAGAGGTTCAAGAGTATGTAATATGCAGGGTTCTATTTTATCAATTCTAATACCATTTCACATCAGTAATATTAGAGTGTAAAACATAAATTTACGATTCAGTCAACGCATTAACAATTCATTTCATGCCAAAGGTGATATGAATTTCCCCCAAATCGATTTTTTACACATAGATTTTGCATATAAATAAGATATTGACCATGTGGGCTAACCAATCTAAATACACATGTAGCAGATATACGACTCAAATAATATCCCAAGCAAAGATGTACACATGCACTAGTCCAGAATCAATCAACATATATGCATTCGTTTATAAACACTATAAATACCTAGGATAACGGTCACAATATTCTGAGTGTTTTCCGAGACAAGTGTAATTACTCTATCCTGATTAGCAGTCCGAGGACAATTCCTTACCATGTGATCCATTTCACCACATCTATAACAAGCCCGAAAATTCGATAACAAGCTCCTTGGTGTTTCTTACCATATTTGTTACATGTTCGTGCTATATTCCTTGTAGAGTTTGAACTACACGATGATCCCATATTTTGCTTTTTAAATGATCTTTTCCTTGAGAAAAAGCCATGCCTTTGGTTTCCCATTCAGAAGATCGGTTCATGTTAGTTTCGGTTGTCAATGTTCGATCTTGCACCTCAACATATTTTGTGACTTTCAACACATTCACTTGGTGCACTTGCATTGGTGGCGGCAAAGATTCTTGTTGTAGCGGTAACTGATGTGGTTGTCTTTAGATCTCTGCTATTTCTTGTACTATAGCTTCCAGTCTATCAAGTCAGACCATGGAAGAGTCTTCTAACTCATTTGCCCTTGTTTCCTCCATGATCTAGACATCCTTGTATTCCGCCATGCCAAGTACAGAAATAAACACAAATACCCATAGGTATATTTGCACAAATAATCATATGCACAACAGAGGACTGCATACTTATCAGATATAACATGTTGAATATGTACTAGATAATTACACACTTAACCATATTCCCATTCTACATATACACCTATTTGCAAAATCGAAATACACATAAACAGCAACTCATGATTCACATGTTCATTTACTTGCACTTGCATTATAACAAAAACTAAACTTGCTTGCATACATTCACACGACAATTCATATCTCATGTACCCATATATCCTCAATGCATACGAGCATGTCATTTTCAAATGGATGCACCTTACGTCTTTTCTACACACCCTAAGGCTCAAATAGACTCATATGTAAGGGAGTAAAACATGGCTCTGATACCAACTGTCACAATCCAAACTTGCCCCTAAAAGTTTAGGCCATGGCCGACCTGTACTTAGGCCTCAAAAGAAAAAAATGTCAAAAATGTTTTACTTTATAACGAGGCCTAAAGCGGAAGCAAATAAAAAAAATTAGAAAGTCCATTGAGTAGTGCTTATATGCCAGGATTTTAAAACATCATATCATCTATAGAAAGACCACTTACAAAGTCCTGTCCAAGTCATGCAATTATGTACAAAAAGTTAACCATCCAAAATTATCATATTAACAAAGTGTTTACCAAAAGCCACCAAAGGCTTAACAAAAAGGTGGCTTCAAAGGAACTTTTCAAAAAGATAAAACGGCTCCAACATTGGAGGCTAAACAAAACATGTCCATCAACTGATTCCTGAAGTTGACCTAGGGCTGGCCTCCAAGCTGACCACTTACAAAACATATATAAATATGGAGTGAGCAAGGCTAAGTGAATAATAATAATGTAAGGAGTATTAAACGAATAATTTTGAATTAAATGAAGCACATTATGTGAACTCTATCCTTTTCCTTAATTTCATCTCTCATAACAACATCCATAGTTACGTTTACAGAACAGCCTTAGTCCCTACATATCACGGAACGACCTTAGGCCTAACATATAATGGAACGACCTTAGGTCCAATGTTTATCAAAACGACCTTAGGCCCACATATGACAAAACGGCCTCAGGCCTAATGTATCAAAACGGCATCGAGACCAATCATATATCAAAACGGCCTCTGGCCTAATCATATATCAAAACATACATAAATCATAACATAATATATCGTTACACTACTATTACTCACAGTAATTTGGTCATGTAGTGGTCCCTTCCGTCGAGTGACCTGCACATTACATACATGCAAACGAAATAAGCAATGCATTCTTTTCTTGGCCTCTTGGATTAACTCTAACCTGTTCCTATTCGTTCTTTTGTTTTCCCTTGTGTTTATACAATACATATGCATATGAAAATAGTTGAAAACCATGTAGTTGGAGGCTCAGAAGTCAAAAAATGGGAAGAAAACAAAACCGGAAAAATCAATCCTGTTGGTCGCATGTGCGGTGGTCTTGGCTGCAAGTGTGATGGCTTGGTCGCTCATACGATGGCCTTGGCTGCATGAGCGGTGATTTCAGAATCGAAATTTGTCCAAAACAGCGTTGGTTGCTCATGCAGTGGCCCAAGCCACAAGAGCGGTCTGGGTTGAAAATTTCAGCCAAAAAATCTGTATCAAGTTCAAGCTTTCCATATGCATTATTAAAGCTCAATCCAAGTCATTTCACTTCAAAAACATGATATATGAGCATAATAAACTCAAACTCAATTAGATCAAAACTTCCTTCAAATTCCAAATGGAAACCCTAACTTCCATAATTCCTTCATTTTCTTCATCTTTTCATGGTATATACAAACATATATACATACATGAGTTCAAAGCATGCAAAAACTAAAGATAAAAAGGCAATGGCTCACAATCAAACTCAAGACAACTCAAAACACAAGAATCAACTCTTAAATCAAACAAATGTGATGAATCCTTAGGAATTCCATGATATTAATTCAAGCAAGATCATTATTCCAAAACCCTAACTTATATGAGTGTAAATACATCATTTTAGGGCTTGATTCTAACTAATTGAAGAAGGATTTAGAGTGGTTTAGTTGATTTACACTTACCTTAAACTAATTCTTTGAGTTCCTCTTTCAATTTCTTCCAATCTCTAAGCTTAAGGGTGAAGCTCTTCTTCTTTCTTTCTCTTCTCTTCTTCTCTTTCTTTCCAGGAGATATTTTTGGTGTTTGTTGAGTCTAAGTCTTCTAAGGCTCATATGTGTATCTCTTATATCTAACAAGACTTGAGTTATGAGTCTAAGTTAAGTTTAATTAAGAATTAAGCCTAAATAATTCCAATTAATTCGTTACGAATCATAGTCTTACAAAACTTCATATTATGTTCTAAAAATCATGCTAATCATAACTGTAAAGTCAATTTCGGTTTATCACACCTCTAAGGCTTTCAATTTGCAATCAAAAGGTCATAATTTCAACAAATTTTCTTATAACCAACAGATACAATCTCATAAGCACATAATTCACACATTTCAACAAGGAATTTCACATCAAACACATAATCACACATATAATCACACAGATAATGAGGGAATTAGAGCATAAGCAGCATATGAGAGAGTCGGGTTATTACATCACCAATGGATGAGGTGCGCTAGCATATGATTATGAGCCAACTGGATTTTTTGTTGTAGGAACTCTTAACAAGGCATAAATCATCTGTAGCTGAATTTCTTTCTAAAAATTATGACTGGGTAAGTGATGTTTGAATGTGTGTATTATGTAAGTGATGTTTGAATGTGTGTATGTATGTCTATTGGTTTTCATGTATGTATGCCCACGCACATTAGTTAAGAAGCTTTATGGCGTGTTTGATTTAGAAATGTATTAGCTCTACATTAAAGTACTGTTCATAAAGAATTATGATTGCAAGCATTTAAATTCTATGTTTGATTTATATGTATTGATGTCTTCATAACGTGATCTCCAAAGAAATTGTCTTCACTTTTCAGTGAAATCCTTTTTCAATTGCTAATTAATGTGCTAAATCACCACCAATTTAGTTTGACACCCTCTGTTCATATTTACATCAAAACTATCTAGCACATGCTCAAAGTACTGATATATTGCACATTTTTATGTGCTTGGGAAGAAGTCAATATGAGTGGAGTTGTGGTGCTATTTAATGAGGTTTAAACTAACTTGTACAAGTATTGCATGTTCATTTCATACTTACAGAACTATCTGACACATGCTTGAACTACTGATATATCGCACATTTTATGTGCTTGAGATTAAGTCAATATGTATGGAGTTGTGGCCTACGTGTGCTATTTGACGTGGTTTAAGCTAACGTGTATAAGGAAGTCTTGCATGTTCCTTGTATATCTTGTCATATATATATAACAGAGAACATAAAATTTTCACATGGTTGTTTGTTTTATCAACTTAGCCACCACCATTGTCAGCGTCTTCATCATGGTGGTGGTTGTTTTATTTGGGTTTCTTGTTGGCTAGAATTTGATAAACTCCACAATTTCTGGTGTTAGTTTTTTGCTGAGTATAACTTAAAGCTGTTAGAGTCTACCAATTACATTACCAAGTGACAAGCTGTCAAGGTAGGATAAAAGTTTGAAAATATGTAAATAATTAAAAAAGCTAAAAAATAGGCATCTCAATATCTGATCCTAGGGAATGCAATTTTGTCTCTAGAATTGTACCCTTCATGGATGATAGGTATTTGAATAGTATGAAGATGTATCATTGTCTCGTCTTTTTACTGGTGTACAAATGTAGGCTACTTGCTCCTTATTCATGAATCATGTCATATTTTTGCATAATATGGCATATTGTAACAATACATGTGTTTATATGATAGCATGAACTTCTTGATTTTGTTTACTGGAAAAAGTTTTCCACCGAAACAAATGGCGCAGAAATTTTTTTTTTTCTTTCAGTCCAGCATCTTCATGATTCTTTTTATAAATGTAACAGTTTCTCTGGTGCTTGTGGCATCATATTTTGATGAAATATCTGGGATTCTACTGTGATGACATGATATGTGAGCTCAAGGGATGCCCATCCAAAAAAAAGAAAAGAAAATGTGAGCTCAAGGGATAACTTAAGGATTCTTATGAATCTTCTCAAAGTATGATACTCTTTTCCCTGTTATTATTTTACATGATAGCGAGCTACCAAATATGCCACTTCTTCCTTGGCAAGATGGTATTTAAATATTTTGTCCCCATTTTCTACTGAAGTTTTGTGGTTTGAACCACAAATCTCCATTGTGGAGTTTGTGGTGACCCTGGTTGTTAGAATTTTATGATTCACTATTCAATACGAGTTTCAAGCAAAACAATTCAATTCGTTCAGTTAAATCTTAAATGGAGTGAATCCTATGATTCAATTGTGATTCACTATGATTCACAACAATTCAAACAATTCAGTTTATTTACATAATGCATGAAAAGGCGTCAAAAAAATATAAATAAAAATAAAAGAGAAAAAAGATCAACTAATTATATAAATATATGTGGTTTAATATTTATTGACGTATATACAATTTACTTATATTGATATTTATTTCATGGAACATGTTTGAGACCCCACAAAAAAGGTCTCACAATTTGAGCCACAATGATATGACATGATAGGTGTCAACTTCTAATTTGTTACACACCCAATGATATATACCCCAATTTCCTTGCTATATGGTGGGTGAATTTGTGGGTCTCTAACACTTTTTTTTATTTCATTTTAGATATTGTGTATTTTTATACGCATATACACATAAAATTATATATTATGCTAAATAAAGTGAATCTTACGATTCACAATACAATAACTATGGTGGTAACCACAAACAAGGCAACCCAAAATTAGAGGGGGACAAAAGCCAAGAAGCATGGTCATGGACATGACACAGACATGCAATTTTTTAAAAAATTTAGGACACTGCGAGGGGATGTAGGGACATAATAGTTTATATGTTTATTATATGTCATATATTTTTTTAATATTCTAAATTATTCTATGTCAATATTTATTTTCATCAAATTCATAAACCTTGGATATTTATTATATGCCATATGTTGCATGTCCCCCAGCATGTTCCAATGTGTACCTAGCTTGTTTAATTACTCAGTGTGTTTGGCACTAGTCCGTGTTTGACACTTGTCAAAACACTAGTACATGTCCTCCAAAGAAATGCTTGTGCTTCATAGGACAAACAAAAAATGCTTGGGATCTCCTTTTTTTGAGACCTCCACAACCATGTAGACACCTCATTTTTTTACCACCCTTAAGACTTGGGCGCCTCAGGTTGAACACTTGACAATGAAATAATACGTTGTACAAACGTTCAATTTCTTCGGCAAGAAGCTTCGATTTTGAGTTTCAGAGCCTAAAATCTTGCACCCCCTTTGGATCAAAACCTATTTTTTTTCTAGCCTAACCACTCAAAGGCTTGCTAGCCAACAGGTGGCCGACTGGCCAATTTTTAGTGGCCGACCGTCCCCCTACATGGCTGGTCGGCTATGTTTCCTGGCAGGCAGATATTTGCTACCAGCTGTCCCCCCCCCCCTATGTGCATGCCTTGCACCAACTAGCTCCATACAGATATTTCCGACTTAGGAAACTATTTTTCTATAAACTGAGGACCATCCCTCTTGGTTTTAAGTTAGAAAAATTCTCAAAGTGCCCAAACCTTGCTAAACACTCTCCCTCTCTATCTTGCAATATACATACACTTCCTAAACCAATATTTTAAGGCTCCTTGCTGAGGTTATTAAGCTAAAATTGCAACCCTTGAGCGTGAGCACCTTGTGGTTTGTGAACAAAAGAGTATATTCTCTTCAAAGGTATAACTCTTGCCATCTTTTGCCTACTCTTCACTCCTCTTTTTCTTGGTATTTATACTCTATTTTGGATTGTTTTTGTGTGCTGAAACTTGTGATTTAAAAGCTACTCAAGGTGGAGGGGTTAACCACCATTTCTTGAACCTCATTACATAGCTTTTATCCTTGTGTTTCCCACCTTTTCTCAACTTTTAGCTACTGATTTTTAGAGTTTTCAGAGGCTAAAACATGTGGTTTTAAGGTCCAAAAAGTGAAAGGGTTAGCCACCCCTCCTTAGGCTTGCTTACTAGTTTTGTTCTATTATATTTTGCTTACTTTTTTTTAGCTTTTTCAAAGTAATTTCAGCATTGTTTTTGCTGTTTTCGGGGCTATTTTAATTGTTTGCTTAGTTTATGCTTTGAATATCATGTTTGTATTGTTGTAAGTCCTCATAGATTTGGTGGTTTAGGCCTTAGACACCAATCTATTTGAGTTGATAACTTTTATTCCATAGTTTTCATACATATACTCACACTTGTAATAATCATCTCTGCAACCTCCCTAATTTCTTGGATTTCTTTGTTTAAGAGTTGTTTCAAACAATGGATCATTGTTTAAGGCATGAGAAAGAGACCTTCCATACTTAATGGTTTAATCTCTTCAGAGGTTCATTACCAGGGCATTACATGAGATGGTTTAATCTCTTCAGAGGTTCATTACCAGGGCATTACATCTCTCTCATATAATGCCCTGGTAATGAACCTCTGAAGAGATTAAACCATTAAGTATGGAAGGTCTCTTTCTCATGCCTTAAACAATGATCCATTGTTTGAAACAACTCTTAAACAAAGAAATCCAAGAAATTAGGGAGGTTGTAGAGATGATTATTACAAGTGTGAGTATATGTATGAAAACTATGGAATAAAAGCTATCAACTCAAATAGATTGGTGTCTAAGGCCTAAACCACCAAATCTATGAGGACTTACAACAATACAAACATGATATTCAAAGCATAAACTAAGCAAACAATTAAAATAGCCCCGAAAACAGCAAAAACAATGTTGAAATTACTTTGAAAAAGCTAAAAAAAGTAAGCAAAATATAATAGAACAAAACTAGTAAGCAAGCCTAAGGAGGGGTGGCTAACCCTTTCACTTTTTGGACCTTAAAACCACATGTTTTAGCCTCTGAAAACTCTAAAAATCAGTAGCTAAAAGTTGAAAAAAGGTGGGAAACACAAGGATAAAAGCTATGTAATGAGGTTCAAGAAATGGTGGTTAACCCCTCCACCTTGAGTAGCTTTTAAATCACAAGTTTCAGCCCACAAAAACAGTCCAAAACAGAGTATAAATACCAAGAAAAAGAGGAGTGAAGAGTAGGCAAAAGATAGCAAGAGTTATACCTTTGAAGAGAATATATTCTTTTGTTCACAAACCACAAGGTGCTCACTCTCAAGGGCTGTAATTTTAGCTCAATAACCTCAGCAAGGAGCCTTAAAATATTGGTTTAGGAAGTGTATGTATATTGCAAGATAGAGAGGGAGAGTGTTTAGCAAGGTTTGGGCACTTGGAGAATTTTTCTAACCTAAAACCAAGAGGGATGGTCCTCAGTTTATAGAAAAATAAGTTCCTCAGTCGGAAATATCTGTACGGTGCTAGTTGGTGCAAGGCATGCACATAGGGGGGGACAGCTGGCAGCAAATATCTGCCTGCCAGGAAACATAGCCGACCAGCCATGTAGGGGGACGGCCGGCCACTAAAAATTGGCCAGTTGGCCACCTGTTGGCCAACAAGCCTCTGAGTGGTTAGGCTAGAAAAAAATTAGGTTTTGATCTAAAGGGGGTGCAAGATTTTAGGCTTTAAAACTCAAAATCGAAGCTTCTTGCCAAAGAAATTGAACGTTTGTACAACGTATTATTTCATCATCAAGTGTTCAACCTGAGGTGCCCAAGTCTTAAGGGTGGTAAAAAATGAGGTGTCTATAGGGTTGTAAAGGTCCCAAAAAAAGGGGATCCTAAGCATTTTTTGTTTGTCCTATGAAGCACAAGCACTTCTCTGGAGGACATGTACTAGTGTTTTGACAAGTGTCAAACACAGACTAGTGCCAGACACACTGAGTAATTAAACAAGCTAGGTACACATTGGAACATGCTGGGGGACATGCAACATATGGCATATAATAAATATCCAAGGTTTATGAATTTGATGAAAATAAATATTGACATAGAATAATTTAGAATATTAAAAAAATATATGACATATAATAAACATATAAACTATTATGTCCCTACATCCCCTCGCAGTGTCCTAAATTTTTTGAAAAATTGCATGTTCGTGTCATGTCCATGACCATGCTTCTTGGCTTTTGTCCCCCCCTAATTTTGGGTTGCCTTGTTTGTGGTCACCACCATAGTTGTTGTATTGTGAATCGTAAGATTCACTTTATTTAGCAAAATATATAATTCTATGCATATATGCGTATAAACATACACAACATCTAAAATGAAATAAAAAAAATTGTTAGAGACCCACAAATTCACCCACCATATAGCAAGGAAATTGGGCTATATATCATTGGGTGTGTAACAAATTAGAAGTTGACACCTATCGTGTCATATCATTATGGCTCAAATTGTGAGACTTTTTTTGTGGAGTCTCAAACATTTTCCATGAAATAAATATCAATATAAGTAAATTGTATATTTGTCAATAAATATTAAACCACATATATTTATATAATTAGTTGATCTTTTTTCTCTTCTATTTTTATTTATATTTTTTTGATGCCTTTTCATGCATTATGTAAATAAACTGAATTGTTTGAATTGTTGTGAATCATAGTGAATCACAATTGAATCATAAGATTCACTCCATTTAAGATTTAACTGAACGAATTGAATTGTTTTGCTTGAACTCGTATTGAATAGTGAATCGTAAAATTCTAACAACCAGGGTCACCACAAACTCCACAATGGAGATTTGTGGTTCAAATCACAAAACTTCAGTAGAAAATGGAGACAAAATATTTAAATACCATCTTGCCAAGGAAGAAGTGGCATATTTGGTAGCTCGCCGTCATGTAAAATAATAAAAGGGAAAAGAGTATCATACTCTGAGAAGATTCATAAGAATCCTTAAGTTATCCCTTGAGCTCGTATTTTCTTTTCTTTTTTTTGGATGGGCATCCCTTGAGCTCACTTATCATGTCATCACAGTAGAATCCCAGATATTTCATCAAAATATGATGCCACAAGCACCAGAGAAACTGCTACATTTATAAAAAGAATCATGCAGATGCTGGATTGAAAAAAAAAAATTATGCACCATTTGTTTCGGTGGAAAACTTTTTCCAGTAAACAAAATCAAGAAGTTCATGCTATCATATAAACACATATATTGTTACAATAGGCCATATTATGCAAAATATGACATGATTCATGAATAAGGAGCAAGTAGCCTACATTTGTACACTAGTAAAAAGACGAGAAAATGATACATCTTCATACTATTCAAATACCTATCATCCATGAAGGGTACAATTCTAGAGACAAAATTGCATTCCCTAGGATCAGATATTGAGATGTCTATTTTTTAGTTTTTTTAATTATTTACATATTTTCAAACTTTTATCCTACCTTGACAGCTTGTCACTTGGTAATGTAATTGGTAGACTCCAACAGCTTTGAGTTATACTCAGCAAAAAACTAACACTAGAAATTGTGGAGTTTATCAAATTCTAGCCAACAAGAAACCCAAATAAAACAACCACCACCATGATGAAGACGCTGACAATGGTGGTGGCTAAGTTGATAAAACAAACAACCATGTGAAAATTTTATGTTCTCTGTTATATATATATGACAAGATATACAAGGAACATGCAAGACTTCCTTATACACGTTAGCTTAAACCACGTCAAATAGCACACGCAGGCCACAACTCCATACATATTGACTTAATCTCAAGCACATAAAATGTGCGATATATCAGTAGTTCAAGCATGTGTCAGATAGTTCTGTAAGTATGAAATGAACATGCAATACTTGTACAAGTTAGTTTAAACCTCATTAAATAGCACCACAACTCCACTCATATTGACTTCTTCCCAAGCACATAAAAATGTGCAATATATCAGTACTTTGAGCATGTGCTAGATAGTTTTGATGTAAATATGAACAGAGGGTGTCAAACTAAATTGGTGGTGATTTAGCACATTAATTAGCAATTGAAAAAGGATTTCACTGAAAAGTGAAGACAATTTCTTTGGAGATCACGTTATGAAGACATCAATACATATAAATCAAACATAGAATTTAAATGCTTGCAATCATAATTCTTTATGAACAGTACTTTAATGTAGAGCTAATACATTTCTAAATCAAACACGCCATAAAGCTTCTTAACTAATGTGCGTGGGCATACATACATGAAAACCAATAGACATACATACACACATTCAAACATCACTTACATAATACACACATTCAAACATCACTTACCCAGTCATAATTTTTAGAAAGAAATTCAGCTACAGATGATTTATGCCTTGTTAAGAGTTCCTACAACAAAAAATCCAGTTGGCTCATAATCATATGCTAGCGCACCTCATCCATTGGTGATGTAATAACCCGACTCTCTCATATGCTGCTTATGCTCTAATTCCCTCATTATCTGTGTGATTATATGTGTGATTATGTGTTTGATGTGAAATTCCTTGTTGAAATGTGTGAATTATGTGCTTATGAGATTGTATCTGTTGGTTATAAGAAAATTTGTTGAAATTATGACCTTTTGATTGCAAATTGAAAGCCTTAGAGGTGTGATAAACCGAAATTGACTTTACAGTTATGATTAGCATGATTTTTAGAACATAATATGAAGTTTTGTAAGACTATGATTCGTAACGAATTAATTGGAATTATTTAGGCTTAATTCTTAATTAAACTTAACTTAGACTCATAACTCAAGTCTTGTTAGATATAAGAGATACACATATGAGCCTTAGAAGACTTAGACTCAACAAACACCAAAAATATCTCCTGGAAAGAAAGAGAAGAAGAGAAGAGAAAGAAAGAAGAAGAGCTTCACCCTTAAGCTTAGAGATTGGAAGAAATTGAAAGAGGAACTCAAAGAATTAGTTTAAGGTAAGTGTAAATCAACTAAACCACTCTAAATCCTTCTTCAATTAGTTAGAATCAAGCCCTAAAATGATGTATTTACACTAATATAAGTTAGGGTTTTGGAATAATGATCTTGCTTGAATTAATATCATGGAATTCCTAAGGATTCATCACATTTGTTTGATTTAAGAGTTGATTCTTGTGTTTTGAGTTGTCTTGAGTTTGATTGTGAGCCATTGCCTTTTTATCTTTAGTTTTTGCATGCTTTGAACTCATGTATGTATATATGTTTGTATATACCATGAAAAGATGAAGAAAATGAAGGAATTATGGAAGTTAGGGTTTCCATTTGGAATTTGAAGGAAGTTTTGATCTAATTGAGTTTGAGTTTATTATGCTCATATATCATGTTTTTGAAGTGAAATGACTTGGATTGAGCTTTAATAATGCATATGGAAAGCTTGAACTTGATACAGATTTTTTGGCTGAAATTTTCAACCCAGACCGCTCTTGTGGCTTGGGCCACTGCATGAACAGCCAATGCTGTTTTGGACAAATTTCGATTCTGAAATCACCGCTCATGCAGCTGAGGCTATCGTACGAGCGACCAAGCCATCGCACTTGCAGCCAAGACCATCGCACGTGCGATCAACATGGCTGATTTTTCTGGTTTTGTTTTCTTCTCATTTTCTGACTTCTGAGCCTCCAACTACATGGTTTTCAACTATTTTCATATGCATATGTATTGTATAAACACAAGGGAAAACAAAAGAATGAATGGGAACGGGTTAGAGTTAATACAAGAGGCCAAGAAAAAAATGAATTGCTTATTTCGTTTGCATGTATGTAATGTGTAGGTCACTCACCGGAAGGGACCACTACATGACCAAATCACTGTGAGTAATAGTAGTGTAACGATATATTATGTTATGATTTATGTATGTTTTGATATATGATTAGGCCCGAGGCCATTTTGATATATGATTGGTCCCGATGCCGTTTTGATACATTGGGCCCCAGGCCGTTTTGTCATATGTGGACCTAAGGTCGTTTTGATATATATTGGACCTAAGGTTGTTCCGTTATATGTTAGGCCTAAGGTCGTTCCATGATATGTAGGGACTAAGGCCGTTCTGTAAACTATGGATATTCTTATGAGAGATGAAATTAAGGAAAAGGATAGGGTTCACATAATGTGCTTCATTTAATTCAAAATTATTCGTTTAATACTCCTTACAATATTATTATTCACTGAGCCTTGCTCACTCCATATTTATATATGTTTTGTAAGTGGTCAGCTTAGAGGCCAGCCCTAGGT
The DNA here is from genome assembly GCA_036172215.1 of Camellia granthamiana. Taxonomy (NCBI): domain Eukaryota; kingdom Viridiplantae; phylum Streptophyta; class Magnoliopsida; order Ericales; family Theaceae; genus Camellia; species Camellia granthamiana. The sequence goes on along the minus strand of CM069909.1, from coordinate 147,229,096 downwards.
CAGCTTCAGGAACCGGTTGATGGTCATGTTTTGTTTAGCCTCCAATGTTGGAGCCGTTTTATCTTTTTGAAAAGTTCCTTTAAAGCCACCTTTTTGTTAAGCCTTTGGTGGCTTTTGGTAAACACTTTGTTAATATGATAATTTTGGATGGTTAACTCTTTGTACATAATTACATGACTTGGACAGGACTTTGTAAGTGGTCTTTCTATATATCATATGATGTTTTAAAATCCTAGTATATAAGCACTGCTCAATGGACGTTTTGATTTTTTTTTATTTGCTTCCGCTTTAGGCCTTGTTATAAAATAAAACATTTTTGACATTTTTTTCTTTTGAGGCCTAAGTACAGGCCGGTCATGGCCTAAACTTTTAGGGGCAAGTTTGGGTCGTGACAATTAGTATCAGAGCCATGTTTTACTCCCTCACATACGAGTCTATTTGAGCCTTAGGGTGTGTAAAAAAGACGTAAGGTGCATCCATTTGAAAAGGACATGCTCGTATGCATTGAGGATATATGGGTACATGAGATATGAATTGTCGTGTGAATGTATGCAAGCAAGTTTGGTTTTTGTTATAATGCAAGTGCAAGTAAATGAACATGTGAATCATGAATTGTTGTTTATGTGTATCTTGATTTTGCAAATAGGTGTATGGCCCTGTTTGGTAGAGCTGTGGGAAAGTGCTTATAGCTTATGCCTAAACAGCTTATAGCTTATAACTATGAACATAAGCTGATTTCTGACTTATAAATTAAGCATCTCCTGCCCCACTCAAAGAATAAGCTGATTTCTGACTTCCAAAAAGCTATAAGCTATAAGCTATAAGCTAAACCAAAAACATCAAAATAGCTTAAATTAAGCTGAAAGCTGAAATAAGCAGCTTTTAAGCTGCACCAAACAGGCACTATATGTAGAATGGGAATATGGTTAAGTGTGTAATTATCTAGTACATATTCAACATGTTATATTTGATAAGTATGCAGTCCTCTGTTGTGCATATGATTATTTGTGCAAATATACCTATGGGTATTTGTGTTTATTTCTGTACTTGGCATAGCGGAATACAAGGTTGTCTAGATCATGGAGGAAACAAGGGCAAACTCTTCCATGGTCCGACTTGATAGACTGGAAGCTATAGTACAAAAAATGGCTGAGATCTTAAGACAACCACATCAGTTACCGCTACAACAAGAATCTTTGCCGCCACCAATGCAAGAGCACCAAGTGAATGTGTTGAAAGTCACAAAATATGTTGAGGTGCAAGATCGAACATTAACAACCGAAACTAATATGAACCGATCTTCTGAATGGGAAAGCAAAGGCATGGCTTTTTCTCAAGGAAAAGATTATTTAAAAAGCAAAATATGGGATCATCATGTAGTTCAAACTCTACAAGGAATATAGCACGAACATGTAACAAATGTGGTAAGAAACACCAAGGCGCTTGTTATCAAATTTTCGGGCTTGTTATAGATGTGGTGAAATGGATCACATGGTAAGGAATTGTCCTCGGACTGCTAATCAGGATAGAGTAATTACACTCGTCTCGGAAAACACTCAGAATACTGCGACCGTTATCCTAGGTATTTGTAGTGTTTATAAACGAATGCATATATGTTGATTGATTCTGGACTAGTGCATGTGTACATCTTTGCTTGGGATATTATTTGAGTCGTATATCTGCTACATGTGTATTTAGATTGGTTAGCCCACATGGTCAATATCTTATTTATATGCGAAATCTATGTATAAAAAATCGATTTGGGGGAAATTCATATCACCTTTGGCATGAAATGAATTGTTAATGCGTTGACTGAATCGTAAATTTATGTTTTACACTCTAATATTACTGATGTGAAATGGTATTAGAATTGATGAAATAGAACCCTACATATTACATACTCATGAACCTCTACTGATTGACAACTTATCTATACTATGGGAATGTTTGACCTTGTGGATATGAAGAATTTGTTGATTTGTCCTCACACTGTATTTGGCAATTTACTATGATACCTATTGATATGATTATGATTATGATTATGATTATGATATGTCATGGACATGAACTTGGGAAATGTGAGAGTTAGTCCTAAAGAATGAACGGTGGGAGTTTTACCAGGAATAATGAAAAAAAAAAAAAATTTGAAGCAGATTATGTATAAAATGGTTATGTGGCAATGAATATGGAAATTGAACATTCCTTGATTCAATAAACCTTGGGAATATGCTGACTGAACTCAGAGGCTTATTAGAACTATGAACGTGAACTGTGTACTGTGGAATACTCAATATGTAGAATTGCTAGAGGGCCAATAATAGACTTGTGAATGTAATGAACATGAAAGAATTGACGATGGTTTTTGAATAATTCTTGGGAATTACGGATGAACTTCTGAACCTTGAAAAATTATCGAATTAAATTTGCTAAATAGATGGGAGTGAAATTGCTTCGATATCATATGGTGAGTATTGCTACTTTTTGGCTTAATGATTGCCTATGTAAAACTGTGACAACATGAATGTGTTCACTATTAGCTGTTACATAGACTACTTGAACTTTAATTATGGCGTACCCTTGAGATTTATTGCCCGAATGAAATTTTCTATGCGATGCTCTGAATGAGCTTTATTGATAGATCACCCTTGCTATGGAAAGGTTTGGACTTGTAATTTTGCTACTTTATTGGGTTAGTTCTTTACACTGTGTATCGACATTTTGATATGAATTGTTATGCATGACACATTGACTTATGTTGGCAATAACTGGGCATTGGAACGTATTATGAATGGCTGTGACAAGAAGTTATGCGTGTTGACTTCTCTTTTATGTGTGTTGACTTCTCTTGGAATCTAGTAAGGGGCTAATGACGTTGATTGCGATTTTGCTTCCTACTGGTTTATGGGATTCGATAGACTGTTAAGACTTGTTTGGGAATTTGTTTACTATCCTAGTGAACTGATCTGATTTAGCACTATGAAATATGACTTTGAAACGATATAATAGCTGATATGATTTTGTGAACCAAGGAACTGACTTTTATAATTTGAATACTTTGTTAACACATGATGAACTTTATGAATTTCAGAACTTATCGACATGAATCATTCACTTGTGTGTCATTTGTGGAAATGTACCAACTCACTCATTCTCAATTGCATGTGAACGAACTAACTGAACTATGTTATGAAGATGTTATGTACGTCTGGGATTAGGACTTTGGTGAAATATTGTCATGGGTCAATGATAGTTACAATAGAACAGGAAGAATTATCTGAACATAAGAAAACTGAAATGACAAAAGGGACAAAAATTGAGGTATGAGCTACCAAGAAGAAATTCTTTTAAAAGAGGATATATATGATTCCAAACCTGGTATAATTTGGATCTAATTTCTGACTTTTTCTTTGGATGGATAAACTTTTGCTTGGAATGATGGTTATCATGTTCGTTTCTATTGCCTAGATTACAAAGCTCATGACTGTATGCCTCTGGGACTAGCTTGGGATGCCCCGAATGGAAATTGTCCCGAATGGAAAATTGTATAACATACGTAATTATGAAACTGTTGACTATTGGCCTAAGTGAATTGATTGCGATTGTGGAACGAAATTTACTTTGGTTGCAAATGACAAAGCAAAATTTTGTTTGCTTTGATTTGTAGAACTTTTATTTGACTGGCTATAATCGAATAATTGAATTATAATTGTTAAGACTTGACCCAAATTTGGTTATGAACACGGTTGAGAATATATTGATTATAATAGAATCTGACCTATGTTATGGGAATATCTGCATTATGTGCTTAAGAGAATGATTGCTCCCATGTTACTGTACTTGGAAATTGATGCTATGAAACTTGCTGACAGGAAATTGTTGTGAATATATGATTTTGACTACTGCAGCCTTATCTTATTTTGCACATGATTCTATGGGATAAATATATGAAGTGGGTTCCGAATTCTGCCTGACTGAAATTGAACATTTGTAACGGAACTGGATAATGCTCTAAGACCAAGATTTCTTATCTTGTTACAAGGGAAAACAAGTTTGAGGGACCAAACTTCCTAAAGGGGGGAAGAGTGTAATAACCCGACTCTCTCATATGCTACTTATGCTCGAATTCCCTCATTATCTGTGTGATGATATGTTTGATGTGAAATTTCATATTGAAATGTGTGAATTATGTGCTTATGAGATTGTATCTGTCAGTTATAAAAAAATCTGTTGAAATTATGACCTTTTGACTGCAAATTGAAAGCCTTAGAGATGCGATAAACTGAAATTGACTTTACAGTTATGATTAGCATGATTTTTAGAACATAATATGAAGTTTTGTAAAATTTGATTCGTAACGAATTAATTGGAATTATTTAGGCTCAATTCTTAATTAAACTTAACTTAGACTCATAACTCAAGTCTTGTTAGCTATAAGAGATACATACATGAGCCTTAGGAGACTTAGACTCAACAAACACCAAAAATATCTCTTGGAAAGAGAGAAGAAGAGAACAGAAAGAAAGAAGAAGAGCTTCACTCTTAAGCTTGGAGATTGGAAGAAATTGAAAGAGGAACTCAAAAAATTAGTCCAAGGTAAGTGTAAATCAACTAAACCACTCTAAATCCTTCTTCAATTAGTTAGAATCAAGCCCTAAATTGAAGTGTTTACACTCATATAAGTTAGGGTTTTGGAAGAATGATCTTGCTTGAATTAATATCATGGAATCCCTAAGGATTCATTACATTTGTTTGATTTAAGAGTTGATTCTTGTGTTTTGAGTTGTCTTGAGCTAGATTGTGAGCCGTTGTCTTTTTATCTTTAGTTTTTGTATGCTTTGAACTCATGTATGTGTATATGTTTGTATATACCATGAAAATATGAAGAAAATGAAGGAATTATGGAAGTTAGGGTTTCCATTTGGAATTTGAAGGAAGTTTTGATCTAATTGAGTTTGAGTTTTATGTGTATTATGCTCATATATCATGTTTTTGAAGTGAAATTGCTTGGATTGAGCCTTAATAATGCATATGGAAAGCTTGAACTTGATATAGATTTTCAGACTGAAATTTTCAACCTAGATCGCTCGCGCGGTCAATGCTATTTTGGACAAATTTCGATTCTGAAATCACCGCTCGTGCGGCCGAGGCTACCGCACGAGCAGCCAACAGAGTTGATTTTGCCGAGTTTGTTTTCTTCCCGTTTTTTAACTTTCGGGCCTCCAACTACATGGTTTTCAACTATTTTCATGTGCATATGTATTGTATAAACACAAGAGAAAACGAAAGAATGAATGGGAACGGGTTAGAGTTAATCCAAGAGGCTAAGAAAAGAATGAATTGCTTATTCAATTTGCATGTGTGTAATGTGTAGGTCACTCCCCGAAAGGGACAACTACACGACCAAATCATTGTGAGTAATAGTAATGTAACGATATATTATGTTATGATTTATGTATCTTTTGATATATGATTGGGCCCGAGGCCGTTTTGTCATATGTGGGCCCAAGGGCGTTTTGATATACATTGGACCTAAGGTTGTTTCGTTATATGTTGGGCCTAAGGCCGTTCCGTGATATGTAGGGCCTAAGGCCGTTTTGTAAACGTAACTATGGATATTATTGTGAAGGATGAAATTAAGAAAAATAATAAGGTTCACATAATGTGTTTCCTTTACTTCAAAACTATTCGTTTAATACTCCTTACATTATTATTACTCATTGAGCCTTGCTCACTCCATATTTATATATGTTTTGTAGGTGGTTAGTTTGGAGGCTAGCCCTAGGTCAGCTTCAGGAACCGGTTGATGGTCTTATTTTGTTTAGCTTCCAATGTTGGAGCCGTTTTATCTTTTTGAAAAGTTCCTTTAAAGCCACCTTTTTGTTATGCCTTTGGTGGTTTTTGGTAAACACTTTGTTAATATGATAATTTTGGATGGTTAACTCCTTGTACATAATTACATGACTTGGACAGGACTTTGTAAGTGGTCTTTCTATATACGATATGATGTTTTAAAATCCTGGCATATAAGCACTGCTCAATGGACGTTCTGTTTTTTTTTTTTTTTTTATTTGCTTCCGCTTTAGGCCCAATTATAAAATAAAACATTTTTGACATTTTTTTTGTTTTAAGGCCTAAGTGCAAGCCGGTCATAGGCTAAACTTTTAGGGGTAGGTTCGGGTTGTGACAAGTTCCGGTTTTCTCAAGACCTCTTCTCACGGTTTCAGCGTGGTTAGAGTGTCTCCCTCCTCACACGATTTCAGCGTGGTTAGAGTGTTCCTTTTCTCATACGATTTCAGCGTGTTTGGAATTTATCTCAGGTTGCGTGGAACGCGCTCCTAATTGGTTTGTTTTCGAAACTCTTCTCACGATTTCGGCGTGGTTAGAGTGTTCCTATCCTCACATGATTTCAACATGTTTAGAATTTATCTCAGGACGCGTAATGCGCGAGCCTGGGCATGTTTTATCTCGAGACGCGTGAAACGCGACCACGAACGGTTTTCATTTTTCAATTTACCTTGAGTGGTGTTTTCTTTCCTCATCCTGTGTTTTGGTGTGGTTGGTGCTTATTTTATAGCTTTTTGTATGAAACCTGTGTTCGTTTTTAACTTGAAGCTGTACATTCATATATTGTTATCTTGTTTATTGCATCTGTTATTGTTTATTGCATCATCATCACATTTATTATCTATTGCATCACATCTATTACTTCTATCGCATTCTATATAGCATTTATCGCATGCATTTACTGCATTCTCCATCTTATCACCTGCATCCTTTCCATGTTAAGCTTAGTTCGGCGTGTGCTCATACCTTTCCCTCGTTGAAGCATGGTTCTGTGATAATGTGTACGCGCCTATTCCACTAAGATAATTGTGGTTTGAGGATGACGGCACCTTTTCTGTGTTAGACGTGGTCTGTTTTGTGTCCATACCTTTTCTAGGTAAAATGTGGTTCGGCCGTGCCCCTTATTCACTACATCCATTTGCACCCATTGCGTTGTACTTTGTTTTGTTGCATTCAGCATTTAGGATCATTATCCTTCCCAAGCAGATTATTCTTCATTTATATCATCCCACCCAATTACTTGTATTCTTGCTGTGAAACACATAGTTCTGCCTGTGCACATGCCTCTCCCATTAAGAGAATTGTGGTTTGAGGGTTCCGGCACCTTTTCTATGTTAAACGTAGTTTGATTTTGCATCTCCATTCCTTTATGATATTTGTGTGGTTTTGCACTGCTTGTGGTTCGATGATTCAATTACAGTGTATATCATTTGCATTGTTTCGTTATATTGTGTATTATTTTCATTCTACCCCTGAACTACACTGGTTTGATTCCTTGCAAAGGGATACGTAGGCAACCCTCGGGTTCAACCAACTACATTTTCATTTTGTTTATTTGTCCAAGTCTTCAGCCTTGTCAAAAATGCGTCGTCTCTGGGCTTTGACGTTCACTCATGTCATTTCATGACTTCTGAGCTCTATCAAAGAGAGGCAACTGTAGATACCCCATTTTTGACTGTCTTTAAGACTTGGGCGCCACTGATTACTTACTTAGTGATGAAAGATGTGCAGAGCAAAGATTCGATTTCTTTGGCAAAGAGAGCGTCAAATCCCAAACCTCACACCCATTTTTGGGCCAAAAAGATTTTAGACCTTAAAACCCTCTCTTTCAAAACATTTTTGAAAGAAGTTTCTACGACGTTCCGAGGCTCGTATTTTGTTAAATGTTGCGCTTTTTGGTAAACTAAGCAAGGACAAAGTGGAAATGAAGGAAAAAGAGGTGAACTCTTCGAAAAAAATCTTTAAAACTTCTTGTTTAAAGTTTTGGAGTTGAATAAAATTGGAGGAGAGGGAAGAAACCAAGTTGGGGAAGAAGTTGGGAATGAACCGTTAAGAGAGAGAGAGTTGAGCAGGCCTCGCTAAATCAAGCCTATCCATTTGTATACTTGGATTTCAGCTATGAGGCCACCACCATTGGAAAGAGGACTTCTGGGGCTTCATTTTGCACTCAAGAATCTCCTAAAGCCAAGTCCGGATGAGGGAGATATGGTTGGTTGAAGTTGGGTATCAATCCGGTCAAGACCAAAATTGAGTAGTCTTCACTAAAAGAGGGATATCTCTTAGCACACTTGGAATTTTTATGTGAAGCTGCCACTATTGGAAAGTTTACTTATGGGGCTTCAATTTAGACATAAGAATGACCTGCAAAGGAGTCCAGATGAAGGAGATATGCCCATTTGAAGTCGGGCCTGAAAAGTAGATTTTAGTGGCCGGTCGGTTAGAAAAGTGGGCTGTCGACCACCAGTAGTGGCCGGTCGGCCAGAAAAGTGGGTTGTCAGCCAGAAAAGTGGCCAGTCGTCCACCAAAGGTGGCCGGCCAGCCACTAGTGTCCCAAACTCAGTTTTTTTGCAGATATTTCTCCTCCAGTTGTTTTCACATTCCTCCAGCTGTCCTAAATCAGATATTTCGACCTTGAGCTCTTGTATTGCTATATATGGAGGCCATATCTCTCATTTTGGAAGGTTAGCAAAATTTGGGAGCCTCTCTCTCTAAAAATCTTCTCTCTCTACAATTTTGTGAGCAAAATTTCCCCACTCTCTCTCTCTAGAATCTTCTCTCTCTCCCTATATTGTGCTTGGAAGTGAGAATTCTCTACATATTTGCAAAGGGAGCCTTAACCAAATACCTTCATCTTGGAGCTGAGGTTCTTGGAGGCCTTGTTTGGGTTCTTAAGAGTGGTTTTAGCTCAGAATTGTTGTTGTTTTAGTGTTTTGCTTCAAGGGTAAGGACTTACCTCTTTCAAGCTTTGTTTTAATTAAATGCTTGGCCATCTCTTTATGCTATTTTGACCTAGTTTTTCAACCATAAAAAACTCTGATTTTAAGGTTTTAAAATGGTGGTGTAAGTCTTGTTGAGTTAGGGGTGTTCCTCCTCTTTTGCTCTTTGGCTTGTGAAGCCTTTTGTGCCATTTCTTGCTATCTTCAAATCAAACCTTTTGGGCCTTTTTACCATTGAAACTTAGAGGTTTTTCAGTGACAAAAATCATGTTTTAAGGTCCAAAATAGGAGGGGGTGGCCTCCCCTCCTTGTGTCTTGTTTGCAAGTGTGGATGGCCTAACATGTGAGCATGTATGTCTACCCTTTTGTAGCTTAATTCAAGCATGTTTTAGGCTCTATTTTGATGTTTTTCAACTCTGTTTTTGGCTGGTTGGGTCACTTATTGCTTGATTTTTGCACTTATAGTGTAATCATGCTTACTAGCCTAGCATGCCTAATGAGTTAGCATATCATTCTAGCTTGTGTTAGCTTGACTCCAGCACATTTTTGCCACTGATTTACCATGCTTTAACTCTGTTTTGAGTGGTCTTGGTCATATGTGTCTTGCCTTGCATGGTTGTAGTGTAAATGCCTTCACTAGCTTTGTGTTTTAAGGCCTCTAACATGCTTTGCATGAGATGATTGCATGATATAGCATCATTTTACATGTGATTTCAGTGCATATACCTCTATCATACTCTCACTTAGTTCACTCTTTCATTGCTTTTGAGAGTTGTGTTTCGAGCCTTGTTTGCGAGATATCAAATGAGCATGATTTTCTAGCCTTTCGAGCTTCAATCTTAGCATGTTTTGGCTATTATTTTAGCATGTTTAAGTTTTGTCCAGAGCTGGTTTGGTCATCTAAGCTTGATATTGCATGCCTCTAGTGTAGTGTTCTTCACTAGTTTAATGCTTTTGGCCCTTGAGCATGTCTTGCATGTGTTGCTTACATGATTTAGTGTCTTTTGCATGCCATTTGAGCACTAAAAGTCTGCAACCTTCCTCATTTCTTCATTTTTCTATTTTGTTTTGAGGGTTGGTTAATCTTATGATTGTGTTTAAGCTTGAGATAGAGCTTGTGCTCAATGGCTTTAACTCTCTTTTGAGGGTTCCTCCTAGCCAAAGGCATGATCTCTATCATGTCTTAAAGCATCCTTTGGTTGATCCCTCTCTCATTAGAGGACACTCATCTTGGACAAAATGACTAAGGAATGACTTGGTAATGCTAAAACGAGTAAACAAAATCGAACAAGTAAAACATGACCAAGATAAGCATGTCGTGTTGCATTGCATGTGTTTGGATCAGACGTTAATCCAAACACAAGAAATGAGGGACGTTTCATACTCAAAGTGATGAAACGTGTTGCGTTTGTTGGTCGTCGTCACCCTTGATCATGCATGATAGGGTGGCGGTCCTTTGAGTCTTATTTGTGCATTCATTGACTTGTACAAGCTTGACTCTTTGGCCATCATGCATCGAAATGCTTGATTGGTGGCTTAAGAGCCAAATGCTACACTCCTTTGAGCTTGAGAAATGATAAGGAGAGTGATAGTACACACATTTCTCGCAAAATGCATCGCTTTGCCTCTGTTGCTCTCTGTTGCAGCAAAAATAGAAGTTTGGAAAAAGGACTAGCCGACCGACCACCTGAGGTAGCCGACCGACCAGTGTGAGTGGCCGACCGGCTAGTTGTGGTGGCTGACCGGCCAGAAGAGAAAAGTTGATCAAATGTATTCCTGTTTTGGAGCAGAAGCAGTCTGGAATGTTGGTTCAATTTTCAGTGATCAAAAGAATGCAAAAAGAGGCATGCGATGGCAAGGCAATGGCATTTTCGGGAGGAAGCCAACCGAGCATGCATGCCACCCTCGCCCACGAGGCCATTTAATTGTTTAGAATTTTAGCTAATTCATACATGTGTTGTAAGTTATTTAGCTTAATTCATTTTGTATCTTAATTAGCTTGCATAGCTAGTTATACAATTGTGTTGTAATTAATTAGCTAGAATAATTAATTAGTTTTGGTTTGTAATAGCTTAGCTTAGTGTAGCTTAGCTTATTTATTCGGACCCTCCTTCGCAAGGGCACAATGTTGTAATAAGTGTGCGAGCGTGTGTGCATCTCTTCCAACCCCGCGTCTTTCTCCCTTTTATTTAATTGCTTTCGATGGTTAGATTAGGGCACGTTTTGATTAGCATACCTTATGCTTGCATATTTACATCATTTATTTGTCTTGCATGCACCGAGGCTTAGCGCATCATTCAAACTGCATCGTATGTCAATACTTCTTTGAATACGTGTTTCAAAACATGTTATCAAATTGTTGCAAATCATATGCCATCTTAATAGCCGAGCCTATTTAGTTGCATAATTGTACATGTTGCATTAGTCATTTAACATAGTTAGGATCATGCATCTTTCTAACCTTTGTTTTCTTTCCTAGCTTGGAGTACTAGGTGATTTTTACGCTTTAGCATATTGCATGAGTGTGATTGTCATATTGCCATGTTTCGCATGCTTACCATGAGGCTATCTGCTTATTTGCTAAACTGCACAAATGCCGGTGGATGAAGGCTTAGTTGCTTGAATTGGAATAATTCATCAAATGTATGTTTTAAGCCCACTTTGCGAAGTGGCAAATCAAGTTTTAAGCCCATCATGTTTGATGGCAAATCCGCGCTTTAGCCCACTTGAGGGTGGCATTTTCAAACTATTTTCGAAAACAAACATGAGTTGTTTTGTTCCAAATCTTGCGACTTAGTCTATACTTGTATGTGTGTGTCACATAGTAAAGTTAGCTAATAATCTGATAAGAACGCATGAGGTTTATAAAAGAACATATCATGTTTAGTAGAGGCCGATTTTTGATCGGGCGAGTGGGGCTGCTCATTTCAGGACCTTCCCCTCTCGTACCCAAGTTCCCGAGCCGAGGCAACTTTAGTGATGACGGACACGTGGCCTTTGGCACGAGTCAGGATTTCCTAAATTTTCCCAAAATAAAATATTTAGGTAGCTACTCTGTAATCTGGCAAAGCAGTCTAATTTTGGCTTTATTTGATTTAAAATCAATTTTTCAAAATGATTTGCCGGATTGGACTCTTTGGTGTTTTATTGGTTTCACATTGCACTTTGTGAGATTAGATTCAGAACCGTGACTGGAGTCCGAACTGTAGGACCGATTCGATGCTCTCTGAAAGGGGGCGCGAAAAAGTCGATTCCACAGTTGGTTTTTATCTATGCTATGTAACAAGCATTTGAAACTCATCTAGGAAAATTAGTTACAAGGTAAAATTTACTATGATAAAAAAACATGCATGTGCCAATTTATATTCTCGAAAAGGGTCAGATCAAACAATCAGATTAAAACAACCAAAAAGCATTAAATTAAATTTGTATTTGTAATTCAAAAATAAATCAGTAGAGCATGCATGAAACAATGGTTCAGGCCAAGGCAACAGCAAACAGACTGAAGCAAAAATAAGAAAGATAATATTAAAAATAAGGATGACATGACATAGTTTCAAAGAGATTGAATTACATACAATCTTGAGTTTGGTTTTCAAATCCGATCCGTGAGAAGCGAAGGCCTGTCCAGAAGAAAGATTGCCGGTTCCCATGGATTGAAGATGATGTTCAGATAGATCGTGAATGCCAAGATGGTTGCCAGTTATGGGTCCATCTTGCCACACATGGTTAATAGTAGAACTGTCGTTGGGAAGTTGTATCGTTGCGAATATAATGATCTCATCATTAGAAATAAGGCAGACAAAACAGAAACAGGGAAACTCAAGTTCCCCTCTTGCAGTTGAGTCGCATAGTTATCGACAGACGATGTGTAGACGGCCATGTTTCCATCTGGCTTCTGATATGCAATGATCGCCAGAGTACCCACCATCTCGTTTGGCTTTTGTAAGATTTCCTAACCCTTATACGATTCACATTATTACTCATTAGTCCTAGAATTTCTCTTTGCATACACTTGTACTAAAAAGAAGTAGAGTCCTAATTTGGACCCAATTCAATTTCTCTTGGAATACACCCCCTTCTTCAACTACCTCATCTTTCACAGTCCACATTAATCCAACCAAGACTGTGTTCAACCCAAGACAAGTCTATGCACAGCCAGAGCAAGTAGGGGTCCAAGTATCAAGACACAAAATTTGGAATCAAAACCCAGAATTTGGAAATAGAAATTGAAGAAGAGAAGAGAATGAGAAGGATTATGATGGGGACCCTGAGTTTGCTGAAATTCTTTGGAGTTGTCTTGATGAATACTGCTGAATTCTTTGAAAAATGTTGTGGATTCTACGGTTTATTTATGAGTTTTGAGATCATTATTTATGCTATTTAATTGTTAATTTTGGAATTTTGGGATAATTCATGGGAGTTGTCTTGAAAAGATCTTCCATTGCACTCTGTCCAACACTATCTATAAAATACTTAAGGTAGATGCCTATGAGATCCTTCTCCCAAAATTTTAGGACAATTGACACTCCATACCTCAACAAGTTCCTACACTGAATCAAACATAACCCATACTAAACCAAAAATCGAACAAATCAGATTCCACAAAACACTAGCCTAGCCACCGGACAATGAAAAACTAGTTACATAGATTCCTCCAATAATTTGGCATCCTTTCAAATCTTCAGAAAAACCTAGGAAAGAAATTTGATAGCGTTTGGTAGAGTTTTAGAAATATGATTTGAGAATAGAGTTGTATTTTGAGTTTGTGAGTTTTGGAATCATGATTTGAGTATGGAAAATTTGTTTGGTTATGAGTTTTGAAAAGAGTTTGGAATTTTTGATGTGACATATGATATTTGATTCAAAAACTTACAACTCATAACCAAACACACAACTCAAAATTCTATTAAAAACTCATAAAAAATTTTAAAAAAATTTGAAAAATATTTTTTATTTAAAATATAAAAAAAAATAACAGGAGGCAATTGCCAAAAAAAAAAAAATGAACACTGTTCCGGTCAATCGGCCGGACGTCCGGGTAGGCCAAATTTTAAAATTCAAATCCCGCCTGAAAAATGTTTTCAAAAGTGGTGTGAAAATGTATTTTGAAAGCTCTATCCAAACACATAGCTCCAAATATGGTGTGGAATCATAATTAAAACTCCACACCGAACACAGCCTTTTGGAACTATGTTTTTTCAGTTCAATCAAAAAAAAGAAATCTGACATCTTATATGGATCATCGTCAACACTTTTCTCAATCAAGAATTGTGATGACATAAAAGTACAGATCGGTGTCTTTCTAGATCAACATTTATGAGTTCTTATAATAACTTTGAAATGAGTTTCGGAAGATTAAAATTTGCAAATCAAATCAAATCAAAGCTTAGCAGGTAAAAATTAAGGATAAATTACAATGAAACCCCTATATAACTTTGAGATCACGCCAACATTCCTTGTGAAGTTAACATGGTTCATTTGTATTTTAATTATCATTAAAATAGAGAGGAGAATACCATGTAGGAGGTGACGGAGCGGGGAGGTTAATTTTGTTACTTTAAAAATAGTAAAAATAATATATACAATAATTTATAATTAAGCTTACAGAATTAAAAGATCAAAGTTAAAATGCACAACAAATCAAAATTAAGATTTTAAATTGTTGGAAAATTGATTTTTTATAGGCTTATTTTGGGCCAACTTTGAGCCCAAAATTGAGTGGGGTCCATACGTCTTTTGAGGTGGGTCCGAAGAGGTGACGTGTTCCTTGCCGCATGGCAAGTCATATGGTGAAGACAGTTCGTCAAAACCATTTATGAGTAAATGGGAACTTGACGTCGTTTTCGGGTTCGTGGAATGGATATTTAAAGAATTAACTGTGGGTTTCCTTGTAATGGGTTGCCCCACATTGAAACTTTAAGAGAGCTTTTGTGGGTATATAAGCTCTAAGTGTACAACCTTGGGTTGGGCCCCAATGGGCACCCCAAGTTTATAGAAGGGAGGAGTTATGAACAAAGTGAACCTTAACCTAAACCACCACACACGCGCACGCCGCCGTGCCGAGCGCGGTTATGGGTTGGGTCAGTTCTAATATTAATTTATTTGAATTTTTTCCAGAAATTCTTAATGAAATTAAATTCCAATTTTTGTGCCAAAATTGAAATTAATTTTCTGTCCAAATTTTACCACCTTCAGCCCGAAATTCCTAAACAGATTCAAACTGTTTTATAGTTTTAAAATTGCCAAAAACTGCTGCAGTTACACAGATTTGAATCTGTACAGTTCGAACAGATCAAACTGTCCAGAAGATCTGTTTGAAATTCAAACAATATCTGTTCAATTCAAAATAACACTTGTTCACTTCTAATGTATACCTGTTCGGGTCTGTTTGTTTGCCTATAAATAGAAGGTTGTTCCAGCAATTTTTGATATCAAAATACAATTTGAAAAATTCATTTTGCACTCTAATTTTTCTCTCTTGCATATTTTATTCTTCATATAATTTTAGGAAATTTTAAAGAGAGTATAGAACACAGGTTTTGTTCGTCGAACAAATTGTTTGGAGTGCTACTACAGTTTGTGAAGATCATTGTATCCTGGGAGATAGACGCCATTTTACTGTAAGCACCATAGCGAGACGAATCTGTCTTAAGGACAGAGTGTCACACACTCGACTTGATCTTTTTATTATTCATTCGATTCGGTAAAATAAATTTTGTAAGTTATTTATTTTATTTGTTTGATTTGGATTCAATTTATTTATTGTACACAGAAGATTGTTCCAACAATCTTAAGATAGATTCAAATTATTCTGCTTATACAGAAATTTTCATTTGTTTTCTTTCTTCTTCTCACAGAAATTATTTTATGTGATTTTACAAAATAATATTCTAGTTGGAAAACAAATAGTAGTAATATACTGTTTGATAGGTAGTAGTAATATACTGTCTATTTTCTTTGACAACTAGTAGTAATATACTGGTGTCATTAACAATTCAGAATATTTATTTGTGAATTTTGTCAAAAATTAATTTTGGTTTTCAGAAATTATTTCTGAGTGTTCATTAATTAAAATTCTATTTCAGTATTTTAATTATTGAAGTGTTACTGAAATTTAATTTTCGGTATGTAATTAATTTGGTTAAATAAAGTTTTATTTTATTTTCAAATTAATTGAAAATAAAAGATACAATTCTTGTTTTTTTTTTTATTTTACAAAATTTAATTCTGTGGTTTTGGTTTAAAATTTTCTATCTAGTATAAAATTCTAATTATAATTTTGTTTTATAATTTAGAATTCATGGCTACTGAAACTGGTCAAACTAGTACTCAAACAAGTACTAGTGTGGTGGCTGCAATTGCTCCAACCCCTCATGTTGTGACTGTGCCAGTCAATCACGGTGAGAAGCCAGAGAAGTTCTCAAGAACTGATTTTAAAAGATAGTAACAAAAAATGTTGTTCTATTTTACAACTCTGAATCTGGCTCGTTTTCTCCGTAAGAATGCTCCTACTCTGAATGAGGATGAAACTGTGTGACACCCGAATTTTTCTTTTAAAATTTCAATAAATAGAACTCAAAAATAAATAAATCAATTAATAAATAATAAATAATAATAAATAAATAGGAAATTGGGAATTTATCAATTAAATTGTTTGCGAGACACCACACATTAAATATTTTAGTAAGTGGTAAATGATGTTTTATAGTTGGATAGTGAGGTTTTTAGACGTGAACCTAACTTATAATTATATGTAATTTTAGGAATCATTGTGAATCACCAAAGGAGTGATAACTCTTAAGAATTTTATAAAACTAAATTAATTTAGATGACGCATAGTAAATGACACGTGGCTCCACCCTCAAACACCAACAAATACCAACAAAACGTGGCAGGAAGGAAAGCAACGTGGCTGCCATTGCCATGGTAAAAGCATGGAGATGAAAACAAAAAAAAAAAAAAAAAAAAAAAGAAAAAAAAACTAAGGGGTGAAACAAGTGTCAATTAGGTGTCAAACTTAGAGAGATGAAAGATTGGGTGGCATGAGAAGAATTGTCCACGTGGGTGATAATTGGCTTGGGCCTTACACATTTGCATGTATAAATAGGAGTTGGTGTGCTGTAGCATGAAACCAAAACAAAATCTGAAGCAATTAAGGAGTTCAGGTTATAGAGAAAGTATTAGAAACGGGAGCAAGCTCAGAATAATTTAGGAGTAATTTCTTTTGGTGAGTTTTATTATACCTTGAGTTACTATAATATGTTTTCTACATGTCTTAAGTTACCATAATATATTTTACGAATGTTTTAAGTTACCACAATTTATTTTATATAATTTATGTTTTATGGTTAGGTTAATGTTTCAATTATGTGGATTATTTTCTAAACTCTAATCGTTCAAATTAAAACCCATGGATATGTTTGTTTTATTTTTAAAGAATATTTGGCTATGATCTTATATGAAAATATGTTTTGTGAGTACCACCACGGGAGTCCCACGCCTTAGGGGACTTAAATAATTATTGGCTAGTGTTTGACCACTTTGTGGTCCCCTGTTTGTCATGGATCCATTGACCCCTGTAGTGATTGTCACTTTAGTGACCCCTGTTCGGTACCGTGGTTATAGTGATTTATTTCCGTTTCTGCCACTTAATTTATTTGTGTATTCAACTCAAATTATGTAAATGTTCTAGCTTAAATAACTATCCATGGCTATTTTGTGCCCCTATACTCACTGTATAATATTTCTCACTCTGCTATGTGCTTATAGCTGTTACCCTTTCAGGCGACGAGGTTTAGCGGGATCAAGATGGAAAATGAATCGCTGTGTTGTTCTTTTTTTTTAAATCTTTTTTTTTTATTTCTGTCTGTTCTGTTTTGAACTCTTGTAACATAATGAAGTTCAAATGACTATGTTTTGTTTCCTTTTAAATAAGCAGTTGGTACCCAATTATTTTATTTAATTTATCCGCTTGCGCTGCGATTACAAAATTATTTGAATTATTTTATCTTTATCTTGTTACGACGCCGAACCTTTGGGTACCGGCTTTGGGTCGTGACAAAAGTGGTATCAGAGCAATAGTTTTTTTTTTTTTTTAAAAATAGTGTTAAGTTTTTGAATTTTTCTGTATAATTTTCACATTATTTGAATTGAAAATTTTTACAAAAAAAAAAAAAAAATTATGTATATATATTATATTTAAAAAATAAAAAAATTTTGTGTTATTTGATATTAGGTGATATGTCTAACACAAGTAAATCATGTTACGATGTCTAGGCTAAGTTTTTCTGTGTTGTAGGAAATGGCCAATTTCATGGAGTTGTTTTGGTTCGAGCCCCCAGGAGTTCATCTTGTCCCAAACTTATTAGAAGGCTGGGGTGATTCGGAGAGTCTTGTTAGGCAAGCCCACCCCGCGCTAGACCGACTCATGGGACGACCCGTGTATTTGCAGGCCGACCCCGATGAGGATTTCTTATTTTGGAGACTTAGCCGAGGCAGCACTCGTGAGAGATATATAGGGCCGACCCGCGTCATTGGCCTTGCTCCAGACTTAGAGCAGCCGCATTTTCTGGTCGCACCTCTACCCCTAGGCTTTGCAGAACGGAGGGGACACGCATATCCTAGCAGCCATATTCGCACCACGACACCCCCTCCAGAGCATATTGTCCATACCTCAGCTGTGGACTTCACTAATAATGCATCATACTTGGAGGTACCGGTACAAATTACCGAACGAGAATTTTGGGGTTATGATCACGGTGCTCCTGTCTATATAGTTCAGGTGGTGTGGAGTTGTTTTGGGATAGAACACAGTGGGTGGGAATTCGAATCGCTCATGCAGAGTGAGTTTGCAGAGTTATTCCATGGGCCAGTATTCCGGAGTCAGTTCTCATGGTGGTGGCCTAACAGCCCCTTTTAGATGATCCTTTTATGACCTGACGGTGATTAGCCTAATCCAATTTTGTATCAGCAGGATTAGACACTAACACCTAACCGTTATCTAAGTATGTCGTACTTGTATCTTTTCTTATATAAGTAAAACCGGTATTATGTAAGTAATGTATGTATATGTCGTTATGATATCGTTATGAATCATAGATATAATATTGCGATAATAATTGATTCAAAAAAAAAAAAAAAAAAAAAAGGAAGTCCACTAACCATTTTCACCTTGTAGTGATGGCTAATGATGGAAATGGAACCGAATCATCGGTCAATGGTGCTGACCATATGGAGCAAATCATGGAAAGAACAGTTACTAGTTTTCTACGAGCCCTACAAACCAACGTTAACAACGGATTGCCTGAACGACGAGAAGAGCCAACTACTATAAAACAGTTCCAGGACTTGAAACCTACCATATTTACCGGCAGCACAAACCCACTGGTGGCAGAAGCTTGGGTCAGAGATATGGAGAAAATTTTCCGCGCACTGCCTTGCTCAGAAAGACAGAAGGTGACTTTCGCCACATTCACCTTCAAAGACGATGCACAAGAATGGTGGCTACTTACTTTGGCGAAAGAAGATATTGTGACTTGGGCCAGATTCTTGGAGGTATTCTATGAAAAATACTTTCCAGATTCGCTGCGGGAACAAAAGGCGTCGGAATTCATACATCTAAGGCAAGGAACCATGACAGTGGCCGAATATGAAAGCAAGTTCACGCAACTGGCCGGATTCGCGACATACGTCATCCCCACCGAAGCTCGAAAAGCTAGAAAGTTTGAAGCGGGATTGGATCCTAAAATTAAAGACAGGTTGGAGGTTTTGAAACTACCAACCTATGCAGAGGTGGTAGATCGAGCATACATCGCGGAAAAAGGGATTAAAACCTTGCGTTTCGGGGAACCAAGCCAGAAGAAGCGATTGTGGGAAAAAGATAACAGAAAGCTCGGTGCCGCGCCTCCCAAAAAAATAAATGTAGGCACAACCAATTCAACCAGTTTAAGCAATCAAGGTCCTACAAATCCCAGAGGTGACACCATTCCAGCTTGCACTACCTGTGGAAGGACTCATTGGGGACAGTGCCGTCGAGATACGGGAGCATGCTTTAAATGTGGCCAAGTTGGCCATTTGCTGAGAAATTGTCCAAAGCTCGTCAGCCCCTTTGAACCAGTCCAAAAACCCGCGGTACCTGGAGGAGTGAGAAAGGACCAAAAACGCCAAGGAAGAGCCTTTGCCTTAGTACCTGGAAACCCAGAAGTTACAGAGAACGTCGTGTCAAGTACACTTTCTGTTTGTGGTCACTTAGCCCATGTTCTCTTTGACTCTGGCTCAACTCATTCTTTTGTTGCACCACACTTTGCTACCAAGTTAGCATTAACACCCGAACCCTTAGGATATGTATTATCTGTGTCTTTTCCTTCTGGTAATTCTGCCCTTAGTACTAATGTGTACAAATCTTGTACTATATCCTTAAAAGGTGAAACCTTACATGTAAATTTGATTCCCCTCTGCATTAGTACCTTTGATGTGATCTTAGGAATGGATTGGTTAGCTGCCAACCGTGCCTCCATCGATTGTGAAGCCAAAAAGGTCTTCCTCCGGTCACCAAACCAACTCGAGCTTATCTTCGAAGGAACTGGAGTCTCTCTCCCTCCATGTATTATATCCTTCATAACAGCCCAACGACTGTTAAGAAAGGGTTGTTGTAGTTATATCTGTTATGTGATCGATACTCAACAAGAGACCCTCACACTTGATGCAATCCCTGTGGTTCGAGAATTCCCGGATGTATTTCCTGAAGACCTGCCTGGTACCCCAATCGACCGAGAAATTGAATTCACCATTGAAACCCAACCTGGTGCACAACCAATCTCGAAGACCCCTTACCGCATGTCCATGACAGAATTGAAAGAACTAAAAACCCAACTCCAAGAACTACTGGACAAAGGCTTCATCCGACCAAGTACCTCACCATGGGGAGCTCCGGTACTGTTCGTAAAGAAAAAGGATGGTACAATGAGGCTATGCATCGATTATCGGGAGCTGAACAAAGTCACCATCAAGAACCGGTACCCTCTACCACGAATTGACGACTTGTTTGATCAACTGCAAGGCGCCCAAGTATTCTCAAAAATTGACTTGCGTTCTGGTTACCATCAACTAAAAGTCAAAACAGAAAGTATTGAAAAGACTGCCTTTAGAACTCGTTACGGGCACTACGAGTTTCTCGTCATGCCATTTGGCGTCACAAATGCTCCAGCGGCCTTCATGGACCTCATGAATCGAGTGTTCAAACCCTATCTTGACGAATTCGTCATTATCTTTATTGACGACATTCTTATATACTCCAAATCGCCAGAAGATCATAAGGACCACCTACGAAGAGTTCTACAAACACTACGTGATCATAAGCTTTATGCCAAGTTGAAGAAATGCGAATTCTGGATCACTAGTGTACACTTCCTCGGTCACGTCATTAATGAAGATGGCATCTCAGTTGATCCCCAAAAAGTTGCAGCAATCGTGGATTGGCCACGACTTACTAACGTATCTGAGATTCGAAGCTTTTTGGGCCTAGCCGGCTATTACCGGCGCTTTGTGCAAGACTTCTTGAAAATAGCTTCACCCTTGACCCCGCTAACTCAGAAGAACAGGCCCTTTGAATGGACGGACAAGCAAGAACGTTGCTTCCAAGAATTGAAGAACAGACTCGTGACGGCTCCTATACTAGCACTCCCCGCGGAAGCAGAAGGATTTGTAATTTATAGCGAGGCCTCATACAATGGTTTGGGTTGCGTTCTTATGCAAAATGGGAAGGTCATTGCTTATGCCTCCCGCCAACTAAAGACTCACGAAAGAAACTACCCAACTCATGATCTAGAGTTGGCTGCGGTAATCTTCGCCCTCAAGATCTGGCGTCATTATCTCTACGGTGCAACCTGTGAAATTTACACTGATCACAAGAGTCTCAAATACCTGTTTACACAGAAGGAATTGAATATGAGGCAACGACGATGGCTAGAATTTATGAAGGACTATGATATAGAGATCCATCACCATCCCGGCAAAGCTAACGTAGTAGCAGACGCATTAAGTCGAAAAACGACCAAAAGTTCGGCATGTACCCTTATTCCCCGCAAGATCCATGGACTGCTCGCCAACATAATCGTGGAACCCGAGTTGATTGAAGAAATTAGAACTCGCCAATGTGAAGATAAACTTTTGAAGAAAAAGTACGACGAACAAGGAAGCACGCCCGATCCTGATTTCACGATAAGCAATGGAATGCTAAAATTTCGGAATCGAATTTGCGTACCCGACCTTCCAGAACTCAAGAAAAGGATCTTGGTAGAAGCTCATAGCTCGAGGTTTGCGATCCATCCTGGCAATACGAAGATGTATCACGATCTGAAGGAACACTTCTGGTGGACAGGAATGAAGAAAGACATAGCAAGCCATGTCTCCAAATGCTTGCGTTGTCAACAAGTTAAAGAAGAACATCAGAGACCTGCAGGAATGTTGCAACCACTCCCTATTCCTGAATGGAAGTGGGAACACATTACTATGGACTTCGTGGTCGGACTACCGCCATCAGTCTCGAAGAACGATGCAATATGGGTTATCGTGGATCGATTGACGAAATCGGCGCATTTTCTACCAATCAGAATCATGTACTCTCTTTCTAAGTTCGCCACTCTATACATTAAGGAAATCATTCGCTTACACGGCACCCTAGTTTCAATCGTATCCGATAGAGACCCCCGCTTCGTGTCTCATTTCTGGAACAAATTGCAAGAAGCTTTGGGAACTACTCTGAAGTTTAGCACGGCTTATCACCCTCAAACTGATGGGCAATCTGAAAGGACGATCCAGACTTTGGAAGATATGTTACGTTTGTGTGTGTTAGACCTCAAAGGTAACTGGGATGATCATCTACCGTTGGTGGAGTTCGCGTATAATAATAGCTACCATACAAATATTGGAATGGCACCGTACGAGGCACTGTATGGAAGGAGATGTCGATCACCTCTGTGTTGGACAGAAGTCGGAGACAGAAAATTATTAGGCCCTGAGATCGTGCAAATGACAAGCGATAAAATCCAACTCATCCAACAACGAATTCGCACTGCTCAGAGTCACTAGAAAAGCTATGCAGACACACGAAGACGAGACTTAGAATTTCAAGTGGGCGATCATGTGTTCCTAAAGATCTCACCAACGAGAGGGGTTATCCGATTTGGGAAGCGAGGGAAGTTAACCCACGTTACATTGGCCCATTCGAGATACTCGAAAGGATTGGTTCTGTGGCATATCACCTTGCGCTTTCACCTGAACTATCCAATGTGCATAATGTGTTTCACGTTTCGATGCTTCGTCGATATCTTCGAGATCCAGAGCATGTTGTCGATCATGAGAACCTGGAAATTCAAGAAGACCTCTCCTATGAGGAGCAACCTGTACAGATTCTTGATCACTGTAACCAGGTCCTCCGAAATAAGACTATACCTCTCGTGAAAGTCTTATGGAGAAACCATCGTGTCGAAGAAGCAACGTGGGAAACTGAAAGCCAAATGCGGGCCAAATATCCACACCTATTCGAAAACCAAGGTACGTCAAGTTTGGGGACAAACTTCTTTTAAGGAGAGGAGAAATGTGACACCCGAATTTTTCTTTTAAAATTTCAATAAATAGAACTCAAAAATAAATAAATCAATTAATAAATAATAAATAATAATAAATAAATAGGAAATTGGGAATTTATCAATTAAATTGTTTGCGAGACACCACACATTAAATATTTTAGTAAGTGGTAAGTGATGTTTTATAGTTGGATAGTGAGGTTTTTAGACGTAAACCTAACTTATAATTATACGTAATTTTAGGAATCATTGTGAATCACCAAAGGAGTGATAACTTAAGAATTTTATAAAACTAAATTAATTTAGATGACGCATAGTAAATGACACGTGGCTCCACCCTCAAACACCAACAAATACCAACAAAACGTGGCAGGAAGGAAAGCAACGTGGCTGCCATTGCCTTGGTAAAAGCATGGAGATGAAAACAAAAAAAAAAAAAGAAAAAGAAAAAAAAACTAAGGGGTGAAACAAGTGTCAATTAGGTGTCAAACTTAGAGAGATGAAAGATTGGGTGGCATGAGAAGAATTGTCCTCGTGGGTGATAATTGGCTTGGGCCTTACACATTTGCATGTATAAATAGGAGTTGGTGTGCTGTAGCATGAAACCAAAACAAAATCTGAAGCAATTAAGGAGTTCAGGTTATAGAGAAAGTATTAGAAACGGGAGCAAGCTCAGAATAATTTAGGAGTAATTTCTTTTGGTGAGTTTTATTATACCTTGAGTTACTATAATATGTTTTCTACATGTCTTAAGTTACCATAATATATTTTACGAATGTTTTAAGTTACCACAATTTATTTTATATAATTTATGTTTTATGGTTAGGTTAATGTTTCAATTATGTGGATTATTTTCTAAACTCTAATCGTTCAAATTAAAACCCATGGATATGTTTGTTTTATTTTTAAAGAATATTTGGCTATGATCTTATATGAAAATATGTTTTGTGAGTACCACCACGGGAGTCCCACGCCTTAGGGGACTTAAATAATTATTGGCTAGTGTTTGACCACTTTGTGGTCCCCTGTTTGTCATGGATCCATTGACCCCTGTAGTGATTGTCACTTTAGTGACCCCTGTTCGGTACCGTGGTTATAGTGATTTATTTCCGTTTCTGCCACTTAATTTATTTGTGTATTCAACTCAAATTATGTAAATGTTCTAGCTTAAATAACTATCCATGGCTATTTTGTGCCCCTATACTCACTGTATAATATTTCTCACTCTGCTATGTGCTTATAGCTGTTACCCTTTCAGGCGACGAGGTTTAGCGGGATCAAGATGGAAAATGAATCGCCGTGTTGTTCTTTTTTTTTAAATCTTTTTTTTTTATTTCTGTCTGTTCTGTTTTGAACTCTTGTAACATAATGAAGTTCAAATGACTATGTTTTGTTTCCTTTTAAATAAGCAGTTGGTACCCAATTATTTTATTTAATTTATCCGCTTGCGCTGCGATTACAAAATTATTTGAATTATTTTATCTTTATCTTGTTACGACGCCGAACCTTTGGGTACCGGGTTTGGGTCGTGACAAAATGACCGGCAAGTGGTTGTTGCGGTCGATGCCTGGAAACATGTTGATTTCCTTTGCTGGAACTACATCTTGAACAGACTTGACAACACATTATACAACGTCTACAGTCCTATCCAAACAACAAAGGAACTTTAGGATTTGGAGAAAAAGTACAAAACAGAAGATGCCGTCTCAAAGAAATTTGTGGTTGGCAAATTCCTGGACTTTGTGATGGTTGATTCTAAAACTGTGATCAGCCAAGTTCAAGATCTCCAACTCATTCTACATGACATTCATGTAGAAGGCATGTCTCTCAGTGAATCCTTTCAAGTTGCTGCCTTAATTGAAATATTACCACAAAGTTGGAAGGAATTCAAGAACTATCTCAAACACAAGCGCAAGAAATGTCTTTAGAGAAATTGATTGTGCATTTGAGGATTGAGGAGGACAACCGCAAATCAGAGAAACGAGCTAGTAAGCATCCAATGGAGTCTAAGCAAATGTGGTGGAACATGCTCCAAAAGAAAAGAAGTGGAAGTTTTTTGGAGAAAGTTCTGCACAAGGCTCTAAGGGAGGGGAAAATAAAAAGTACAAGTTTAATAGAAAATGTTACATCTGTGACAAAGAGGGACATCGGGCCAAAGATTGCCGTAGCAAAGGCAAAAGCAAAAGCAAAAGAAGAACAAGCAAGAAGCCTGCTCAAGCCCATATGACCGAAGTGGACAATATTTCCAATGGTGTAGATGATATAAATCTTTCTGCAGTTGTTTCCGAGGCAAACCTTGTCGGAAATCCTAAAGAATAGTGGGTTGACACTTGTGCTACTCGCCACATTTGTGTCGATAAAAAGATGTTCACATCTTATTTAGTGGTGGACAATGGTGAACAACTTTTTATAGGTAACTCTTTGACTTACAAAGTTGAAGGACAAAGAAAGATTATTTTGAAGATGACATCTGGAAAGGTGCTCACTCTCAACAATGTGCTGCATGTACCGGACATTCGCAAAAACCTTGTTTCCGCATCTTTGTTGAGTAAAAATGGGTTTAGGCTAGTTGTTGGAAGTGACAAGTTTGTACTTACCAAAAACGGAATGTATGTAGGAAAAGGTTGCATGTCTGATGGCCTTTTCAAAATGAATGTAATGACTGTTGTACCCTATGTTATTAACAAAAATACATCTTTTTCTTACTTGCTTGAGTCTTCAAATTTATGACATGGTAGACTTGGACATGTTAATTATGGATCTTTACGTAGATTAATTAATATGGAATGTTTACCTAAATTTGACATTGATTCAAATCATAAATGTGAAATTTGCGTTGAGGCAAAATTATCCAAAACTCCTTTTCATTCAATTGAAAGAAGTACAGATTCACTTGAATTAATTCATAGTGACATTTGTGATTTTAAATTAATTCAAACTAAAGGTGGGAAAAAATGTTTTATCACTTTTGTAGATGACAATACTAGATATAGTTATGTTTATTTAATTCGAACCAAGGATAAAGCTTTGGAGACTTTCATTCAATATTAGAATGAAGTTGAAAATCAACTTGGTAAGAAAATTAAAAAACTTAGAAGCGATAGAGTGTAGACACCCCATTTTTGACCAACCTTAAGACTCAGACGTCACCGATTGAGTGCTCGGTGATGATGCATATTGTGCTCGTTCTGAGGTCACAGAGTCTCGGCTAAGAGCCTTGCCTCCGGACTTCGGGACTCTTTTGTGCTTTGCCTCGGTTTGCGAACTAGGTCTTGTTTTCTCTGTTTTCTCTTCTTGAAGGGAGGGACATGTCTCGTAGGCCATCTCTCAGTAGCTGTAGGCTATGTTTCGTGGTCGTAGGCCGTTTTTCCCGTTTGGAGACCAATTTCCGGTTTTCGGAGCCGTCGGCCGTGTGCCTAGGTTCGGGACCGCTTAACTACCTCTGTTTGCTCTAGTTTTTGGCACATACCTTGTTTCCTCTCCTTAGAGGGACACTGTGGCCCGGGAGACCACCTTCATGGTCGTACGCCACCTCCGGTGCTTAATAGTCAGTTTTCGGGGCCTCCGGCTGCGCGTTTTGGCCCCCGAACCTTTGTTTTACATCGGTGTGGGTTCATTTTTGGCATGGACCCTAGTTTCATTGTTAGGAAGGTGGTAGTAGGGTGGGAGACCATCTTTTCTTCTTGGAGACCACATTTCCCCGGTCGGCCGATTTTTCTTGACAGGTAGGTGGTCTCCCTCACTTTTAAGCCACAATTTCGGGTCTCCCATACCACCATTGTGTTGCATTCATCTGGGAGGCCACCAATCTGGTATGGCCGACCACCTTTTCTTCTTGACCCTTTTGACCCGTTGGTCTTCCTCACTTTTGAGCCACAATTTCGGGTCTCCCATGGCACCACTGAGTTGCATTCACCTGGGAGACCACCAATCTGGTATGGCCGACCACCTTTTCAACTTGAACTTTTTGACCCCTGGTGGGCCGACCAGGGGGAGTGGCCGGCCGACCACCTTAACTGGTCGGCCTGCTTCCTGCTTTTTCGTCTCACTGAATGTGTTCCAGCTGTGCCAGCTGGGAGCCATTTGATGCATCCTCCATACACGTGTATGAAGGATGTTTATTCTTGGTTTGAAGCTTCCAAGAGAAGCTTTGGCCTTTCTTCTCTATAAAGGGAGGCCTCCTCCTCCATTGCAAGGGTTGAGAACTTTGGTGAAGGCATACACTTATATCTCTCTATATCCATACACTTTGAGCCTTAAAAAGTGAGTGGTTCTTGGCCCTTTTGCATACAACTCCATAGCCTAACCCTTCCATCATTGGTCTAAGCTTCTTGGAGGCCATTTTCAGAGGTTAAAGGGTGTGTTTTTGGTCCAGAGGTTGGCTGTCTTCTTGAGCTTCAAGGGTAAGTCACCATTTCCCTCTTTGTAGCCTTGTTTTGCTTCATAGTTTAGCCTTATTTGCAAGCATTTTTGGACTTCTTCATAAACTGAAAAAAGTCTTATTTTGAGCTCCTCTTCAAGTTTTATTAAGGTCATTTTTCTTTGGGGGGTCATCTACCCCCTTGCATGCTTCATTTCCTCATGTTTTGAGATATGCATTAGAGCATTGGTATTGGCCTTGGTTTGGCCTTTTAGCCACTGAAATCCAGTGGATTTTCAGTGGCTAACATGTGTTTTTGAGCCTCAAAATCAGAGAGGGGTGACCCTCTCACCCTTGTTTTGTTTACTAGCTTTATTGGCCTTACATAGGAGCCCCTATTTGCATGTTTTGAAGCCATGTTTCAGGCCATTATTTGTCAGTTTTATGACCTGCATAAGCTCTATCCAGAGCCCTTTTGGCCATTTTGAATGTCTACTATGCATGTGTAGAGCAATCCTATTCAAGGCCTTTCAAAGGGGCTTTTACTTGCATGCTTCCTAGCTTCATTTCAGGCTATTTTTGATGAGTTTTAGGGCCCTCATAACCTCTGTCTAGAGGTGGTTTTGCCATTTTATATGTCTATCTTGCATGTGTAGAACAACCCCTTGCATGGCCCTCCAAAGGAGCCTATCATTCTTGCATGCATTGACTGAGTTTCAGTGAGTTTTTGGGCATATTTTAGCATGGCATACTTCTATTTTTGGTTGGTTTGGTGAGCCCTCATATGCTTCATATAGTTATAGTACAACTCATGGTTCACTAGCTTTCTTTGCATGCTTTGTTGACCCTTGATTCTAGCACATTTTGACTATGCCTTAAACTGATTTTGTGCATATTTTGGACTGCCCTAGCTCTGTTTTTGGGTCTCATGGTCGAATGATGCTTGTTTTGCATGCTTGTAGTTCAATATCCATGCTTAGCCTTGAGTTTTGAGGTCTATTGCATGCATGTACTGAGGTGTTTTCATGCTTTGGGGTCATTTTGCATCACATTTCAGAGCTTATGTGAATGCCATATCCTCATGTTTTCTCCTCTTTGAGTGTGCTTGAGAGTTGTGCATGAATGCCTTGTTTTCGGACCATTGAATGAGCTCAATTTCCTTGCATGTTGAGCCATCATTTTAGGCCATTTCCCCATTGTTTCAGACCTGCCTAGGGTCTATTTGGGGTTGGTTTTGCCATTTGTGCATTGCTTTGTGTACCTCTAGTGTGACGCACTTCACTAGTTTCAGTATTCGAGCTATCTAGCTTGCACTGTGTGACATACTTACATGTTTCGGGACCATATTTTATGCCATTTCAGAGCTGTATCATGTGCCATCATATGCCATATTTCATTCCTTGCCATGCCTTGTTAGAGTTGCACGTTGTGCCTTAGGATTGGTCCTTTGCATCCGTGCATGTTTGCATATATTTCGGTTCTCTCATTTCCATCATATGGCCACTAATGTGAGTGTGGCTGAGGTCCACTCATATTGGTGTAAGTCCATCTTGCATTGTGTATGCCATTTTAGTCCATAGCATTGCGTATGCTAGGTCGCATGTTAGTGCATTGTGCATGCCATGTTGTGTCACGTGCATTGTGTATGTCATTTTAGTCCATAGCATTGCGTATGCTAGGTTGCATGTTAGTCGCATTGTGCATGCCGTCTCATTGCATTGTGTTTGGAGTAGGGTTAGTCCAAACACGGGAAACGAGGGACATTTCGTACTCAAAGTGACGAAACGTGCCTCGATTCCCGGTCGCCGACACTCCGGATTACCCATGATGGAGTCTAGGCCTTGTTGTGTTGTCATGTGCATTCATTTCACATCGAGTCGTGCAATTCGACTCCTCGGCCATCATGCATCGAGATGCGTGATTGGTGGCACGAGGATCGAGGTGTGCATACATATGAGAAAATACTTTGCCATGCCCATTTCTTGCTCTCTGTTGCAGCAAACCAGAAATCAGCAGCCTTCTAGAGCTTTGCACAGCATCCTGGGATTAATTGCAAACAGAGGCAAATCGGGGCATCGCGAGGCATTTCCCGACGAGGCGGCTCGAGCGTGCATGCATCTTTCATCATTCGGAACAGAGTTGAGGCGGTCCATTTAGCTTGCATGCTAATATATTTGCTTTCCTAGTTAATTTGTTGATTAATTAGGGTTTTGTAATATTTAATTATTTATTCAGACTGTAATTATTTATTCGGACTGTATTATTTATTCGGACCCTCCGAGCGAGGGCACAATTGTGTAATAAGTGTGCGTGTGTGTGATGTATGCCTTCCAACCCTACGTCTTTCTCCCTTTTATTTACCAGCTTATGATGGTTAGATTAGGGCATGTTTCAATTAGCATACTTATGCTCGCATGTTTTGCATCCATTCATCTGTCTTGCATGCACCGGGCTCGGTGCATCATACTAATTGCATTGTATTTCAATTCCAAGTTGAATACGTGTTAGCTGTAGCATCTCATATGCCATTCTTAGAATAGCTGAGCCTATTATAGTTGCATTTTTGCATGTGTTGCATTAGGCATTTCTGTATAGTTAGGATCATGCATGGATTTCTAACATAGCTTCTGTTTTGGCTTGGAGTACTCGGTAAGTGTTTATGCTTTAGCATCCTTACATATGTGTGAGTGACTGCCATGATAGCATGCTTACCATGAGGCTATGTGCTTATGTGATATACCTGCCTGAATACCTATGAATGAAGGTTGGATTATCTGAATTGGAATAAATGCATTGACTGCGAGTTTTAAGCCCACTAGATAGTGGCAAATCACCATGTTTTCTAAGCCCACTTGAGGGTGGCAAAATCCGCATTTTAGCCTATTTGCGAGTAGCAAACCGCTTTCAAAAACAAGCATGAGATGTTTTGTTCCAAATCAGGCGATCCGGTCTATATTTGTATGCTGTGCGCATCACGTAGTAAATCTAGGCTAATAACCGGAATAAGAGCACATAATGTTTTCAAAACTCGATATCATGGTTAGTAGAGGCCGATCTTTGATCGGGCGAGCGAGGGTGCTCATGAAGTGACCTTTCCCAATCGTACCCAAGTTCCCGAGCCGAGGCAACTTTGGTGATGACGGACACATGGCCTTGGGCAACGAGTCAGGGTTTCCTAAATTTTCCAAAATAAAATATTTAGGTGGCGACTCTGTATTTGGCAAAGCAATCCATGTTTGGCACTTCTTTCAAGAAATCTGTTTTCAAAAACGATTTGCCGGATTTGGACTCTTTGATGATTCATCGGTCTTGCATTGCACTCTGCGAGATTAGATACAGGACCGTGACATTGAGTCTTGAACTGTAGTAAGCCCAACGAACAAAACGGGATTCCCTCTCGGGACATTCGGGGACGTCTACAGTTTCTGGCGACTCTGCTGGGGATTTAGAGAACTTGACTCGAACTCGTGATATCTGGTTTTGACTACACTTATGTGTTTCTTTGCATTGCATTTGCATTGGTGCGCCTAGGACACCGTGTTTGCCGTATGCTATTCCTGAACAGTTTGCCGGAGGCTCGCTTTGCGAAGCGTGCCATAAGGCTGACCGGTTGCGGGCTCTGCCACGACGGGAACACAAACCGCAGTTTTTATCGGGGCACCCTTTTTGACTATTCGACCTAGTGCATATTCGGAATCCATAGTGACCATTCCAAGCTAGGACAGGTTGCTTACCCGATTATAGGTTGTTTGAAACCGCTGCGTGCGTAGTGAAACCCTAGCTCCTGACAAAATAGGACAGGGAAACCTTACCCCAACATAGGGGTGTTTTGGCTCTCACTTGTTTGCTATGTGCTTTTAGAGTGCGTCTCTACAGGAATGCATGTATCAGTTTACAAGTTTGAGTATCAGGCCTGTGGGCACCAGTTCAGTATTTTGGGAATCAGTTATCTGTGGGTATCAGATTCAGTTTTGGGGGCAGTGATTTGGGGACAATGATCAGTACTTGAGAACAGTGTATTTCAGCTTATCAACTGTGTGTTGTGATGCCCAACTGTGTGTTGTGTGTTTATTTTAAGCCGTTATGTTGTCCGTTTGTCTGGTTATTTATTTCCTTATTATTGCTTTATTTATCTTTTTGCTAGGTAGTTTAGCACAATTGCTTCAGACCAAGCAGATATTCCCCAAGCACTCTGCACAAGAGGTCGCCGACTCAATCGATCTGAGGATCTAGTTGAAGGACAACCAGTGTATTATTCTCTACCCTCGGTTGCCAGACGGAGGTCGAGAAGACGCAGTGTATCCGAGCAGAGGTTGCCAGAGCAGTGGTTTACCCCATCAGTGGACAGTCGGGCTGAGGTCTCAATTGTTGCCATAGAGATAAACCTACCGGTAGTTCAGATAAATCAGGGCAGTATGGCAGGAACGACAGGAGTTGAGGAAATGATGCGTCAGATGCAGGAGACCATGAGAGCCATGCAGCATGACACTGTTCGTCGAGATGAGTTTGACAAACAACAGGCCGAGATCATGGCCCAGCAGGCAGAGTTAATTGCCAGGCTACAACAACAAACTGGGGCATCTGCTTCACACCAAGCTCCTCCCCTACCAGGAGTTCCACCACCCGGGGAGGCACCAAATGTCCAAGGGGATACGGATATCCCGACAGGGCCAGCTCTGCCCCCCGATTCTACCTCAACTATCTAAGGCACCTACGCCTGTCAATCAACCGGACTCTCCCTTTGAGTTCGAGGTGGACCATACAGCGTTAAAGTTGAGCAAGCTTGAGAAGTTGTTCAAGAAATCCCAAGCGGTAAAGTCCATCCCAGACATTGAGGACGTATATACCGACGTGGCTGTAACGCTGCCAGATAGGTTCAAAATGCCACAAATCGACCACTTTGACGGATCCGGGGATCCCATGGTGCATCTTCGGTTGTTCTCAGATATACTACGGCCGATGGGCCTCACCAGACCGCAGAAGCTTTCATTATTCGGCCAGACCTTGTCGGGTGTGGCTGCTATCTGGTACGCTAAATTAGAAGACGATGTTAAGCAGAACTGGGATGAGATGGCCGAGGCTTTCATTGCACAGTATTCCTATAACACTCAAATCGAGATTATAACTCGTGATCTTGAGACAACAAGGCAAGAGCCTAAGGAGAGCTTTTCGGATTTTGTAGCCAGGTGGAGGGCCAAGGCCTCAATGATGACCCTAAGGCCTACTGATAAAGATCAAATTCGGATGATTGTGCGCAATCTCCAGCCTAAGCTGATGCAGAAAATGATCGTGCTCCCCTTCCCTACCTTTTCAAACTTGCACGAGATGGAGGTACAAATTGAGGATGCTATGAAACAAGGTCTGATTGACCAAGACAGAGAGCAACCTAGGAGAACCTTCAACCGCAACAACAATACAAGCACCAGCAATGCCGCAAATGCTAGAGCTTCAGAAGTAAGCATGGTCACCACCATTCCCCCTCCAAGACCCATGGCAGCTACACCTTTCTTCGGCGCGTCCGGAAGTAACACACAAACCACCAAATACCAACCTCGAGGCCAGAGAACCTTCACCCCATTATATATGCCCCTGTCCAAGGCTCTGGGGGTATTAATCAGGAAAGGGCACTTAAAGCCCCGGGAGCTGAGGCCATTGCCAAATCCACTCCCTCCCTCTCATAACCCAGCAAAATACTGCGCATATCACCAATAACATTGTCACGACCCCATTCCGCCCCTAGTAGAATGGTGCCATGATGGCCAGTAATTTGAGATTACCGAAGGCCACTTACAAGAATCCACACACAAATCAGAGTATACATATGGGGCTTACAAATGCGGAAGAATAAATCAAGGCTAAGTAATCCATAAGAGCAGTGCATAAGTTGAATGAAATGCCATACATCATTACATAGCTTTAATACAACAAATGGAGTACAAAATACATCTTGACCAAAAGGCTTCTCAGCCATCAAATACAAAATACAATGGAAATAACTAAGAAGCATAGTCTTCAAGATGTTGCAAAACACAATCCAAAACACGTCGGCAAAAACCTCGGCAAAGGCATCTAGGCGTCGCCGCCGTCTTGCTCATCACCTACATATATATAGAGAGGGTGAGCTTGGATACTCAGTGAATGGTATAAATAATAAAGGGGTTTACATGAAGGATATCCGAGGTCTTTTAACAAAGCAATACAAGGAATAAGTCAAGTCCATCTTTCAAATCTTTCAAACTTCAAGAGATGCTTACTAACATCAATATAATACAAAAGATGACATCTCGGACAAACAAGCCCACGCGGTGAAACCGTCAGTGGCAAGGCAAGACAAGACAAGAGAGATCTCTAAGCAATGGTGTCGTTGCATTATAGTCCCCGGACACTAAGGACTTGTGCTACAAATGCTTATAGTCCCCTAGCACATACGGACTTCCAAACTTTGTGCTACAAATGCTTATAGTCCCCTAGCACATACGGACTTCCAAGAATGTCATCAAAGCAAGATACAATATTTGATACGCAAAATAGGGATAATCATTCATGCTTGTAAGTAATATCCGAATCAAAGCAAAACAAGGTTTTATCAAAGCTTTACAACATATCTTTATTAAAATACCACTCACATAGTTCTTCAAACGTCGGGGTCAAGGCAAGCCCAAGTCCTACAAACACATGGCAAAGTCTGTTGAATGCACTTTTAACAAGCTTCACATGCATACAAAATGATCTCGGCGTTCTCCGAAACTAAGTCAAGTCAAAACAAACATTGTTTCTCATCTCGGGGGAAACATGCTGGGCACCAACCAAGTCTTGGCCGAGGTCCCACACCTTCCCGCCGAGGTGTGGTCCCGAGGGCCACTTTCAAGGAAATGAAGTCGGGAAAAATCTGGGTTTCCCCTCTGCTCAAGAACATGAAGAACATGGATGAGATGAATGCAAGGATCATAACTTGTTATTACAAAATCTGAGATTTCATGCTATGAGTTTAAAAACATGAACCTGGGTACCCATACTAAAAGATCTTACGGAAACAAACACGAGAGCATGTAACTTGTTGAAAACTTTCGGATCAAACGAGGCTTTTCTTCAAGAACTCATGAACACCAACTTTCTCTTTCTAAAACCAACTTTGAATCAATGCATGACATGCAAGACAGATTCGATCGTGCAATGTAGTTAGATGATCAATAAGAACAACAAGAGTAAATCAAGATTCTAACCTCAAATCAAGGGTCTAACGGTTTGAACTCTAAGAATCAAGCTTGCAAATCCACTTTCTCACTCTAAAGCTCCTCCTTCTTCTCCTAGAGCTTCTCTCTCCTCAAGAACAAGGATTTGAGACAAAATGATGTGTTTCTAGGTCTGTCGGCTGTCTTAACCTTCAGTTCGGACACGTGGCAATGGTTGGTTGGCTCAGCTCAAAAAGGTGACTGATTGAAAGGACAAGACTCTGACAAGGCGTGTTCAACAAGCTGAGTGGCAAGGGACTCCGGCGAGTAATGACATCGGCTAAAGACAAGACTTCGGCAAACAATGGAACAACGACCTCGGCCAGAAAGGACAACACTTGGCCCAGCTGTGCCACACCTCGGCCTAGGTGTGCCACACCTCGGTCTAGGTCGTACCAGTCTAGGGCAAGATCACTTGGGTTCAAGGGTAACATCTCGGCCTAGATAATACACATCTCGGCCTTGGCGATGAACACCTCGGCCAAG
Organism: Camellia granthamiana; assembly: GCA_036172215.1. Taxonomy (NCBI): domain Eukaryota; kingdom Viridiplantae; phylum Streptophyta; class Magnoliopsida; order Ericales; family Theaceae; genus Camellia; species Camellia granthamiana. Next base: position 147,193,650 of record CM069909.1, on the reverse strand, counting down.
ACAATGACATCTCGGCCAATATGCCAGGATGAAGGTGGAGGTCAATCAAAGGGGTTCTAAGACAGTTCTAAGCTTAAGGTGACCTCGGCTTGGTTGGCCTAGGCTGACCACTCACACCGAACAAGAATCAAAACATGCAAACAACACTTAAGCAAAACAAGGACAAGGCCTGAAATGCAAACATAACAAGACAAAGCATATAAATGCATATGAGTACGGTTAAGACAATGTGGGGGTTATTACATCCTACCCTCCTTAAAGAAGTTTGGTCCCCAAACTTAAGTTACCTTGACTCGAGAATAATTCCGGATAGCGAACTTTCATTTCTTCTTCCATTTCCCATGTGGCATCCCTGCCGTAGTGCTCTTTCCATTCAATCTTCACCATCGGTATTGTCTTGCTCCTCAACTGCCTTACTTGTCTATCGATAATACACATCGGCCTCTCTTCGTAGCCTAAGTCTTCATCAACCACAATCCCAAAATGATCAATCACGTGTAGTGGGTTTCGAATGTACTTCCTCAACATCGAAATGTGAAACACATTATGAACTTGACTTAACTTCGGCGGCAAAGCAAGTCTGTAGGCAACCGGGTTAACCCTCTCAAGGATTTCAAATGGCCCAATGTAGCGAGGTGCTAACTTACCTTTCACCCCAAATCTGGAAACTCCTTTCATCGGCGAAACTTTCAGGAATACATGATCCCCAACTTTAAACTCTACTTCCTTCCTTCTCTGGTCGGCGTAACTCTTTTGTCGACTCTGAGCAGTCCTGATTCTTTGCTGGATAAGTTTGATCTTTTCAGTTGTCCTTTGAACTAGATCGGGGCCGATCAAAGCTTTATCTCCTACCTCGGTCCAACATGTCGGCGATTTGCACTTCCTTCCATACAAAGCTTCATACGGCGCCATGCCAATGCTAGCTTGATAACTGTTGTTGTAAGCAAATTCTACTAACGGCAAATGCGTTTCCCAACTCCCCTTGAAATCCAATACACATAGTCTAAGCATATCTTCAAGTGTCTGAATTGTCCTCTCTGTTTGGCCATCGGTCTGGGGATGAAAAGCTGTGCTAAACTTCAACTCTGTCCCCAAGGCTCTTTGTAGACTCTGCCAAAATCTAGAAACAAACTTCGGATCTCGGTCTGACACAATGGACATCGGCACTCCATGAAGTCTCACAATCTCATTCACATATAGTACAGCAAGTCGTTCAACATTGAATGTAGTCTGAACCAGCAAGAAGTGTGCTGACTTCGTTAATCTATCAATTATGACCCAAATCGAATCCATCCCTTTTTGCGTCTTCGGCAAACCAATCACAAAGTCCATGGAGATGTGTTCCCATTTCCACTCAGGAATTAGCAAAGGTTGAAGAAGTCCTGCTGGCCTCTGATGTTCTGCTTTCACTTGTTGGCAATACAAGCACTGGGATACGAATTCGGCTATTTCTCTCTTCATGTTCGGCCACCAAAAGGTCTGCTTCACGTCTTGATACATCTTAGTGTTCCCTGGGTGAACAGTGAATCTGGATCCATGAGAGTCTTGTAAAATTTTCCTTTTCAACTCTGGGATGTCGGCTACACACAATCTTCCTTCAAACTTAAGCACCCCATTTTCGAAGGTGTAACCTGACCTCGGCCTGGTGATAATCTCGTCGGCTGCCTTCTTCAGGAATTCATCCTCCATTTGCCTTGCTTTTACTTCCTCAATGATAGTCGGCTCCACTGAAATCACGGTCAAGCATGCCAGGCTTCCTACTGACTTCCTACTCAATGCGTCGGCTACCGAGTTTGCTTTACCCGGGTGATACTGGATCTGCATGTCGTAGTCCTTCAGTAATTCAAGCCACCTTCTCTGCCTCAGATTTAGCTCCTTTTGAGTGAACAAGTACTTCAAGCTCTGGTGATCTGTAAAAACTTGGCAAGAGGCTCCATACAAATAATGACGCCAAATCTTTAAAGCGAATACCACGGCTGCTAGCTCTAAATCATGGGTAGGATAATTCTTCTCGTGGGGTTTTAATTGGCGAGATGCATATGCTATGACCTTACCCCCTTGCATTAATACACAACCCAAACCCTTGTGTGAAGCATCACTGTAAATCTGAAATTCCTCATTACCTGATGGAAGTACAAGAATTGGTGCTGTAACTAACCTCGTCTTCAACTCTTGGAAGGCTGACTCTCTATCTTCGGTCCATTCGTATGACACTCCTCTCTGAGTTAACTGTGTCAATGGTACTGCAATCCTTGAGAAGTCCTTTACAAACTTTCTGTAATAACCTGCCAAGCCCAGAAAACTACGAACCTCGGACACGTTGGTCGGCGTCGGCCAATTTACCACGGCTTCAATCTTGCTGGGATCAACAGAGATACCCTCTTCATTAATCACATGCCCCAAAAATGAAATGCTGGAAAGCCAAAACTCGCACTTGCTCAATTTAGCATACAACTTCCTGTCCCTCAAGGTTTGTAAGGCAAGTCTCAGATGATTCTCATGCTCGGTTGTACTCTTGGAGTAGATCAATATGTCGTCAATAAAAACAACCACAAATTCATCCAGGTACGGCTTGAAGACTCTGTTCATTAAGTCCATGAATGTTGCAGGCGCATTGGTTACTCCAAAAGGCATTACCAAAAATTCGTAGTGGCCATACCTTGTCCGAAAAGCAGTCTTCTCAACATCCTCGGCTTTAACTTTCAGCTGATGGTAGCCCGACCTAAGGTCAATCTTAGAAAAGACTCGTGCTCCTTGTAGTTGATCTAGCAAATCATCAATCCTAGGCAACGGGTACTTATTCTTAATAGTTACCTTATTAAGTTCTCTGTAATCAATGCAAAGACGAAGTGTGCCATCCTTCTTCTTAACAAACAGGACTGGTGCTCCCCACGGTGAAGAGCTCGGCCTAACGAAGCCCTTATCCAACAATTCTTGTAGTTGCACCTTCAATTCCTTAAGTTCGGCTGGGGCCATTCTATAAGGTGTCTTGGAGATCGGCTGCGTTCCCGACATGATGTCCACAGTAAACTCTATTTCTCTATCGATTAAGTGGCCAGGCAGTTCATTTGGAAAGACGTCGGGGAATTCATTAACAACTGGAACATCGGCTAAACTAACATTTTCATTCTGATTACTTAGTATACTACACAAGTACCCATGGCACCCTTTCTAAATTAGCTTATAGGCCTTAGTGGACGAAATCAAGTAAGGTGGGGACACTACCCCTTTACCCTGGAAGATAACCTCGGCTTGGTTTGGGGGTCTCAACGTGACATTCTTCGAAACGCAATTAATAGATGCATGATTCATTACTAACCAGTCCATTCCTAATATGACGTCAAAGTGGGTCATGTTTAATGGCATCAAATCAACTAATAATTCTACACCCTCAATCACAACAACACACGCCCTATAAATAGATGCAACAATCATAGTTCTCCTAGATGGAGCAGATACACACAACACATAATCAAGGGGTTCTTGTTCTCTATTCAACTTCTCGGCAAACTTAGCAGATACGAATGAATGCGTAGAACCCGAATCAATCAATATGTATGCATCTTGAGAGCAGATTGGGAGTATACCTGACACTACTGTCTCGGCATTCTGGGTGTCTCCTGGCACTAGCGCAAAAACCCTGCCCTGCCTCGTCTGTGTCCTTTCGACGTTGCTTCCCTGTGCAGAGCCCGAGGTGCTCCCATTTTTCTTACCATCATCAGTCCTTGACTTCGGACAGTCCCTCACACGATGACCCATTTCTCCACATTCAAAACAGGCGCCTGACGCCCAACGGCAAACCCCGGAATGTGACTTCCCACAACTTGTACACATCGGCTTAGTAGTACCTTCCTGGTTCGAGTTGCTGGAGCTGCCCACATTCGCCCTCTTCTTAGCGTTAAACGGAGCTCGGCGGTTATCATAGTTCTGTCTCTTTCTCTGATTCTCTCCTGTATTCTGATATCGGTTCAAGTTGGCTTCTGCAAGGATAGCCTTGTCCAAGACTCCAGCATAAGTCGGCATGTTGAGCATGTTGACTCTATCCTGTATCGGCCCACGCAATCCACTTTCAAATTTCCTAGCTTTCCTATTTTCATCACTGACCATATGAGGCGCATACCTCGCCAATTCGGTGAAAGCACGGTCGTATTCTGCCACTGTCTTGTTTCCTTGTGTCAAGGTCTGGAACTCTGTAGTCTTGCGATCTCGAACACTAAGGGGAAAGTGCTTGTTGTAAAACAGTTCCAAAAATTTGGCCCAAGTTAAATCAGGATTTCCTTCTCGGGTCATCATCCACCATCTTCTAGCGTCGTCGTCTAACGTGAACGCGGCCAATGCCACCTTCTGAGCATCTGTGCTGGGGAAGATCTCGAATAGCTTCTCCATCCCTAAGACCCACGCTTCGGCTTTCATCGGCTCTATGCCCCCTTGGAATCTTGGCGGGTTCATCTTCTTGAACTCCTTAATCAAAGTCATAGTTCCATCCCCATACAAGGCTGGCTGTGGAGGCGCTTGAGGCACTGGAGGAGGTGGAGGCGGAACTACATGTCGGCCATTCGTCTGTTCGGCCTGGGCAGATGTAGCACTAGCATTCTGTTGTCTCACTTGTCTCAACTCTCGAGTTAAGCCTTCAACTAATCTTTCTAATCGATCCAAGCGGTCTTCTGATCGATCTCGGCCAACTGGTGGTCTTCCCCTCCTCATCGTGCTATGAGTATTGCAAAATGTGACTTTAAAACGAAATGAGCAATAAAGTATGTATGCAAGCAACAAGTAGTCATGCCGAGATGATGCACATATTTTCAAGCAGCAAGCAACATGGTGCAATCCTAACATCTTTCTAAGGGAATTCCTATGCTCTTTAGGACTCAAGTGTGTGAATAACGTACTATAAGGAACTTGTGCTCTGATACCAATCTGTCACGACCCCATTCTGCCCCTAGTAGAATGGTGCCATGATGGCCAGTAATTTGAGATTACCGAAGGCCACTTACAAGAATCCACACACAAATCAGAGTATACATATGGGGCTTACAAATGCGGAAGAATAAATCAAGGCTAAGTAATCCATAAGAGCAGTGCATAAGTTGAATGAAATGCCATACATCATTACATAGCTTTAATACAACAAATGGAGTACAAAATACATCTTGACCAAAAGGCTTCTCAGCCATCAAATACAAAATACAATGGAAATAACTAAGAAGCATAGTCTTCAAGATGTTGCAAAACACAATCCAAAACACGTCGGCAAAAACCTCGGCAAAAACCTCGGCAAAGGCATCTAGGCGTCGCCGCCGTCTTGCTCATCACCTACATATATATAGAGAGGGTGAGCTTGGATACTCAGTGAATGGTATAAATAATAAAGGGGTTTACATGAAGGATATCCGAGGTCTTTTAACAAAGCAATACAAGGAATAAGTCAAGTCCATCTTTCAAATCTTTCAAACTTCAAGAGATGCTTACTAACATCAATATAATACAAAAGATGACATCTCGGACAAACAAGCCCACGCGGTGAAACCGTCAGTGGCAAGGCAAGACAAGACAAGAGAGATCTCTAAGCAATGGTGTCGTTGCATTATAGTCCCCGGACACTAAGGACTTGTGCTACAAATGCTTATAGTCCCCTAGCACATACGGACTTCCAAACTTTGTGCTACAAATGCTTATAGTCCCCTAGCACATACGGACTTCCAAACTTTGTGCTACAAATGCTTATAGTCCCCTAGCACATACGGACTTCCAAGAATGTCATCAAAGCAAGATACAATATTTGATACGCAAAATAGGGATAATCATTCATGCTTGTAAGTAATATCCGAATCAAAGCAAAACAAGGTTTTATCAAAGCTTTACAACATATCTTTATTAAAATACCACTCACATAGTTCTTCAAACGTCGGGGTCAAGGCAAGCCCAAGTCCTACAAACACATGGCAAAGTCTGTTGAATGCACTTTTAACAAGCTTCACATGCATACAAAATGATCTCGGCGTTCTCCGAAACTAAGTCAAGTCAAAACAAACATTGTTTCTCATCTCGGGGGAAACATGCTGGGCACCAACCAAGTCTTGGCCGAGGTCCCACACCTTCCCGCCGAGGTGTGGTCCCGAGGGCCACTTTCAAGGAAATGAAGTCGGGAAAAATCTGGGTTTCCCCTCTGCTCAAGAACATGAAGAACATGGATGAGATGAATGCAAGGATCATAACTTGTTATTACAAAATCTGAGATTTCATGCTATGAGTTTAAAAACATGAACCTGGGTACCCATACTAAAAGATCTTACGGAAACAAACACGAGAGCATGTAACTTGTTGAAAACTTTCGGATCAAACGAGGCTTTTCTTCAAGAACTCATGAACACCAACTTTCTCTTTCTAAAACCAACTTTGAATCAATGCATGACATGCAAGACAGATTCGATCGTGCAATGTAGTTAGATGATCAATAAGAACAACAAGAGTAAATCAAGATTCTAACCTCAAATCAAGGGTCTAACGGTTTGAACTCTAAGAATCAAGCTTGCAAATCCACTTTCTCACTCTAAAGCTCCTCCTTCTTCTCCTAGAGCTTCTCTCTCCTCAAGAACAAGGATTTGAGACAAAATGATGTGTTTCTAGGTCTGTCGGCTGTCTTAACCTTCAGTTCGGACACGTGGCAATGGTTGGTTGGCTCAGCTCAAAAAGGTGACTGATTGAAAGGACAAGACTCTGACAAGGCGTGTTCAACAAGCTGAGTGGCAAGGGACTCCGGCGAGTAATGACATCGGCTAAAGACAAGACTTCGGCAAACAATGGAACAACGACCTCGGCCAGAAAGGACAACACTTGGCCCAGCTGTGCCACACCTCGGCCTAGGTGTGCCACACCTCGGTCTAGGTCGTACCAGTCTAGGGCAAGATCACTTGGGTTCAAGGGTAACATCTCGGCCTAGATAATACACATCTCGGCCTTGGCGATGAACACCTCGGCCAAGACAATGACATCTCGGCCAATATGCCAGGATGAAGGTGGAGGTCAATCAAAGGGGTTCTAAGACAGTTCTAAGCTTAAGGTGACCTCGGCTTGGTTGGCCTAGGCTGACCACTCACACCGAACAAGAATCAAAACATGCAAACAACACTTAAGCAAAACAAGGACAAGGCCTGAAATGCAAACATAACAAGACAAAGCATATAAATGCATATGAGTACGGTTAAGACAATGTGGGGGTTATTACATCCTACCCTCCTTAAAGAAGTTTGGTCCCCAAACTTAAGTTACCTTGACTCGAGAATAATTCCGGATAGCGAACTTTCATTTCTTCTTCCATTTCCCATGTGGCATCCCTGCCGTAGTGCTCTTTCCATTCAATCTTCACCATCGGTATTGTCTTGCTCCTCAACTGCCTTACTTGTCTATCGATAATACACATCGGCCTCTCTTCGTAGCCTAAGTCTTCATCAACCACAATCCCAAAATGATCAATCACGTGTAGTGGGTTTCGAATGTACTTCCTCAACATCGAAATGTGAAACACATTATGAACTTGACTTAACTTCGGCGGCAAAGCAAGTCTGTAGGCAACCGGGTTAACCCTCTCAAGGATTTCAAATGGCCCAATGTAGCGAGGTGCTAACTTACCTTTCACCCCAAATCTGGAAACTCCTTTCATCGGCGAAACTTTCAGGAATACATGATCCCCAACTTTAAACTCTACTTCCTTCCTTCTCTGGTCAGTGTAACTCTTTTGTCGACTCTGAGCAGTCCTGATTCTTTGCTGGATAAGTTTGATCTTTTCAGTTGTCCTTTGAACTAGATCGGGGCCGATCAAAGCTTTATCTCCTACCTCGGTCCAACATGTCGGCGATTTGCACTTCCTTCCATACAAAGCTTCATACGGCGCCATGCCAATGCTAGCTTGATAACTGTTGTTGTAAGCAAATTCTACTAACGGCAAATGCGTTTCCCAACTCCCCTTGAAATCCAATACACATAGTCTAAGCATATCTTCAAGTGTCTGAATTGTCCTCTCTGTTTGGCCATCGGTCTGGGGATGAAAAGCTGTGCTAAACTTCAACTCTGTCCCCAAGGCTCTTTGTAGACTCTGCCAAAATCTAGAAACAAACTTCGGATCTCGGTCTGACACAATGGACATCGGCACTCCATGAAGTCTCACAATCTCATTCACATATAGTACAGCAAGTCGTTCAACATTGAATGTAGTCTGAACCAGCAAGAAGTGTGCTGACTTCGTTAATCTATCAATTATGACCCAAATCGAATCCATCCCTTTTTGCGTCTTCGGCAAACCAATCACAAAGTCCATGGAGATGTGTTCCCATTTCCACTCAGGAATTAGCAAAGGTTGAAGAAGTCCTGCTGGCCTCTGATGTTCTGCTTTCACTTGTTGGCAATACAAGCACTGGGATACGAATTCGGCTATTTCTCTCTTCATGTTCGGCCACCAAAAGGTCTGCTTCACGTCTTGATACATCTTAGTGTTCCCTGGGTGAACAGTGAATCTGGATCCATGAGAGTCTTGTAAAATTTTCCTTTTCAACTCTGGGATGTCGGCTACACACAATCTTCCTTCAAACTTAAGCACCCCATTTTCGAAGGTGTAACCTGACCTCGGCCTGGTGATAATCTCGTCGGCTGCCTTCTTCAGGAATTCATCCTCCATTTGCCTTGCTTTTACTTCCTCAATGATAGTCGGCTCCACTGAAATCACGGTCAAGCATGCCAGGCTTCCTACTGACTTCCTACTCAATGCGTCGGCTACCGAGTTTGCTTTACCCGGGTGATACTGGATCTGCATGTCGTAGTCCTTCAGTAATTCAAGCCACCTTCTCTGCCTCAGATTTAGCTCCTTTTGAGTGAACAAGTACTTCAAGCTCTGGTGATCTGTAAAAACTTGGCAAGAGGCTCCATACAAATAATGACGCCAAATCTTTAAAGCGAATACCACGGCTGCTAGCTCTAAATCATGGGTAGGATAATTCTTCTCGTGGGGTTTTAATTGGCGAGATGCATATGCTATGACCTTACCCCCTTGCATTAATACACAACCCAAACCCTTGTGTGAAGCATCACTGTAAATCTGAAATTCCTCATTACCTGATGGAAGTACAAGAATTGGTGCTGTAACTAACCTCGTCTTCAACTCTTGGAAGGCTGACTCTCTATCTTCGGTCCATTCGTATGACACTCCTCTCTGAGTTAACTGTGTCAATGGTACTGCAATCCTTGAGAAGTCCTTTACAAACTTTCTGTAATAACCTGCCAAGCCCAGAAAACTACGAACCTCGGACACGTTGGTCGGCGTCGGCCAATTTACCACGGCTTCAATCTTGCTGGGATCAACAGAGATACCCTCTTCATTAATCACATGCCCCAAAAATGAAATGCTGGAAAGCCAAAACTCGCACTTGCTCAATTTAGCATACAACTTCCTGTCCCTCAAGGTTTGTAAGGCAAGTCTCAGATGATTCTCATGCTCGGTTGTACTCTTGGAGTAGATCAATATGTCGTCAATAAAAACAACCACAAATTCATCCAGGTACGGCTTGAAGACTCTGTTCATTAAGTCCATGAATGTTGCAGGCGCATTGGTTACTCCAAAAGGCATTACCAAAAATTCGTAGTGGCCATACCTTGTCCGAAAAGCAGTCTTCTCAACATCCTCGGCTTTAACTTTCAGCTGATGGTAGCCCGACCTAAGGTCAATCTTAGAAAAGACTCGTGCTCCTTGTAGTTGATCTAGCAAATCATCAATCCTAGGCAACGGGTACTTATTCTTAATAGTTACCTTATTAAGTTCTCTGTAATCAATGCAAAGACGAAGTGTGCCATCCTTCTTCTTAACAAACAGGACTGGTGCTCCCCACGGTGAAGAGCTCGGCCTAACGAAGCCCTTATCCAACAATTCTTGTAGTTGCACCTTCAATTCCTTAAGTTCGGCTGGGGCCATTCTATAAGGTGTCTTGGAGATCGGCTGCGTTCCCGACATGATGTCCACAGTAAACTCTATTTCTCTATCGATTAAGTGGCCAGGCAGTTCATTTGGAAAGACGTCGGGGAATTCATTAACAACTGGAACATCGGCTAAACTAACATTTTCATTCTGATTACTTAGTATACTACACAAGTACCCATGGCACCCTTTCTGAATTAGCTTATAGGCCTTAGTGGACGAAATCAAGTAAGGTGGGGACACTACCCCTTTACCCTGGAAGATAACCTCGGCTTGGTTTGGGGGTCTCAACGTGACATTCTTCGAAACGCAATTAATAGATGCATGATTCATTACTAACCAGTCCATTCCTAATATGACGTCAAAGTGGGTCATGTTTAATGGCATCAAATCAACTAATAATTCTACACCCTCAATCACAACAACACACGCCCTATAAATAGATGCAACAATCATAGTTCTCCTAGATGGAGCAGATACACACAACACATAATCAAGGGGTTCTTGTTCTCTATTCAACTTCTCGGCAAACTTAGCAGATACGAATGAATGCGTAGAACCCGAATCAATCAATATGTATGCATCTTGAGAGCAGATTGGGAGTATACCTGACACTACTGTCTCGGCATTCTGGGTGTCTCCTGGCACTAGCGCAAAAACCCTGCCCTGCCTCGTCTGTGTCCTTTCGACGTTGCTTCCCTGTGCAGAGCCCGAGGTGCTCCCATTTTTCTTACCATCATCAGTCCTTGACTTCGGACAGTCCCTCACACGATGACCCATTTCTCCACATTCAAAACAGGCGCCTGACGCCCAACGGCAAACCCCGGAATGTGACTTCCCACAACTTGTACACATCGGCTTAGTAGTACCTTCCTGGTTCGAGTTGCTGGAGCTGCCCACATTCGCCCTCTTCTTAGCGTTAAACGGAGCTCGGCGGTTATCATAGTTCTGTCTCTTTCTCTGATTCTCTCCTGTATTCTGATATCGGTTCAAGTTGGCTTCTGCAAGGATAGCCTTGTCCAAGACTCCAGCATAAGTCGGCATGTTGAGCATGTTGACTCTATCCTGTATCGGCCCACGCAATCCACTTTCAAATTTCCTAGCTTTCCTATTTTCATCACTGACCATATGAGGCGCATACCTCGCCAATTCGGTGAAAGCACGGTCGTATTCTGCCACTGTCTTGTTTCCTTGTGTCAAGGTCTGGAACTCTGTAGTCTTGCGATCTCGAACACTAAGGGGAAAGTGCTTGTTGTAAAACAGTTCCAAAAATTTGGCCCAAGTTAAATCAGGATTTCCTTCTCGGGTCATCATCCACCATCTTCTAGCGTCGTCGTCTAACGTGAACGCGGCCAATGCCACCTTCTGAGCATCTGTGCTGGGGAAGATCTCGAATAGCTTCTCCATCCCTAAGACCCACGCTTCGGCTTTCATCGGCTCTATGCCCCCTTGGAATCTTGGCGGGTTCATCTTCTTGAACTCCTTAATCAAAGTCATAGTTCCATCCCCATACAAGGCTGGCTGTGGAGGCGCTTGAGGCACTGGAGGAGGTGGAGGCGGAACTACATGTCGGCCATTCGTCTGTTCGGCCTGGGCAGATGTAGCACTAGCATTCTGTTGTCTCACTTGTCTCAACTCTCGAGTTAAGCCTTCAACTAATCTTTCTAATCGATCCAAGCGGTCTTCTGATCGATCTCGGCCAACTGGTGGTCTTCCCCTCCTCATCGTGCTATGAGTATTGCAAAATGTGACTTTAAAACGAAATGAGCAATAAAGTATGTATGCAAGCAACAAGTAGTCATGCCGAGATGATGCACATATTTTCAAGCAGCAAGCAACATGGTGCAATCCTAACATCTTTCTAAGGGAATTCCTATGCTCTTTAGGACTCAAGTGTGTGAATAACGTACTATAAGGAACTTGTGCTCTGATACCAATCTGTCACGACCCCATTCTGCCCCTAGTAGAATGGTGCCATGATGGCCAGTAATTTGAGATTACCGAAGGCCACTTACAAGAATCCACACACAAATCAGAGTATACATATGGGGCTTACAAATGCGGAAGAATAAATCAAGGCTAAGTAATCCATAAGAGCAGTGCATAAGTTGAATGAAATGCCATACATCATTACATAGCTTTAATACAACAAATGGAGTACAAAATACATCTTGACCAAAAGGCTTCTCAGCCATCAAATACAAAATACAATGGAAATAACTAAGAAGCATAGTCTTCAAGATGTTGCAAAACACAATCCAAAACACGTCGGCAAAAACCTCGGCAAAAACCTCGGCAAAGGCATCTAGGCGTCGCCGCCGTCTTGCTCATCACCTACATATATATAGAGAGGGTGAGCTTGGATACTCAGTGAATGGTATAAATAATAAAGGGGTTTACATGAAGGATATCCGAGGTCTTTTAACAAAGCAATACAAGGAATAAGTCAAGTCCATCTTTCAAATCTTTCAAACTTCAAGAGATGCTTACTAACATCAATATAATACAAAAGATGACATCTCGGACAAACAAGCCCACGCGGTGAAACCGTCAGTGGCAAGGCAAGACAAGACAAGAGAGATCTCTAAGCAATGGTGTCGTTGCATTATAGTCCCCGGACACTAAGGACTTGTGCTACAAATGCTTATAGTCCCCTAGCACATACGGACTTCCAAACTTTGTGCTACAAATGCTTATAGTCCCCTAGCACATACGGACTTCCAAACTTTGTGCTACAAATGCTTATAGTCCCCTAGCACATACGGACTTCCAAGAATGTCATCAAAGCAAGATACAATATTTGATACGCAAAATAGGGATAATCATTCATGCTTGTAAGTAATATCTGAATCAAAGCAAAACAAGGTTTTATCAAAGCTTTACAACATATCTTTATTAAAATACCACTCACATAGTTCTTCAAACGTCGGGGTCAAGGCAAGCCCAAGTCCTACAAACACATGGCAAAGTCTGTTCAATGCACTTTTAACAAGCTTCACATGCATACAAAATGATCTCGGCGTTCTCCGAAACTAAGTCAAGTCAAAACAAACATTGTTTCTCATCTCGGGGGAAACATGCTGGGCACCAACCAAGTCTTGGCCGAGGTCCCACACCTTCCCGCCGAGGTGTGGTCCCGAGGGCCACTTTCAAGGAAATGAAGTCGGGAAAAATCTGGGTTTCCCCTCTGCTCAAGAACATGAAGAACATGGATGAGATGAATGCAAGGATCATAACTTGTTATTACAAAATCTGAGATTTCATGCTATGAGTTTAAAAACATGAACCTGGGTACCCATACTAAAAGATCTTACGGAAACAAACACGAGAGCATGTAACTTGTTGAAAACTTTCGGATCAAACGAGGCTTTTCTTCAAGAACTCATGAACACCAACTTTCTCTTTCTAAAACCAACTTTGAATCAATGCATGACATGCAAGACAGATTCGATCGTGCAATGTAGTTAGATGATCAATAAGAACAACAAGAGTAAATCAAGATTCTAACCTCAAATCAAGGGTCTAACGGTTTGAACTCTAAGAATCAAGCTTGCAAATCCACTTTCTCACTCTAAAGCTCCTCCTTCTTCTCCTAGAGCTTCTCTCTCCTCAAGAACAAGGATTTGAGACAAAATGATGTGTTTCTAGGTCTGTCGGCTGTCTTAACCTTCAGTTCGGACACGTGGCAATGGTTGGTTGGCTCAGCTAAAAAAGGTGACTGATTGAAAGGACAAGACTCTGACAAGGCGTGTTCAACAAGCTGAGTGGCAAGGGACTCCGGCGAGTAATGACATCGGCTAAAGACAAGACTTCGGCAAACAATGGAACAACGACCTCGGCCAGAAAGGACAACACTTGGCCCAGCTGTGCCACACCTCGGCCTAGGTGTGCCACACCTCGGTCTAGGTCGTACCAGTCTAGGGCAAGATCACTTGGGTTCAAGGGTAACATCTCGGCCTAGATAATACACATCTCGGCCTTGGCGATGAACACCTCGGCCAAGACAATGACATCTCGGCCAATATGCCAGGATGAAGGTGGAGGTCAATCAAAGGGGTTCTAAGACAGTTCTAAGCTTAAGGTGACCTCGGCTTGGTTGGCCTAGGCTGACCACTCACACCGAACAAGAATCAAAACATGCAAACAACACTTAAGCAAAACAAGGACAAGGCCTGAAATGCAAACATAACAAGACAAAGCATATAAATGCATATGAGTACGGTTAAGACAATGTGGGGGTTATTACAAACATGGTCACGACACTGACCAATGTTTTAGATTGCGTCATGAGATTCAAGATCTCGTTGACAAGCAGGTGATTGTGCCTCCAGAAAAACCCAATGTCACAACAAACCCTCTCCCACCGCACAACCAAGCTCCACCCCCCAAACGTATCAACTTTATCCAGACTGCGGTCGTGTCTTACGATCCTAGCATATATATCACCCCATCCCACCTACCCAAGTCGGAGGTGCTCCTTCCTGACTGCACTGACTTGTGCATGTTGGACATCTCCAAAACCCAACCCGAACCAATGGTGCTGACTGTCGAAGACAAAACAGGGGAGATTTCAGGGGAGAATGGGATTGTTGAGTCAGAATCTGAGGAATCTGGGAGTTTTGCTAAGGAGGTATATAGTCCGAGTGACTACATTCTATCAGTAGGGCAGGTTGGGCCAAATGTGGAATTGCCGGCAGGGGCAAAGCTTTGTGTGATACAGGGGGATGACTCTGGTCAAAGGATAGATGACTTGGCAGCTGTGGAAGAGGACTTTGCCAACCTCTAATTTTTCAATGAACAAGATCCAGAGGACATGGTAGTCAATTGGTCAGATTTTGAGGAGTCAGCAGAGGTCACCGGGTGGCTTGATAACCTACCAGATGTTGTTGACGAAACTCAGTTGGAACGGGGCCCGGCAAGGGCAAGAACATCAGTTGTGGCCGGAAGGGCCGAAAATCAGAATGCATCGCCGGAGAGCGCCGGTGCTAAGAATTTCGCTCAGGACTTGGGCATTATGAATGCGGGAAGTGTTGAACAGCCAGCTATATTGACGCAGTTGGAACAAGAAAGGTTCGGGGATTCTGAGAGAACCAGGAAAGCTAAGGCCCCTGATGGGACTGAAAGTGCTATGTGCACGAGGATAGAGAATGCTGCGAGCATGTGGACGGAAAGTACTACGAGTGCAATTGTACCGGAGCCGGAAAGGTATCTGTTGGCTGCCGACGGAATGTGGTGGGAAGACGATGATCTATGTCTTGCCCACACGGATGAGGATTGGGGGAGCAACCAGCCAGACGATACCTGGTACATCGGCGAAGTCGATCATATAACTAGAAGCGGGCGGTATTTCAAGCCCCCACATCTAGATCAGCCAGAGACGTCTGGGAAAGATAAGGAGGCAGAGAAACAGAAAGAGAAGCAACTCGAAGAAGAGGCTGTACTGAAGCAGTTGAAAAAGATACAGGCAGACATCTCCATCTGGGGACTGCTTATGGCATCGCGAGTGCATCGACAAGCTGTCTTATTGGCCATGGACAAGGCCAAGCTCTCAATAGACACCACGCCCGAACAGCTGGTGGGCCTAGTTTTTCCGGGAGGGGCTACCCCGATGTTGACTTTCTCCGACAAAGAATTGCCACCTGAGGGTGCGAACCATAACAAGCGACTCTACATCTCTGTGGAGTGCAGAAACAAATGGATACCCATGGTGCTTGTCGACACAGGGTCCGCCATCAATGTGTGCCCGGCAAGGATTGTATATGCAATCGGTTTAAAGACCGCGAACTTTGTGCTGACAGCCCAGGTGATTCGGGCATATGATAACACAAGCAGAGAAGTAATGGGGACAGTGAAAATTCAGACCAAGGTTGGGCCAGGACTGCATGAAATAGACTTTCACATCTTAGAAGTTCCTGCAACTTTCAATCTGCTCTTAGGGCGGCCGTGGCTGCACCAGGTGAAGGCAGTTTCGTCCACCTTGCATCAGATGGTGAAATACCCCCATGGGAAGGGAGTAGCCATCGTTTTTAGAAATTCGTCGATCCATCCACCGCCAAAAGTATCTACGCCAGTTTTGGAAATTGAGCACGGTATGGAGGATGTGTTCATGTCGGGTTTTACCCTGGCTGAGGCCCGGGTCATGCAGAACATCTTAGCTGTTAATGAGGGGGTGTACGTTAGCGCACAATCAGTATACCTCATGAACAAGCTTCAACACATCCCCGGGATGGGATTGGGAAAGAGCGGCCGGAAGGGCGTTGCAGCGTTGGCCGAAGTGCCACACAACCCACACACCTTTGGCTTGGATTATCTGCCCACCAAAGAGGATTGGATAAGGAAAGGTAAGGAGATGGCTGGGAGAGCCATAGCAAAGCAGGCGGGGAAGCCTTTTGAGCTGATGCATAAACCCATTCAGGGTACCCTAAACGGACGCTTTGTCCGGGAGGGGGAGGACTTTCCGTTTTGTAGCTTCCCAGAGCCATGGTTGAACGCGGAGAGGAAGCGCGTGCTAGGGTTTGAGATCTTCTTCGACCTGCAGTTATCCAAGGATGATGTTGCCGAGGAGCAGACAGACCCATCAGCTGAGGTTGAGCAGTGTAAAAATATGGATTCCGAGAGCGCTGAAACTGAAATGGGGGTAGCGCTGGCGTGTCTACTTTCAGATCCTCCGATCGAACAGAAGTGCTTGGGGGATAACTTCTCGGTATGCGTGATCAGGAATGAAACAGCTGTGGGCTTATTAGCAAACATTTTGGATGCATCTATCGCACCCTCTCTCATTTGGCAGTATGAAGAGGGATTTTTGTCAAGCAGCACCAGGTCAGGTAGTGAGCCGGAATCTGATTCCACCGAGTTTGATGAGTCGGAATCAGGTTCCAGCTCGATTGAGTCTGAGTCCGGTATTCCAGGGGGTGATAACCCGGATACCACAGTCCTGTCCAGGTCGTCTTTTTCTTTCTCTTTTGAGTCTGTTGTAACCGAAGAATCGGACGATTTGGATGTGCTTAATGAGAATGATGTGGCTGTGGTTTCTGAGTACTTTTCTATGCCCTTGATTTATTGCATTAACTCAGACTTTCAAAATTTTGATGAAAACGACGAGGAAGAAATTCCTCCGATTTTGCAACGCTTAATTGAACAAGAGTAGGAAAGATTTGTTAAACCCTTAATGGATGAAATCACTACTGTGAATATTGGTACTGAAGAGGACCCGCGGCTGGTCCAGATCGGGTCCACGTTGTCTTCGGAGGAACGCGAGCGTTTAGTCGCTTTATTAAAAGATTTCAATGATGTTTTCACGTGGTCTTACGAAGACATGCCTGGAATCGATCTTGAGATTGTACAGCACCGGATCCCTCTTGACCCCGAGGCCCGACCCGTCAAACAAAAACTCAGAAGGATCCGCCCGGACTGGGCTCTCAAGATCAAAGAAGAGGTCACCAAGCAAATTGATGCAGGGTTCCTGTTGGTATCCGAATACTCGACTTGGTTGGCCAACATTGTTCCGGTGCCGAAGAAGGATGGCAGGATCCGGGTATGCGTGGATTTCAGGGACTTGAATAGAGTTAGTCCGAAGGACGACTTCCCCTTGCCGCATATCGATGAGTTAGTGGACTTCACAGCGGGGCATGCTTTGCTTTCATTCATGGATGGCTTTTCGGGCTACAATCAGATAGTGATGGCACCCGAGGACCAGGAGAAGACTGCTTTCACCACCCCGTGGGGGACCTACTGCTACAGAGTGATGCCGTTTGGGTTGAAGAATGCTGGAGCTACGTATCAACGGGCCGCGACCATAATATTGCACGACATGATCCACAAAGAGGTTGAGGTGTACGTGGACGACATGATTGTCAAGTCCAAAGAAAGAGAGGGCCACTACACCGCCTTGCAAAAGTTCTTTCAAAGGATCAGAGAATTTCGGTTGCGGCTGAATCCTCAGAAGTGTACATTCAGTGTTACAGTCGGGAAAATGTTGGGGTTTCTGATTACACAGAGAGGTATCGAAGTCGACCCTTCCAAAATCAAGGCCATCTTAGAAATGCCACCACCAAGGACTGAAAAGGAGGTGCGAGACTTTCTGGGTAAAGTGCAATTCATAAGACGGTTTATCTCAAAATTAACCTTGACTTGTGAACCACTTTTTGGCCTCTTGAAGAAAGGAAAGAAATTCTAATGAGATGACCGATGCCAAGCTGCTTTTGAACAGATCAAGGAATACTTATAGAACCCGCTCGTGTTGTCACCACCAAAGCCGGGGAGACCGTTGATTTTGTATCTTTTAGTAACTGAGACTACAATGGGGCTGCATGCTCACGCAAGAATCAGAGGACAAAGTGAAGAGAGCCATCTACTACCTGAGCAAGAAGATGCTGGAGTATGAGACTCGCTACACACCGTTGGAAAAGGCTTGCTTAGCCTTGGTATGGGCTACCAGGAAGCTGCGGCACTACCTGTTAGCTCACTCTGTAATGTTGGTTTCAAGATTATATCCCATCAAATATCTATTCGAGAAACCGGCGCTTACGGGTAGGCTAGCTCGTTGGTTACTGTTGCTTTCCGAATTCGATCTGAAATATGTGACACGCAAGTCAGTCAAGGGAAGAGCAGTAGCAGAGTTCTTAGCCGATCATCCAGTGGAAGGAGGTGAAGCAGTTGAGTACTTATTCCCAGATGAGGCCATTCTTCATATCGACGATGAATTTTGGATGATGTACTTTGACGGAGCGTCAAACCAGTACGGGTATGGGATAGGAGTGTTGCTGATAGCACCCGACAATTCCCGTATCCCTCTAGCATTCAAACTCCAGTTCAAAGTCTCGAACAACGAAGCAGAATATGAGGCATGCATTGCCGATCTAGAAGCAGCCCTAGAATTAGGGGCAAAACGGTTGGACGTCATCGGGGACTCGAACCTTGTTGTATCTCAAGCGAAAGGAGATTGGAAAGTCAAAGAGGAAAAGATGATTATGTATCACCAGACCTTGGACTTGTTAATTCCTCGGTTTGAGAAGTTAAACTTTGCTCATTTGTTAAGAGAGAACAACATGTTCGCAGATTCACTAGCAACTCTATCTTCCATGATAGACATCCCGTTTGGAGTCCGGATGCGTCTAGTCATTATTGACCAAAAATTTGTGCCGGCTTACAAGTCGATTGCTGCTATAGATGAGGTTCAAGATGAGAACCCCTGGTATTATGATATTTGGAATTTCTTGGAGAAGGAAGCATATCCACCAGGGGTAAATGCCAAGGATAAAAGGGCAATCAGAAGAATGGCCGTTCAGTTCATCATCTGCGGAAGTAAATTGTATAAGAGAGGTCATCTGGGAATGCATAAGTTGTGCGTTGAAGCTGAAGAATCAAAACGCCTGATAGAGGCCATCCATGGAGGGGAATGCGGCGCGCATATGAACGAGGTAATGCTAGCGCGGAAGATCCTCAGACAAGGTTATTACTGGTCTACCGTGGAGGAGGATTGTATCAGCTTTGTTCGGCGATGCCACAAATGTCAGATCCATGCAAACCGCATGAACATCCCGCCGTCGAAGCTGTACAATATGACTTCGCCATGGCCATTTTCAGTTTGGGGAATCGATGTGATCGGGGCTGTCACCCCGAAGGGGTCGAATGGGCATGAGTTCATCCTAGTCGCGATAGATTATTTCACAAAGTGGGTTGAGGCCCAATCCTATGCGGTGTTGAAGGCTTCACATGTTGCAAAATTCATCAGGAACAACATCATCTGTCGCTATGGGGTCTCGAACGAGATCATTTCAGATAACGGTTCCCACTTCAAGAAGGAAGTGATTGACTTGTTAGAAAAATACAATGTGGCTTTTCATAAGTCATCCACCTATCGGCTGCAGACCAATGGAGCAGTCGAGGCTGCCAACAAGAATATCAAACACATACTGCAGAAGATGGTGGAAACCTACCGGGATTGGCCAGATAAGTTGCCATTTGCTCTGTGGGGCTACCAGACTTCAATTAGAACGTCTACTGGGGCGACTCCGTATTCATTGGTTTATGGGATGGAGGTCGTTCTACCTATTGAAATTGAGGTTCCGTCTTTGCGAGTACTGGCTGAGTGTCAGATAGCTGAAGCAGATTGGCAGCAGAGCAGATTTGAAGAACTCATGCTCTTTGACGAGCGCAGACTGAAAGCACTGTACCATGTTCAAGTTTATCAGCGCAGAATTGCTAGGGCTTTCAACAAGAAAGTTAAGTCCAAGAATCTAAAAGAAGGAGATTTGGTGCTCAAGGACAACCAAGCTCTCATTCACGACCCAAGAGGCAAGTTCAGACCCAATTGGACTGGTCCCTACGTCATTAAGTCTATCTGGTCAGGTGGAGCTGTGGTTCTGATGGACCTAGATGGCCTAGAGTTCTCCCAACCGATCAATATGGACAAGTTGAAGAAATATTACCCCTGAGAGGCTTGCTAGGCCGAAAACCCGAAAGGGCGACCTAGGCAAAAGTTAGAGCATGAAAAATTTGAAATTACAAAAACTGAGCTCGCAAGGTTGAAAACCCGCAAAGGGCGGCCTTGGCAAAAGTTAGAGCGTAAAAGAAGAGTGAAAATACTCGAGTGAACCCGAGCCTGAACTACGTAAGGCTTGATTCCCATCTTTGGGATATGTAGGCAACTTCATCCTGAAGTTCAGCCATAAACTTTTCCCCGATCAACTTTGTCCATTTGATCATCTCGGCCATCTTTGTCTATTCGGCATTCAAGAGTTCGGTTATGATCTCCGGTACAGTGCTTTTCAGACTAGGGGCAACTTTCCGTTGCTATGCAGTGTTGCGGTACTATTCAGACTAGGGGCTACTTTTCAGTTGCTAGGATCCAAGGTTGTGCATCTCAGTGACAGAGTTCAGGCGTGTCCAGTTCTGATCCACATCGAAAATGGTTTTGAAAAGTTTTAATAAAAGTTGACTTTGTTCAAAATTAATCTTTTTACAACTCAGACCATTTTTGGACCAAAGCGGAAAATTTTCAGTACCAACAACCTTCAGTTTCATTGATTTCAATACAGAGTTCTCCTGCTCTTGCATACAAATTGAAGTTGCTTTTTATTACGTTCATAAAGAAAACTTGAAAGTACTAATAAAGTAATAAATCCGGGGCATAGATAAGTCAGGTGTTCCTGCGCCCCCTCCCAAAGCTGGTCAAAGCCTCTGATGCCAAAGTGGGCCCTTCCTGTGCCTCTTCATTGAGCCAATCCAAGCACTCATCAGACAAAGTGCAACTGAAAGTGGGAGCGGGGGCCAGGAGCTCTCTAGTCCTCCATGCTGTGGCATATCGGGCAAGCTGTACGCCTCGAGCTGGGAATGCGGCAGGGTACTCTATCCCCTCTGGCGGGCAAGTCTGATCATGTCCGAACTGGCGTCGGAACCGGAACGGAAAATAGAAGACACAGTGTGTCATGCCAATCAATTGAATCCCAAGTTGACGGGTCATGTTGTAACTCATTGCCGGCAGATTGAGCCAAGGGCAATGCCAAGTGATGCAGTTTGCAGACAAACTGCACATCCAGTTGTACCACCACCCCTCATCCAGGGCATCGACCAGGCGTTATCGAAAAAAGTAGCCGCGAGCTGAGTATGCTGGGCAAGACTCCACAATCTGTAACTTGTCCATCAACCATACCTGGGGAGGGATGAAAAATGAGAGAATAAAGAATAGAGAGATGTACGATGAGAGAAAAGTAAGAAAAGGATTTTGTGAGAAAAACCGAGCCTGAGGGCTGAGTGATGTGAGCAATACATATGTGAGATTGGGTGGGAAACATTACCTGCAATAGTAGTGGGCTCCCCGCAAGCCTAGCCGTCTTCCGGCGATGAAAAGCGTCTAAGCCCATCAATGTCTCAGCCAATGTCATGGCAATACATCTTTTGCCCTCCTTCAAGCCTTGGGCAACCTCGATCAACCAGACACTGAATCCACTGGAGTCCGGAGCAAGCAAGAAGTGAGATAGCAAGCATAGGCAAAGTGCGTGTCACCGATAGCCCTGCCAATGATGGTCGCCGTGGTCACCAGCATCAGAAAACTGGCAAACCAAGCTTGGGATGTCTAGCTCCCCGTCATGAATCAATGATCGAGCGTCATGCAAAGTGAGGCCGGACATTTGTCCTAAGGCTTGAACGTGGCCAAATCGGAGTTGAGGCAAGATTTCCTCGTTGCGCTCAGACTCCATCAAAGCTTGGAAATCCTCGAAAGTAGGACACATCTCTTGCCCGCTAAAGCTAAAGACGTGTGTTACCGGATTCCAAAACCTTGCCGTGGCATGGAGGAAAGGAAAATGCAGCGGAGTACGGCCCAGCGTGAATAGTGCATTCAAGCCGAAGCCCCGGAAGTTCAACTTTTTTGAGCCATCTAGAGAAGCAATCCAAGCTGTGAGATTTTGGGTGAGAAATGCTTCCATTTTGATGCAAAGCTAAGATGAAATGAAAGAACCACGAAGCTGGGACTTTTATAGAGGATAAGGCACTGTTCGGGGGACACGTGTCAACAATTTGGTGGTTGCCAAGCCAGGTGGTCGGCCGACCACCTTTTCTGGTAGGCCGACCACCCCTTTGGTCTCTAATGAAAAAAGCTGGTCGGCCATGGAGAGAAGTGTGGCTTTGGTCTTGTCCTAGTCTCTAGAAAAAAGTTCCTAGCATTTCCATGCATTGGGAATGTTGAAGGTGCGAGTTTTCCTCCGTTTCGGATACGTTTCGTCACTCCGATCGTCTGAGATACGTCTGTTTATCGAGTTGTTGTTGAGTTTTGTTTATCGAGTTGTTGTTGAGTTTTGCTTATCAAGTCGAGTTGTTAAGTTTTATCATGTTGTCGAGTCTTGTCCGTTGAAATTGTTGTTCTTTGTTTATCAACATTTCCAAGATTTGCTTATCGAGTTGTAAGCTTGCTAAGGCCTCGTTGTTTCTTAGTAAGATAGGTTGTTTAGTTTGTTGCGTCGGTTCACTACCTGACTTGGCAATTTTCAATGCTCAATTTTCATTCAATCTCATTTTTGTGCAAAATGATGCGATGCGATGCTAAGAACATAAAATACAACACTTTTTGAACAAAAACTGTTTCATTCCATCATGTTTCCTTTGTTACAACATTTTACAACAAGGGTACAAGTTTTTACAGAAGATAAAACTGCCTAAGAATGTACAATGTGCTACAACTACTAGTAAAAAAGGCAAATAAAGCAGGAACATCTGCATCAGTACTCTCAAGTGCAAGAATAAGAGGCCCTCTTCGTCCTCTTCGGCTGAGAAGTCCATGCACCATCTCCACCAGCACCACCATCTAAATCGGAGCTGCTATCCTCGGAGCCCTCATCGGCATCACCTCCGCCCTCAGAACCGGACTGAGAGTCATCCTCTCTGCCTGCAGATGTCTTTGACTGAGGATGCGCAGACTCCTCCTCCTCGCTGGACTCCTCCTCTATGGCAGGTGCTCTGCGCCTGCCTCGTCTGCGAGACGAGTCCCCTCTCCCAGCTCCCCGAGAAGGCCTAGATGGCCCGGCCTGTGGCCCAGTATGTAGCGGAGGCATCTGAAAAGAAAGAGCGCAATTTGAGTACATCAGCCAAAGTATGTATATCAGATGCAGATGCAAGAAAACTATATAGAGTGGGTGTATACAGATATAGTACATGAATGTGGTGTGTGTCAGATGTGCTCTACACATACAGTCAATCAATGCAGTGAAATGTTCAAGTTCAGCATGTCATCAGAAGTATGATAAATGCAAGAAAACTAAAGAGTACCAGGACACCGACGATGGACAACTGTGTCTCTCTCCGCAAGACCATACCCTCGAGTGAGGCCACCAACCCGAGCAACCCCTCAATATACTCGCTGGGAGGCTGCAGATGCAAGTGCAAGTCATCAGTAAATGAATGAATGTCCAAGTATCTGAGTGATAAATCAAAGTTGTAAAGCATACCGGTGGTGAGTCAGGGTCTCTGATGTATGGGTGACTAGGCATAGGAGGCTCTATCGGAATCGGGTAGGAAGTCCCGTATCGCCATCCTGTCAACTCAGTCGGAATATCTAGCCATCCAGGGTGATGATAAGTCAGGGGAATCGGGAGGACCAGTCCAGCCCCACCTCTCAATATGCCGGCCCTGCTAGTAGAAGGGGCACCTGCAGCCCGAGCTCGACTCGATGGTAGCATGCCAGCAGACCTCCTCATCGAAGTACGGACACCTGTCAATGGAGGCATCAAATATGTATGACGGTAAGTCGCATACTCTCCCTCCTCCAAATGTAGAAATACGTCGGTACCCAACATGGCGCTATCGACATCCTGGGGAGTGAGCCCCTCAATGGATCGCATATCGTCCGGAGGTGCTGCGGGGACACTCTGCTTGGGGAAGCCTATAGTCTGGCTCATGAAGCGATCCCCCAGAAACCAGGCCCTACCAGCTGGCCCCTCAAACAGGATCCTATATCGAGAAGTGGCCCATCCTCCAGCAAACTGAAATCGGGTATCTCCACCCAAAGGTGCCCAGGGCTGCCATGTGATCTGCGGATAACCCAATGCATGAGCCGATTAGAAATTGTAAATGTGCAAGATGAATCAAAGATGAAAGCATGAAGAACTGAGAGTTCTGAATTACCTCGGTCAGCCGCACTGTGTCAAAAAACTGCCGCAGGTAGGGCAGAGTCTCCCGAGCTCTCGGCCGGTACTGGCCCTCAAATACGAGCGAGTAGGGAATCATGAGAGGCACCTCCACCTCAAGCTCCGAGGCTAGCGTCGGAAAGTACGTGAAAACCCATAGCTGTGGAAAACAAGGCAATAGCCATCAGAATACAGAATGTTGAGTGCAGAATGTGAATACAGAATGTACAGAGAATGCAGAATACTGAGAGCGGAATACAAAGTACAGAATGTAAAGTGTGCCGTGTGTGCAATGTACAGATAATGAAAAGCAGAAATGTAAACCAAGAGGGCAGAAAGTACCTCCCAGGCTCTCCAGTAGCCGCCAACTATGTTCCCCCGTCCGCGGGAGGTCACGCTCATGTAGCAGTAGAGGGTAGCCAAGCCGGCGCCACCCCAGTCATACTGGCTGACCTGTGATAGATCTACTAGAGCACTCAGCAGATAAAGTCCAACGGTGTTCCCTCTATCGGAGAATAGAGTGGTCCCGAAGAGGAACATCAAAAACCCTCGAGTGTACTGTACTACCTCTTCGGGAGTCTCGGGCACCCTCTCTCTGAAATGTGAGGAAAACCAAGTGTACTAGACTCTGCCCGAAGATCTGTCAACTGGTGGGTGAGCTCCCAACAGATAAATCCAGGCAGCCTCCCACTCGCCCATGTCCTCGTCGTAGGGGATCGGCCAGCCTCCCATGTCAAGGCCCGTCAGCATGGCAAAATCGAATGGGGTCATAGTCATGTCCCCGGTAGCTGAGAAATGGAAGGAGTTGGTGGTGTCCCACCATCTCTCTACGATGGCACCCATCAGGGTCCTGCTCGCTGGATAACGTGATATCCCCGTGCAGAAGGGTCCGAACCCTGCCTGGTCAACCAGGTCGCGAACAGCCTCTGGGAGCTCCGCGTACCACTCCCTGGCGATGATCGATCCATATCCTCGTGTGATACGAGAAGATACCTACATTTAGAATGAACACATGTATTCAATTTCAAAATAAAGTATATGAGCTGTGTGTAAATTAAATCAAATACAATGCCATGAGCTGCGTGTTCAACATAAAGTATATGGGCTGCGTGTTCAGAATTGAAGTGTGTGAGCTGCGTGTTCAACATAAAAAATATGGGCTGTGTGTCCATCTCAAAGTTCGAGCTGTGTGTTCAACATCAAGTATTCGGGCTGCGTGTTCAGAAATACAACAGTTTGGGCTGCATGTTCAACTCTCAACCAGTGTGTGCTGTGTGTTCACCTCAAAATTTGGGCTGCGTGTTCAGAAAGTCAAGTGTTTGAGCTGTGTGTTCAAGGCTTTAAAAAACAATAGGCTGTGTGTTCATCATCAAAGTGTGAGCTGTGTGTTCAACATCAAAGTTTAGGCTGCGTGTTCATCTCAAAGTGTGAGCTGTGTGTTCATCATCAAAGTGCGAACTGTGTGTTCAACATCAAGTGTTTGGGCTGTGTGTTCAGACTTCAAAAATAGTGGGTTGTGTGTTCATCTCGAAGTTCGAACTGTGTGTTCATCTCAAAGTTCGGGCTGCGTGTTCAACTTTCAAAAACAGTGGGCTGCGTGTTCATAATTTACAAGTTTGGGCTGTGTGTTCAAATTTCAGAAATAGTGTGTGCTGCGTGTTCACAATCAAAATATGGGCTGCGTGTTCAGAAATTCAAAGTTTGGGCTGCGTGTTCAACTCTCAACAAGTGTGTGCTGCGTGTTCACAATCAAATATGGGCTGCGGGTTCAGAAATTCAAGTGATTGAGCTGTGTGTTCAAGATGCAAACAGAATACTGTGTTATAGACTAAGTATTCAGAACGAGCTGTGTGCTAGAATAAGTAGAAGTATGGTGTGTGAACGCGTTCAGAACGAACAGATAAAAAATACATAGCGAAAGCATGAAATGTACAGAAAATGCAGAATACATTGCAGAAAATGTAGAAGTGAAGTACATACCTCTCGTGCCTGATAAGAGAGGTGGGACTCTTGCTCCCATAGTAATAGATCTACAGGTGCTCGCTCGTCAAAGTCGGTAAAGTGGTAGAAAACAGCCCGAGGAAGGATGTGCGCCGGAGGGTCATACCTCTCGGGAATAAATGGCCGAACCCTCGGAGGTAAAGACATAATGTCTGGCTCACCTCCGGCACCTGGAGGACCTCCACCCTGAGGAAAATGACCTGTCATCTCAAGAAATCTGCAAAAAGGAGCAAAAATGAGCAAAATGAGCCAAAATTGAAAAAAGTCAACAAAAGTCAACTCTCGGGAAATGAAAAAGTCAACAAAAGTCAACTCCCTAGAAAATGTTCCAAATATTGAGACAAACTTACCTCAAGTGGTGAAAATGGGGAAAGAAGCTCCGAAATCAAATTTTAATCGGTCCAAAGTGAAGAAAACTGAAGGATTTCGCGAAATAACTTCGCGTGGGGCGTTGGAAAACGCATATAAAGAGCAGATCTGAGAGAGAAAATGGTCTAAGAAGGAAGGAGAGCTGGTTTCGAATCTGGAGTTATGAGCAAAAAGTGTTTGGCCATGTGTATTTAAAGAAACAAGGGCAAAAGGACAAAACTGCCCCTGTTTTTGGCTAGGTGGTCGGCCGACCACCTTTTTTGGTAGGCCGACCACCCCCCTTTACCAAACCTGGTCGATAGCCTCCTAACCTGGTCGGTGGCCCTCCTGAGTGGTCTCCCATGCCTCTTTGAGCTCCCTGCAAATTTTGGTGGTGATCGGAGTCCCCGGCTCTCGAGAAAGTACAAGGAAAGTGCACTTTTCGGCGCGAAATCCCTTCGCGGGAACTTCAACTCCAACTTTCGATGCGTGTTTCATTGTTACTCGCCGAGAGCGAGGTGTATCCTTTTTGAATACGTTGTGACCCTTCCGGGAGGTAAACCGAAAGTCGTGATTGAGTTGTCCTCGTCAAAGCTTGCATTTCGTTGCTCGATGTTTTGTTTTAAACATGCTCGTAAAGTCGCACTTATCTTGCATTGTTGTGCATGCCATTCGCATTGTTATGAATATCGCTTGCATTGTGGTGCACGTTTCACCGGTATTGTTATACCTCCATGCTTAACTTGCGTTGTCACGCACGTTTCTCCTTGCATTGCAATGCACCTTCTCATCGGCACCATGTTTGTCTGCATTCGATGTAGTGTTGAACATGTGTTGATAACTATGTTGTGCTTGTTAGGCACGATATTGTATGTACGGTTCATTTGAAGCTGGTGCGACTAGACGAATCGCGCAAGTATCGTATCTTCTCCGTGTGAGACGTGGCGAGAATTGAATAATTCTCCGCATTCTTACTACATGAAATGTAGTTGCTGCTTTGCATTCTTGCTTAAAACTGTTGCATCTATTGTGAATATTTGCCTCATTACAGCTTGCTACTTTCCATGATCATGAGTTACGTCTGGCTTGGTGCATATCGTTTTGCATTTTGCCCCCGCCTGCGGGCACATCTCTTTGTTTATCTCGCCTGTTTGTCTAAGTATTCGACCTTGTCAAAAATGGGTCGTCTCTGGGCTTTGACATTCACTCCCGTCAATTACGACTTCCGAGTTCTGTCAAAGAGAAGCAACTGTAGACACCCCATTTTTGACCGACCTTAAGACTCAGACGTCATCGATTGAGCACTCGGTGATGATGCATATTGTGCTCGTTCTGAGGTCACAGAGTCTCGGCTGAGAGCCTTGCCTCCGGACTTCGGGACTCTTTTGTGCTTTGCCTCGGTTTGCGAACCAGGTCCTATTTTCTCTGTTTTCTCTTCCTGAAAGGAGGGAGAGGTCTCGTAGGCCATCTCTCAGTGGCCGTAGGCTATGTTTTGTGGTCGTAGGCCATTTTTCCCGTTTGGAGACCAGTTTTCAGTTTTCGGAGCCGTCGGCCGTGTGCCTCGGTTCGGGACCGCTTAACTACCTCCGTTTGCTCTGGTTTTTGGCACATACCTTGTTTCCTCTCCTTAGAGGGACACTGTGGCCCGGGAGATCACCTTCATGGTCGTACGCCACCTCTAGTGCTTAATAGTCAGTTTTTAGGGCCCCCGACTGCGCGTTTTGGCCCCCGAACCTTTGTTTTACATCGGTGTGGGTTCAGTTTTGGCATGGACCCTAGTTTCATTGTTAGGAAGGTGGTAGTAGGGTGGGAGACCACCTTTTCTTCTTGGAGACCACCTTTCCCCGGTCGGCCGGTTTTTCTTGATAGGTAGGTGGTCTCCCTCACTTTTGAGCCACAATTTCGGGTCTCCCATACCACCATTGTGTTGCATTCATCTGGGAGGCCACCAATCTGGTATGGCTGACCACCTTTTGTTCTTGACCCTTTTGACCCCTTGGTCTCCCTCACTTTTGAGCCACAATTTCGAGTCTCCCATACTACCACTGAGCTGCATTCACTTGGGAGACCACCAATCTGGTATGGCCGACCACCTTTTCAACTTGAACTTTTTGACCCCTGGTGGGCCGACCAGGGGGAGTGGCCGGCCGACCACCTTAACTGGTCGGCCTGCTTCCTGCTTTTTGGTCTCACTGAATGTGTTCCAACTGTGCCAGCTGGGAGCCATTTGATGCATCCTCCATACACGTATATAGAGGATGTTTATTCTTGGTTTGAAGCTTCCAAGAGAAGCTTTGGCCACTCTTCTCTATAAAGG
This sequence comes from Camellia granthamiana, assembly GCA_036172215.1. Classification (NCBI taxonomy): domain Eukaryota; kingdom Viridiplantae; phylum Streptophyta; class Magnoliopsida; order Ericales; family Theaceae; genus Camellia; species Camellia granthamiana. Next base: position 147,164,402 of record CM069909.1, on the reverse strand, counting down.
GAGGCCTTCTCCTCCATTGCAAGGGTTGAGAACTTTGGTGAAGGCATACACTTATATCTCTCTATATCCATACACTTTGAGCCTTAAAAAGTGAGTGGTTCTTGGCCCTTTTGCCTACAACTCCATAGCCTAACCCTTCCATCATTGGTCTAAGCTTCTTGGAGGCCATTTTCAGAGGTTAAAGGGTGTGTTTTTGGTCCAGAGGTTGGCTGTCTTCTTGAGCTTCAAGGGTAAGTCACCATTTTCCTCTTTGTAGCCTTGTTTTTGCTTCATAGTTTAGCCTTATTTGCAAGCATTTTTGGACTTCGTCATAAACTAAAAAAAAAAAAAGTCTTATTTTGAGCTCCTCTTCAAGTTTTATTAAGGTCATTTTTCTGTTGGGGGTCATCTACACCCATTCATGCTTCATTTCCTCATGTTTTGAGCTATGCATTAGAGCATTGGTGTTGGCCTTGGTTTGGCCTTTTAGCCACTGAAATCTAGTGGTTTTTCAGTGGCTAACATGTGTTTTTGAGCCTCAAAATCAGAGAGGGGTGACCCTCTCACCCTTGTTTTGTTTGCTAGCTTCATTGGCCTTACATAGGAGCCCCTATTTGCATGTTTTGAAGCCATGTTTCAGGCCATTATTTGTCAGTTTTATGACCTACATAAGCTCTGTCCAGAGCCCTTTTGGCCATTTTGAATGTCTATTATGCATGTGTAGAGCAATCCTATTCAAGGCCTTTCAAAGGGGCTTTTACTTGCATGCTTCCTAGCTTCATTTTAGGCCATTTTTGATGAGTTTTAGGGCCCTCATAACCTCTGTCCAGAGGTGGTTTTAACATTTTATATGTCTATATTGCATGTCTAGAACAACCCCTTGCATGGCCTTTCAAAGGAGCCTATCATTCTTGCATGCATTGACTGAGTTTCAGTGGGTTTTTAGGCATATTTTAGCATGGCATACTTCTATTTTTGGTTGGTTTGGTGAGCCCTCATATGCTTCATATAGTTGTAGTACAACTCATGGTTCACTAGCTTTCTTTGCATGCTTTGTTGACCCTTGATTCTAGCACATTTTGACTATGCCTTAAACTGATTTTGTGCATATGTTGGACTGCCCTAGCTCTGTTTTTGGGTCTTATGGTCGAATGATACTTGTTTTGCATGCTTGTAGTTCAATATCCATGCTTAGCCTTGAGTTTTGAGGTCTATTGCATGCATGTACTGAGGTGTTTTCATGCTTTGGGGTCATTTTGCATCACATTTCAGAGCTTATGTGAATGCCATATCCTCATGTTTTCTCCTCTTTGAGAGTGCTTGAGAGTTGTGCATGAATGCCTTGTTTTCGGACCATTGAATGAGCTCCATTTCCTTGCATGTTGAGCCATCATTTTAGGCCATTTTCCCATTGTTTCAGACCTGCCCAGGGTCTGTTTGGGGTTGGTTTTGCCATTTGTGCATTGCTTTGTGTACCTCTAGTGTGACGCACTTCACTAGTTTCGGTATTCGAGCTATCTAGCTTGCATTGTGTGACATACTTGCATGTTTCGGGACCATATTTTATGCCATTTTAGAGCTGTATCATGTGCCATCATATGCCATATTTCATTGCTTGCCATGCCTTGTTAGAGTTGCACGTTGTGCCTTAAGATTGGTCATTTGCATCCATGCATGTTTACATATATTTCGGTTGTCTCATTTCCATCATATGGCCACTGATGTGAGTGTGGCTGAGGTCCACTCATATTGGTGTAAGTCCATCTTGCATTGTGTATGCCATTTTAGTCCATAGCATTGCGTATGCTAGGTCGCATGTTAGTGCATTGTGCATGCCTTGTTGTGTTACGTGCATTGTGTATGCCATTTAAGTCCATAGCATTGCGTATGCTAGGTTGCATGTTAATCGCATTGTGCATGCCGTCTCATTGCATTGTGTTTGGAGTAGGGTTAGTCCAAACACAGGAAACGATGGACATTTCGTACTCAAAGTGACGAAATATGCCTCGATTCCTGGTCGCCGACACTTCGGATTACCCATGATGGAGTCTAGGCCTTGTTGTGTTGTCATGTGCATTCATTTCACATCGAGTCGTGCAATTCGACTCCTCGGCCATCATGCATTGAGATGCGTGATTGGTGGCACGAGGATCGAGGTGTGCATACATATGTGAAAATACTTTGCCATGCCCCTTTCTTGCTCTCTGTTGCAGCAAACCAGAAATCAGCAGCCTTCTAGAGCTTTGCACAGCATCCCGGGATTAATTGCAAACAGAGGCAAATCGGGGCATCGCGAGGAATTTCCCGACGAGGCGGCTCGAGCATGCATGCATCTTTCATCATTCGGAACAGAGCTGAGGCGGTCCATTTAGCTTGCACGCTAATATATTTGCTTTCCTAGTTAATTTGTTGATTAATTAGGGTTTTGTAATATTTAATTATTTATTCGAACTGTAATTATTTATTCGGACCCTCCGAGCGAGGGCACAATTGTGTAATAAGTGTGCGTGTGTGTGATGTATGCCTTCCAACCCCATGTCTTTCTCCCTTTTATTTACCAGCTTATGATGGTTAAATTAGGGCATGTTTCAATTAGCATACTTATGCTCGCATGTTTTGCATCCATTCATCTGTTTTGCATGCACCGGGCTCAGCACATCATACTAACTGCATTGTATTTCAATTCCAAGTTGAATACGTGTTAGCTGTAGCATCTCATATGCCATTCTTAGAATAGCCGAGCCTATTATAGTTGCATTTTTGCATGTGTTGCATTAGGCATTTCTGTATAGTTAGGATCATGAATGAATTTCTAACATAGCTTCTGTTTTGGCTTGGAGTACTCGGTAAGTGTTTATGCTTTAGCATCCTTACATATGTGTGAGTGACTGCCATGATAGCATGCTTACCATGAGGCTATGTGCTTATGTGATATACCTGCCTGAATGCTTGTGGGTGAAGGTTGGATTATCTGAATTGGAATAAATGCATTGACTGCGAGTTTTAAGCCCACTAGATAGTGGCAAATCACCAGGTTTTCTAAGCCCACTTGAGGGTGGCAAAATCCGCATTTTAGCCTACTTGCGAGTAGCAAACCGCTTTAAAAAACAAACATGAGATGTTTCGTTCCAATCAGGCGATCCGGTCTATATTTGTATGCTGTGCGCATCACGTAGTTTCTCTAATCCGCCAATTTGGCGGACGGATGGCGGATTTGAAGTTCCTTTGGCCGCAACCGAACCGCCAAACCGCGAGTACTCTTAGTAATTTATAGGATTTTGTATTTTCAATTTGTTTAAATGTTTTGTTTGTATTTTCAATTGAAAAAGAGTTCAAATATTCTGTTGAAAAAAAGTTTTCAACCTGAATATATTTTTTGAATTGAAAAAAATAAAGGTATTATTCATCTATATTTTTTGGTTTTTAAATCTAACTCTAAAAGTAATAAATAAAAAATATGATATATACCGGTTGGTTTTTGTTTTCAAAAACATATATAAATGTAACAATATAGAGACATACAATCTTTACTATTGCTCTGTTCATGGTTTTGGTGGTTTGAATTGTTTTTATATTTTAAGAACCACAGATTGTAATACTTTATGTGGATGAGACATACTGTGATTGTAATATGTGCATGAGGCATGCAGTGATTGTGATATTCTAAAGTTTCAAACTTTCTTTCTTTGGATGAGGCATGCAGTAATTGTAATACTTTTTTAAGTCATTGACTGTAATAGTTTATTTAATTTTTTTTTTTAAGAAATGCATAAGTTGAATTATGTTGAAAATTTATAAAATTTCAAACCACCAAACCGATTCGTATCCATCTGCCAAACCGCCAATCCGCTCAATCCACATCTGCCGGATTAGCGGACGGATGCGGATTGATTTTCTCCAATCCACCAATCTGGCGGACGAATGGCAGATTGGAGGTTCTGTGGCCGCAACCGACCGGCGCCCACCCCTAGCTTCAAGGGGTTTATAACAAACGAACACGACAAACAACAAAATCGAAATACGATCGCGACTGTCGCTGTTGGCGTTTTTTTTTTTTTTTTTTAATAATTACATTGATGCTTCACCTTTCGTTTGACAATGATTTTTTTTAGTTGACTTTTTGATTTTTTAAATTTTTTTAACCTGAAATTTTTTTAGTCATTTCGTATTCTTATTTAACTTGTTTGACTTTTTAATTTTAAAATGGTATATTTTTTTTGTCTTTTTCCTTATTTTGTCATTTTGTGATTTTTTGATTTTTTTTGGTCCTTTTATGCTTTTTTTAGTCCAATAAAAAAACCAAACATCACCTTAATATATATAATTTTAAGCTTACACTATTTTCTTCTTATTTGTTTTTTAAAATACCATTTAGTGTGTTTAGTTTTAATTTTTTAAATTTAATTTTTTAAAAATTAACAAAATGCATCTTACTTAAATATATTTAAAAAGTAAAATATTTATAAAAAAATATTTTAAAAAATTAATAAATACACAATAATACAAAAAAAAAGTACTGAATTCTCATATTTTTTATATTATTGATATTTAGTGAATTTTCTAAATATTTTTTCCAAAAATTATTATACTTTTTAAGTGTATTTATGTTAAGTGTATTTAAAAATTAAAAAAAATTACTTAAAATATTTTAAAATTTTAGTAAAAACAAAAAAAAAATATGAAAAATATAAATTTTAATTTTTTGAAAAGTGAATCTTTAAAATCCCAACCAAACAAACTGATTAATCTTCTTTATTTTTAATTTTAAATAAAATATTCAACCGTTAGTTGATTGCTATATCATTGCTTTCAATTTTTTAAATGAAAAAATTATTTGAATTTAAATAAAGGGGCATTTATTCATAAATTTGTATTTACTTAATTATGTTATACTTAATAATAATAATATATTCACATTGACAGTATCTTAATAATAATATTTACATTGACATTATCAATATTATGTTCCGTAATGTGAATGTTTACACTATTAAATATGAATATTCACATCACAAAATTATTAAGTTTTTAAAAAATATTTGTAATGGTAAAATAGTTCATAAAACATTTTAAATATGAGAATTATGATTTGGTAGATCAAATATCCAATCGGACCAAGGCAGTTGGATTGGTGGTTTTCGACATCACATCGGATCAGCCTCTGTTATTGCTGCGGAGTTGTGGGCTATTTAGCTAGGACTGAAATTGGCTTCGCATAAGGGGTTTCATAAGGTGGTAGTTGAGTCTGATTGTGTTAAGGCTCTGAATGTGTTAAAGTCCTCATACATGGTTCACCCATGCTTCAACATCTGACAAGAAATCAAGGAGCTTGTTGGATTTGGATTTGTTGATATTTAGTTTCGGATTAGTTCAACCCTTGGGAGTTGGCTAGGTTGATAGAGAAGAATACACCGGAGCTTGTTGGTTTTGGATTTGTTAATATTTAGTTTCAACTTCGGCCCCATTTGCACCAAAATTAAAAAAGAAATCCAATAATATGTTATGGGCTGATTGGGATATAAGTACTTGAAAAATGGTTTCATAATAAATCTCCCTTAAATAAAGAGGGCTAAGCACTTACCTTAATTCTTTAAACCTCCACCCAAAACCCTAAATTTCAATAAGATTTTTTTAAACCCCATTTAATACCAAATTTACCCATATTTATAATATCATCGCACCCAAGTTCATACCCATTTAATCTTGCACACTCTCTCCATCATGGTTGAAGACTGTCCCTCTTATTCGCTCTTTTGTTGAAGAATGACGATGACAATACCTCTCATGTTGAAGAACGACGACACTGGTCTTTCTCTTTTATTTATTCGAAATCAGTAAATGACGATGTTCATTTTATGAAAACCATTGTATCATTGTTTTAAAACTAAGCCAAAATCACATCGCCGATCGACTGGATACCGCCTAAAGGTTGGTTCAATACTATGTTGTCAAACATAAACAATTTTGTCAACACTGTGTTGCTAAATAGAAATTATTTGTTTAGCACTGTGTTTCCGAATATAAACAATTTTTTCAACACTGTGTTGCCGAGCATACACAATTTTTTCAGCACTGTGTAACTTAACCCTTACAACGTGTTTGTTTGGACGGACTGGATAAGGGGGGATTAGAATCCATCAGATTGTAATCCTGTGATTCATAGTCCTGAGACTATTTGGTTGGATAGGATATGTATCCCATATTTGTTTAGTCATGGGATTAGATCTCAGGAAATGACTATTTGGTTGGATAAAAAATAAATCCTATGTTTGTTTGGGATATTATAGAGAAGGATAAATTTTCAAATGACTATTTTACCCTTTTCAATTATTTACTAAATAATAGCAATATTAAACATATCTTTAATATTTTAATTATTTTTAGCTAGATTAAATAATATTTTATTTTATTTTTTACACAATTAACTATATTTTTTAAATTAAATAAATAAAATATCAATAAAAATATATGCTATTTTTTTAATTAAAATTTTCAATAAATTTATTTTAAAAAATAATAATAATTAAATAATGAAATTAAATCAAACATCTATTAAAATTTAAATAATGAAATTAAATAAAATATCAACAAAATTTTAAAATAAAACATCAATAAAATATCTATAAAAAATTAAATAAATAAAACATCAATAAAAATTAAATAAAATTATTTTATTTTTAAATTGAGACTACTTTATTAAGTATAATTAATAGGGAATTTTTTTTAAGGTCCTTGGTATTAAGATTTTAAAGCATAAAGGACATCTAATATTTTCATAATATCTAAAGTCCCTCAAATCAAATCAGAGAAAATTCAATCCAAATAAATTTATGGTCCAAATCAGAGAAAATTCAATCCAAAATAGAGAAATTCTCTCCAAACTAGAGAAATTCTAGACTTCCCAAATAATTTTCTTGGATTCAAATCAGATAAAATTGAAATTTCTCTGAGTTTAAATTAGGAAAATCCAGAGAAAATTAAACATCACAGAGAAAATTAACAAAATCAGAGAAATTTTAGCACAAATTTCTCATAGAGAAGCACAAGTCTATATAATTTTACTCTGATCCTTCCAAATCTAAATATTTCTACCTCCTTTTGCACAATTTATGAATTCCGCTATTGATCCAGAGATAATAGTGGCAGAAACTCACAAATTCTTGGTATCAATATCTCACTCTGAATAACCGCAAACAAAATTACTCGAATTGGCCATTGCCTCCTTAACCAAATAATATCAATCACACGCATAAATACATGAATATGCATGTGTATAAATATATATATATATATAGAGAGAGAGAGAGAGAGAGAGAAAGAAGAAAAAGTAAAGAAACGAGAAATAAACAAGAAATGGAAATTAAAAACAGAGCAAAGAGACATGATCGATACCTAGAGAAGTAGAAGAAGAACAAGAGTGAGAAATGTAGCGGATCGGAGATTTCACCGGATCACTTAATCCTGTGATTCATAGTCTTGAGACTATTTTGTTGGATAGGATATGTATCCCATGTTTGTTTAGTCATGGGATTAGATCTCGGGAAATGACTATTTGGTTGGATAGAATATGAATCCTACGTTTATTTGAGATATTATAGAGAAGGATAAATTCTCAAAGGACTATTTTATCCTTTTTAATTATTTACTAAGTAATAGCAATATTAAACATATCTTTAATATTTTAATTATTTTTAGATAGATTAAATAAAATTTTATTTTATTTTATTTTTTACACAATTAAATTTTTTAAAAATAAAATATCAATAGAAATATATGCTATTTTTTTAATTAAAATTTTCAATCAATTTATTTTAAAAAATAATAATTATTAAATAATGAAATTAAATAAAATATCAACAAAATTTTAAAATAAAACATCAATAAAATATCTATAAAAAATTATTTTAAAAAATTAAATAAATAAAACGTCAATAAAAATTAAATAAAATTATTTTATTTTTAAATTGAGACTACTTTATTAAGAATAATTAATAGGGGATTTTTTTTAAGGTCCTTGGTATTAAGATTTTATAGCACAAAGGACATCCAATATTTTCATAGTGTTTAAGGTCCCTCAAATCAAATCAGAGAAAATTCAATCCAGATAAATTCTCTTGTCCAAATTAGAGAAAATGCAATACAAACCAGAGAAATTCTCTGGTCCAAACCAGAGAAAATTCAATCCAAATTAGAGAAATTCTCTCCAAACTAGAGAAATTCTAGACGTCCTAAAGAATTTATCTGGATTCAAACTAGAGAAAATTGAAATTTCTCTAGGTTCAAACTAGAAAAATTCAGAGAAAATTGAACATCATAGAGAAAATTAAACAAGGCAGTGAAAATTAACAAAATCAGAGAAATTTTAGCACAAATTTCTCACAGAGAAGCACTCAAGATCACAACAAATGAAGATTTTGGCTTGCAAAATCTATATAATTTTACTTTGATCCTTCCAAATCTAAATATTTCTACATCCCTTTGCACAATTTATGAATTCCGCTATTGATCCAAAGGTAACAGTTGCAGAAACTCACAAATTCTTGGTACCAATATCTCACTCTGAATAACCGCAAACAAAATTACTCGAATTGACCATTGCCTCCTCAACCAAATAATATCAATCACGGACATAAATACATGAATATGCATGTGTATAAATACATATATACATATATATATATATATAGAGAGAGAGAGAGAGAGAGAAGAAAAAGTAAAGAAACGAGAAATAAACAAGAAATGGAAATTAAAAGCAGAGCAAAAAGACACGATCGATACCTGGAGAAGAAGAAGAACAACAACAAAATTGAGAGATGTAGTGGATCGGAGATTTCACCGGATCACTGAAGCATAGCTTCGCAGAGAGAAGCAAGGAAATGTTGCTCTCTAGAAAGGACTGCTCGGAGCTAGGGTTTGGCGGATCTGAGAACTGTAGTGACGTTCGATCACTTCACCCGGGTGGCGTTGCCGGAAGAGAACCGCCAGAGATGGACGTTTCCGCCAAGAAAAGTGGAGATCAGAGACGATCATGGGCATGGCAGTGGTGGTAGGAATGGGGACGATCTGGAAGATCAAGACTATTAGAGATAGGACATTTTAGAGAGAGAAAGAGACACAGAGAAAAGAATAGGTGAATTTAGTAGAGGAAGAGAGTTTAGAGTAAGAGAGAGAAAAAAATGAGGTTTGATTTGAGATATTTTTCTGTGTTATATGAGTGTGGGGGTTAGGAACCTTAGACATCATAAAATATTCCATTACTAAATATAGGAGAGGGACTTTAGACTAATTTTTCCTAATTAATACCATGAGAAAAAAGATATTTAATACTAGAGGGTCAACAATGTAATTTGGCAACCTAATCCCATGGAATGAGTTATCCCATGATTTGTGTCCCACTCCTCCCCCCCCCCCCCCAAATGAGATAACAATAGTTCAACAGATTTGAGATTAATAGTCCGGACTGACTATTACTCTAGTGCAAAAAATTTGAAACAAACAACGAACTATTAGTTCAATCACGCCCTTCAATCCCACCAAACAAGCATGCACTTAATACATTATTTTCCATTCCAATTCAATATAACAAACAAAATAACAGACATTCATTCAAATTCAGCTACTGGTTTCTAGTTCGGGTTTTAGGATTGTGGTGAAAAGGAATACATTTAGGGTTTAGGATGGTGATAAAGAAGAAAAAGTTGGGTTTATAATGGTAATGAAAAGGAACGTTCATGAAGAGAAATAAGTTGGGTTTAGGTGAGTAAGGAATATGTTTAGGTGGGAGAAGTGAGTGTACAATATTGTAGAGTTGTCTTTATGTGGTGGATGAGTGTTCAATTAAAAAAAAAAAATTAATGTAATTTTATTTCAGGTATAATCGTAATACAAAAAAAAAAAAAAAAAAACTAGGATTTGAAGAGTTAAAAGAAATTAAGTAAGTTATTGACAATGAGAATGTGGGACGAGAATGGTTTTGTTGCCCACTCAAGTGTTGATTTTTTATTAAATATATTTATAAGTGTATAATTTTTTTTAATTTTTCAATATAGTAAAATTAAAATGTTAAATTCAACATTTACTTTTCACTTATTAATATATCACATTACATATTTTAATTATCATTGATTATAAATTATTGTATATATTATTTTTACTATTTTTAAAGTAACAAAATTAGCATCCCCGCTCCGTCACCTCCTACATGGTATTCTCCTCTCTGTTTTAATGATAATTAAAATATGAATGAACCATGTTAACTTCACAAGCAATGTTGGTGTGATCTAAAAGTTATATAGAGGTTTCATTGTAATTTATCCTTAATTTTTACCTGCTAAGCTATGATTTGATTTGCAAATTTTTATCTGCTGAAACTAAATTCAATGTTATTATCAGAACTCATAAATGTTGATCTAGCAAGACACTAATATGTGCTTTTATGTCATCACAATCTTTGATTGAGAAAAGTGTTGACGATGATCCATATAAGATGTCAGAATTATTTTTTTTTGTTTTTGATTGACTTGAAAAAACAGAGCTCCAAAAATTACACTTCCCATCAGTACTTGATAAACGTACATCTCTACAAGTCGGTCAAGATTAGCATCCACCAAATTTTCAAAACAAAAAATAATAATAATAATAATAAAAATCCCACAGCTGGCAGCTGAGATGTATTAGAATTTAGAATACATAGGTCCCATTCTTTACGAGTGTCCTATACTGTAGAACCAAAATGTGCTTGTCATTTACCCTCTGAAGTAAATACGAGATAACATCATCCTGCTCGTCCTTGCCCAACTGCACAGATCAGTCATTAGCACATTGAACACTATATTCATAACACGAACATAGGAAAAGGGAGAACAGCCTTGCTCTGGGCAAGAAGCATGCTGCCATATGGTCAGCAATTTCTACATTTTTACCAAGGTTAAAAACAAGCACCGAAGCACAAAAAGGTGATTTGGTCAAGTCAGAGAAACTACAAGGACAAAAGGAGGCCCATAATGAACTTGATAGAACTAGTAACTAATCCCTACATGTAAGTACTAAAAAAACTCATATGAGCAAAAAATCTCAAATATCCTTGATCATGAAACATATAATTATCACTATAGCCTAGAAAATTCAAACAAATTGCACACCCAAATTCAAATTTTAATGAAAATTCAAACAAATTTGTCCACTATTTGTTAGAGCATCTTAATTGCACACTCAACAACATCAAATTAGTTATTTTGTTTGATTCAAACTTCGAAATGTCATAAATTTTGATTGTGTATATTCTTTTTAAATAAAATTAAAAAATTTAGAATCCACTTATCGTGATCTAAAATCAAAGTGGATTATGAAATTATGCATGTAAAAAAACTAATAAATTTAACAAATTTCGAAGTAAATTTCTTAGTCTTCTAAACTGTGAAATTTCAAATGTAATAGTTATTCAAACTAAAAAATTTATTAGTTGGCCTCTGGATCCCAACAACAATAAGAGGCCAAACTTAGGCCCAAAAAAGGAAGCAACAGTCCATCCATCTTCTTGGTTTTTACATGGAATACACTCAAGATAGATTTGGATCCTCTCCCTTATATTATCCATGGTTGTGAAAAAATCCCATTATCTTATCTTTATTTTTAATTTTTAAAATAACTAAAAAAATTATTAAAACAAAATGGCATAGTAATTATAAACAATTAATTTTTAATTTTAATGATATCTCATAACATTATACATTCCAATAATCTGAAGAATGTGTTTTCTTGTTAATTAAAACTAATCAATTGGCTCGGTGCTTAAAATGGTATATGCAATCCATGCAATTATAGCAAAACTTTCATTACTTTTATTACACATATACGTGATAGTTCAAGTGATGCAAAGTTGCAAAGTAAATCCAGACAACAGAGCTAAAACAGTAATATGTGCCCAAAAAAAATTCATGTGTTAATTTTATTATGGTTGATTTTTCTGTGAACTTTTCTATAAACTTTATCCGTCATGACCCTCTTTGTAATATAGTCTCATAAAAATAGTAGACTATACATTTTAAATGACCTGCAGTTTCTTCTCTCCTCGGTATTTTACAGCTCCATTTCCCTGTATTTTTTTTCAAAAAATCACAAATGACACAAACTTTTCCATGTGTGTTAATGCTTATCCTTATTCTAAGATGAGATGTTAATTTCACAACATAAATTTTCCTTTACTTGTGCTTCATTGAAAAGCTCCCAATACAGACTGGACAGGAAATATAAAAGTAACCAATCAAACAAACAGCAAATGTGCAAAAAAAAAAAAAACGACTCAAAACCATATGATGACAATTCAATAGTAAATAGTTAGTTGTTCTGTCCTACTACCCTTTAAAACCTTTTTTTAAACAAGAAAATGATGTTTTAAAAGAAAAGCTACAGAAGTAATAAAACTCACCATATTAAGAAGCCGGAGGGCAGCTAGCCTAGTGAATTTTCTTGCAAAAAGGAAACACAAGGAGGGTTTTCCCTTGCTAGTGGACCATTCTCTACGGTACTCAGTCTCATAATAGATATTGTCTATATCCTGCAAAGTTTGTTAAGAGTTCTATTACACCATTTCTCAATTCAATCAAAATAATTCGTGGTTGTCAACTTTAGCAAACAAATACCTGAAACTTGTTCTAATTAGATTGCTGATTATTGAATATTAGTATTATTACCATGACAAGTGATGAAAAAAGGAAAATAACAAGATTCCTAGTTTATTTGGGGCTAATGAGCATTCTGATTGCCAATTTATTTGGATTTGGGCTCCATTAGTTTCAAGAAGTTGAAATGAAAGAACATTCTAAGAAGAAAGTTGCAGGAGACATGCAGAATATTTGTTTCGCAGAAAAAGGCATCTTCAAAAATTAGTTAATTCCCTTCCTTGGAGATTAATGTAGAATTTTCAATCTGACAAGCTTGAACTATTTATTAGTTTTGTGACATACCAATTCAGCCTTAAAAACAAACAGGAGAAAGTGAAGAACTTTGAAGACTTAGTTCTTGAAACCTATCAGTTGAGAGCAGACATAAACATACCTTAATAGATTGGATCAGCGTGGTAGTGGCATCTGCTAACTTGTATGTCATAGGATGCCATCCTCGTCGTTCACGGTCCTTGGAGGATGAAAGAACCCATGATGTATGAGTCAGTGTCCTCCGTGTGATCTTCTCTTCAAGTCCTTCTTGCTAAATTTTAAAAGAAAGAGACTTGTGAAAATTACATAAAAACTAAAAATCTTTCAAAAAATAAGCAAAATCTCTATTATCCATGCATCAGAGTGGATAGCTTTTTTTCTTCTCATGATCTTTATCTACTATACTGATCTTAATTACTTCTTTCAAACAACTTTGCATGAATTTTTTCTTTTGGTTAGGAACACAAGTTAAAATCGCAAGACACCAATCAACATATGTGAGACAAGTCATGGTGAAGTCAAAACAAAGTGATAGTGGTAGTTTAATTCAGCAGCATGTCCAAGTCCTCTTCCACTTAACCCTTGAAGCACAACCACAGTTGCTTTTTCACAATATTGCTTCTTAGAAACCCTAAAATTGACTAAAACATATTCTTAATCCACTACCTCAGGGCAAGAATAAAAATCAGTATGAAGTACCAAAAGTATCATAGCTAGTGTTAATGCAACTATCTGCCATTAGCCAAGGCCCACAACCAAAATATAATGTTGCCCAACTGGCAATGGGATATCACCAAGGATTGACATGTCCCTCATGAAAAGGAAAAAAACAAAAGGTTGTGTGCATATAACGCCCAAATAGAGATCACAAAATGAGGAATCTGACTATTTTATGTAGTAGTTTAGACCATTATAATATTAAATTAAATTAACTACAATAGAACTTAATTCAGAGAACTAAATTCCACAAAACTTTAAAGAAAATGGTCTCCACATATCATAGAAATGTTGTGATCTGAAATACACTAACTGAAAGATATATTCTTTAAGATTATGATGTTTTTTAAGATCAATTATTCTTCTCATAAAACGAGGGTCGCTATAGTAGAAAGAAAAATCAACTTACAACTAGTAGTGTCTGAACATAATGTTCATCTGGTATACAATTATGCTCCTTGGATGCATCATCAGGTTGCACATGACAAGAATCTTTTAAAATCTAGAGTGAAAATACCATCTCTTAATAACATTTTCAGACAATTGTTCTTTATACTGTCGGCTATTACTTCAAGACCAGATGCTATCTATAAATCAACCGCCATTAGAGCAAGGAGAGAAGACAAATTTTGTGTTAAAATATTTTGTTGGTGTAGAGGGTCAGAAATTAAACCCCAAACTAAGTATGGGCCTAAGCACTAAGGTCGCCCCAAAAAGGCGACCAGGAATAAAAAAGGAGCATGGGCCAAAACCCAAGGGAAGTGGGCCAATAGTAGGCCGAAGTGAGTCCGACCCGCCAAGGGTCCAAGCAGACTCCACGAAGGAAAATGCCTAAGCCAAGTTGTAGAGGCAACACTTGCAGCGGTGAAGTTGCGGAGGGAACATGTGCAGTGGGAAAGTTGCTGAGGCACTTTGCCTCAGCGCCGCCATTTTAATATCTTCAGTTCTACCGTCATCTAAAGTTGCGGAGGGAACATGTGCAGTGGGAAAGTTGTAGAGGTAGTACTTGCAGCGCCCAAGTTGCAGAGGCATTCTTTCAGCGCTACCATCTCTAATATCTTCGGTCCTGCCGTCTGAACTTGTTGCGGGAAACTACGACAGCAACAACTAAGTTGCAGAAGGAATATCCTGCCAAGGTGATAGCAGCCTTTGAGAGTGGCCTGTCTCTGCAAGTAGAGGCTAATGCTTGGCGCTGATAGCAAGCCCCAAGGCATTACTAGCCTAGGGCTGATAGCAGGCCCCAAAGTTCATTTAACTTGGCACTGATAACAGGCCCCAAGACTTACTAGTTGGAGCTGATAGAAGGCCTACAGATACTAGTTTACTGTGGTGATCCCGCAAAGATGGGAGTAGGGTAGCCCGAACATAAAGGACTCCTTTTCCATTACCCAAGCCATGGACCTGCCTTAGTCGGACAGGCAGGACTAAGAAAGCCCCCTTGGGCTTGGTACTAAGGCGCAGCATGACTGATAGCAGGCTTGGCTGTGGCCTTCGCCCTGGGAAGCTGGGGAGTTTGTGGTTAGGTGGCTAAGGGTGGAGGTTTTGTTGAGGTGAACACAAACATAGCCGATAGTAGGCTAATGGAGTCCTGAGAATGCATGTACTGGCTAATTAGAATTGAGAAGGCAAGTGTAGCTGCAAAGCTTACCGCTGCAAGTGCACTTGCTGAGGTTCAAGCTGAGAAGACAAGTGCAGAGGCAAACACTCCTGCCGCAACTGCACTTGTTGATGCTCAAAAGGGAGTTGCAGCGCCAAACACTCCCGCTGCAACTACACTTGCTGAAGCTCAAAAAGGTAGTTGTGGAAGCAAATAGATAGTACACAGTACATGCAGAGGGACACATGGCACCTTCAACCTGGTGGCTCAAGGCAAAATATTCCATGTGATCCTCTAGGACACATGTCCTCTCTCTATTTAGCCATTTGGTGTCCTCTTGGCACCAAGGAAAAGCCTATAAATATGACCTATCTCCCAAGGTTTAATAAGAGGAATTTTGGGGATTTGGGGGAGATGCTGCCCATTTTGGCACTGCCACACATTTCTTCTTGAGCCACTTGCTTCACCCTCACCCAGTTGCACACTCTCCAACTCCCATACAGTTGCTGCTACTCATTCTCCAGCCACTTCTATGACCATTGGACCATTAACATAGTTTTGCCTCTCTAATCACTTCTCTAACCTTGAACCCCCCTACAGTTGGAAATATACTAAGTTGGAAAATTGACATTGGGACAAAAAAAAAAAAAAAAGCACTCACAAGGGGATGATCTCACCAAAATTCAGGTAGTGATTTCCTCTACATTATTGTCAAAAATAGGTTAGTCAGGTAAGTGACAAACACAATAAATCCTCAACAACAGACAACTCTGAAAAAAGAAATTCGTGGAAAGATGTTATCAAAGAAAATTATTATTATTCAAGTTTGATATCATAAATAACTAAACAGGGTGTGCAATTGATGGCTTTGGAGGAACCTATGGATACTCAGTACTTAGAAGACACTTTGGCAAATTTAGATGAGTAGTATTACAAAGAGAAAAATAAGGACATTAATATCAAGTTTCAAACTGAATCCTAATTCAACATGTGTGGGGTGAAAAGAACTTCAAGCAGAATTTCCACTCAATGTTGCAATCTTCTTGTATTCAATTAAACACAATTTCCACACTTTAAGGATGTCAATATCAAGTTTCAAACTGAATCCAAATTCACTGTGTGTGGGGTGAAAAAAACTTTAAGCAAAATTTCCATGTAATGTTCCTATGTTCTTATAATCAAACAGAATTTCCGTACTTTAAACAGAGTACAGAAAACATATACAGCTCAACAAGAGAACTCTAATATCCTAGTGAGTTTGCATTCAAATTGCCTTGCAATGCCTTTGAAACAAGGGAAAGATCATATCATCTTTCACTGTAATCTCAGCATGTTTTCTGGTAAGAACAACCCACTGCAAGAAGATAATGTAACAGATAAGAGTCAGACAACTACAGTCTACAGTAACATTGACTAATAGATTATACTCTTTTTTCTGGTTTTCTATTGAACTTCAGGAAGCAACAAAATCAATGCATTGAACTCTTATGGGACTTACCTGAGATCCTTTCCTCCAGTTATGAACAGGAATCACATGATGCATTTTCGGATTGTAGCGGCCCTCTTTCGTATCAGCAAAACTGCTCCACCATTAAATTTAGGGCAAATTACACTAATAGTCCCTATAGTTTGGGGCTTGTGTCACTTTAGTCCCTGACTTTTCAATTGTAACACATTTGACCTTGAATTTTGAATCTTGTTCCAAATAAGGACAATTGAACATACCATTGCTTAATTTTAAGGGAAAAATCGTCAATTTGATAAAATATAAACTAATTTGACAAAAATAAATGTCAAAAAAATATTTTAAAATTTTTTAAAAATTATTTCTACCCACCAAAAATAAAATTATGTAAAATTGATCAAAATTAATAAAAATTATATGATTAATTTTTAAAAATTAATTTTACATGATCATCATCCAAATACATAATAAAAATTAATTTGGTAAAAAAAAATGTCTAAAAGATTAATCAATTTTATATAATTTTATCTTTAGTAGCTAGAAATAATTTTTAAAAATTCAAAAATAATTTTTTGACATTTATTTTTGTCAAATTAATTTATATTTTATCAAATTGACGATTTTGCCCTTGTAAAATCGAATAGTATCTACAATTGTCCTTATTTGGAACAAGATTCAAAATTCAAGATTAAATGTCACAATTGAAAAGTCAGGGACCAAAATGACACAAGCCCCAAACTATAGGGACCATTAGTGTAATTCACCCTTAAATTTAGAACAAATTTATGAGTACTGCCTTGAACTTGTATTCCAATAATATAATGTTCTATATAAAGCATAAAGCACATACAACAATTAGAATTCGAAATTCAAAAGAGTTATCAAAGCTAATTGCCAAATCTCTGTGCAGCTTGAAATCAATACAAATTTCTTATTAATTGAGGCTTCAAAACATTCTTTTAATAGGGGACAGAAACAAATGAATCAATCCACTTACCTGTCCACAAAACTAGTTGGTGTTGACATTATATAGTCATATGTATAGCTGAAGTTGTATAAGGGTATGCAGCTGAAACAAGATTAAGTAGATGAAATAAGACTAGGTAAGGTGGCCAAAAGAATAACTTCTATTCAACAAAATATTAAGTGGCAACTAAATCCTTAATGCTGCTTATGTCACAGACAATTAAACACCGCTTGATCTAGTAAAATACATTTCTTTTTCAATTTTTTAACCTTCTATTCTCTCTCTCTCTCTCTATATATATATATATATAAAAACAAACATAAAAATACTTGTTTAAAATCACTGTACAGAAAATAAATGAATGATAAATAGCAGCCATCAACTCACCTATCTGAAAGAAAAAGAAATCGTTCATTAAAAGGATCCAAAAGTGCATGCTTCAGCAAAATACGCTCTGCCAGGATCATGCTTGCCTCTCCACAATCTACCTGGAAAGGAACAAACTTGGTAAATATAAGATTCCAAAACCATTATTGATTTTTGTCTGGAAGGAGAAATTTCTAACAGGTCTCTCCAGTATCCTTCCATATAAGGAGGTAAAGCAATTAAGTTGACATTCATATAAAAGGCCAGATAAATTATATTCAATCCTAACAGAAAGAAGATTTGCATTGTTTGTTGGCTGAAAAATAATTTCAACTATCAGACTATTAAGCCAGTAAAAATAAATAAAAGTTAATCTTGAAGTTTTCATGAGCAAATCATATTAACATGAAAACATGAATTACATAATTCAAATTTCACATTGGTTAAAATTAACAAAGATATATAACTTGCAAAAATAAACTGTAAGTCCACTGGAAATAAGCTAACCCTAGAATTAGTTACAGTCGAACAGAATTCACTAGAAATCAAGCCAAACACTACAGGATTGAGCATGAACAAATGACGAGCACACAATAGCTACTTTGTCAAAATCTTCTAGACGCATCTGGCAATGGTGTGACGAAATAGTAATTTGCACTATCCATCATGCATGCCCTTTTAAATATTCATAAATTTAAAAGATGAATTGCTACTAGTCTATCTAAACTAACAATTTTTTAGCTAGTCTGTCAAAGCTAAGTGCATTGTCCTTTTTTGAACTGACAAGGGATGAAGTTAGAGCTATGCATGGGCCCTAGAATTTATGGTTGAACAAGAGTTTAGAATAAAATTTAGAATGCTAGAGAAAACAAGTACGAGTTCTAACCTAACAACTTGAATAAGTAGTTTAGAAGATTGAAGAATACGAACAACAAAAAGGTAAAAAACATTACTGAGCTACATGGTGTACTTATGTCATTGCACAATCCATGGTTTTGCAAAAGACCCAACCACTATGTTACTAAGCCACCTGAGATGTACCTTTACTCCACTATTGAGTGTTTTAACCTCTAAGGATGAGCAGAACAAGCTTTATTTTCAGTTCGGTTAAATTAATATGCATCAAACAGCTTTTGGGCAAGTAACAGGTTTCCTACTGGGGTAGTGTGGGACAGAATCAGCAGGATCCTTTCAAGAGATGGTGTGCTTACCATCTTGGTTATGTAACCAGGAAGATATTTTTTGAGGAAAAAGAAAAAAAAGAAAAGGAAAGGATTTACACAAACACTGCACGTGAGAAACATATATTTGCTGAGGCAAAATTTGACTGCCTAGATTACTGCAAGGTAAAAATTATGTTCGTTCACATGATAATCTTTTGTCTTCCCATAATAGAAGGTTTTTATGCTAATTATTAAACACTTGACAGAATAAGCAGAAACACAATCAATACTTTTGAAGCGAAGGAGCTTTACGTTCTTCTGTTACAAACACCTCAAAAGAAAAGAAGATGGGTAAAAATTTTGAATTCAAGAATAAATGTTCCAAATAAAAACATGTATGCATCATCAACTTGACGATTTAAGAAATAGGCTGATATTGTTGTTGCCTTGTTGAACAGGAACCCAGGCCTAGAGTGAACAAAAATTGAAAATTTATTCTCTTTATCTCCCTGCAAAACCGCAAAAGTGCTTCTTAAGATGTAAATACATTTGGTTGCGCTAACGAAGCATATAAAGTATTGTATGCAGTGCTCAGGATACAGAAAATAACTTTTTCAATGCACAACGAAAGATACTTAGACAAATATAGGGAAAAATCAAACACCAACCCTCCCTTTCTCCCAAATAGAAAACCCTAATCTGCTCATCTACTTTACCCTAGCTCACTAGGAGGCTTTCATGATATAAAAACAAGGTATATTGTTAACGTAAAATCAAGTGAAGATAGAAAAGCTAAAGATGTTGAACAACCCAACAATAATTCTATTTCTTTCAATTCAACATATTGGAGTTTAAATTTTAGCCCGCAACTAGTTTAAATCATAACTGCTTCTCAATAAAGAGATAATCGACCATAGGTTCCTAAAAAAGCAACAATCTAGATGGAACCTAGCCCACTAGCAATGATTGCCCCACGCATGCCCACACTGCCTATCTCACCAACACCTTAACCTTTTCAATACTTATTATTATTAGCTTATGGAAGTAAGTAGTAACTCAAAATCCGATCCCATGTCACTTCCGTACATCCAACACAAGATTAGGGACGGGAGGCAGGGCAGTGGTTGAATGCCTTGGGCTTATTCACAAAAGAGAATCAACAATGACATTCATTCACAGGAGCTTCTTCTCTCTTATTATTATTATTTTTTATTTATTTATTTTATTTTTTTTGGGGGGTAGGGTGAACTTCTTCATGGAATCACACAACCAATGTTCAGGGAAAGATCATTAAAATGTAGAGCACTAAAACGTAGTACAATTAAAGAAATTAGTAATGCATTCCCCATGCATGAGTGTTACATTTGGGGAATGACTGAATCCAATTTCTTGTAAAAGTGAGCAGGATTGACTTCCATGTAAAAAGAGACATTCCTCAACTCCATTTTCAAGTCCTCCCCCCTCTTTAACATCAATCCTCCCTAAGGAAAAAGTTAAATATTGGTATTTAAACAACAACAACAAAAATTCCAATGCACTCGCATCATATGAGATTAAATATGATGCCTATAGATTCCAAGTTCAAACTTACAAAGTCATTGAGGTTTTATACAGAGAGAAGGAAAAATGAAAAGAAAAACAGTTTACATTTCAAATTCATTGAGGTTTTATACATAAATATGAAGATGCCCATGAACGCGTAGATGCTTGAGTGGACTTTGCTTTTCTATCCACACTTGCATCCCCAGTTGATGATGAGCTTGAGTTCTTCATCTTCTTCGAATTTCCATTCCTGAACAGAGAGTTTAAAAAGTTGGCGAGCTTGCCCCCAGTTATCTTCACTGGTTGTTTCTCCTTCTTTGAAACACTAGTTGTCTTCACTGGCTTTGGCTTCGTTGCGGTGAAGCAAGCAGTCAACGGTTTTTCGTGCTCGATGAGACATGCTCGGCGGATGCTCACTGTTGGGGATATGGGATCCCGCCCAAGACTTTCCAGAAATTATACCAAGTAGAAAAACACACACACACACCTAAGGAGACATCATATTTAACGTGGTTCGGCCTCAATGCCTATATCCACGGGAGAGTAACCAGCTATCACTATAACAATTGAGAGATTACAGAAAGATTACAATAGAGGAGGAGCTCACACCATCCTCACCCACTCACTCACCCGTCTCCCTCTCTTACACCGAGAGAGACGGTCTATCTCCCCCACATCTCTCACTCTCTGTTGGTTTGCTCTCTCACTAAACTCTCCCCTGAGCCTCTTCATTTATACACCAAGATGGAGGAAGCTACAGAGCTTGGCTGGTATAGCACATGGCCAGTTGTTGTTCCTTTACTATTGGTGCTATCCATCTTTACGGCTTGTCGGTTGGTAGCCGCACTCTTTGACATGCTACAACTGGCTTCACATCGAGAAGAAAATCACCCCTCACATGGGGTGATATCCAACAAATCACCCCCTCAACCCATGTGAGGTGATCCAGTGCACACACTGTTGCTAATCTTGTCACGTCCAAATTTCAGCATAGTTTGCATCTCCTCACTGAGACGATTACATCCCATGAAGCTAGAGATAACACACCAGAGATACAAGAAGATGAGGGAATCCTACATCCTCAACTCAACTCACACCACTCTCTGATTTGGAGAGAGAGCCTCTGCTCCTATTTCCCACAGATTTCTTCCACGCTTCCTGTCTCAGATGTCTTCACTTGCTATGCTTGAACTTGCGTAACCAAGATATCCGACACCCTCTGATTGGATGTCTTGCACCCTCTACTGGGATGCCCTTGACTGACATACATCACCTTGCACGACCAGTCATTGAAACAATAGAAAACTCGTCGTTTATCCCATCGACATCCTCGATTTTCTTTGCTCGGAGCTTTTCTTCTGAACTATCAGCCTTTGCCTTCTGCACTTCTGAACAACCTCCTAGTGTTCCCATACGCTAGTCGTCTGTGCCTTTGCAATCCCTGATTTGCTGTTTAGTAGATTGATGGTTGACAGTAGCTCCATCTGTCAAAGCATCGTCAGTTATGCAATTTTGCATAGTGCTCGTACCCATGGCTTCTGGTCTCCCTGCGTCGAGCTCGCTTGAGAGATCCGCATCAACTTTATCCTCCACTGCCATGGAACTAAGGAAACCACCATAGAGAAAAGAGACTTGCCACACTTTGGCGCGCACTCATGCACTTTATCCGTCTTAATTTCTCTGTCTGGAAGTTCTTGTGAACTTTCAATAACCCGTTGCTACACACTCTTCTCGCGCCTTTGTACGACACTCTAGCGTACCCTTGCACTGCTGCACATCTGCATTTGTGCTTCTGTGCTCAGTATGCTCCTCTGTAACTATTGTTCTACACGTCCACATACCACCAGTACCTACTCGTTTACAGTAGCTCTAACAGCCACAGCATTTGCTTGAGCCTGTACTTGTTACCAAATCATCTATACGTTGATGAATGGTCTTCTCTTTTGATTAAACCGCATTCAACTTCTTCTTCTTCTTCTCTCTAAGAAACACCAATCCCCCAACTCTTTGCTACTAGTGTTCTCTCTCTAAAAATCCCCCAACTCTAATATATATATATATATAATGGACATGACCAAAAATACATATACATTTACTACTAGTATTCTCGACGAAGTCTGCCATTCCATGGACAGCGGGAACGAGAAACAGAGTCGTGATGTCATGGACGAAGACTTAGACTTCGCGAGTGTTGGATATCACCCAATGTGAAGCCAGTTGCAGCATGTCAAAGAGTGCGGCTGCCAACCAACAAGCCGTAAAGATGGACGGCACCGAAAGTGAAGGAACAACAACTAGCCATGTGCTATACTAGCCAAGCTCTCTAGCTTCCTCCATCTTAGTGTATAAATGAATAGGCAGAGGAGAGAGTTTAGTGAGAGAGCAAACCAACAGAGAGTGAGACATGTGAGAGAGAAAGACCGTCTCTCTCAGTGTGAGAGAGGGTGAACAGGTGAGTAGTGAGTGAGGATGGTGCGAGTTCGTCCTCTATTATAATCTTTCTGTAATCTCTCCATTGTTATAGTGATAACCAGTTACTCTCCTGTGGATATAGGCATTGAGACTGAACCACGTTAAATATGGTGTCTCCTTGGTAGGGATGTAATAATGGGCTGGCTCAAGCGGGCTTCGTGGGCTCCCGCCTTTTTAGTGGGCAGGGCTGGGCCGGGCCATGGGCCAAAAAGTGGGGCCCAGGCCCAAGCCCACTCATAATAGGGCCTAGAGCGGGGCCATGGGCCCGGGTCGCTGGCCTTGGGCCATGGGCTGGGCCTACTTGGGTTTTTTTTTTTTTTTTAGTATTAGGAATAAAAAATTAAAAATAATTATACTAGTGTATTTTGGTTAAGATTAACAAGATGTTTTGTTTGTTATGTAATGTTTCATGGTGATATTTAAATTTAATTATGTATGATTTATGTTTTTTTAATTATGAACTTATAACTAAAAAAGTATGCAATTATGTAATTTTTTTTTAATTTCAAAATGAATAATTTTATATATATGAAAATGAAACTTTCAATATTACAATATTAAATTATTTATATAACATTTATTGAATGAATAATTTTTATTCCAAAATGAAATAAAATATTACAAAATTTGATATTATTAAATAAATTAGGTGTAGATTATTGATGATGGTAGAGCAATTGCATCACTATAGGTCAAGTGCATCCTAACTAGGTTGGCACCTACTAGCCTACCAATCATTTGCATTATACTCTACTTCAATAATCTAATACAAAAAAAAAAAAAAAAAATGAAATGAAATAGTAAAAAATAAATTTTTGATCAATCATCGGAGGAGACAGACATTTTAGTTGCTTTGCCCGAGGATATCTCATCCAAATCATTTTGAATTAGCTCATTTTCACTATAATTTTGTCTTCTTGTAAGCACATGCATGTGACCTCTGGATATCATCAATGCCTCAACCATTTCGGGTAAAAGCCTGCTCCGGTAATCGCTCAACACCCGTCCACCTGCACTAAAAACTGTTTCCGAAGCAACTGTAGAAATAGGAACGGTTAGTATATCACAGGCCATCTGTGAAACCACAGGCCACATAGTTTCATTTTGTTTCCACCATTCCAAAATGTCAAAATCATCGGAATGATCTATTGATGGGCTTTCCAAATAACGTTGTAGTTCAGAACTACTTACACTTGTATGTTGAGATATTCTTCTACTTTTTATTGCTAAAAAAACACCTAATCTCCCACATTGAGATGAGACTGCTAGTCTAGTGTATAGGTGTATTTACAGATGCAGCTGCCCTGTATTCCTCAAATAATTTGTTGCATGTTTGCATAATAGGGGCAAACTGTGTTTGATCAGCGAAAATATGCTCTAAAAATTCTTGTAAACCAATTTTTTTACACCTAGGATCAATTATTATGGCCAAACCTAATAGATGAGACAAATGATCAAAATATTTGTCAAATTTTTCTTTCATTGAAGTAATAATGGTTATATAATATTCATTACCCATATATTTTATAAAAACGTTAATTATTTCTGCTAGCATATGTAAAACAAATGGTGAAGTAGGAATATATATATATATAAGAAAATAATTTTGTTGAAGTATCAAAAACTTTTAAAAAATCTTTATACAAGGTTACTTGGAGCCAATTAAGTTCAGTGGGAGTCAGTACTCCTCCTATTGATGTTGTTGCAAAAAATAAATCTATTACTCTTCTTTGTTTACAAGCTGTTTTTAACATATTATATGTTGAATTCCACCTACTATCTATATCTAAAATTAATTTTCTAAATGATATATTTTCTCGTTGACAAATTTTTCTATATTCCGAAATTCGATAACTAGAAGACATAATAGTAACAACTGCATTTTTTATTACAAGTATAGAAGTTTCGTATACATGCATAGTTTCTTTAACAATTAAATTGAAAATATGGGCACAACAACGAATATAAAATAAATCACCATCAACAAGTAATTGTAAAGTTGGTTTTAAATGGGTTACAGTTTGATTATAATATGATACATTATCTAAATAATCGTAAATATTTTATTTTGTAAAGCCCACTCGTATAATACATTTCTTATTTCTACACCAAGCAAATGACTAGTGTATGGAAGTTCAACTAATTTAAATGAAATAATTCTTTTATTTAATTTCCAATCATTATCAATAAAATGTGCAGTGATACATTGATGACCACAGATAAGATGTTAAACAAACTTTTCCATTCAAATTTTTAAAGATGTCAAATATTTCACTTTTAACATCCTCAAATTTTTTTAAAATCCTGTTTCTAGTAGTATTTCTTGAAAAACTTTGATATTGCGGTGCAAAACTTTCGTGAATCATTTCTGTAAAATCGGGACATTCACTAGTAGTAAAAGGTTATTCTTTTTTAATAATATAATCAATTACAGAATTTTGTGCACGTATAGGATCATATGAAAATGTTTGTAAATTACCAGTTGATGAAGCCCCTAATTGCATTTGACTTCGAATATCAGGTTGTCGACTTTGTAAATGTTTGTTAGCATGCCTTTTTAGATGACTAGTACCCCCTGCAGATGCAACACTAAGTAAATGTGCACAATATTTATATTTTGCTTTAAATGTAATTGTACCATCAGGATTATTTATAGATATTTTTTCAAAATGTTCCCAAACACTACAACTTCTGCTCCTAGATGATTATCCAACTGTTGGAAGAGGGATATTAGAAGGAGAATCAACAGATTCATGTTGTGTAGTATATGTATCAACATCAACATGAACATTAGGCATATTAGGATCCTTAGTAATGTAAGTAAAACAATATATAAGAATTAACAATTAATTTAAATAATGTATAAATATAATCAGTAAAAAATAATAATTAATATATGTGCACAAATAATTAATGAAAAAAATGAGTAGCTAATAAATTTAATTAAACTAATTAATGTTACTGACGGGTGAATGCGATACAGAAATTTGCTTCTTCTGATAATTGAGAGTTGAGAGAGATTGAGAGTTTAGGAGAGATTGAGAGAGTTTAAGAGACAGAGAAAGAGAATTATTTGTTGTGAGATTTATTTTGAAAAATGAAAGATATTTATAGTAATTTTAATTATGACCGTTTGTATATTACCGTTTGAAACTTAAATTGAGTGATTGATGAGGCTAGGCTAGGTAAAAGCTAGGCTAGTAGCAGTCATTTACCTGCAGTGTCAGTGACACAATGTCACATTAGTCCATTTCTTTCTTTTTATCTCTCTAAGACTCTTTCCTTCTTCTACAGATTGCTGTCAAAATGGTGTAACTTGATAACTTAACATATATCATATGAATATAGGATGAGGCTTCACAGGTATTGTTGGGCCCGTGGGGGCCAACTACGGGTCCCGTTTTGATAATCGAAACCGTTGAATATGTAGAATTCATCTAGTATTATATGTCTGTAAAAAATCACATTGATCGAATATCGATAGCTATTTGATCCGATTACTTTTTTGTCAACTATTAATTTGTTCACCGTCTATTTTTTTGATACAAAACTGATATGATCATATAGTTATCGATATCCGATCAATGTGATTTTTTATAGTGATATAGTATTCGACGAGTTCTACACATTGAACGGTTCGGATTATTAGAACGGGACCCGTGATGGGCTCCCATAGACCCAACAGCATTGCCCTAAATATCATGCACATCCACCTTATTATTTGTACCATGGACATGGTCCATCATCACTCCAGTGCAGTTTGACGACTGATTGAGCATGTATATATATATATCAAACTAAGAGCATGTATATATATATCACTGCAAATTAACCAAACAAGTATACAATGTTTTTTTCAATCTGTGTTTAAAAAATCATAACCCAACACAGTTTAGTTTGACTTTATTTTAATAAATTATTATTTTTTTTGTTTTTATTTTTAAATTATTAATGTTATTTATTTAATTATATAAATTTTTTATTTTTATAAGATTACTATTTTTTTTTATAAGATAAATCTTTTTATTTTTTTATTTTTTAATTATTTAACCATTACAAGTTGTTTTTTATTTTTTAAAATTTGATCATTGAATATTGATATAAAGAGTGGCAGATTGGTAGGCCGGGTCGAGCTATCCGCAGGGCCCAAAATTTTTTGGACCGGGCCAATGGGCCGAGCCGGGCTCCAAAGTGGATGGCCCAGGCCCAGGCCTAATGTACTGGGCTGGGCTCGGGCCCGAGCCTAATCGGGCCGGGCTGCCCACGGGCCTCGGGCCATTTTTACACACAAGGTACACCCCTACTCCTTGGGTGTGTGAGTGTGTTTTTCTGCTCGGTATAATTTTTGGAAGGTCTTGGGTGGGATCCCAGATCCACAACAATTGGTATTAGAGTGTGAGTAAGATGAAAAGAATTGGGAAGAAGAGTTTGACTTTATAAAGGGAAGGAATTGTTGTTAAAAAAAAAAAAACGGTTTCGCTATGTAGCTCGTAATGGAGCTGCATTGGGATCCTCTAGACTAAGGAAATTTTGGCCTGATTTCTAGACTAAGGAAATAGACGTTAGTAAAAGTTTTTTTTGTTGAAAAAAAAAGAAGGTAAAATTTGGACTAATTAATTAAATTACAAAATTGATAAAATTTTATGAATCTCTCATCATAATCTTAAATCAATCCAAATATGGGATAGAATACACAATTTTAATAGCATAGTTTTAATACTGTCTATTGCATACTGCAGTGCAGTTTGCCGATTGATTGAGCATGTATATATATATATCACTGCAAATTAACCAAACAAGTATACAATTTTTTTTTAAAATCTGTGTTTAAAAAATCATAACCTAACACAGTTTAGTTTGATTTTATTTTAATAAATTATTATTATTTTTTGTTTTTATTTTTAAATTATTAATGTTATTTATTTAATTATATAAATTTTTTATTTTTAAAAGATTACTATTTTTTTTATAAGATAAATCTTTTTATTTTTTTATTTTTTAACCATTACAAGTTGTTTTTTATTTTTTAAAATTTGATCATTAAATATTGATATAAAGAGTGCGGGATTGGTAGGACGGGTCGGGCTGTCCGCAGGGCCCGAAATTTTTTGGACCGGGCCAATGGGCCAGGCTCCAAAGTGGATGGCCCCGGCCTAGGCCCAGGCCTAATGTACTGGGCTGGGCTCGGGCCCGGGCCTAGCCGGGCTTCGGGCCATTTTTACACCCTTACTCCTAGGGTGTGTGTGTTTTTCTGCTCGGTATAATTTTTGGAAGGTCTTGGGTGGGATCCCAGATCCCCAACAATTGATATCAGAGTGTGAGTAAGATGAAGGGAATTGGGAAGAAGAGTTTGACTTTATAAAGGGAAGAAATTGTTGTTCAAAAAAAAAAACGGTTCCGCTATGTAGGTCGTAACGGAGATGCATTGGGATCCTCTAGACTAAAGAAATTTTGGCCTGATTTCTAGACTAAGAAAATAGATGTTAGTAAAAATTTTTGTTAAAAAAAAAAAAAGAAGGTAAAATTTGGACTAATTAGTTAAATTACAAAACTGATAAAATTTTATGAATCTCTCATCATAATCTTAAATCAATCCAAATATGGGTAGAATACACAATTTTAATAGCATAGTCTTAATACTGTCTATTGCATACAGCAGTGCAGTTCTCTGATTGATTGAGCATGCATATATATATTTATATATATCTATCAAACTAAGAGCATGTATATATATATCACTGCAAATTAACTAAACAAGTATACAATTTTTTTTTAAAATCTGTGTTTAAAAAATCATAACCCAACACAGTTTAGTTTGATTTTATTTTAATAAATTATTATTTTTTTATTTTAAATTATTAATGTTATTTATTTAATTATATAAATTTTTTATTTTTATAAGATTACTTTTTTTTTATAAGATAAATCTTTTTATTTTTTTTATTTTTTAATTATTTAACCATTACAAGTTGTTTTTTATTTTTAAAAATTTGATCATTGAATATTGATATAAAGAGTGCCGAATTGGTAAGGTGGGTAGGGCTGTCCGCAGGGCCAGAAATTTTTTGAACCGGGCCAATGGGCTAAGCCGGGCTCCAAAGTTGATGGCCCAGGCCCAGGCCTAATGTATTGGGCTGGGCTCGGGCCCGGACCTAACCGGGCCGGGCTACCCACGGGCCTCGGGCCATTTTTACACCCCTACTCCTTGGGTGTGTGTGTGTTTTTCCGCTCGGTATAATTTTTGGAAGGTCTTGGGTGGTATCTCCGATCCCCAACAATTGGTATCAGAGTGTCAGTAAGATGAAGAGAATTGGAAAGAAGAGTTTGACTTTATAAAGGGAAGGAATTGTTGTTCAAAAAAAAAAAACGGTTCCGCTAAGTAGCTCGTAACGGATCTGCATTGGGATCCTCTAAACAAGGAAATTTTGGCCTGATTTCTAGCCTAAGGAAATAGACGTTAGTAAACGTTTTTTTGTTGAAAAAAAAAAGAAGGTAAAATTTGGACTAATTAATTAAATTAAAAAATTGATGAAATTTTATGAATCTCTCGTCATATCTTAAATCAATCCAAATATGGGATATAATACACAATTTTAATAGCATACTTTTAATACTGTCTATTGCATACTGCAGTGCAGTTTGCCGATTGATTGAGCATGCATATATATATATATCAAACTAAGAGCATGTATATATATACATATATATCATTGCAAATTAACCAAACAAGTATACAATTTTTTTAAAAAATCTGTATTTAAAAAATCATAACCCAACACAGTTTAGTTTGATTTTATTTTAATAAATTATTATTATTTTTTGTTTTTATTTTTAAATTATTAATGTTATTTATTTAATTATATAAATTTTTTATTTTTATAAGATTACTATTTTTTTTATAAGATAAATCTTTTTATTTTTTTATTTTTTAATTATTTAACCATTACAAGTTGTTTTTCATTTTTTAAAATTTAATCATTGAATATTGATATAAAGAGTCCCAGATTGGTAGGCCGGGTCGAGCCGTCCGCAGGGCCCGAAATTTTTTCAACCGGGCCAATGGGTCGTGCCGGGCTCCAAAGTGGATGGTCCAAGCCCAAGCCTAATGTACTGGGCTGGGCTCGGGCCCGGACCTAACCGGGCCGGGCTGCCCACGGGCCTCGGGGCATTTTTACACCCCTACTCCTTGGGTATGTGTGTGTTTTTATGCTCGGTATAATTTTTTGAAGGTCTTGGGTGGGATCTCAGATCCCTAATAATTGGTATTAGAGTGTGAGTAAGATGAAGAGAATTGGGAAGAAGAGTTTGACTTTATAAGGGGAATGAATTGTTGTTCAAAAAAAAAAAAAACGGTTTCGCTATGTAGCTCGTAACGGATCTTCGTTGGGATTCTCTAAACTAAGGAAATAGACGTTAGTAAAAGTTTTTTTGTTGAAAAAAAAAAAGAAGGTAAAATTTGGACTAATTATTTAAATTACAAAATTGATAAAATTTTATGAATCTCTCATCATAATCTTAAATCAATCCAAATATGGGATAGAATACACAATTTTAATAGCATAGTTTTAATAATGTCTATTGCATACTGCAGTGCAGTTTGCCGATTTATTGAGCATGCATATATATATATATATAGCAAACTAAGAGCATGTATATATATATCACTGCAAATTAACCAAACAAGTATACAATTTTTTTTTAAAATCTGTGTTTAAAAAATCATAACCCAACACAGTTTAGTTTTTTTTTTTTTAATAAATTATTACTATTTTTTGTTTTTATTTTTAAATTATTAATGTTATTTATTTAATTATATAAATTTTTTACTTTTATAGGATTACTATTTTTTTTATAAGATAAATCTTTTTATTTTTTTATTTTTTAACCATTACAAGTTGTTTTTTATTTTTTAAAATTTGATCATTGAATATTGATATAAAGAGTGCCGGATTGGTAGGTCGGGTCGGGCTATCCGCAGGGCCCGAAATTTTTTGGACCGGGCCAATGGGCCGAGCCGAGCTCCAAAGTGGATGGCCCAGGCCCAGGCCTAGGCCTAATGTACTGGGCTGGGCTCGGGCTTGGACCTAATCGGGCCGGGCTGTCCTCGGGCCTCGGGCCATTTTTATACTGTAGTGCAGTTTGCCGATTGATTGAGCATGCATATATATATATATATATCAAACTAAGAGCATGTATATATATATGTCACTACAAATTAACCAAACAAGTATACAATTTTTTTTAAAATCTGTGTTTAAAAAATCATAACCCAACACAGTTTAGTTTTATTTTATTTTAATAAATTATTATTATTTTTTGTTTTTATTTTAAAATTATTAATGTTATTTATTTAATTATATAATTTTTTTATTTTTATAAGATTACTATTTTTTTTATAAGATAAATCTTTTTATTTTTTAATTATTTAACCATTACAAGTTGTTTTTTATTTTTTAAAATTTGATCTTTGAATATTGATATAAAGAGTTTCGGATTGGTAGGCCGGGTCGGGCTGTCCGCAGGGCCCGAAATTTTTTGGACCGGGCCAATGGGTCGAGCCGGGCTCAAAAGTGGATGGGCCAGGCCTAGGCCTAATGTACTGGGCTGGGCTCGGGCCCGGACCTAACCGGACCGGGCTGCCCACGGGGCTCGGGCCATTTTTACACCCCTACTCCTTGGGTGTGTGTGTGTTTTTCTGCTCAGTATAATTTTTGAAAGGTCTTAGGTGGGATCCCAGATCCCCAACAATTGGTATCAGAGTGTGAGTAAGATGAAAAGAATTGGGAAGAAGAGTTTGACTTTATAAAGGGAAGGAATTGTTGTTCAAAAACAAAAACGGTTTCGCTATGTAGCTCGTAACGGATCTGCATTGGGATCCTCTAGACTAAGGAAATTTTGGCCTGATTTCTAGATGTGGTTTTGACGACTCTATTGTCGTAACAATTCTCGTTCCCGTCATCCATGGAACGGGAAATTTGGTCGAGAATACTGGAAGCAAATGTATATGTGTTTTTCGTCGAGTCCATTATATATATATATATCAGAGCTGGGGTTTTTTAGAGAGAGAATGCTGGTAGCAAAGAGTTGGGGTAGAAGAAGAAGAAGAAGATGATGATGATGAACGTGAGTGATGAAGAGAATTGGGAGGGGAGAGAGAGAGTTTGACTTTATAATCGTTGTTCAAATTCAAAACAAAAAAACGCTTCTGCTGTAGCTCGTAACGGAGCCGTTTTGGGATCGTGACTGTGTGAAGTGATCGGCTGAGATGACTTCCTCATCAAAACGAAACCAAAAAAAAAAACAAAAAGAGTTTTAGGGGTGTAATTTTGGCCCGGCCTATGTCAGGCCTTGCAGGCTCCCGCCAAAAAATCAAGCCAGCCCACGGGCCAGAAAACTAGGCCCAGACTCAAGCTCAGGCCCTAGTCCAAACCCCAGGGTATTCGAGCTTTGGGTGGGTCGGGCCCATGGGCTCGGGCCTAGGCTCGGGCTTTGGGCGGGCTTGGGTAGGCCTAAACAATTTTTTTTTCCACCAAAATTTTATTATTTTCCATTAAAAATAACACTGGATATCGGGTGGGCCGAGCGGGCCGGGCCTCAGGCCAGGCTTTTAGGCGGGCCTTGAGCTGGCCAATGGGCCGGGCCACGGGCTAGGCCAAGCAGGCTTCAAAACGATGGCCCAGGCCCTGGCCCAAAGCCTCGGGCTGGGCTTGGGTTCGGGCCTAAACGGGCCGCGGGCGGGCTTTGGGCCGCCTGTGGGCCACGGGCCAAAATTACACCCCTAGTTTCAGTCCACTGAGAGAGAGGGACAGAAAAAGAGAAAGGAGAGTGGTGGCGTCCACGGGGTAGCGGCGTCCCAGTGAGCTTCTCCTTCTCAGAGCCGGCCCTGAGTTTCTGGAGGCCTAAGGCGAAATAATTTTTCAGGGCCTTTTTAGATATTTAAAAAAAATAAATAAAAAATAATCATTATGTTTGGTTTAGAGTTTTTAAAAATAATTGTCTCAATTTGCAATTCGTATTTTTTTATATTTTTTTGTATTTGGTAACTTTTTTTTTTTTTAAAAAAAAAAAACACAAATATTATAGTTTTTAAGCATTTCTAAATTAGATGTATCTACAAAATAAATAAATAAAAATTGTGCGAAATATTTTTTAAAAAAATACTAAAAAACACATAATTGAGCCATAAAGAGGAAAAAAAAAATAGGCCACACAAAATTAGGATAACAACTAATACATAGTGGGTTGAATCCTGATTCAAATAAAAACAAGCTACACAATTAGTTAAAAGGAAATAAAATCAAAACAGTAATTGAATCCTAATTCATAGTGGGTTGTTTTTTTATTTTTTATTTTTATCTTTTAAATGGTGGAATATATCTTGTTCACTTCATGTTCGTCATCAAATTACTCATTTTAAGGATTTTTTTTTTTTGTTTGGTTGTCTCTAAATCTCTGATTCACAGATAATACTTGAAAAGGATCCTACCAAGCAAAAATATATATATTATGGATTTTCTTTGATGGATTCGTAACAATTTTATCATATGTTTTGAGATTCACAATTTCCACAATTTTCTTGACCAGAATGAAGTGATCCATCTAACCATGTATCTAGGACATGTCCGAGGAAGTTGTCAACAAAAAGCTCAAATCTGACCACATGTTCATTGTGTCTAATTATTGTATTCTTGTCTAAATAACCATAACTTGGTTATTTCATAGCACAAAAACAGAACCCATTAAACTGACTGAATTTAATTTTGAAGCCTTGTACTCATTGCAAGTTTAAACATGAGAATAAAGAACTACAAAAAGATAAAAATGGTCTTATTTTAATATAAAAATCAAGAAAAATAACCAAAACCATTCAAAAATCGTAATAATTTCTTTTCTATCCAACCAGACAGCAGCTTATTGACAAAGAAGTCATTTTCCATGGTTTGAAAAAAAATTAAAAAGAAAAAATCTGCAAATGAAATCTATTAGTAATTGATTTCAGACTAGACACTAACTCAAAGCATCTAATAATTCTTTTTCAACATTCAAAAGCTCAATGCATCTAATTCTTGTAACATTCTGGGATTTTGTGACTGTTCATTTTCAGACCATAAACTAAACTCAAAGCATCTAAGAATTCTCTTTGACATACAAACAAAAAAAGCTCATCAATGTCAGCATTGCAGAAGATTAAGGTCTCATTTGTGAATTGCAAAAAAATAAGAGAAACTCCACTCTAGTTTAGCTCCACTGCTTTGATCAAATTCAATTCCTTCGCTTTCTTGAACAAACCATCAAACCTTTAAACTGAGTGAATTCACTCGTGGGAGATCCATTGATCTTGCTCAAAAAAGATAGAGAAACAAGGGAGATACATTCATTAAGCCAACTGTACAATTTCACACCAAAGCCCTTCCCTTTCAACATACCGAGCAAGTAATTCCAATGGACACCGTCAAAAACCCTTTAGCTATAGAAATGTCATAGTTAGAAAGAGTAAGGCACATCCAACATATTCTTAATTATATCAAGAGTCAGATTTAGATATGATGATTCCCATGAAAACTTCTAGCTTTGCTTCTCTAGTGGTAACTCTTTTCTTCTTCTTCATCTTGTTCTTCTTTTTAAATGCAAGAAAAACATAAGGCTAGACTAGTCTATCATAGTCCACACCAGCCATGTCCACCATGATTAACTACGAGAACTAAAAATCCATCTACCACAAAACCATCCCTTATTATAGCTCCAATGCCAACAAGACCTGAATTCCCTGGGCAATGTTGAAAGTAATAAACTCAGCAACAATTTCATTAGCATAATTCATTATGTTTCTAAGAATCACATGATCCAGTTTAAATTTCTTATTGAAATCAAAATTATTTATTTCCATCCACAAGTGGCAAAGGGTAGATTAAAGCATATACTCCAAGGAAGATTGTCTACATTTGTATTGTCCTTCACATTCACTTTAAGCCATTGTCTAAGATTGAGACCACGTGTGAGTTTAAGATGGAATTTCCATTAGATTGCTCCAGATCCCCATTGCCATTAGATTCAGAAACATTTCCACAAAAGTACCAAGCACTGCCACACTAATTGCCAAACCTGAATAGATGAAACAATGATTAATCTTTTGGTTAGGGAAATGTTGCTTGAGATGATTGACTAAGATACCATGATCATCCTCATGAAAAACTTGTAGCTTTTCCTCTATGTTGTGTTTGGATCATAGATTTGGGGAGCGATAGGGAAAACGGGAAAAGGTAAGGAAGATGCGAATGAAATATAAGTCAAATTTTTTCTTCATTTTTTTTCCCCTTCCAAATCCATGATCCAAAAACAGCGCTAGTGTTAACTATTGCTTCTTCAGGGGAGAGCAAAGTAAGCAAACTGTCAAATAGCAAACTTTGTATTAAGCTATGCAAAGGGTTAGAGGGTTAAATTTTTTTGGTCTAATTTTATGGATAGGGGAGATAGCTTTAAAGAATAAAGAAAAGAAGTATTTGAGGTGATTTTAAATATTCAGAGTTGATTTTTTTAGTTACTATAAGACTACTAAATCAGCCAACCTCATTTGATGGGACTTAAGGCTTGATTTGCTTTGGTTTGGTTTGTCAGACTACTAAATAAAACCCTCGAGAGATTCAAGAGGATGCTTGTGCACTGAATTACTACTACTTCCTAAGCTTCTGTTGAAGTTGAATAATCGAATAAGAGAAAAGCTGCCTCATCTATCAGTTCTTGGTCTGATGTATGTATGGTTTGGAAATTCGTCTTTGAGACAGTGTTTTCCAAGATTGTTTTTGTTATCTACTAGAAATGAGGAAACAGTGGCATAGGTGTTTGAAAATTGAATGGATTACATTTTCTATTGGAGAATGTTGTTTTAAACAGTAACAAGGCTGACTCATTACTATGGAAGGCTGAAAATGATGGTAGGTTTACAGTAATCCTTCCATAGATAGATCTGGAAGACCTTTATTCCACCAAGAATTGAAGTTTTCTGTTGGTTGGCCTTACTAGAAAGAATTCAGGTTTTTTTTTTTTTATCAGCAAAAGTAACGAACCTTTATTGATGATTACCAAGAAATTACAAGATTATGATAATTACAATAAACGGGAGGGGAATTGCAGAAATGCATCACAGCTAAATCAAACCATCCTAACTAGGTTGGCACGGAATGAGAAAGCCCAATCACTTCTGAGAACCACCCAAAATAGGTTGTAGTGAGACCAACCATAAGAGCAATCAAGAGAACAAAAAACAGAGGACAGTTAGGGATAAAAACAGTAGCAAGGAAAGACAAAAAACAAGAAAGAACCAGCTGCAGAAAGCACCCCAAAACCACAACCCAGATGACAACTCACACCCCTAAAGATAGTCCTTTATGTTGCAATCGGAACATAAAATCACTTACATTTAAATACCTGCATACCTCCTTACTCTTTGCCCAGATAAGAATTTTGCACTTATTTTTCCCCACCACCTTTTCCCAGTTTAGCTGAGATCCTCTAAAGATGAATTTGTTTCGAGCAATCCAAACATTTCACATGATAGCATACGGAATGAGCTCCCACACAACCTTCAGACCCTTTTTGAACTTCCAACCAATCTACCACTGAACAAGGGATTTGATCAAATTTGGAGCTACCCATGACATGCCCCACCATTTTAAGATAGCTGCCCAAACTTTCCAGACTTTGTAACAACCAATGAGAAGATGATCAGAGGTTTCAAGGCTCTCTTGACAGAAAATACATAACCCGCTGTTCCCGACAATTGATGCACCGATCTGGCAAAGCCATTCAGATGTTTTAACTCTCCCAAGCCACGCAAGCCATCCGAAGCAATGAACTTTTGAAGGCGGTGCATTGTTCCATACCAGTTTAAGAGAGTCAAATATGGGGCAACAATTCGATTCAAACATGACATACAAAGAATGCACTGAACAGGAGCCTGATCGGTAAACTGCCCAACTCACCATGTCAGATTTATTGCTATCAATCAAGAAGCCGTGAAGAGGATCAAATAATTTTTTTAGCTCCACCTCCTCCCAAGCGAAATGGGGTCTCCTAAAAATGGCAGTGTCTTCAGAAAGTGTTCCCATATTATTGCAAAAATCAACCACCCTTCCATCTTTGTTTAAATTCAAGCAAAAAAATCCTTTTGAAACAATCATTGAATGGATTATCTCCAAACCATATGTCATTCCAAAATGACATTTTTCCCCCATTCCCAATCATTAGTTTGGCATTATCAAAGAGAAGAGATTAAATAAGTGGGATTTGAGAACTTCACATTCAAGATATCTTTCCAAATTCTAGATAAATTACTAGCACCATTTGATGAAGTAAATCAATTGTTCATGTGAAGTCCATATCTACCACAAAGGGCTCTCCTATAAAAACCATCATCTTTTTCAGAACATAATCTCCACCACCATTTGAGTAAAAGAGCTTCATTCATGATTTTTACATCTTTAACTCCAAGACCTCCTATTTCCTTCCTTAAAAGGATTTTTTCCCAGCAAACCATTCGAAGTTTCCTCCCTGAATCACTGTCACCCCATAAGAAGCTGCGCTGAATTTTATTAATCTCTTTTGCCACGCCTTCTGGCATCTTAAAAAAGAAGAGAGAATAAATGGGAAGATTACTGAAGATAGATTTTATAAGTGTTAATCTGCCACCCAAAGATAGGAATCTCCTTTTCCAAGAAGCCAATTTAGCCTTGAATTTAACAATTTTTGAATTGCCAAGTTTTCTTTAGCTTTGGATAGGACCCAAGTGGTACCCGAGATACTTCAAGTTAGTGTGCTATCGCAGTATATAGGGATTTTGGGGGGTTTTTTTTCTTTCTTTTTCCATTTTGTTGGCAGCTTGCAAACAGTTTTGATGTTGCAGGTATGCTTGTTTGAGGTATTTGGCCTTTTGATACACCATATTGCTATGCATTTGAGCTATATGCCTATTCGAGCTGGTTTGTGATTGTCCTGCTACTTTTCTCTTTCTATTGTTTTTGTTTTTATTTTTATTTTTCTTAATGAAGAGATTGTTCAATCATGATTAAATAAAAAATCAAGATATTAGTTCATCAATACAAGACCCAATATCCCAAAAACAGGCAATGCATACCCAATATCCAAAAAACAATATATACTCCCCCTTTTTGACCAGGAGAGACAAAGGTAAGAGGAGCAAAAGAGAATATACAGGCTAAAAGGATACGAAAAATAGCAATAAAAAATAACTGTCCAAAAACATAGCAAAAAAAGAGGAGATCAAAAATCACTGCGAGAAAGAAGGTGGTTGCTGCTGCATCTGCAGAAGATAGAGGATCTGGGCAAGAATGGTGGTCTGCTGATCAAGGCATTCATTAAATGTGTTGAGTCGAGCATCCATCTGATCAAAGCAATGTGTGATGGACTGCTTGAACTGACGAAGTTGGCCGTGAAACGATCGGGGACGCATCTCCGCCGCACCTGCAGCTACCGTATCAATCTCTGCCTTCTCGGCGAGTAGATCATCACCTGCATTAGAAGTCCCAGCCCCCGACGAACCCCCCTTGACATGGACTTGACTCTGGGAGACGGTCAGTTTGGTGACAGGTTTAATGAGAGAGGCAAACTCGTCATCATCAAAGGTGAGGACACCTAGAGAAGTAAGGAACCAGTTTAGCAAACACCTGTAGGGGAGACCCAAAGATTTGCGACCCTCAAACACACCTATCATTTTTGACACAATCATTTCAGGAAGATCTTTAGGAAGATGACGGTCAATGCAGTAAAGGACATATCCCTGATCTTGGGAAATGTTAGAGT
This sequence comes from Camellia granthamiana, assembly GCA_036172215.1. Taxonomy (NCBI): domain Eukaryota; kingdom Viridiplantae; phylum Streptophyta; class Magnoliopsida; order Ericales; family Theaceae; genus Camellia; species Camellia granthamiana. The sequence goes on along the minus strand of CM069909.1, from coordinate 147,125,383 downwards.
TGTAGGTGGTGACATGGATATTGGCACACACTATGATATTCAAAAGGCAAAAATGGGGAAGAAGCTCATTTTGCCGAATAAGCGCCCCGGCAATCCAAGTTCGGGGAGTGCCATATAATTTAGTGGCGACCGTGTCAAAATCAACGATATGACGGGTAGCAAGAAATGGATAGTGGCAGTTCCGGACTTCAGGAAGGTTGTAACAAGACCGCGAGGGACCTCAATGGTGTTACAGTTCGGACTCGATTTGTCACGGTTCTTAATCTTGAACCAAAGAGTCCAAATCCGGCAAATCGTTTTGAGAAAAACCGATTTTTTGAAAGAAGTGCCAAACATGGACTGCTTTGCCAGATACAGAGTCGCCACCTAAATATTTTATAATGGGGAAATTTAGGAAACCCTGACTCGGTGCCAAAGGCCACGTGTCCGTCATCACCAAAGTTACCTCGGCTCGGGAACTTGGGTACGATTGGGGAAGGTCAGCTATGAGCACCCCCTCTCGTCCGATCCGAAGATTGGCCTCTACTAACCATGATATCTCGTTTTTGAAAACACATGCGTTCTTATTCCGATTAATTAGCTAGAATTACTATGTGATGCGCACAGCAAAACAAGTATAGACTAGATCGCCTAATTTGGAACAAAGCATTGCATATCCGTTTGTTTGGAAATGTTTTAAGATTTTGCTACTCGCAAGTAGGCTAAAACACGGATTTCAACGAGTTGTTCCAACTCAAATAATCCAACCTTCACCCGCAGGCATTCAGGCAGTTATATCAACTAAGCATTTAGCCACATGGTAAGCATGCTGCCATGTTAACATTCACACTCATGCGAGATGCTAAAGCATAAATACTTACATCGTACTCCGTGCCAAAACAATGAAGCTAGTTAGCAAAACATGCATGACCCTAGTCCATGTTAAGTGGCTAATGCATCACATACAAAATGCAATCTAGAATAGGCTCGGCTAATCCTAGGATGGCATGTGGAATGTGACAATTGATACACGTATTCAAATTGAATTTGAAATACAATGCAATTAGCATGATGCGCCGAGCCCGGTGCATGCAGTACAAATGAATGAATGCAAACATGCAAAGCATAAGAATGCTAATTGAGATATGCCCTAAATCTAACCATTGTAAGCGGTTAAATAAAAGGGAAGAAAGACGTGAGGTTGGAAGACATGCACACACCCACGCACACTTATTACAACATTGGCCCTCACTCGGAGGGTCCGAATAAATAATACAAGCCACCTAATTAACTAACTCACAAGCTAATTAAATATTACAAAACCAAATTAATAACTAGCTACAACTAAATATTACACAACTTAATTAATTAACGAATCAATTAACTAATTAATGAATGACAGCAAGCAAATAGGGAAAGCGGTAAATGATGCTATTCCAACTCTGTTTGAAGAAGGGAGGCATGCATGCTCGCTTCGGTTCCTCGCTTTGGAAGGCCTTCCGGTTGCTCTTTAGAGGCTCTGTTTGCAGGGTGTCTTCCAGTGCTTGTTGCTACAACTTACCAAAACACTGCAGGGGGAAGCTACCAGTGGCCTGCCGGCCATGAGAGGAGTACTGCCGGCCAAAGATGGCTCATTGCCAGCCAAGGGTGACACACTGCCGGCCATCAATGGCAGGCTGCCGGCCACTGGTGTGCTGGGACACCAAACTGCAACGAAGCACAAAATAGAGAAAAGGGAGGGTCTCCCAAGGGCATGTACGCACCATGGCACTCCAAATCACCTCAAAACATCAAGGGAGAGGCCAAATCGGATCCAGGACTATCAATCACGCGTCCCGATGCATGATGGCCAAAGATCCAACTTGTGCAAATTGATATGAAAATGAATACACAAATAAAGCAAGTAAAGCCTAGAACTCTATCATGAATCATCAAGAGCTTCGGCGATCGAGAATTGAGACACGTTCCATCACTTGAAGTATGAAACGCCCCTCGTTCCTCGTGCTCGGATTAACACTTAATCCAAGCAATGCAACACATAAGCATGGCAAACATGCAATGCGAACAACCTAACAAGGCTAATGACATGCAGCAAGCACATAAGCATGATGTGAGGTGACAACCTTGGACAACATGACGAAATGCAACATGAACATGTGAACATGCAAGGCATGTAAAGCTAAATAAGTATGCAACAACATACTACATGTAACAAGCATGCGACAACATGGTAAAATGGGCTTACACCAAAGATGGACAGCTCTCAACTAGGTCCAAATCAGTAGCCAAATGCAAGGAATTGATGGCACGAAAAGCATGAAATGTCAAGATAAGCATGAATGCCAAATGGCTAAAGTATTAAGGCACAAAGGGGTCAACTCTTAAGCACACTTAAGGAGCAACAAACATGGATACATGGCAATGAGGTAAGCTCTGAAATAGATGTAAATTGATGCCAAATCAACTCAACAATGCAAGCAAAGCATGTTAGGATGCTTAAAGCTCAAAGTAAGCAAAGGGACTTAAGCCATGGCCACACAAGGCAAGCCCCAAAGGGCCAAGGGGACCTAAAACAGTCCTAGGACAGGTCTAAGCAAGACCAAAACCAAGCTCAAAGCTAGCCAACAAGGGCTAGAACACAAAGCTAAACACAAGGAGCATGCAAGGCATTAATGAGGCAATGCACTACACCTATTGAAATCAAACATGGCATGACTTGGACAACCAAAAACAGAGTTACATCATAGTATAATAGGACCCAAAATGCACTGAAATGATGAGCCAAAGGCTTAGGCTTAATGGCATGCACAAAAGTCCATTCTTAAGGCATAAAGCACAAGCTATATAAAGTATTCAAGGCATGTCAAATGCAAGTGAATGACAACATTTCATGGACTGAAATAGCATGTGGAATGAGGGCAAGGCATGCAAACATCACATGTATGGCATGGTAGGGGTCTCAAAACCCAAGACTAGCCTAAGCATTTACACTATAGCTATACAAAGCATGAGTGATATGGCCATGGAAGCCCAAAACAGTCCTAGAACACTTCAAAATAAGCATAAAATCATGTTTAAGCAAAGCCAAAATATGCTAGTATGATGAGTCAAAACATCATGCACAAAGAGCTAGGAAACAAGATTTGTTCTACACCTATATGGAGCATGCAAAGGATGATCAAACCAACTATGGATAGGATCATATCATGCCAAATGATGACCAAATACATGCTAAAATGTAAACCAAACAAGCTAAAATGACATGGCAACGCATGGAGCATATGAAGCTAGTTTAGGGGATTTACACTACAAGTGCATCATGCAAGCATGGAGTAACAAAACCAACTCAAAATAGATTCATGGCATGGTAAAACATCACCAAAAATGGACTGAAATGGACTCAACAAAGACTATGCACACATGCTACTTTGATGAGCTATGAATGGAGTTACATTACACATGCCAGATGCAAGCAAGGCATGACCAAACCAGCCTTGGACAGGGCCAAAGCAGGTCCTAGAAGTCACAAAAAAGGGGCCTGAACCAAGCCTCAAAAATGCATAGAGGGTTGGTCCTTTGGAAGGCCAAAAATGCAAGCAAAGAGGAATACAAAGATAGGGGACTACCCCTGTGATGACCCGGAACTGTATGATGTAATTACCGGTAAATAATTATGTGTTTATATGAGTTAATTGAAGAATATCTGTTTGAATTGGAAAATATCTGTTGGAATTATGACTTTGGGACTGAAATCGATGACCGTAATGGGTTCAGAAAATGAAATTGAACACGCCTAAGTGATACCGGGAATTTTTAGAACCATTTGAGAAAATAAATTGAGAATTGAATTCCGTCTGATTCGTTAGGCCTTGTTTGGCTCCAAGTTTTGAGCACAAATTTTATAATTGTGATATATGTATGATATAAAGATAAGGATGGCTACCTTTTTGACTCAAACAAAAGAGAGAAGAAAAATCTAGAGAAAGAGAGAGAAGAGAGAATTCGGGGAGAGAGAGAGAGATCAAGGGAGAAGAAGAGAAAGAAAGGAAAAGGGGAAATCAAGCTAAAAAGGTAAGGATTTTCTTTAAATTCTTGAAATGGATTGTTGATTCTTGCATGTTTAACTTAAGATCATGGTTTAGAAGGGTTTGGTTCATGTTTATTTGGCTATAAGGAGGTTCTTCCTCAAAACTCCATGGCTATAGAGATAGGAAGCTCGTATGTATATGTTCATGGATTTTCATCTTAACTTATGGGTTGATCTTGTTTATGAGCTATGTGGGATTTGAATTGAAGACATAATAGTTAAATTATGATGTTTATCAAGTGCCTTGAGACTTTGATTTCATGAAATTGAAAGTGGTTTTGCAAAAGGGAAGAAATGGAGGAAGCTTGGAAGAAGAACCAGAGTTTCGCATTTTTGCATGGTCCGCTCGAGCGGAGGGAAGCCCGCTCGAGCGTAGATATCGACCTCTCAGCAGTTTTGGGGAAATTGTACCGGCCGCTCGAGCGGCCAAAGTTGCGCTCGAGCGGAAGGGCTTATTTCCAGAAAATCTTGGGAAGTTGAAATTACGTGATTTTAACATGTTAATTGCATCATTTAGCATCCCATGAGCATGAAATGAATATGAAAGAATGTAAAAGAAGAATGGAATGACATGAATTATATGATTTGATGATAATGAATGTTAAGAAATGTGTTATAATGTTGATGTTTGCAGGGCAGGACGTGAAGACCGTGTAATCGGTATCGGAAACCCACTATAAGTAACATTTCTGTAAAGATATGTTATAATGAATTATGTTTCAAAGTGATACGTTATGATATGATATGTTTTGAAAGGTGATTTTAAACTGTGAACGAATGTCTTGATTGCGAATCTAGTATGGCATCCATAGTTGATTGAAGTCATGGGGGCGAGAACATGCAGGCCCATGCGCTTGAGTCATGGGGGACGGCATGGAAGGACAAGCCCATGACCAGTTACGAGATCTCGGTATGTGTTTAATCGGTGTCCGGGACCGGTTACTCTAGTCGTTAGTCGACACATGTTATGTTCTATGGAGTATGCCATTATATATGTTCTTATGAGATGATTATAATCATGTTATGACTGATATGTTTTACGGATTTCTATGAAATGTTGGAGTTCGTTCACTAACCCTTTACGTTAATGTTACTTGCTGAGCTTTAGCTCATTGGTTGTATTTATGTATTTATAGGTGAGCCCTCAGGGAGTCAAGCCTAGGCGGGGTCTTGTTTGAGCCGCCGTTTTGAAGCCTACCAGAGTTTTGGTGCCTCCGAGTTGGGGCTAGGCCTGGAAGGCCGTGGGAGAGTTTTATTTTGTTTTGTTTGTATATGTAGCTTGAGTTGGATATGTTCTTTTGGTTTTGTTATGTAATGAATGTGGGTAATTAACATCATTTTTGGCATGTAATGTATGTTCATATTTATGCACAGCTCTTTGGACTATCGTAGCTTGTTTTCGCTTCCGCGAGCCCCGTTTATTTATGCTATGTACAGTAAGGCCTGTGGTAATCTAGGATTACTGGCCGGTCTCGTCACCAAACCTCTCGGGGCGGGTTTGGGGCGTGACAACCCCCTCTGATTAAGGACCTCAAAACCACACCTCTACCGCTGAAAATCCACTGGATTTCAATGGTAGGAAGGCCAAACCAAGGCTAGCTCGGATGCCTCCAAATATGGCTTAAAACAAAGCCAAACAAAGCATGCAAGGGGGCTACACACCCCAAACAGCAAAATGACCTTAACCAAACTTAAAAAGCACTTAAAAAAAAGACTTTTTTCAGTTATAAGCAAAGCCTAAAACAATATGCAAAGAGGGCTAAAGCAAGGTGCAAGAAAACGCAAAAATGGGAGAAATGCTCACCCTTGAAGACCCTCTTCGAAATCAGCAATTTCAGGGGGTGGAAACTGGTTTTCAGAGCTCAAGAATCCCTCCCAAGAAGCTTGATCCAATGGTGGTGGTGTATATCTAGGTGTTGTAGTGTAAAAGTGCAAGGAAATCCAACTTCTAAGCACTAAACACAAGCAATATAGAGAGAAAGGGAGTTTTTTGCTCTTCAAAAACTCTCAACCTGGTCTAAGGAAGAAGCCTCTTCCTTATATAGAAGAATGAAAAGCCAAAGCTTCTTCAAGAAGCTTTGCAAGGCCTTCATCCCTCCATACACGTGTATGGAGAGGAGCAAACAAAAATCCAGCTGGCTCAAAAGATCTGCCTGGAAACCAACTGAGATAGGGGGTGTGCCGACCATCAGTAATGGCTGGCAGTGCCATACTGATGGCCGGCAGGGCTTCATCAGTGGCCGGCAGGGGCAAAGCCATGGCCGGCAGTGCCATGCCATGGCCGGCAATGCACCAAGAGGGCCACTCTGAAAGGACCAAAACAGGGTCCTAAAATGAGGCAGAAAGGATACAAGGTCCGGGAAACTCGAACCGGTGCCGTTCCGCCGCAACAGTCGAATGCTGGGCGAGCAATCGAACCAGTTATTGGGTGTACCTACAAGCACAACCAAGTCTTGAGGACGGTCAAAAATGGGGTGTCTACAAAGGTCAAGAAACTTCCTAATGACCTCCTGATCAATGAAAAGCTCTTTATTGCGAACCCATGTGTGAAAGGAAGGGGCTATCTTGCTGATGGACCCAACTAAGGTTTTGTGGACCGATGAAATGAAGGACTTGGTCACCCCCCAAAGCATCAAAGGCAGACCGGATAGGGATAGAGTCGAAGGTGCTAGGTTGGACATTCCGTTCTAAATGAACAATCCGAGACACATAAAAATAAAGGTTGGATTTGTCTTTGGATTGGAATTTATCGGTATTGTAATTGGGATGGGACACAATGGTTTTGCGGGGTTTGGAAGACGCTCTATGACTGACAGACACAGGAAATACCACCACAGTATAACCCCCAAGATACCCCACCAAGATAGAACCAAAACCCCAATAGCAACCCCCAAAATCAAATCACAAAACCAAGGAATGTTAGTAGCCAGGGTCCAAAACAATGACAACTCACACCCCTAAAGATAGTCCTTTATGTTGCAATCGGAACATAAAATCACTTACATTTAAATACCTGCATACCTCCTTACTCTTTGCCCAGATAAGAATTTTGCACTTATTTTTCCCCACTACCTCTTCCTAGTTTAGCTGAGATCCTCTAAAGATGAATTTATTTCAAGCAATCCGAACATTCCACATGATAGCATACGGAATGAACTCCCACACAACCTTCAGACCCTTTTTGAACTTCCAACCAATCTACCACTGAACAAGGGATTTGACCAAATTTGGAGCTACCCATGACATGCCTCACCATTTCAAGATAGCTGCCCAAACTTTCCAGACTTTGTAACAACCAATGAGAAGATTATCAGAGGTTTCAAGGCTCTCTTGACAGAAAATACATAACCTGCTATTCCCGACAATTGATGCACCGATCTGGCAAAGCCATTCAGATGTTTTAACTCTTCCAAGCCACGCAAGCCATCCGAAGCAATGAACTTTTGAAGGAGGTGCATTGTTCCATACCAGTTTAAGAGAGTCAAATATGGGGCAACAATTCGATTCAAACATGACATACAAAGAATGCACTGAACATGAGCTTGATTGGTAAGCTGCCCAACTCACCATGTCAGATTTATTGCAATCAATCAAGAAGCCGCGAAGAGGATCAATAATTTTTTTAGCTCCACCTCCTCTCAAGCCAAAAGGGGTCTCCTAAAAATGGCAGTGTCTTTAGAAAGTGTTCCCATATTATTGCAAAAATCAACCACCCTTCCATCTTTGTTTAAATTCAAGCAAAAAAGCATTTTCAAACAATCATTGAATGGATTATCTCCAAACCATGTGTCATTCCAAAATCACATTTTCCCCCCATTCCCAACCACTAGTTTGGCATTATCAAAGAGAAGAGATTAAATAAAGTGGGATTTGAGAACTCCACATTGAAGATATCTTTCCAAATTCTAGATAAATTACTAGCACCATTTGATGAAGTAAATCAACTGTTCATGTGAAGTCCATATCTACGTTCATCAACTGTTCATGTGAAGTCCATATCTACCACAAAGGGCTCTCCTATAAAAACCATCTTCCTTTTCAGAACAGAATCTCCACCACCATTTGAGTAAAAAAGCTTCATTCATGATTTTTACATCTTTAACTCCAAGACCTCCCATTTCCTTCCTTAAAAGGATTTTTTCCCAACAAACCATTCGAAGTTTCCTCCCTGAATCACTGTCACCCCATAAAAAGCTGCGCTGAATTTTATTAATCTCTTTTGCCACGCCTTCTGGCATCTTAAAAAGGAAGAGATAATAGATGGGAAGATTACTGAAAATAGATTTTATAAGTGTTAATTTGCCACCAAAAGATAGGAATCTCCTTTTCCAAGAAGCCAATTTAGCCTTGAATTTATCAATTTTTGAATTGCCAAGTTTTCTTTAGCTTTGGATAGGACCCAAGGGGTACCCGAGATACTTCAAGTTAGTGTGCTGTCGCAGTATATAGGGGTTTTGGGGCATTTTTTTTTCTTTCTTTTTCCATTTTGTTTGCAGCTTGCAAACAGTTTTGATGTTGCAGGTATGCTTGTTTGAGGTATTTGGCCTTTTGATACACCATGTTGCTATGCATTTGAGCTATATGCCTATTCGAGCTTGTTTGTGATTGTCCTGCTGCTTTTCTCTTTCTAATGTTTTTGTTTTTATTTTTATTTTGCTTAATAAAAAGATTGTTCAATCATGATAAATAAAAAATCAACATATTAGTTCATCAATACAAGACCCAATATCCCAAAAACAGGCAATGCATACCCAATATCCCAAAAAAAACATATACTCCCCCTTTTTGACCGAGAGAGACAAAGGTAAGAGGAGCAAAAGAGAATATACAAGCCAAAAGGACACGAAAAACAACAATAAAAAAAAACTGTCCAAAAACATAACAAAGAGAGAGGAGATAAAAAATCACTGCGCGAAAGGAGGTGGCTGCTGCTGCATCTGTAGAAGAGAGAAGATCTGGGCAAGCATGGTGGTCTGCTGATCAAGGCGTCCATTAAACGCATCGAGTCGAGCATCCATCTGATCAAGGCAGTGTGTGATGGACTACTTGAACTGACGAAGTTGGCCGCGAAAGGATCGGGGATGCATCTTCGTCGCACCTGCAGCTACCGCATCAATCTCCGCCTTCTCAGCTAGTAGATCATCATCTGCATTAGACGTCCCAACCCCAGACGACCCCCCCCCTTGACATGGGCTTGACTCTGGGAGACAATCAGTTTGGTGACAGGTTTAATGAGAGAGGCAAACTCGTCATCATCAAAGGTGAGGACACCTAGAGAAGTGAGGAACCGGTTTAGCAAAACACCCGTAGGGGAGACCCAAAGATTTGCAACCCTCAAACACGCCTATCATTTTTGACACAATCATTTTAGGAAGATCTATAGAAAGATGACGGTCAATGCAATAAATGACATATCCCTGATCTTGGGAAATGTTAAGAGTTGTGGGTGGTGACATGGATGTTAGCACACACTATGATATTTAGAAGGCAAAAAAGGGGAAGAAGCTCATTTTGCCGAATGAGCACCTCGGCAATCGAAGTCCAGGGAGTGCCATATAATTTAGTGGTGACCATGTCAAAATCAGCGATATTACAGGTTGCAAGAAATGGATAATGGCAGTTCCGGACTTTAGGAAGGTCAAGAAACTTCCTAATGACCTCCTAATCAATGAAAAGCTCTTTATTGCGAACCCAGGTATGAAAGGAAGGGGCTATCTTGTTGACGGACCCAACTAAGGTTTTGTGGAACGGAGAAATCAAGGACTTGGTCACCCCCCAAAGCATCAAAGGCAGACCGGATAGGGATAGAGTCGAAGGTGCTGGGTTGGACATTCCGTTCTAAATGAATTGTCCGAGACTCATAAAAATCCCTATAAAGGTTGGATTTGTCTTTGGATTGGAATTTATTGGTATTGTAATTGGGACGGGACATAGTGGTTTGCCGGTGTTTGGAAGACACTCCATGACTGACAAACACAGGAAATACCACCACAGTATAACCCCCAAGATACCCCACCAAGATAGAACCAAAACCCCAATAGCAACCTCCAAAATCAAATCACAAAACCAAGGAATGTTAGTAGCCAGGGTCCAAAACAATGAAGTGCAGGATAAATGCAGCATGGTGAGGACAAATTTAAGCTCAAAAACTGAGGGCATCAAGATAAACCAAAACCAAAATCAAAATCTGACCACAAGAAAAGAGACACAATCACACATTGTAATGATCAAAGCATGAGAAAGCATGAGGAGAAAAACAATAGAACTAAACAGAGCGTGCAGAATAGTCGCATAAGCAACCCCCAATCAGATTTAAAAAATGGAAAAAAAAAAAAAAAAAAAAAAAAACCCACTAAACTAGCAACCCTAGAGGCCAACCACCGGAAAAAAAAATTTTAAAAAAAGAAGCAAAACAAACAGTGAAGTAGACAAATGCAAACTCAACAGACTCATCCTACCTTGACAGCTTGTCGCCTGGTAATGTAATTGGTAGACTCCAGCAGCTTTGAGTTATACTCTGCAAAAAACTAACACCAGAAATTGTGGAGAAATCAAATTCTGGCCTACAAGAAACCCAAATAAAACAACCACCACCACGATGAAGACACTAACAATGGTGATGGCTAAGTTGATAAAAACAAATAACCATGCGAATTTTATGTTCTCTGGTATATATATATCACAAAATATACAAGTAACATGCAAGACTTCCTTACACACATTAGCTTAAACCACATCAAATAGCACACAGGCCACAAGTCCATACATATTGACTTAATCTCAAGCACATAAAATGTGCAATATATCAGTAGTTCAAGCATGTGTTAGATAGTTCTGTAAGTATGAAATGAACACGCAATACTTGTACAAGTTAGTTTAAACCTCATTAAATAGCACCACAACTCCATTCATATTGACTTCTTCCCAAGCACATAAAAATGTGCAATATATCAGTACTTTGAGCATGTGTCAAACAGTTCTGATGTAAACATTTATAGAGGGATTTCACTGAAGTGTCACGCCCCTAAACCCGCCCCTAAGAGTTTGGGCATGGCCTAAACGGAAACAGATAAATACACTATTGTACGTAGTATACGGGGCCTTAACGGAAGCACTAGAACTCAAAATAATAAGAATCTCCATTGAGCTACTTCTAATATGCCAGGATCACATGCATCATGAACACTATGACAATTAGTTACAAGCCAAAATGATACCTCTAGTGTCAGTTATATACACATACATACACAGTCCCAACCTTATGGTAAGGCATATACAAAAACATTAGTGCCATGTACAATCAACCTTAAATGAGTAAGCAAAATACAGTAAGACTTCACAAAATAAGTGCTCTCGTTTAGTACTCGGGCTCATACAGGTTGACAAAAGAAACAGACTTTCCAGGTTAGGGCTGACCTCCTGGTTGGTTACCTACAAACACAGACATGACAAAGGGTGAGCCAAGCTCAGTGAATAGTAATATGTAACAAAGTGATGCTTAACTTGAACCGTAGTAAAAGAATACATATAGTTTCGTAACTTCTCAACACTTATTGAACCATAAATTGTGTCTAACATGCCTTGGAAATAGATGAGGATAGACATATGAATTAAATGCAACTTTTCCAAATTTCCCTGAAAATGTGTCCCCACTCGAGCGCCACTTTGGCCGCTCGAGCGGACTGTACAACTTAACAAAAATACTGGGGGGTCGATTTTTACGCTCGAGCGGGAATTCCCACGCTCAAGCGGACAGCGAAATTTCTGAAAAATTGCTGAGAGGTTGAATTTCACGCTCGAGCGGAAATTCCTCCGCTCGAGCGGACCATGCAAATTCTGAAATTCTACAATGCCAAGTAAAGTTCCAACCTGGTATCCAAAGCTTCAAACATGTACTTCCGTATACTAATGCAGCATTCACATAACGAGTCTGAGTCCGTACTTATTCATAATAGTCTTAGATCTTATCATGGAACATATTGGTTCAAACATAACGTTTTGGCTTAAAGCCCTTATATAATGTGGCACAAACCCTTAACATGGTGGCATGAAGCCCATTAACTTAGTGGCGCAAGGCCCTTGGATAAATTGGCATGGAGCCCTTAAATCATTTGGCATTAAGCCCTTGTAAATTGGCGTTAAGCCCTTGCAAATTGGCGTTAAGCCCTTGTAAATTCTTGCATGAACTCAACAGGTGTCTCACACAGGTTCTAGCGGTGACTCACAATGTAGCACTTAGTCCTGTGTAGCACTTTGTTTCATAACGTAGCTACTTATACCAAATGGCCAAAGGCCCATTATCTTAAAGAATGAAAATACTTCATCTTCCCCATTTCTTTATATACACACATTAAAACATGAACATAATCACATATCATGTATGAACAAGATGCTAATGACAATCATTAGCTATACATATGAAGCATATAATGGTACTACTACTCACTGTGGTGTTGAGACGACGTGCTACTTCCTCCCAGAGTGTGTCCTGTACACAATCAAAACTTGCATATTAGTTCTTCTTTTCCCTTGGTAAATTAGTTCCTCATTCGTTACGCTTCAAGTGAATTTATAACCATCTACGATCATCAAAAACATAATCTAAAAATAACTGAGGGTCCAGCACGTAAAACAGAACATATAAATTTTTCTTCCTTTCCGCTCGAGCGCCCGAACCTCCGCTCGAGCGGCCGTGCCCCTATTTTGGACATTTTCGAAGTTCAACCAGAAATTCTGCAACACCACTTCATTATCCATGCAAGACAAGGAGAAATTAATGCAATACATTAACCCAACATCACCATATCATGGTTTGGAACTTGAGTATCACAAATACACATGATTAGAAGCTCTATCAAGTTACAATCCTTCTAACTTCCATCTTTAATGCAAGTTCCTCATGTTTATTAAACATCATACACTACATAAATATATTTTCATGGATTTGACATGAGAAACAAAGAGTGAGGTATAATTTGCATATCAAAGCAACCAATTGATGAGTATTCTCTTCAATCAAACATAAATTATGAACAATTCTTCATGACAACCCTAGATCATCAAACATGAATCATAACAAACCCTTCTACACAATTGAAAGAAGAATTCTCGTATACAACCAATTTAACATACCTTGAACTTTAAAAATTGCAAGGATCCTCCTAATTTAATCTCAATTCCCCTTCCTTGTTGAACCTTGCCCTTGTTTCTCCCTTTTTCCCTCTTCTTTCGTTTGTTTTTTTTTTTTTTCCTCTCCAGGAGATTGTCAAATTATTTTTGCTCAAGCTTAAGGGAACTTAGACTTTGATATATATATATAAAGGCATATAAGACAAAATTCCATCGTTTAATCGTTCCGAAATTGAAATTTCGCAAACATACTTAATATTACGTAAAAATTATGCTGATCACAGATATATAATCAATTTCAGATAATTAAGCCATTAAGGCTTCCAATTTCTAAGTCAAAAATTTAAGGTGTAACAGATACGTTTCTTAAAGAACAGATAAACATCCTTAAACATGGATTTCACTTACTTAATCTTAATTTCTCATGGAATTTCGCAGTAAACATTTAAAAACATAAAACAAGGACTAAAAATAAATCAGAAAGCATATACGAGGGTCGGGTTATTACATGAAGAGTGAAGACAGTTTATTTGGAGATCAAGTTGTGAAGACATCAATACAGATAAATCAAACATAGAATTTAAATGCTTGCAATCATAATTCTTTACGAACAGTACTTCAATGTAGAACTAATACATTTCTAAATCAAACATGCCATAAAGCTTCTTAACTAATGCGTGTGGACATACATACATAAAAACCAATATACATACATACACATATTCAAACATCACTTACCCAGTCATAATTTTTAGAAAGAAATTCAGCTACAATTGATTTATGCATTGTCAAGAGTTCCTGCAACAAAAAATCCAGTTCAGTCATAATCATATGCTAGCACACCTCATCCATTGTTGACGAACCAACAAACCAGAAAAGAAAAGAAAGACAAAAGAAGCCACACAGCACACCAATCTACACAAACAAAGCACAGCTAGGAACACTCACAGGTCCATAATACCACCAAAACTCCTCCTGATCTGCCTCAGATTAAACAGGTAATCCTGGGTTGAAAAATGGAAGTCAAGGAACAAAGGATTCATCAACAAAGCAATTCTAATCTTGATCAACTCACAGAGCCCAACCCAGTTTGGATTAGAAGCATTGAACACCACCGCATTCCTTTGCTTCCAAATTGACCACATTGCACCCACCAATTTAGCATTTCAGTCCAAACCTTCCACACAAAAGGGCAAAACAGAAGCACATGGTTCACTGATTCAATCTCTTGGCTGCAGAAAGCACATTCAATGGAAACACTCCCATTTAAAATCCCTATTTTTTGACGAAAATCTGAAGGCATGACAACTGAAGTGATCACAATAAAATATAGGCCCTAGACAACCTTAATAGCATTAAAAAATGTGGTATCATTAACAGCTTTAAAAAATGTAGTATCATTAATAGCAACATTTAGTCCCCTACTCAACAGTCAAACATCAAAAACAAAGTAATAGTATAAGTAGCATCAATAGTTAGGTGTCTTTTCTCTTGGTCAATTCTCAATTACATATACGTAGAAATTTTACACATTATTTACGGACTTATACTTGCTGATTTATGGACTTCTTCATGTGCTCCACCAGTCCTATCTCTTGCAAACTTCTTCCACACTTCAAGAAGGAATGCAGATAATATCAATGCCCCAAACACAACACCATATGTGATCATCCATTCTTTCGCGGGCTTCAAAATGCTGAATGCTAACCATGTGTTGAAGAAGCTCAAGAGAATGACTGCGTATCCTGTGTTATGGTGGAACAAATTCTAGAGATACCTATACTTGTGGTCCTTACTAGGTCGCAGAAGTAGAGCAGAGACCTAAACACAAAAACAAAGATTTGTTAGCATGATATGCATATACTAATTATAAAATAATTAATAATAAGAATTAAGAAGAACAAACAAATAATCTGAAATTGTTATAAATATATTCTGTTAACAGACTTGTGGAGCAAAGTGCTGTAATACCTGAAGTAGTCTAAAGGAAAAAAGTATAATCCCAATGCCTGGATGGCAAGGGTGATGAATGCCAGAAGATTTGCTGAGAAGAAGAAACCCAGTTACACCTCCTGCCAAGCCGATTATATAGCCTGAGAGTTGAACAACAATATGGAGGTAGAACCATGAAGGGTCCGTTGCCGGTCCAACCGCCTTCAAATATCTTGCCACCAAAAGGCCAATTGGCATCATAATGCCCCAACTAATTGTTTTGAGTACTCCATGTGACCGTTAAATTTGAAAATCATTCACCATTAGAGCATTGTAGGAGGCTAAATCTAAATTAATTGTAGTAAAGCCATTCAGATACTAAAACAAAGCCCTAAAATAGGACCTAAACTCCCCTGTTTTGGCACTCCCCTGTTTTGACTAGGTTGGTTTTTATCTATGTTATGTAACAAGCATTTGAAACTCATCTAGAAAAATTAGTTACAAGGTAAAATTTACTATGGATAGAAGAACATGCATGTACCAATTTATATCCTCAAAAAGGGTCAGATCAAACAATCAGATTAAAACAACCAAAAAGCATTAAATTAAATTTGTATTTGTAATTCGAAATTAAATCAGTAGAGCATGCATAAAACAATGGTTCAGGGCGGGGCAACAGCAAACAGACTGAAGCAAAAATAAGAAAGATAATATTAAAAATAAGGATGACATGACATAGTTTCAAAGAGATTGAATTACATGCAATCTTGAGTTTGGTTTTCGAATCCGATCCGTGAGAAGCGAAGGCCTGTCCAGATAAAAGATTGAAAGCTCCCATGGATTGAAGATGATGTCCAGATAGATCGTGAATGCCAAGATGGTTGCCAGTTATGGGTCCATCTTGCTACACATGGTTGATAGTAGAACTGTTGTTGGGAAGTTGTATCGTTGCGAAGATAATGATCTCATCATTGGAAAACAAGGCAGACAAATCAGAAACAGGGAAACTCAAGTTCCCCTCTTGTAGTTGAGTCGCATAGCTGTCGACAGACACCGTGTAGACGGCCATGTTTCCATCTGGCTTCTGATATGCAATGATCGCCTGAGTACCCACCATCTTGTTTGGCTTGGGGTTGATGCCCCATGCAACCCATGTGGAGGGAGTGACATGACTGTGACGGTATTGTTGGAGATTGGGGATCCCGCCCAAGACCTTGCAGAAATTATACCAAGCAGAAAAACACACCCACACTCAAGGAGACATCATATTTAACGTGGTTCGGCCTCAATGCCTACATCCACGGGAGAGTAGCCGGTTATCAGTATAACAATGGAGAGATTACATAAAGATTACAATAGAGGAGGAGCTCACACTCTCCTCACTCACTCATTCACCTGTCTCCCTCTCTCACACAGAGAGAGACGGTCTCTACGCCTCACATCTCTCACTCTCTCTTGTTTGCTCTATCTCACATTTCCCCCTGCTTTCTCTTCCTCTATTATACACTGAGAATGGTGGAGAGCTGGCTGGCTTTGCACATGGCCAGCTGTTTTGCTGCATTGGCTTCACATGGAGCACATGGAAAAAAGATCACCTTTATGACTTGTAGGTTGGCAAGCTATGCACTCACATGTGAAGGGAATCACCCTTCACATGGGGTGATATCTAACAAATCACCCCCTCAACCCATGTGAGGTGATCAACTGCACACATTGTTGCTAATCTTGTCATGCCCAAATTTCAGCGCGGTCTGCTTCTCCTCACTGAGACGTTTGCACCCCCTGAAGCTAGATATAACACCAGAGATACAAGATGAGAAGGGAATCCTACATCCTCAACTCAACTCATACCACTCTCTAATTTGAAGAGAGAGCCTCTGCTCCTATCTCCCACAGATCTCTTCCACGCTTCCTATCTTGGATGCCTTCACTCTCTATGCTTGAACTTGCATAACCAAGATATCCGACACCCCCTGATTGGATGTCCTGCACCCCCTGATTGAGATGCCCAGCACCCCCTGCCCGGGATGCCTTGCACTCCTTTGAGTGCTCTATGACACTACAGCTTTTCCCTGAAATGCCACTATCCTGCCATGTATCTCTTTGCATGACCAAAACTGGAGCAACAGAAAACTCTTCATTTGTCTAGTCAACGTTCCTGGTTTTCTTTGCTTGGAGTTTCCTCTAAACCATCCGGAACTTATCAACATTTGCCCTTTGCACTCTTGAACAACTTCCCAGCATTTCCACACATTTGTTGTTCATGCCTTTTGCAATCCCTGATCTCCAGTTCGGCGATACGCGTTACTTGCGCATCTTTCACTTATACTATCAGATTAACGATTGACAGTAGCTTTCTTTGCCAAAAGCAACTTCACCAGATTTGTACAAGTAATCAACTATGCAACACCCAGCATAGTACCCGCACCCATACTCCTTGAGTGCTCATTGTAGCTCTATCTCTCCTCCTATTCTCGAGCTTGCCTGAGAGATCCGCAACTACTCTGTTTCATCAAGAGATGCGTTCGCCGCCACGAAATTAAAAAACCGATACCATAACCCAGGTATCCAACCATTCAATCAAAATTGAATGCCATCTGTTGTACAAAACACAAGTGTTTTTCCAAAAACCACAGCAGATTCTATTGCTCAAAATCACATTGAGCCAATGTAAAGAACATGCAAAACCAATCGAGCTAGCTCTTCGATTTTCTGCAACTCAAGCTCCACCATAGTGCCAAGTTCCGATTTCCATAGGCGCTAAACAAGTTGTCCATGACAACTTCAAACAAAACATGGCGAGCAACCCGCTTGAACCAATGCTGAGGAGACTAAACAAGAGAGGCTTCAAATTCTCCGTCAAAGCAACTTCAAAAGCGGTACCAAAAACATCATGTCTGATCAACCATCAAACACAATACTGCTCTCTTCAAGCTCGAATTAATTAAGAGAGCCAAACAAATTCTCCGAGAACTGAGGTGTAATAACCCCAACCCCTGATTAACGTTAAGTCATGATTAAGTATGCCTAATAGTGATTTAGAAGAAATCCGGAATTTAATTTGCACATGTATTGCATCATTTTAGTGTTTTTATCTGTCCAGTGTTAAATTATCTGTTTGCGTTTTATGTTTTAAATTAAGAATTGAAGGCCTTATCGGCGGCCGAACCAGAAATTGATTAATGTTTTATGATCGTCAGAATTTATATGATTTTATGGCATGTTTAATTGAAATGTGTTTGGGTATGATTAAATTAGATCAAATGAGCTAAAATTACATAGTTGGTCTTAATTACAATTTTGCCAAGATAGTGGGCCACTTTGTCTAAACATGTTGAAGCCTTAGCACACCCCATTCAAACACATTTCCTCAGCTCATTTTTGTTGTCCTAACCGACTAGAGAGAGAGGAATAGGAGAAATCTTGTGGTCTTCAAAGAATTGCTTGGAATTTAGGAGAATTGAAGGAGTCTTGCATATTTGAACTTGTACATCTTGCATTCAAGGCTTAAGGTAGGGGAATTTATCTTTTTAGTTATGGATTCAAGTCACTTCATCCTTGGTTCATGATAGATTGGTGACTAGAGCTAGAAATTGGTTTATATTGTTGATTTGGGTAGAGATTCATGCATGCATGTTCATAACATAGCATTTGGAAGTGTTTTCATGAGAATTCTTTGCATGCAAGGCCATATTCAAGTTATAGTCCATGAGTTCATCATGAATTGGAGTTTAATCTTGCATTTGAACATGTTTTGGAGCATTGGATTTCAAGTAAAAGCTTGCATGTTTCACACACATCATGTTCTTTAAAGTATTGTTGAAATTGTATTTAATTGAACTACATTTGGGCTTTGATTTCTCAAATTGACCTTCAAAACATGTTATTCTATGAGTTTAAAAGTGTTTTCCAGAAAATTAGCCCAAAAGAATCAATTTGACACATTTAATCTTGGTTTTGAGCTTGAAGGTTCAATTTGGAATTTCCAGAATTTGGACTCACGCTCAAGCGGGGAAAGTGGCGCTCGAGCGTGGAATTCGACCATCCAGTACTTTGCACTGTTTTACAGTACGCTCGAGCGGGGGTAATTCACGCTCGAGCGTGGACCTGAGTCACACGCTCAAGCGTGGGTCGAGCACCCGTCGGGCGTGATTTTCACCCATCTAGTACTTTTGTCACATTTTGCAGACCGCTCGAGCGGGAATGTTTACGCTCGAGCGGAGACTTTTGTTTGCATGTATGCTCGAGCGGGGAAACCCACACTCGAGCGGGACCCCTGTTTTCTGAAAGTTATGAAAAATGTTTTCTAAGGCATTTTTGCATCCTCATTCCATCCTAGGCATTCCTAGGCCATGTTTAAGGCTCCTTAATGGAAATTAAAGAGTAGAAACACATCAAGGGCAAACGAAACAAGTTGTGTGTAAATCGTAATGATGTTCAAGTGTGTGTGTTGTATGTGTGTGCTCATGTAGGTCACACACCTCGAAACAAGTGGAGTGCCGCCTTATCATCTAGTTAGAGCTATCAATCATCTGTAAGTAGTAACTTTGTAAAGTTATGTTCAATGTTATGTATTTTCGGAATATTATGATACAAAATGATTGATTCTTTGAAATGCTATGATATGTTGGAAACGAATGAATGATTGTCTAAGATTCTGAAAGTTAACCATGGCATCCTTAGCATTACATGATATGCGTCTCTTTATGGGTCATCAGGTCCCTTTATGGGTCATCAGGTCCCTTTATGGATCATCAGGTCCCTTATGGGTCATCAGAACGTCTCTGTGCACATGAGTCATCAGAAAGCCTTCAAGGCTGTCCCTTTATGGGTCATTAGGTCCCTTTATGGGTCATCGGGTCCCTTATGGGTCATCAGAACGTCTCTGTGCACATGAGTCATCAGAAAGCCTTCAAGGTTGTCCCTTTATGGGTCATCAGATTTGTGAACGCTATTGGATGTACCACGTATGATTATGTTACAAACCTGAATATGGGAATGACTATGAACAAGTATATGAATCTGTTATGATATGAATCTGATTTCTAACTCTGTGATGGATATCATTCATTAAACCCCTTTACTCTGTTATCATTCACTGGGCTTTAGCTCACTGTTTATATTATGTATGTAAGTGAGCAAGCTGGTGACCAGGCCCAGAGTTGACGACCTATGCCATGGTTTTTGTCAGCCAACCCTTGCGCCTCCCGAGGAGGTTCCACTCAAAGTCAAGTCCTATGGCTGTTTTGTGTTCATGCTAGTCTTGTAAATGTTTTGTAAAGTCAGATCTTGGGATGTACACTTTGTAAATATTGGTATGTTTTGACTAGCATGTTATGTATGTATATAAATAAGTTTTTGAAATGTTCTGTTCCATGTACGTCATCACAGCTCATTGGACCCTGTTTTTATTATATATATTGCTTCCGCAGCCCCTTACCATTTGTTAATGTAGTCAGAGGCCTTTGGTAATCTATGGATTACTGGTCGGTTATGATGCTAAACCTACAAGGGCGGGTTTGGGTAGTGACATGAGGCAAGTTCTCCACCAAACAAAACTGGACTGTGGACGTAGTTAGGCTCTAACCAGTTCAGAAGTATCGGAACAAACTTCAAATGAACTTACAAAATACCGAGAGCCAAAAAAGTTATGAAGTGTCGAGCAAACTCCAGATTCCTCCAACTGCAATTCCAACCGGCAAACACAAGATGATGCACCATCTTCACAGCTACCAAAAAAGGCGCGTGAATCATAAATGCATAACTCCAACAGTCCTCGCTAACTCCACCGAGTCTGCAAACGATCTATCCCTTCCAAATCCAACGGCAGATTAAGGGATGGATCCCAACACATGAGATTCACAAAATCACCATCTTCACGTTTCTTTACAATAATCTCTTCCAATCTTCAACGAACACCAACGGTAATATAACTTCCATAGAAGCAAACACCCAGAGTCTGAATAGTCACCCAGACTACCAATAGCTGATGTTTTCGAATATGGAACAGATTACGATAATAAAAATCAACAAGGAGAAGAAACAATCAAGTCTCACAAACCGAAGACACCCTTGGATCTAATCAGACACGCTCATAGATCCCAACTGTGATAATGAATCTCAATAAATCATGACTCTGAAAATCGCCAATAATCCGTGAAAGACCGCCAACAACAATGCCTCCAATATACATTGAACAAAAACGTCAAAGCTCCCTCAAGATCTGAAGTAGATTGTCACACCTTCTCCTTCAAATCGACAAATGTGGAAACCAAGGCTTCACCAGATGCAAGTCTTCCAACAACGATCCATGAAAGATCTCCAATGCCTCCATAGAGGCCAATGCCAATAAAGTACTACTATTTGGACTTATTACATATGCCAAATCTCCATAGCATACTTTGCCAATGCTGGTTCTCTTTATCCCCTAGAGAAAAACCCAATGAACTTTGAAGTTCTGTAACTAACCCAAGAGTCTCCAAATGAACTGATAACTTCTACAACTGACTCTGGAGGGTCTTCAATTGGCTTTCAATTGGCTTTAACCGGGTGAACAAAATTTTTCACCCCCATCACCCACATGGATGATAAAACACCATTGTACAAATATGCCTCCATTCCACCAAGCATCTGGAGTGAATTTGTACCTCCTATTTGGAATGTCTTCAACCGCCACACATCATCCTGCATGGCTCGCACCTCTATCATCAGGAATGCTTATAATTTCCTTGTTGAGGTGACTCCACCCAAACTCTCTGGGTGCATATAGCGATCCCGGGTTTACCCCTTGTGGTACTGTGATCCGGACATGTGTCCGTAGATGTTAGTAGTTGAGTATTGTCTTGTTTACATCCTTCCCTACTTTGTATTTGAGTTATAAGATGTATTGGGCAGGTTTGTTACAGGTTGGTTGTGTTTGAAAACCAAGTGTTGCTGCCCAGAATTTTGGGTCTTCGCTCGAGCGAGCTGTTCTTCGCTCGAGCGAGCTTCTGTTTTTGGTTGGTCGCTCGAGCGAGAGTTGGTTTTTGTGTCTGGTGGCTCGAGCCAGAGTGGCTTCGCTCGAGCGAGCGATTGCGTCTGGCTCAGACCTGAAAGTTGCCTTTCTTGGCTCGAGCGAACTTTTCTTCGCTCGAGCGATCTGGTTCGTTCTTCGCTCGAGCAAGCGGTTCTTCGCTCGAGCGAGCGGTTCTTCGCTCGAGCGAGCGTCGTGTCGCAAATCGGAAGATTTGAACTGTTGGCTCGAGCGAGCGTGTCTTCGCTCGAGCGAGGGCAGTTTCTTGTGTCTAGTCGCTCGAGAGACCAAGGCTTCGCTCGAGCGAGCCTGTTTATATCAGCTAGCAGCAGCCGACCCAAACTTCACTTTTTCAAGACTTTTCATCCTCCAAACGAGACCCTCTCTCTCTAAACTTACTCTCTCTCTAAGATTTGATCTACCTAGGGTGATTTCCTACCCTAAGTCCTTTGTTAAAAAGATAGAGGGTGACTTGGGCTTCGATTTAATCTGAAAATATTTGGTTTTGGAGCAAGTTGGGTGTTGGGTCTTCATCTCCTTTGAGCTCAACTTTGAGGTAGGGATATCCTACTCCTCTGTATGGATGTTGTCTTTTAATTTTAGCATTTTGATGTGTTGGAGGTTGTTGTGTAATTCTGAGAAAACTTTGGGCCTTTGTGTAATTTTACAAAAGCTGGGGTTTTATTTATAATGAACCTAGAGGCATGTTTGGTGTAGAAACATGGGATTAATGTTGAAATAGTGATGGAAAATGGAACCTAAGGGTTGTAATGTTAATTATGGAAAATGCCCTAATTACATTGATTAATTAATTGGGATAATTAATTGTAAGAAATGAGGAATTGAAATGTTGATTTTATATCCATTTGTTGCATTATTTTCTGTATAGAAATAACTGCTTTGGGCTATCGGTGGAGGATAGTCTTCATTGTTGTAGACAATGCATGATGATTAGGCAAACTAAAACTGATCATTGAAGTGTGTCATTGAGTGTGACGGTTGAAGGAATGCATTAAATTTATGTATTGATTGATGTGTATAATAATTGTTTATATGCATTGTGTGTTGTGTTGGAGGAGATAAGGGATGTACTCCACGGTTTAGGGGAAGATAGGGGATGGACCTCTAAACCGGATGTTGTTTGGGAGAAGATAGGGGATGGACTCCAGAGATATAGCTCATATGCTTATCTAGTGATGTGTTGACACAGCTCTTATGCTTGTCTTTGGAAGTATTGATATAGCTAGTATGCTTGTCTTTTGTGAAATGGGTAATTGTTGGACATGAGTTACTGTCCCACATGAGTTGTTGGCCAGGTTCTGAGCCATGGTTATAAATTGAGAATTTGTAAGGAAATGGGGAATGAAAATGTAAAGTGTTGGCCACATATCAACTGCTAATCTTTTAGTCATTATTCATAACTGGTTTAGTGTATTTCTACTGGGCTGTGGCTCACCCTATATGGGAACATCATTTTCAGGTACAGGTAGCATGCCACCTCCAAGGACATAGCTTGGGAGGCTAGGGGCGGGCAGACTTCTTTTTTGTTGTCTTTCTTTTTGATGTATTACATGTAAATTCAAGCCAAGGGCTCAATGTGTAAATGAGTTAGTACTCTACTTTTTGTAACAAAGTGTTAACTTGGAAAGCTGTAAGCCCTTAGGGCATTTGCTTTTATCGTTAACATGTAATACTTTTGTAATGAAACCCTGTTAATGGATGAATGTGGATCTTTTATACATCAGTGCATGTCTATATTGTTGGGTTTTATGTTGTTAAATTGAGGGCGTTACAACTTGGTATCAGAGCGTACCGGGTTCGAATACTTTGGGTACGTGGGAAGTGATTAGAATCACAATGGGTTTGTCTCGCTTGAAAGAGACTTAGGTGTAAAGTCATATGCCATGCGTTTAAATTGATAACATGCTTATGTGATTATTTGGGTATGGGATTTAATTTCTAGGATGTTGATTGGATCCTTGGGTTTCTGGGAGTCTTGTTGGAAAAGCACTTGATCAATGCTGTTTCTAACCGGAACTCTAGTAACGCTTTGGGACTATCATTATCCGGGAATGAAGTTCGTAGGTGCTTATGTGATTATGTGCTTACGTGGAGTGAATTACTGTTGTCCAATGCATTAGGACGCGAGTGTTTAGCTTCGGCACATTTATTAATGTGCTAACGTCCTTGTTTTCCTTTATTAGGATGTCAGGCCAAGGACGAGGACGCGGTAGGCGTGGTAGGCCGGGTAGGCAGGAGGTGCCTGTGCCAGAGGAGATTCCGGCAGTGCAGGAGGGGGTTGGTCAGGTCAATGTGGCCGAGCCAGTAGGCCAGCAGGCTATGGGCACTTTAGCCCGAGAGATAGCAGGGGCATTCAGGGAATCAGTAGGTATTCTCAGAGCTGAGAATCAGGCTCAGGTTGTTGTTGCGGATGCAGGACCCTCCTTTCTGAAGAGGGAGTTTTTCCGGTCTAATCCGGATGAATTTGTGGGTGACCCTAAAGAACCGCTTAAAGCAGATGAATGGCTCGAACAGACAACGAAGACGTTTGAGATGCTTGGCATCGAAGACGAGGGGTTAAAGGTGACCTTGGCATCTTTCCAGCTGAAAGGGGATGCGGGTCAGTGGTGGAAGTTCACCAAGGGTCGCATAGGAGCTACATGGGAGGCTTTTGTGAATGCTTTCCAGGAGAGGTTCTTATCTTCGGCAGTCAGGGAGAAGCTGCAAGATCAGTTCTGCCAGCTTAAGCAGAACAGTTTGTCAGTGGCCGAGTTCGAGGCCTCATTTACTAGCTTGTCCAGGTTTGCACTTGAGTTGGTGGCGTCTGAGGAACGCCATTGCATTGAGTTTGAGAAGAAGTTGAGGCGTGGCCTCAAGCTGAGAGTTGTGGGGTCTATGATTCGGGATTATGGGTGCCTGGTGGATGCTGCAGCCCATACCGAGATCATGATGCAAGAGGAGGATGAGGAGAAACATAGAGGCTCCAAGAGGGGCCAAGAGGGCCAGGGTGATGGCAGGAAACAGAGGGGTTATAACCCTCAGCAGTCTCAGGGTGGAGTTTCTAGATCGACCTTTCCAGTGCCGAGTGCAGGCTCGGGGAGAGGCAATCAGGGAGAGTTCACTTGTTACAAGTGTGGCCAGTTGGGTCACAAGGCTTCGGTTTGCCCGCTGAAAGGCGGAGGTCAGAGAGCTGCATCTTCTTCAGCCAGACCGCAGAGTCAGAGTTTGGGCAGGGGGCAGCCCTTGTCTTGTTATCAGTGTGGACAGCCTGGGCACCTGAAGAGGTTTTGCCCACAGTTGAGTGCCACTTCAGGAGCATCTGGTTCTAGACAGACGCAGGGTTTTCAGCCAGCTCAGTCTGTGCAGGCCTCGAGGGCCAATCCGGGGGCTTCGTCGTCCCAGTCAGTGCAGCAGTCGTATGCTCCTAGAGGTGAGCAGGTTGATCAGGGGCCTACAGGGCGCGCGTATGCTGTTACCGCGCAGGACCTAGTACCGGCTCCATCAGTAGTGAGAGGTACCTTTCTGTTTTGCAACTCGGTTGCTAGAGTGTTGATTGATACGGGTGCATCTCATTCTTTTGTATCTGCTGCATTTGCATCTGTGTTGGAGTTGGAGTTAGCACTATTGGCATCTCCTATTTGTGTTGTGTCACCTATTGGGGGTGAGTTGATCTTGAAACACGGATGTAGAGGTTGTGATATTGAGGTCGCCGACCATCGGCTTCCGTTTCCATTTGTAGTTATGCCCATGAAGGGCTTTGATGTTATTTTGGGTATGGACTGGTTATCGTCATATCGGGCAGTTATTGACTGCTACCGCCAGAGGGTCACTTGTTGTACCGTGAGCGGGGAGTGTTTTCATTTCTTGGGAGACCGGGTTGGTAGTGTTGTGCCACCGGGGTATGATCCGCGAGAGCGGAGTGAGCTTAGTGGTTTACTTGCTAGCTTTGAGAGTGGTGAGGGTGATGAGACCCAGGTTGTGTTGCCGAAGGTAGTTTGTGAGTATTCGGATGTTTTTCCCGAGGATCTTGTTGATTTGCCACCTCACCGAGAGACAGAGTTCTCTATTGATTTAGTGCCCGGCACGGCGCCGATTTCTATGGCACCTTATCGTTTTGCCCCAGCAGAGTTGATTGAGTTGAAAGTTCAACTCCAAGAATTGCTAGATAAGGGCTTCATTCGCCCTAGTGTATCGCCGTGGGGAGCACCCGCCCTCTTTGCTAAAAAGAAAAATGGTGCCTTGAGATTGTGTATCGATTATCGGAAGTTAAATCGGGCTACGGTTAAGAATAAGTACCCTATGCCCCGTATAGATGATTTGTTTGACCAGTTGAAGGGTTCCCGTTGTTTCTCTAAGATAGACTTGAGATCGGGTTACCACCAATTGAGGGTCAGGGAGGAGGACATTCCGAAGACGGCATTCCGTACGCGGTATGGCCATTATGAGTTTCTGGTAATGCCGTTTGGGCTTACCAACGCACCAGCAGTCTTTATGGACTTGATGAACCGGATCTTCCGGGAATTCTTGGATCGTTTTGTAGTCGTTTTTGTGGACGACATCCTTATCTATTCACCTTCAGAGGAGGAGCACGAGGCACACTTGAGAGTGGTGCTTGAGTTACTTAGAGCCCATAGGCTGTATGCCAAGTTTGGGAAGTGTGAGTTCTGGCTAGGAGAAGTCAAGTTCTTAGGCCATGTGGTTTCCGGGGAAGGGGTGTCTGTTGATACATCCAAGACTGAGGCAGTGCAAGATTGGGCACAGCCTAAGAGTGTGTTTGAGATCCGCAGTTTTCTGGGATTAGCTGGGTATTACCGTCGGTTTGTGAAAGATTTCTCCAGGTTAGCTTCACCGTTGACTAGATTGACTCGGAAGGGAGTCAAATTTGCATGGAGTGAGACTTGTGAAAAGTCGTTTCAGGAGTTGAAAGTTAGATTGACCACCGCTCCAATTTTGATTATTCCGGAGAGGGGGTTGGGCTACGCAGTCTATTGTGATGCCTCAAGAGAGGGTTTGGGTTGTGTGTTGATGCAGGAGGGGAAAGTGGTAGCTTATGGCTCACGTCAGTTGAAAATTCACGAGAAGAATTACCCTACGCATGACCTAGAGTTAGCAGCTGTGATTTTTGCCTTGAAAATCTGGAGGCACTACCTTTATGGTGAGCGATTCGAGGTGTTCTCGGATCACAAGAGTCTGAAATATCTGTTTTCACAGAAAGACTTGAATTTGAGGCAAAGGAGGTGGATGGAGTTTATTGAGGATTATGACTTCGAGTTGCACTATCACCCAGGGAAGGCCAATGTTGTGGCCGATGCCCTTAGCAGAAAATCCATTAGTGATGTAGCTTGTGTAGCCATTCGGGAGTGGGAGATGTTGGGGACAATTGGCGAGTTTGATTTGCTTCTGGGCGAATCCGTTGAGGCTGCGGCCTTGTTTTCAGTTGTTGCACAGCCTACACTTGTGACTCGAGTGGTAGAGGCACAGAGAGGTGACCTTGAGGTAGAATCCCTCCGAGAGAAAATCTCCAGCGGGAAGGTTGAGAAGGGTCTGGCAGTGTATCCCGACCAGAGTGTGAGATACCAAGACCGTTTGTTTGTGCCGGAGTCTTGCCGAGAGGAGGTACTCCGAGAATTTCATCATTTGCACTTTGCGGTGCATCCGGGAGGTACTAAGATGTATCAGGATTTAGGTCGCCAGTTTTGGTGGCGGGGTATGAAGAGGGATGTGGCAGTTTTCGTGTCAAAGTGCCTTACTTGTCAGCAAGTGAAGGCCGAACATCAGAGGCCAGCGGGTTTGTTGCAACCCTTGCCTATTGCCGAGTGGAAGTGGGAGCATGTCACTATGGACTTCGTTGTAGGTCTTCCGAGGACTCAGCGGGGTAGTGATGCTATTTGGGTGGTTGTAGACCGGTTGACTAAGTCGGCGCACTTCATTCCTATGCGCGTGAGAGATTCGGTAGATCATCTTGCCGACTTGTATATTCGGGACATAGTGAGGTTGCACGGGGTCCCAGTGACGATTGTCTCAGATAGAGACCCTCGTTTTACTGCCAGGTTGTGGCAGAGTTTGTAGAGTGCCTTGGGTACTAAGTTGACCTTTAGTACAGCGTATCATCCTCAGACCGATGGGCAGTCCGAGCGTACCATCCAAATCCTTGAGGATATGCTTCGGGGTTGTGTCCTTGATTTCAGTGGGACGTGGGAGAGGCACTTGCCCTTGGTGGAGTTTGCCTACAACAACAGTTTTCAGTCTAGCATCGGTATGGCACCGTTTGAGGCCTTGTATGGCCGACCGTGTAGGTCTCCAGTTTGTTGGGCCGAGGTGGGTGATGCACCTCTGTTGGGTCCGGAGTTGGTTAGGGAGACGACGGAGAAAGTTGAGCTTATCCGTAGGAGGCTTGTTACAGCCCAGAGTCGTCAGAAATCTTATGCTGACCGTAGGAGGAGGCCGTTGGCGTTTGAGATGGGTGACCATGTCTTTCTGAAGATATCACCCAGGCGAGGTTTGATGAGGTTTGGGAAGTGTGGGAAGCTATCCCCTCGGTTTATTGGTCCTTTTGAGATCCTCGAGAGGATTGGCGAGGTTGCTTATCGCTTAGCTTTGCCGCCACAGTTATCCGGAGTTCATGACGTGTTTCATGTGAGTATGCTTCGGAAGTATGAGCCGGATCCATCACACGTATTGGATTGGACCGACTTAGAGGTAGATGAGAATGCCTCGTATGAGGAGAGACCGGTTCGGGTCTTGGATAGGCGGGATCAAGTCCTGCGTGGCAAGACCATTCCTTTAGTGAAGGTTTTGTGGAAACATCACAGAGTGGAGGAGGCCACTTGGGAACGTGAGTTGGAGGTCCGAGAGAAATATCCGGACCTATTTGCAGAAGTTTGAACTTATGTTATATATATGGATGTATTGTTGAACTTTAAGATCATTAAATATGTCTTAAGTTGTAAAACATTGTGAATGTTTTGGTTTGTGGAGGTATTGTAGAACTTACCTTGAATTGGAGGTTTGTATAACATTGCATGTGTTGAATATATAGTAGAAATGGAAATGTATCATGATTATTGCTTATGATATGAATTATGAACCATGTATGTTGGAAATGGTTGAAATAGAAAGAAAATGCATGTTGAAATATATGTATTGTGAAATGTCTCTTGATACGGGATGGGATGACCGGTAATGGGCCAAATTGTTTGATGTTGTGTTATAACATTGTTTAAAATGGAGAAAAACTTGCTTTCAAAAACTTGTTCTTAATTTCGGGGACGAAATTCTTTAAGGGGGGGAGGTTATAGCGATCCCAGGTTTACCCCTTGTGGTACTGTGATCTGGACATGTGTCCGTGGACGTTAGTAGTTGAGTATTGTCTTGTTTACATCCTTTCCTACTTTGTATTTGAGTTATAGGATGTATTGGGCAGGTTTGTTACAGGTTGGTTGTGTTTGGAAACCAAGTGTTGCTGCCCAGAATTTTGGGTCTTCGCTCGAGCGAGCTGTTCTTCGCTCGAGCGAGCTTCTGTTTTTGGTTGGTCGCTCGAGCGAGGGTTTGGTCGCTCGAGCGAGAGTTGGTTTTTGTGTCTGGTGGCTCGAGCCAGAGTGGCTTCGCTCGAGCGAGCGATTGCGTCTGGCTCAGACCTGAAAGTTGCCTTTCGTGGCTCGAGCGAACTTTTCTTCGCTCGAGCGATCTGGTTCGTTCTTCGCTCGAGCGAGCGGTTCTTCGCTCGAGCGAGCGTCGTGTCGCAAATCGGAAGATTTGAACTGTTGGCTCGAGCGAGCGTGTCTTCGCTCGAGCGAGGGCAGTTTCTTGTGTCTGGTCGCTCGAGCGACCAAGGCTTCGCTCGAGCGAGCCTGTTTATATCAACTAGCAGCAGCCGACCCAAACTTCACTTTTTCAAGACTTTTCATCCTCCAAACGAGACCCTCTCTCTCTAAACTTACTCTCTCTCTAAGATTTGATCTACCTAGGGTGATTTCCTATCCTAAGTCCTTTGTTAAAAAGATAGAGGGTGACTTGGGCTTCGATTTAATCTGAAAATATTTGGTTTTGGAGCAAGTTGGGTGTTGGGTCTTCATCTCCTTTGAGCTCAACTTTGAGGTAGGGATATCCTACTCCTCTGTATGGATGTTGTCTTTTAATTTTAGCATTTTGATGTGTTGGAGGTTGTTGTGTAATTCTGAGAAAACTTTGGGCCTTTGTGTAATTTTACAAAAGCTGGGGTTTTATTTATAATGAACCTAGAGGCATGTTTGGTGTAGAAACATGGGATTAATGTTGAAATAGTGATGGAAAATGGAACCTAAGGGTTGTAATGTTAATTATGGAAAATGCCCTAATTACATTGATTAATTAATTGGGATAATTAATTGTAAGAAATGAGGAATTGAAATGTTGATTTTATATCCATTTGTTGCATTTATTTTCTGTATAGAAATAACTGCTTTGGGCTATCGGTGGAGGATAGTCTTCATTGTTGTAGACAATGCATGATGATTAGGCAAACTAAAACTGATCATTGAAGTGTGTCATTGAGTGTGACGGTTGAAGGAATGCATTAAATTTATGTATTGATTGATGTGTATAATAATTGTTTATATGCATTGTGTGTTGTGTTGGAGGAGATAAGGGATGTACTCCACGGTTTAGGGGAAGATAGGGGATGGACCTCTAAACCGGATGTTGTTTGGGAGAAGATAGGGGATGGACTCCAGAGATATAGCTCATATGCTTATCTAGTGATGTGTTGACACAGCTCTTATGCTTGTCTTTGGAAGTATTGATATAGCTAGTATGCTTGTCTTTTGTGAAATGGGTAATTGTTGGACATGAGTTACTGTCCCACATGAGTTGTTGGCCAGGTTCTGAGCCATGGTTATAAATTGAGAATTTGTAAGGAAATGGGGAATGAAAATGTAAAGTGTTGGCCACCTATCAACTGCTAATCTTTTAGTCATTATTCATAACTGGTTTAGTGTATTTCTACTGGGCTGTGGCTCACCCTATATGGGAACATCATTTTCAGGTACAGGTAGCATGCCACCTCCAAGGACATAGCTTGGGAGGCTAGGGGCGGGCAGACTTCTTTTTTGTTGTCTTTCTTTTTGATGTATTACATGTAAATTCAAGCCAAGGGCTCAATGTGTAAATGAGTTAGTACTCTACTTTTTGTAACCAAGTGTTAACTTGGAAAGCTGTAAGCCCTTAGGGCATTTGCTTTTATCGTTAACATGTAATACTTTTGTAATGAAACCCTGTTAATGGATGAATGTGGATCTTTTATACATCAGTGCATGTCTATATTGTTGGGTTTTATGTTGTTAAATTGAGGGCGTTACAGTGCTCGTCGCGACTTCACTGCCACGAACCAGATTCAGGACAAAGAAAAAGATCTGCCTCTCACTGGGTGCGCACTGCAGCGTCTTATCCCTTTCAATTTCTCTGTCTAGAGCTTTCTTCTATGAACTAGTTGTTGCTGCCAGGCCAAAATCCGGCACACTGCACCTTTGTATGACTCTGCTGTGTACTCTTGCACTGTTGTACGCCTGCACCTTGTATGACATTCTTGTGTACTCATCTGTGCTATTGTGGCTACTTGCTCCTACACCTTATATGTGCACTACTGCAGCTGTTGCCCTTTCACGTTCACATACTACGAGTACTTCTTGTATTATGTTTGACAGTAGCTCCATCTCCCATAACATTCCCCTGAGCCTGTACTGGTTGCCAATCATCTGTCTCCCGATGAAATAGTCTCCTTCCGATTGAACCAGATCTCTCGATTGCCTAAACTCAACAACTAGGAAAGTTCCTAGGAAAGACTGGTGGGGTCACAACCAATCCCACTCAAGAACCAGTCTCCTTAAACAGTGTCTTTTTGACAGAACTTTTCTAGACATTGTTGATCTTGAGATAATCATGTGCAATTCTCCTAATCACCCTTGACCAATCTTGATCTCCCTCGATTCGTCATTTAATCAAGCCTGATCTCCTTTGGTCTCCAATGATCTATCTCGATTTGTATCTAGTTGTCCAATCTGGTTAGAATCTGCCCATTCTAACATCTTCAGTGAATTCGCAGCATTCCACAATATCCGACAACCTTCCTTCGACAATTGAAGATAACAAACTTCCATGTTTTGACAAACTTTAAAAACCGTTCAGAATTTCACTATACTGACCTCGTGGTTGCATCCCGAATGATCCATTTAGCTCGAACCAACCTTCGCTGCACTTTTGGGGACTTCACTGAAATAATTTCCTCAAAACTGGGGCAAAATTGCAAATTTTCCAAACACCCGAGACCAAACTGTAATTTCACAAACTACAGAGGCCAAATTACAATTTGCAAAAGTTCAAATGAATATTCCGTCTCAACAGAATATTCTGTCCACTACACTTGATGCCATCTGCCACTTTGATCTTCTTTTTACAGAAAACTCCAATTCAAAAATCTGACCGCACGGATGTATCCGATATACTCTAAATAGTTGGAAAGCACTATTGGCTCGACAGAAACGGACTCCGAATGGCTCAGAACAAGCCAAAACAGTTTGGACGCCTCAGATCTGCGGATGCACCTTAGCCACGTAGCACTGGATCCCACCTTCTGCGGCTGCACCTTAGCCGCGTTGTACCAGATCACTTCACCTTGTGATGACGTGGCAATGACTGGACTGCCACGTGGCGATGACTGGCTAATGACGTGGCAAACACGTGGCAGTCCCTGGCTGACGGGTGCCACGTGGTGATGATATAGTGCCACGCGTCTCGTCTTCTTCTTCTGTCGCGCGTTTGGCACGTGGACGAGACTGGAATGATGCGCCGGTGCATCAAAACGGTGCGTGGCGACACATACTGAGAGTGAGACTCACGCGCCGAATTTAGGGGGCACATAACGGCGCGTCCGGTGTCCTCTAGGGCTCTTTCTTGCACTTTTGGACTCCTCTCGTGAAGTCCTTGCTTCAGGTATGCTCAAAATCTGATTTCGAGCAATATGATTTCTGGGCAGTTTCGAAAATCACACTGTTTTTGTTCCAAAAACGACCGACGAGGTTGTGATACCACTTGACCAAGCAGAAAAACACACCCACACTTAAGGAGACACCATATTTAACGTGGTTCGGCCTCAATGCCTACGTTCATGAGAGAGTAGCTTGTTATCACTATAACAATGGAGAGATTACAGAAAGATTACAATAGAGGAGGAGCTCTCACTCTCCTCACTCACTCATTCACCCGTTTCTCTCTCTCACACCGAGAGAGACGGTCTCTCCGCTTCACATCTCTCACTCTCTCTTGTTTGCTCTATCTCACGTTTCCCCATGCTCTCTCTTCCTCTATTTATACACTGAGAATGGTGGAGAGCTGGCTGGCCTTGCACATGGCCAACTATTTTGTTGCGTTGGTTTCACATGGAGCACATGGAAAAGAGATAACCTTTGTGACTTGTAGGTTGGCAGGCTGTGCACTCACATATGAAGGGAATCACCCCTCACATGGGGTGATATCCAACAGGTATGCCATGAGAGTTGTTGATGATGGGTTCTGACTCCAGTAGAGAAACGAGTTGAGTGCAGACAGATTGGTGCATGACGTGAAGACTTTGTAGCTGGGAAACATGAAATCAGAACATGAATCAGTAGCCGTAGAGAACAAGAAAGAAATCAGAACAGCAATCAAAAGCTTCATGTTCATGGTGGCTTCAACAAGAGAGTAATCGAATAATAAGAAAACAGAATATATATTTGTTTTGACGATGAGAAGAGTTAGGAGAGTAAGGGTTCTATTTATAATGATTGAATCCTAATTCTTTGATGAGTCCTAATTCTCTCATGAAACCGATAAGTGTGAGGTCCAAGAAATTAGTGGGACACGATTTTATAAATTGACATTATTACCATACTAATCAGACCTAGAATTTCTCTTTTACATGACTTCTACCGAAACTAGGAAGCTTTTGTAAGATTTCCTAATCCTTATACGATTCACATTATTACTAATTAGTCCTAGAATCTCTTTTTGCATACACTTGTACTAAAAAGAAGTAGAGTCCTAATTTGGACCCAAATCAATTTCTCTTTGCATACACCCCTGCGCACCTCTTTCTTCAACTACCTCATCTTTCACAGTCCACATTAATCCAACCAAAACTGTGTTCAACCCAAGACAAGTCTATGCACAGCCAGAGTAAGTAGGAGTCCAAGTATCAAAACCCACAATTTGAAAACAGAAATTGAACCAGAGAACAGATGGAGAGAAGGATTATGATAGGGACCCTGAGTTTACTGAAATTCTTGGGAGTTGTCTTGATGAATACTGCTGAATTCTTTGAAAAATGTTGTGGTTTATGAGTTTTGGGACAATTCTTTATGTTGTTTAATCGTTAACTTTGGAATTTTGGGATAATTCATGGGAGTTGTCTTGATGATATTGGAAAGTATATTTTAGACATTTTATGAATACATATATCGAGTTTATTGATTAAAATATTTTTTTTTTCGATTTTATTTAACAAAAATAGATAAATAGTTTAAATTTTAAAAAAAAAATCAAAACATTAAGGTTTAAATTTTCAAAATTAAAAATTTATGATTTATTTTGTTACAAGACTCAATTTTTAAGATTTTTATGTAATTGTTCCTAAATAAAAATAAATAACTAATAAAAAAGCAACTAAGGTCAAAAATATGTTACACAGTTAGTTGAAGCGAAATAGAATCAAAATGGTTATTGAATCCTAATTCATAGTGGGTTGGTTTTTTTTGTTTTTTTAAACGATGAGATATATCTTGTTCTCTTCAGGTTTGTCGTCAAATTGCTCAGTTTAAGAATTTTTTTTTTTTTTTTTTATGTTCTCTAAATCTCTGGTTCACAGATAATACTTAAAAAGGATCTTAGAGTATCTCCAAGGGTGCATCAATTTTTTCACCAAATTTGAGTGAAAAACTTTGATATCAAGTGTTCCAATGGAGGGTTTTAGAGTTCCATCAAACCACCTGTCAACTGGGCAGACGACCGACCGGCCTGTCGATCGGTCAGTGTAATTTTTTCACAAATTTTTCCCTTGAGGTGGTCATTCGGGGGACGAATGGGAGAACATCCGGTAACGGCAATGAATAGTGATTTGATAAAAGGCATATTAATCCTCAGTTTGATGAAAGAAAAGTAAAATTCTAGATTTGATACATATTTGATAAACCGTTGGAGTAGATTTTGAAGCTATTTTTTAGGGGTGTCCGCGGTTCGGTTTGGACCCGCCCGCATCTATGCGGTTTAGGGAAAAGTC
This sequence comes from Camellia granthamiana, assembly GCA_036172215.1. Lineage (NCBI taxonomy): Eukaryota > Viridiplantae > Streptophyta > Magnoliopsida > Ericales > Theaceae > Camellia > Camellia granthamiana. Next base: position 147,089,959 of record CM069909.1, on the reverse strand, counting down.
AACCCACAACTGCCCGCAATGCGGTTTGCGGTTTGTGCGGATAGGATTCACGAATGTGCGGGCGGTTTGCGGATTGAACTTTTTTTTCAAAAATTTATTTTTAAACCTTTTTTTTTCTCCCATTTTGTCAATCTTTATTTTGGACCTTTTTCCTCATATTTTCTAAAATGTTCCAACATTAATAATTAATGAATTAAAACTTATAAAAAACTTATAAAATAAAAAACACAACAAATTCAATTCGTAACCTAAACAAATCATTCAAAATCTACATCATTATTAACTTGCATTCATCCTACATTCATAATTCATAACCCAAATAAAAAAATCCTACATTGAAATTTCTACATTCATCATTCCTAACCCAAATACAAAAACAAAAAAAGTAAATGAATATGAATGGAATAATAAACTTTACCTTCATGTTGTAGTCACATCCATAAGTGTAATGGATTATAAAATTTTTCCCAGTTTCCAAATCCCATGGTGGCTGAAAAATCAACATAGCAAGAACTTTTAAGAAAGCTTTGATGTGCACATAACAATGTTGTATCTGTGATTCATCAATCCACTACAATTGAAAAACCTAAGAAGAGATTAACAGTGCAGGGTTCAAAACCTGTATCATAAAGTCTTTTCGAAATATAGCACACCATGCAAAGCCGAGGCCACAGCATAAGCATACCTCAGTTCAAAAAATGAAAATATAAATGTCAAAAAAATTCACCATTCCTAAATTTTAACTCAACTGCAATATAAGTGATTTATTTTCTTTATTCTACTCACATTTCTAGCACCCATCCAAATGTTTTATCAGTCTCTGGGTCATCTTTCATTCTCAAAGAAATATTCATCCATGTCGGTGCAATCTTCTCCAGAGTATCCTGGACATTTATGAAAAAGACACAAAAAGAATAACAATAGAAGCCAAAATCAACAAGCCACCGTAAACTCAAAATAGTTTAAGACTTAACATGAATTAAGATGTATTTCAGAAGTTACTGCCATGTGATAGGAAACTGAGTCAAACCAATTATTAGGAGGTAAATAGTGAGAATGGATTTTACCTTCTTGATAATAACAGGGGAATTGCCTATTGGATCAATATTTGTTACAGGGCCATTCTCCTTGGCAAAAAACTTCCTTACAATCTTCTCATGTTCTTTGGGCTTGATGTAGAAAAAAGGAAAGCCAGCAGAAAGCCCCCCATGTGCCAAATTAGAAAGTGGATTTACAAATATGTGATCAGGCTCTGCCATCAATATGCATCTATGGCAGTAGCAAACAAACAGATTTAGAGTTTACTGAACGTAAAATGTAACTCAATCATTAATAAAAGGACACTCACTCTTCTTCAACAGTAGCTTTTTCCAGCCATTGTACAAAGGCCCATGGTCTATTTAAAACAATATAACCCTGATACTGTTGGTTTCAACCCAAATGGAAGCTCCACTATGGGCAATGGAAGCTCCACCATGGGCACTAGAAGATGGCACTCCCACTCCACCAACCCACTAGCAAGTGGAAGAGGTAGGTGGTGGCCAATCACCCTTCTTCATTTTGTGTATAAATGGAAGGTGATGGTGTAGAGTTAATATACGGAAAAACACAAGCAAGAGAAACACACTGCAGAGAGAGGCACAAACAAGAGAGAGCTAGTGAGAGCTTCTGTTTGTGTTATCAGAGAGTGTGTGAGAGTGAGTTATATAGAGAGACAGTGAGTTGAGAGTGTGTAATCTCCTCCATTTGTTGATATATAACAACATCGCTCCCGTGGACGTAGGCCGGTTTGCCGAACCACGTTAAAAGTCTTGTGTTTTTTGCTTGATTGTATCCCTGGTGTGCCCAAGATCCACAACAATTGGTATCAGAGCCTGGGTGGAGAAAAAATCGAGTTTTTTCTGAAAGTGTCCAGATTTCGAAGTGGTCGAAATCCACTTTTGAGCATACCAGGAGGAAGGTTGGGAGGAGAGGAGTCCAGAACAGGAAAGACCATCCCCAGAAGCCTTCCCACGCGCCGTCACGCGCCACTGGAAGTACGCGCGTGACGCCCACTCTCAACACGCGCCACACGTGCCGTCCAGAGAAAGACGACGAGTGAGCTGCGCGTGAAGCTGACGTCAGGCTGACGTCATCCTGAGCCGAGCCAAGCCGCGTGAGCCGTTGACCGCCGCCGCTGACCAAGCCGGAGCCGCGCCGGAGCCGCGCCGTTGACCGCGTTGTGAGAGCTGTTGACCGCGCCGCCGTTGACTGGAGCAGTTATCCGGTGCATCTCAGCGCACCAGAGTCTGCAGATCTGACCCGTCGAAACTGTTTTGACAAGATCTAAGCTATTCGGAGTCCGTTTTTGGCGATCCAATAGTGTGTTTCAACTATTTGGAGTATTTCGGACACATCCGTACGGTTAGTTTTTGAATCGGAGGCATTCAAACTCTTTTGGCTAGATCTAGGCCATTCGGAGTCCGTTTTTGGCGATCCAATAGTGCGTTCCAACTATTTGGACTATTCCAGACACATCCGTACAGTCAGATTCTTAAATTGTAATTTCTGTAAAAAGGGAAGAAATTTACAATGGCAGGAAAAGGCGCAAGTTTCATGATTGAGCCTTTTAATGGCAATAATGACTTTACACTGTGGCAGCAAAGGGTGAAAAATATTTTAACACGAGAAGGTCTGGTGAAAGCTCTTCTCAAAAAGTCCAACAAACCGGAAGACATGAAGGATGACAAGTGGGAGGAGTTGAGGGAATTGGCAAACAGTACAATTCGGTTGTATCTCGGGAACAACACACTCCGAGAAGTCATCAGTGAAGTAGATCCGGCGGAGCTATGGGCAAAGTTGGAAATAAGGTACAAGTCAAAGTCTTTGACAAACCGGTTATCTCTGAAGAGGCAGCTATATACACTTAAAATGCCAGAAGGTGCGAACCTCACCGAACATCTGGACGAGTTCAACAGGATCACAATGGAATTGGACACCATTGGAGTGAAGACCCAGGAGGAAGATAAAGCTATGATCTTGCTGGTCTCTCTACCTGCATCATATGAGCATCTCAGGACAACTCTATTGTACGGGAAGGATGCTCTTGGACTGGATGAGGTGGTTGCTACGCTCATTTCTCATGAGTCGATGAAGAAACAGGAAGGTAGCAGTAGCAAACACCCAGAAGGAAATGCCATGGTTGCCTCAGAAAATGAGCAAGGCAGAGGTAGGTCCAATGACAGACGGGGTAGATCCAAATCAAGAGGACGTTCGCAATCAAGGTCAGGCTTCAGGAGAAAGTGTTATTACTGTGATCAGGAGGATCACCTCATCAGAGACTGTGCAAAGCTCAAGGAGGACAAGGCAAACAAGGAACAGGCGAGCTCATCAAATGTCGCTGCTGCAGTAAATGCTAAGGATGAGTATGCATTTACAGTTTCATCAAGTATGACGAAACCTGATTGGATCTTAGATTCCGGAAGCACATATCATATATGCATGGACAGGAAACTTTTTTCCACCTACCAAGCCAAGGACGGAGGTATTGTTCGAGTGGCTAACAACACTGTGAGTAAGATTGTTGGCATGGGAACAGTACGGCTCAGAATGGAAGATGGAAAAATTTTCACGTTGGATGGAGTCCGACACGTGCCGAGACTGAAAAAGAATCTAATTTCCTTAAGTATGCTAGACATGAAGGGTTATAGCTTCTCATCTAGCAAAGGAAATCTCAAAGTTATCCATGCAGATACGGTGATGCTACATGGACGACTAGAGGGGAATCTGTACAGGCTTGTTGAGAAGGTTGTGACAGACGGAGCTACTGTCACTTACCGGGCAAGAAGTACAAGACATGCACAGAAGAAACATAGGGCTCAGCAGACATGGCAACCAAAGTGTACAAGAATGCAGGGAGGCAGTTCGAAGGTGCACAAGATGGAGCCATTGCGGCCAATTTTAAAGACAGCTCAGAGCAAAGAGACCAAGACAGCAAAGCATGTCCTAGGGAAGAAAGTTTCTTTTGCTCCTGAATTAGAGACATATTGGGATCTCTCCAAGACTGGATGGAAAGGAGAGATGCCATCTCAAAGAGTTGCAAAGTAAGCTTTGCATGGCACCCCAGTGAGGGGGTGCCAGGCACTCCAGGCAGGGGGTGCTATTATAGATCACCTCATATGGGTTGAGGGGGTGATTTGTTGGTTTCAACCCAAATGGAAGCTCCACTATGGGCAATGGAAGCTCCACCATGGGCACTAGAAGATGGCACTCCCACTCCACCAACCCACTAGCAAGTGGAAGAGGTAGGTGGTGGCCAATCACCCTTCTTCATTTTGTGTATAAATGGAAGGTGATGGTGTAGAGTTAATATACGGAAAAACACAAGCAAGAGAAACACACTGCAGAGAGAGGCACAAACAAGAGAGAGCTAGTGAGAGCTTCTGTTTGTGTTATCAGAGAGTGTGTGAGAGTGAGTTATATAGAGAGACAATGAGTTGAGAGTGTGTAATCTCCTCCATTTGTTGATATATAACAACATCGCTCCCGTGGACGTAGGCCGGTTTGCCGAACCATGTTAAAAGTCTTGTGTTTTTTGCTTGATTGTATCCCTGGTGTGCCCAAGATCCACAACAGATACAGCATTTGAAAAACATATTAGAAAAAAAAAATTAAAATAATAAATTAATTAAATAGTTTTAAAAATCTGACCGACCTTAATAACAGCTGCATATTTGATCATAAAGGGGAGGGAGAAAATGAAGTGGGAAAAATGTTCAACTACATCTTTGTTGATCATTATGGAAGCAAATAAGCAGCCTAGCTAGAACCAAGGTGTAAATCTGTGACTTGCAGTTAAACTTTAGTCAATCAGGAAATTCGTTCATAAGAGTTCCTAGAAGTTTAAGAAAAACCTTAACATAATTGCATGAAATTTTAACGACTGATTTGAGTCCTAGGAAAGGAAAATAGATCATAGGAATCAGATAGAAAGACAAAACCATCCACATATTCATTAAGAAATTATTTCAAAAGTTAAAATATGCATGATTACCCCAATTATTTTTCTTGCCTAAATTGAAATATCTAGGAGCCAAAATAGCAAAATTTTCCACCCCTTTGAGGAGCTTCAATTAGACAACACATTGTTTAACTTTCTAAGAAAACCCAAAATCCAGTCAGCTAGAGTTCTCAAGTTGCAGACATGCTGTTCAGATTTAATTTAATTTTAATAACAGATTCAGAATTCCTGAAAATATAAAACAACTAAGAGATTATAGATTCAAATTTAAAAAGAACACAGATTACAGAAAAAAAATCAGATCTGTAGGAATGTATTATATCACACAGATTCCTGAAAATATATAACAAATTTAATTCCAAAACAAATACACAGATTACAGATTCAATTTCAAAAAAAAAATCAGATCTGTTGGTCCAAAAAAAAAATCAGATTTATTTCCAAAGAAACACACAGATTCGATCGGTGCAGAGATGAGAGATCAGAGAGAGAGAGAGAGAGAAAGAAAGAGAGAGAGGCTTACCTGTGAGTCGATCGGTGCAGAGATGCAAAACCAGAGAGTTAAACTGATGAGATAAGAGAGTGAGGGAGACAAATCAGAGAGATATCTAATATATATATATATATGTTGTGTGAGTGATTTTCCGATCACACTGCCCTCCTTAGTAATTCAGCTGTAGAACACAGGCGGAATGGATGGCACCTGGCTGTCCTGCACAGAAAGAGAAGGCTCCGGCGGTGGTTCTTCCACCCGAGGGCACTCCGATGATCAAGTCAGGATATCTCTCAAAGGCCCTGTTTGGTAGGGCTTATTTTCAGCTTATTTTAGCTTTTAGCTTAATTTAAGCTATTTTGATGTGTTTGGTTCAGCTTAACAATATAGCTTATAGCTTTTTGTAAGTCAAAAATCAACTTATTATTTGAGTGGGGGAGGAGAAGCTTAATTTATAAGTCAAAAATCAGCTTATGTTCACAGTTATAAGCTATAAGCTGTTAGGCTATAAATTATAATCACTTTCTCACAGCTCTACCAAACGGGGCCAAAGATAATCAATAGTGCTAAACTTAATGCTCAAAGTATAAATTGCGTACCTTAAACCCACGGGGGTGCCTCTCTTTTATAGTTTACTCAATCCTAGTCCCACTAGAAGCCTGACTTCTATGGATTCCAATTTAATGCTTACTTTGGATTCCTCAAGAGATAAGGATAAACCCCCTAAGAGTATTATCTTTATCTATCCTGAAGTCTTTCTTCATCCTAGGACTCTTGTCCCTTATCCGCTTATCCCAGATTCCGATATCTTCGGAGATAACCTCGACAACTCTGAGATCACCTCGGCATAACTACCACGACACGTGGCACCTCGGCTGACATGTCGGCGTCACCATGCCACGTGTTGGTACTCAGAAAATATATCCCCACAACTGCCCCCTAGGTTCTATTACCTCGGCATCCTGAGGTAATGGAACCTATATCGGTACTTTCTTTCTGTACATCGGCTATGAACTCCTCAGCCGAGATCATTCACTTTAGGCCGACATGTCTTCTTTCAAGAACAAGAATTCAAATGAACTCTCCCACGCGCATGAGTTGTCATGCATCACTTCTCAACCGTTCCACTTACGCGTTTCGTCTTTATTGGCTCGTGCCTGTGACGCGCTTGTAAGCCGTCTTTCATTTGTCTACGCCGTCTGACGTGTGCGTTGCTCCAAGCGCATTAAATGCCCTGTTTTGCTGCCGTTTCAAATTTTTGACAAAACTCTTGCCTCTTTCCTCCATTTCTTCACTTTTGCATTCGTTTCTACTTGCTCTTTCTCTCTCTAAACTCTTCTTCTCGAATCCGCCATTGTTCAAGCTCCAGACTCTGCAACTGATCTCTTTCTTCCATTCCAGCGAAGTTTTCGCCATTCCATCTTATCAGTGACCCTCATCCCGGCTTCAATCTTTCTGGTAAGCCACTATTCTTTTCGTTTTCAGTTCATTGATGCTCTTCTATTTTCTTGCTGTTACTGTCTTTTTCAAACATCTATCTTGCGAACCATATATCTGAATGCTTTGATTCTGCTTTTGCCCATGTTTTGAACACTTGCACTGTTTCACCATTTTTCTGCCACTGTTCTTGAGCCTGTATTTCTTGTTTTTTATGCTTTTGAGAGCCCCACCTCTATTCCTGATTCTGAAACTTCGTCTTTTGTTTCTTGTTTTCTGTGTTATTTTTTCCAGATCCGTGCCCTCAATCTTTGTCTTCATAGATTTAGGTTTGGGATTTGTCTATAGAACCTTCTAACTCTTAGGAAAAACTTAAACAAGCCTAACCAGTATTTACCTAGGTTTTCGCCAAGGTTCCAATAACCCTTTAAGAACATCTTCTTTCTGTAATCAAATCCCTTTACGCCGAAATTATGGGTATGTGGAGACATAGGGTAGATACCCCAACCAAACTTGAATACTTTAGGGAAGAGTTCGCCATTCCTGCCGATGTCCATCTGAGGCTGGCTGGGGATGACGACTCTATCATGCCTACAGATGATACGATGCCCTTTTCCATCGTTGCTTTTACTGAATGTAGACTTCAGCTTCCACTTAATCCCCTTTTTCGTGAAGTTCTCCACTACTACAAGTTGAACCCCATGCAACTTACCATTAACTCCTATCGAGTGATTAATGGTATTGTAGCCTTAGCTAGGCAGGAGAATGTTAGGATCACCCTTGCCGACATCTAATATTGTTATACCATGTGTGCCCTTAACTTGAAAGAAAAAGGTTTCGTCTATTACCTCAAGACGAGGTCTACAGAATTCAAAATTGTAGCCGACCTCCCAGACTCCAACAAGGGAGCTGGGGATGACTATGTTATTGATTCGGGAAATTGGGAATTCGGCTCAGGCGAGGATGCCCATCTTTACCCTCTTCCCCGATCAGTTAAAGAGGGCAAGGGTAAGAGCCCAGTGTCAATACCTGTTTGTTTCTTTTCAAGTCATCAATACTTTGTCTGTTTCTAATGTCTGTTCTTTTTTGCAGATGTTCGTAAGCCACCGAAAAGCTTTCGCCAATCCTTTGTCCCCAGCAAGGATTTGAAGAAGCTTTTGGACTTGCCAGTCCAAAAAAGGAAAGCGCCTTTGCTTCTTAACTTCATCCCAACATACAAGTCAACTTTGCCCGATGTTCCAAAAAGGAAGAAAAAAAGTCTCTCTCCACCATCTGCCACAACTCTATTTACTGTATCCACATCACGAACAGACCAAGGATCAACCTCTGATCCAGCCGATCAACCATCAACTTCGGCTCCATACTTAATCCCAATTCCAGAGAGAAAACGTCGGCGACGACTGGTACTTACTGCCAAGATGGGTCGCGCGAAACCAGTTGCCAAGGATCTTTTGTCCAGCCTCCCTACTGATGTTGACGCTCAGTCGACACAGACCATGCCCCCACCGAAGCAAAAAAGAGTAAAAAAGGCCCAGCCAAAGGCTAAAGTAACTCAGGTTCACTCTGAGGATAATTTGCCCATTTCCAAACTGGCTGAGAGCGAGAAGACTTCTTCTGTTCCTGCCAAAAGATCTGCTGAAGCCCAACCTTCTGAATCCTCCAAATCGAAGAAGCCGAAGTCGTCGTATGCGACGACCTCGGGTTCTAAAAAACCAGATGTCCCCTGGGTGCCTGCAATCACTCTGGAAGATAAGCCTGTCATGGCCAGCGACAATGCCGACGACATTAATGTCGGCGTAGCCCTTAGTACTGCTCTTCTTCTTCCTGGCGATCTTGAGAAGAACGCCGAGTTAAGTGAGTAAGAAAATTACGCTCTCATGCTTCAACACTGTGTTCAAGAAAGTTTCTCCACTTGGTAACTTGTCTTTCTTCATCTTTTCGTACTTGTAAAACTTTTGTAATGACTTTCGCTTTATGCTCTTTCAGGCTGTTCAACATGCCCATTCCTTTTCCATGCAATCTTTTGAGAACAGAGAGAAGTTGACCAACATGAAGAGGGAGTTCTCTGCCCTCCAAAAAATCAATAAGAGTCTTCAGTCAAAAATGAAGAAGTTGGAAGACCAGGCCGAGGCTGCCATTAAAGCCCAACAGATAGCCGAAGAGAAAACTGAATCTACTAAGGCTATTACAAAAGTTGCCGAAGCTCAAAAGAAGGAGGCCGAGGCGAAAACAGCCCAGGCCGAAAAGGAGCTTCAGGAGGCCCTTTCTACTAAAGACGCCGAAATAAAAGCTGCCGATGAAAAGGCGTATGAACAAGGCATGGCCGACGTTACGGAAGCCTATGAAGTGCAAGTCAGGCAGGCATGCAACAGGGGTTTCTCCCTTGGTTGGATGTCCCTTGCAAAAAGACTCAATGTTCCCGAGGACTCGCCTCTGAGAAAGGCCGACGCCATTCCTCTACCATTCCCACCACCTCCTCCTCCAAGTCAATCTGAAGGTGAGTCTGAGTCTGAAGATGAGGATGAGCATGAAGATGGGGCTTTGGTTAGGAAATCCAAGGAGGCTGTTAGGCCTAAGTCTCCTTCTCTAAATGAGCAGGTGCTGGACCTGACTCAGGATGATAATGGCGATGAAGTTGCCAAGGAGACTACCTTGGAGCCGGCTCCCTCCGACGTTCCTGTAGTTGATAAAAGCCTTGATGAAACCCTTGCTCAGATCGACGCCAAGATCGAGGCGGAAAAGGCTGCCGAGGTGTCTGAACAACAATCGTCTGAGGTCCAGGCCCAAGTTGTTGCTCATGCTGAGGAACCTTAATTTGCAAGTCTTTTCTTTCGTTTCTTTTGTACTTTGCGAGCTTTTTTCATGGCCGATGTGCTGTCTTCTGAACAGTTTCTCTTTGATTGTACCCTCTTATGTGAAAAACTTCAACTGTTTTCTCTGAATGCTTCAATCTTTTATTTTCTCTTGATTGCTTCTGTATGATTCTATACTTAGAATATTTTGCATGTCTTTCATATTTTGCCTTCTTTGTGCAATCTTCTCGGGGTTACATACCTCGGGTATAATAACTACAAACTTTACTTCGGCAAGATACTGACCTGCAAACTTTTTATAAATTTCGACAAATGTAAAACACATACAGTTTTAATTTCAACCTATAAACCTTCCTCAAGTTATAACAAGTGCTAAACAATGATCTATTTGTAAATTGCTACAAATTTGAACAAATGTTTAAACAATATACTTAGCTTTTACTTTAACCTGTAAATTGCTGCAAATTTCAATAGATGATCATATGTCGGCTTAACGCCATCTTGTAAATTGCTACAAATTTCAACAAATGTTAAGCGTCTTCTTTGGGTTAACCAACTTGCAAATTTCTACAAGTGTTTGATCAATAACCTTGGCTTTACTTTGACTTGTAAATCGCTACAAATTTCAACATGCGAAGAGAAACAGTAATATCGGCTTAACTTCAACTTGTAAATTGCTACAAATTTCAACAAGTGAAGGTGAGGAATCAGCTTAACTTTAACTTGTAAATTGCTACAAATTTCAACAAGTGAAGATAAGAAATAATCTCGGCTTAACTTCAACTTGTAAATTGCTACAAATTTCAACAAGTGAAGATAAGGAATAATCTCGACTTAACTTCAACTTGTAAATTGCTACAAATTTCAACAAGTGTTAAGCATATTCTTCTTCTCTTTGCCCCTAATGTGAACCTGAGTTCCACTTGGGTTCTCATTATTCAAAAATAATATTGCGCATCTTTTATCAGTGTAGAGGAATTCTGCTATAATTTTATTGATGATGTTGAAAAAATAACAAGGAATATCTAATGATAGAAAAACTTCAGATTACAAGTGTTCCATGGTCTAGGCAATGCTTTGCCCTCATTATCTTCAAGTCGATAGGCTCCTTGCCTAATACCGAAGTGATTCTGTAGGGTCCCTCCCAGTTTGGGCCAAGCTTGCCCTCTCTGGGATCTTTCTTGTTGCCGACAACTTTTCTCAGGACTAGGTCGCCGACTTGAAAATCCCTTGGATTGACCTTCTTGTTGTAAGCTCTGGCAAGCTGTTGCTGGTATGCTGCGAGCTGAATTGCAGCTTTCTCTCTTCGTTCTTCCAAAAGATCCAGATCTCGGGCTAAGAGTATGTCATTAGTCCCATTCTCAACTCCCTGGGTTCGGATCCCTGGGATGCCGACTTCCAATGGGATGACTACTTCTGTGCCATAAGCCATGGCAAATGGGGATTCTCCTGTTGATCTTCTCGGCGTAGTCCGATATGCCCAAAGCACGTTGGGCAATTCGTCTACCCACTTTCCTTTTGCTGCCTGCAGCCTCTTCTTTATTCCATCCAGAATTACTTTGTTGGATGCTTCTGCTCGACCATTACTTTGGGGAAAACTTGGTGTTGAAAAGTAATTCTTGATTTTGAATTTAGCACAAAAGTTCTTGATGAGTTTGCTGTCAAACTGTGTTCCGTTGTCGGCAACTATGGCTCTTGGAATGCCAAATCTGGTGATGATATTTCTCCATATGAAGTTCTTGACGTCCACATCTCGGATTTTGGCAAGAGGTTCTGCCTCTATCCACTTCGTGAAGTAATCTGTTGCTACCAGCAAGTATTTTCTCTACCCAGTTGCCTGGGGAAGTTGCCCAACAAGATCCATGCCCCACTGGGCAAATGGCCAAGGGCTGGATACTGGATTCAGGTCAGCAGCTGGCTAATGTATCAAAGGTGCAAACCTTTGGCATTGTTCGCACTTCTTCACGTATGCTTCTGCATCTTTTTGCATGTAGGGCCACCAATACCCCTGGGTAATGGCCCTATGAGCTAATGATCTGTCCCCAGCGTGGCTTCCGCAAATTCCTTCATGAATTTCATACAAGAAATCCTCAACCTGCAAAGGGTGTACGCACCTTAAGAGGGGTCCAGTGAAGGACCTTCTGTAGAGATGTCCGTCCGCTGTCAGACTGAATCTTGCCGACTTCAATCTGACCTTGTGTGCCTCCTTACAGTCTTCTGGTAGCTTTCCTTCTTTCAGGAATGCAACAATTGCATCCATCCAGCTTGGTCCCATGTCCACGCACATTGCTTCATACTCTGTGATCGGTGGTTCTATGCTCGGGCCCGACATATAGTCGATCATTATTGTCCTTCTTTTTCCAGTCTGTACTGAACTTGCCAGGTTAGCCAACGCGTCGGCGTGGTTGTTATCATCTCGGCTTACTTGGAGTAGTTGGCAGTTCCGAAATAAGGCTGCCAATCTGATGACCTCTTTTGCATATGTTGACATCCTCTCGTCTCTGGCTGCAAATTCTCCCGTTGACTGATTAACAATTAGCTGCGAATCACAAAAAACTATTACCTCATCTGCTTCTGCTGCTGCTGCCAGCTTTAGCCCTGCAATTAATGCTTCATATTCTGCTTCATTGTTTAAGGCCTTGAACCCCAAACGGATGGACTGTTCTATTATTTCTCCGTCTGGAGATATCAGCAGTACTCCTGCCCCCGCCCCTTGCCGGTTTGAACTTCCATCGACAAATAGTCTGAAGGAGTCTCCGATGTAAATGCTGCAGGGTCTGAGCTTTTCCTTCCTTTGCTCTTTTGTCTTTGGATGGGCTTCTCCTTGATTGCTTGGACATCGTTCATCATGGCTCAACGAAGCCCGATGTTCGATTGATTCTGGCGTGAACTCGACCACGAAGTCGGCCAAAACTTGGCCCTTAATTATTGTTCTCGGCCTGAACTCCAGGTCATACTGGCCCAGGGCTACTGCCCATCTTGCTATTCTTTCTGTTAAGTCTCCTTGTTGCAACAAGGACTTCAGTGGGTGCTCTGTTAGGACCACAATCTTGTGCGCCTAAAAGTAATGGTTCAACTTCTTTGAAGCCATTACTAAGGCTAGCATTAATTTCTCTAGTGGTAAATACCTTATTTCTGCGTCGGCCAAGGTTTTGCTTACATAGTAAACAGCCTTTTGCTCCCCTTTTTCTTCTCAGATTAACACCGCACTTACTGCGTGTTTTGAAACAACTAAGTACAAAAACAGCTCTTCCCCAGGTTCAGGTGTTGAGAGGACTGGAGCTGTAGTCAGATACTTCTTTAGGTCGGCCAACACGGCCTCACATTCCTCTGTCTAAAAGAAATCTGTGGCTTTCTTCACCAGGTTGAAGAAAGGTTTACATTTGTCTGAGCTTCGGCTTATGAAGCTGTTTAGGGCTGCGGCCCTTCCGGTAAGTTTCTGTACCTGTTTTGCCGATGTCGGGCTCTGTAAATCTAGGATGGCCTTGATCTGATCTGGGCTGGCCTCAATGCCCCTTCGTGTCACCAGGTACCCCAAGAATTTACCAGATCCAACTCCAAACGCGCACTTCGATGCGTTGAGTCGGAGCCGATATGTTTTGAGTATCTTAAATACCTCTTTTAGGTCGGCAAGATGACCCTTAGAATCCTTGGTCTTCACGACCATATCATCGATGTAAACTTCCACTGTTTGGCCAATCAAGTGTCTGAACATCTTGGTTACCAGCCTTTGGTAAGTTGCTCCCGCGTTCTTCAATCCAAAAGGCATTACTCTGTAACAGTACAGGCCTTTTGGGGTGATGAACGTTGTCTTCTCTTCATCTGGGGGGTACATGGCTATCTGGTGGTACCCCCTATAAGCATCTAGAAAGCTCATCCTTCCATGTCCAGATGTGGCATCCACCAGCTAGTCAATCTTGGGCAGAGGAAAGCTGTCCTTGGGACAGGCTTTGTTCAAGCTCGTAAAATCTATGCAGACCCTCCATTTTCCATTTTTCTTCTTTACCACGACAGTGTTTGATAGCCAAGTCGGATAATTGACTTCTCTGATGGCCCTGGCTTCCAGAAGTCTATCTACTTCTTTCTCCACTGCTTCGACGTGCATCAACGTCAGTCTTCTGGCTCGTTGTACTACAGGTTTGGCCGACCTATCGACGTTCAGCTTGTGACATGTGACCTCGGGGTCAATGCCAGGCATTTCATAAGGTATCCAGGCGAACACCTCTATGTTTGTTCTCAAAAAAGCTTCCAGTTCCTTTTCTTCTTCTTCGGCTAAGCCTGAGCCGAGAAGAAAGAAGTGTTCTTCATCGCCCTCCCGGACAAGGATTTTCTTTAGTGTTTCTTCACTTTTCTCAGCTGGCTCCTTGCCGACATCATCTAGGACCTCCATGTCCTCGTCTTCAATCTCTGCCTTCCTTGGTTCTTGAATGTTGCAGGTAGTTTTCATTGCTGCCATGGAGCAATTTTTTGCTTGCAGTTGATCTCCTCTGATTTCTTCAATCCCATGTTCTGTTAGGAACCGCAATAGTTGATGCAACGTTGAGGGAACTGCCCCCATTGCATGCAACCATGGCCTTCCCAAGATGATGTTGTAAGGTGAAGGTATATCAATCACAATGAATTCTGTCTTGATTTTCTTTGTGCCGGCTTGTACTTCCAAGCTTGTTGCGCTAGTGGCCATGTCGGCGTTCCATTGAAGCCGACCATCGGGCCATTGGATCCTTCCATGTCATCTGGGTGAAGGCCCAGCTCCTTGTAACATCTAACGTACATGATGTCGCAAGAGCTGCCTTGATCAATCAAGATGCGCTTTACTTGGCACTCTCCAACCTGGAGGGATACTACCAAGGCATCATTATGCGGATGTTGGACTATCTCTAGGTCGGCTTCAATAAAAGGTATCATCGGTCCTTGGCACTCCTCTGGCCGATGTCTTTTTTCCCCGACTTAATAGACATGCTGTAAATGCCTTACCCTCTGGGTTTCTCCTCTGACTTCGTTCTCGTTGACCCTTGAGTGGATCACGTTAACCACCCGTGGTCCTCCTGCCTGTGGTTGCTGTGCTGGGGGAGGTGGGGCTGCTGGTGCTTGAGGCAATCTTGCCTGTTCCTCTCTTGTCCTGGCTTCATTGACAAGGTCTCTCAGATGGCCTTGTCTTACTAAGTCCTCTAAGTGTGCTCTGAGGGCTCTGCAGCCCTGGGTTGGGTGCCCTTCCTCATTGTGGTAAGCACAACGCCTGCCAACGTTCCTTCCCATGTATTCTCCTGGGGACTTTGCCGGTGCTTTGAAATAAGGTTGGTTTCGGATTTGATCCAGGACTTTGTGGACCGGGATTCGGAACACAGTCGTTACTGCCTGTTTGGCCCTTAATTCCGTTTCTTATTTGTTGAACCCATTGTTACCTCGGCCTCGCTTCGGCGAGCCGTTGGTCCTTTCTTGTTTTATCTCTTTATTCCCCAATGTATCTTCCTCGGCTCTGGCATACTTCTCGATTCTTGCCATGAGCTCCTCCATGCTCTTTGGCAATGTTTTTGCCAAAGATTTCCGTAGTGAACAATCATCTTTCAGGCCGTTCTTGAAGGACACGACCGCCACTTCTTGGTTGCATTCGGGTATTCGATTGAACACCTCGTAGTATCTTTTTGCATAGGCCCTAAGGCCTTCATCCTTACTGATCTTCAGAGCCATTAATGCGTCCACCCTTAATGGCCGCAGTTTGTTTGTCACGAACCTGGCCACAAACATCTCGGCCAGGCCTTCCCAAGTCTTCACGCTTCCCTTTGGTAGTTTGTGGAACCAATCTGATGCAATCTCCCCAAAGGACGAGGGGAACACTTTGCAGAGCAACGGCTCGTTTCCACTGTATAATGCCATTGAGTTCAAGAATAATCCGACGTGGAAGTTAGGGTCTGACTTACCATTGTATATTTGAAACCTTGGCATACTGAATCTCTTCGGTGCCTCAAATTTGTCCGGCTCTACCGAGAATGGTGTCCTTGGTTTGTCGGGTGATGTAACCTCAGCTTCAGCATTATGTTCCTTCCTCTTGAGGTAATTTCTCAAGTCTTCTTTACTCCTCCCTGGAGCTCGGCTATCTTTTGACTTCAGACTTTTTGGCACACTACTTTCGGCCTCGTGGTGGGCCCGCTTTGATCATTCTCCATGGGTTGTGTCAAAGCAGAGCGCCTGCCCTTGGACATGCCGATGTTCTCTGGGCTCTGGGTCCTTCGTGTGATATGTCCTTTGGGACTTCTCTTATCTCGGCTCCTCTCGTCCGACTTCCCTGGAAGACGGGTGAGAGTGCCTTCTGCTCCTGGTGTGCTGAGGTGCTTCGGGAATTATTTTCCTTCCTCCCTTCTGGGTATTAATTGCTGGGATCGGCGTGTCCTGCAGTGGGTACGGCGGCTGCATGACATTGTTTTGCATCATGAAGTTGACGACCGACTGTAGGTCTGCCAACTTGTCTGCCAAATTTTTTACTTCCTTATCCCTCCGTAGACACCTATCCCTCCATACCTGGAGGTTATCTTCGTTATAGTACCTGCTTTGGTCTGTCTTTTTTGAAGTGTCGCCCTCCTGGCTGACGTCTTTTCCTTCGTGCCCCTGGTCACGGGCTTCTTCGTTGTGGTTGTCTCCTTCAATGTCAAGGTCGATAGGCCTGCCACTCCCAGTGGGAGCGTCGTCCTCAACCTTTTCTTTTTGTACATTACTGGCCATCTATTCGTCTTTCTTTCCCACAGACGGCGCCAAATTGTGTGAGTGATTTTTCGATCACACTGCCCTCCTTAGTAATTCAGCTGTAGAACACAGGCAGAATAGATGGCACCTGGCTGTCCTGCACAGAAAGAGAAGGCTCCGGCGGTGGTTCTTCCACCCGGAGGCACTCCGACGATCAAGTCAGTATACCTCTCAAAGATAATCAATAGTGCTAAACTTAATGCTGAAAGTATAAATTGCGTACCTTAGACCCACGGGGGTGCCTCTCTTTTATAGTTTACTCAATCCTAGTCCCACTAGAAGCCTGACTTCTATGGATTCCAATTCAGTGCTTACTTTGGATTCCTCAAGAGATAAGGATAAACCCCCTAAGAGTATTATCTTTATCTATCCTGAAGTCTTTCTTCATCTTAGGACTCTTGTCCCTTATCCGCTTATCCCGGATTCCGATATCTTCGGAAATAACCTCGGCAACTCCGAGATCACCTCGGCATAACTACCACGACACGTGGCACCTCGGCTGACACGTCGGCGTCACCATGCCACATGTTGGTACTCAGAAAATATATCCCCACATATGTTGTAAAAAAGATCAAAGATCGGGGCGAGAGAGAGAGAGAAACAGAGACTGAGAGAGAGAGAGAGAGAGAGGCTTACCTGTGAGTAGATCGGTGCGATGAGAGAGTGAGTCGATAAGTGATGAGAGAGTGAGACGATCGGTGAAGAAGAGAGAGTGAGACGATCGGTGAAGAAGATGAACAACGAGAGAGTTAGAGATACAGTGATGAGATGAGACTGAGAGAGTGAGGGAGACAGCGATTAGGGTTTTTTGTTTTGTTTTGTTTGTTATAGATGAGGTGAGTGAGATGGTGAGATGGATGGTCAGATTTGAAAGAGGAAAAAAAATAAAATTAATTAATGCGGGCGGGTTGGGCGGGTGCGGTTTAAACCCGCAACCCGCCCGCAATTCGAAATTTATATAAAATTCAAATCGCACCCTACCCTAATGTATTTGTGAAATCGCCCACACGCGTGCGGTTCGGATCGGGTATGGTGATTTGGGCGGGTCGGATAACCCTACGCCCAGCCCTACTATTTTTCATCAAATTCAAATTTGATGATAGTTTTGAGTAACCATTGGAGATAGTTTTACCAAGCAAAAAAAAGATATTATGGGTTTTCTTTGATGGATCCCTAACAATTTTATCACATGTTTTAAGATTCACAATTTTCTTGACCGGATCCATCTAACCATGTATCTAGGACATTTCCCTGGACGTTGCCAACAAAAAGCTCGAATCTGGCCACATTTTCATTGTGTCTAATTATTGTATTCTTGTCTAAATAACCATAACTTGGCTATTTCATAGCACAAAAATAGAACCCATTAATTTAAATTTGAAGCCTTGTACTCATTGCATGTTCAAACACGAATTTAAAGAACTACCAAAAAAAAAAAAAAAAAGTTGTATTTTAATATAAAAATCGAGAAAAATAACCAAAACCACTCGAAAATTGAAATAATTTCTTTATCTGTCCAAACCAGACAATTGATAATTGACAGAGAAGTCATTTTCTTGGTTTGAAAAAAAAAAAAACTTAAAAAGAAAAAATCTGCAAATGAAATCTAATAGTAATTGATTTCAAACCAGACACTAAACTCAAAGCATCTAATAATTCCTTTTCAACATTCAAAAGCTCAATGCATCTCAGCTGTGAATTGCAAAAAAATAAGACAAACTCCATTTTGGTTTAGCTCCACCGTTTCGATCCAATTCAATTCCTTCGTTTTCTTGAACATCCCATCAAACCTTTAAAATGAGTGTGAATTCACTTGTGGGGGATCCATTGATCTTGATCAGAGAAGACAGAGAAGCACTGATGCTATAGAAATGCTATAGATAGAGAGAGTAGAGCACATTCAACATATCATAAAAGTTTTCTTTTCTTAAGTTGGGTGTGTTATATAAGCACACTTCTTATCTTTTAATATTTTTTTGATCACTTCACCATTCTACTTTTTTGTACATCTTTTCATAAAAAATTAAAAATGTACACTTATTTAGATCATCCCAAACAAAATGCCTACTTCTTTTTTATTTTAAAAAAGTCACATCAGCAAGTTTTTTTTTATTACATATAAAATTCTACACAAATTTAATTTCAATTATAATAACAAATTTTATATGGACTGTATTATTTTTCATTATGTATTTAGTTTTGTCATTGTCAAATTTCTTTATATAGTAGATATTTTAATTTAATTATTATGATATTTTAAAAAAAATTAATTCGATATACAAATAAATAAATAAGACAGAATGCACTTAATTATGTGTATTGCACATATTAAATTAATTTTCTCTTATATTTTTTATTTTTTTGTCCATCTTATTGATGTATTAATATTAATTTATATTTAATTTTTTTATTTAACATGAAATTATTTATTACAAGGCCTGTTTGGTAACCATTCCGTTTTCAGTTTATATTTACAAAAATTTTAAAAACTGTCATAAAATTTGTTTGATAATTTCTTTGGTTTATAAATGGTTGTCCCAGTTTATAAATTTGAGAAAAAAACGTAAACTCAAAAAATGAGTTTACATTTTCAACTTTCATTTTTTTTTTCAAATAATTTATTTTCAATTTTTTTTAATAATTTATTTTCAAATATTTTTTTTTTCAATTATTTTTTTTCAAATAATTTTTCTTTTCAATTAGTTTTTTTTTTCAAATAATTTTCTTTCAATTATTTTTTTTCAAATAATTTATTTTCAATTTTTTTTTCCAAATAATTTTTTTTTCAATTATTTTTTTTCAAATAATCACTTTTTCAATTAATTTTTTTTTCAATTATTTTTTTTCAATTATAATGTGTATGATCCTATTGTCATAAATAATAAAAATAAATATAAATATTTTAGACCTGAACAAACATATTTTTTAGTTTATGTTTTTAAAATTTTTTAACATTTTGTTTAAACTAAACGTGTTTGTAATTTATGTTTTTCTAAAAATAAACAAAAATCAGTTTATAAAATTTTTGTAAACATAAACAAAAAACGTAAACTTTACCAAACGCTAAATATTTATATTTAATTTAAATTTTATATATGTATATACAGTGGTGTTTTGAGAAATTGGTAAAAAGTTAATTTTTTGACTTTTTGGTGACTTTTTGGCTTTTTTTTGTTAAAAAAAACTAGCTTTTTTAAACTGTTCGCAAAACGCCCCACAATATGTATGAATAATTCAAAAAGAATATTAAAGAAAAAATCAATACTCTACCTAATTAATTTATGTATTTTATTCTTAATCCAATTACAACATATTTATATTTAACATTTTCAATAAATTTTTCGGTGTTTTGAGAAGTTAGGAAAAAGCTGATTTTTTGGTTTTTTTAGCTGATTTTGTCTTTTTGTGGGTAAGTTATGTGAGAGGTGATGTGATCCAAAATGGATAAAAAATTGGAAACTGATTTTTTACTAGCTTCCTAAAAGACTGTGTAGTTCTATTTCTACAAAATTTTATTTTCTAAATAAATATAAAAATAAAATTTAAATTAAATAATTAGATTCACTTTTAGTTTTGGAAAAACTAGTGATACATCCCTCTCCAACTTTGGATAGTAGGAGAGGTCCAATATATTTTTTTTTATTAGCTAAGGTCCATCGATGAAATTTTTCTGTGAAATCAGATAAATTTTTCTATAAAAATTGAAATTTCTCTATGAGGGGGTCAAAATTTTTTGTGTTGAATTTTCTCTGTGTAAATGTTATGGGATCCTAACTACTATGAAAAATATTGTATATCCTTTGTCTTATAAAATCTTAATATCAGTGACCTTAAAAAAATTCCGTTTAGTTTTATATTACTAATTCTCTTTCTAATTTAACTATTATTTCTAATATCAAAATGAGTGTTTATTTTACTATCTTATAATTTAATATATATCATATAAAATTATTATATGATAATTACACTTTTATAACACAATAGAGCTAAAATTATCAAAATAAATAAATAATTTAACTAAATTTAAATGTGTGTAAATGCCCCTAAATTTATTATATATAAGTATTCAAGCAACACTTTTATAGAATATAAGACTAAGATTATTAAAATAAATCATTTAAATTTAAATTTTATTTTAAATTAAAATTATTATTATTCTTTTGTAACTCATATCATAATATAAAATATCATTACATTAATTAAAGTTAACTTCATTGTGATTTTATGTCAGACATAATACTTTTAGAAATAATTTACATACACGTGTAGCGTCCAATTTGATATTGATTGATTGATGAAAAATTAAAATAATTGAACTCTATACTTTTTTTGTTAAGTTTTTAGAAAATAAATTGGCAAATGTCAAATGACAAATAGTGTTGAGTATTATTTTATAAAATAATGATTCATAAAAAATGATTGTGTATATTTAAGGCACTTATTGATTTTTCTTGAATAATTTTTAAATAAAAAATTTAAATTTATAGTATTACTGATAATGCAACTTCATGAGCTCTGCCAAAAAAGATATGCAAAAATAATTTGGCTAGAATAAAAATTTTAGAGTTATTATGATGTATCACATAATTAATCAGAACCCCTTTGAGAACTAAATCATTAAGATTATAGAGATTTTGTATTTGATTCCCTTTGAAGATACTGTTTATGATATGAATTTGTAATTTTTTATGCATCAATGTGAATAACTCTTATAATCTTACTGATATAAGTATAAATCCTAACTTTGAGTCAACCTACCTTAAATACTTTTTCGTGTAATAAAATCCTTAAATATTGTCATATAAAAATATTATTATAAATCACAATCAAACACAACTTGAAGCATGATTAAAGACCCGATACACCACTTTAGACATAACTAAAAATATAACAAATTAGCAAAGACATTTTCGATTAATAACCAAAATAATACCCCATGAATTATAACCAAGTCATAATTTGTATATTATAGAATTTTCTGTTGTTTTTATTTATTTTTTTGAGAAAAAATATTTTGATGTAAGTGGAATTTATAATTTTTGGTAAATTTGATTAACACAATTAAGGATTTGATTTCAGGTTGAGAATAAATCTTTTTTTTTTTTTTTAAATTTTGAAAGAATTTGTTTTTATGAACCTCTTTTACATAAGATTACACACAAGGATAAAAAATTTCATCAGTCATTAGCAAATCTGTTTGTATTTGGCATTCAATTGATAAAATTTTCTACACAAAGTATTAAAACTCAAAATTAATTTTCTATTTTAAAAATAAATTCCGTTAATTATATCAAATCAGATTTTGGCACATCTGTTGGCCATAATATGATTGTATACTCACATAATCTTAATCTGGAAATTGCAGAAAACACGCATACAAGCACGTAAATTTGCTTGAAGATTTTCTTACATATACAGTGTGATAATTGTTTTTGCATCAGTTCTATTGAAGAGTTTGACATCATGGCTCTGCAAGTAGCAGCCTCTCATCCCTCACCATGGTCAGTCTAGCTACTGTTGCCGCGTGAAAAATTCACTTGGGGATTGAAGTTGGCACTTAAGTATTGATTATGATTGATGATTATTAGAGCAATTTTTAAAGTGGTCAGATTTATTGTCTAAATCTGGATTTCGTTCACATGGACGGTGCGTTTGTTAAGAATTGAGTAAAATTAGATGCAGTTCACCCTGATAGCTATCAACAGATGAGTAGACGATCATGCTTCCATCGGGCTTCTGTTATGCTACAATGGCCCAAATACCCACCATGCCGACAGAAGTAAGATTGATACATAGCATACAAGTAAACCAAACCAGCAAGTTAAACTTACATCAATGTTGCAAAAATGATCACTTTGGACACCAATCAGATAGATTTCAAGCACACCATTGATGATTATGACTGACTGATTTACTTCAGTGTAACAGAACAAAACAACATAGTCGAATAGTAATAATTATTTCCAAGAAGAAAATACTTCTATTTGAAATATGAAGACTTTGGAGGCAGCCTCATATAAAATCATACTTGTGAAGTACTGCAAATTTGTGTTGCTATAACCCAATACAAAGTTGTCAGATTAATTGTGAGATTACAAATAATTTTGGCACTGCTTATGTTCGCAAGCCAATGAATAATCATTTGAATTGCCTAATATACTCTCGGCTAACAGAATCTCTGAAAACCAAATTGACAGAGCCAGAATGACCGCTGCTTGTTCCTTCCAGCTCCCATGGACTTCATTCTGATTGTCTTAATGCCTCCACAAATTTGTCCTTGGGAAGTGGATTTGAAGCTGCAACTCGCTGAGCCGTGATATCAAATTCTTTACCAGAACTGGTGCAAAACAAGCATGACATAGTAAGAAACTCCTTTATGCAAATTCTGTTCTATTTTCCAGATAAAGAAAATGCGTAATATACATAGTATGGTCTAGTATAGTGCAAAAATCAGTCTGCCAACAAAGGAAAATGATCCCTAAATGCCTACATATCAAAATGCTATGAGTATGATTTCGTGGACACATCATGAACATTAAAAAATATGTACATCGTGTAATATTTTGACAAAAGAAAATGTTATTATTTAGGAAAGTGCTTGAAATTCAATAGGATTTAAGAGAAATGGGATTCCTATGCCCTATTGATGTGAGTGTCTAGAAAATTTTCATAACAAAAGAAAATGTAGGTTTCTTCTTCAAATATCGTTAAAAAATAGGGGATCCAATTTTCCAATTTTGGTAACCTTGCCTAAATCATATCTTATGGACACAAATTACAGTGACACTCAAAATATATGCAAGTTGATTTCTTCCTTAAGATAAAGCTAAGGTATGTGACAAATGTGAGTTTCTTCTTCAACTATCGGTAAAAAAGAACAGGACCTATTCTCTCAATTACTTCCAACACCAGCAATGCTAAGTTGGGGAGAGCAAAGAAAAGAAGGGAACATAAACAAAAATTGTAGAGCACATAATCAAAAGTATTTCTTACGGATCAAAAATAACTCCTCCAGCTTCTGTGACAATCACAGCCCCACCTGCCACGTCCCTACAACATGAGCAAAGATTGCCAATCATTTTATTTTATTTTTTAAGATCAGCAACAAAGGCATTTTAATAAAGAAAAAGAAAGGAGGTACAGAGGAGGACAAGGAGTCCTCAAAGATCACACTTAGTACGTTTAGAAAAAAATGACAAAACAAACAAATAGAAGAGACTGTGGCGCACACACAGCCATCCAATCCCTAGAGATCAGAAAAGGTGGAATCCCTCTAAGTGGGGGGGCCACCAAGGCCCAAAAGGATGCCAAGCCACAGACTTTCTCCAACAAGGAATCCAGATCCCCGAATTTGTCTTCAAAAATCCTTGCATTTCTTTCGAACTAGATGACCCAAAAGATTGAATATACCACACACATCCACAACACTTTTGCTCTCTTCTTGCCACCAAAACCCCAGAAATCAATTAAGAGTATTTGAAAACTTGTACACGGAGCCACCCACAAAACCTCCACCAAACAAAAAAGTCTATGCCACAACCTCAACACCACAGGACAATGCAAGAAAAGGTGATTCAACTATTCCTCACTTGCACATTAAGCACCACTACGGTCAAGGAGCAATCGGGTCTTCTCTTTTGCACCACATAAAAATCTTCACCTTTAGAAGCACAAAAGATTTCCAGATTTTCTTGTAGGGGGATAAAAAATGCACACCTTGAGTTACCAATGATTTGTCAAAAAAGGACTTGCAAGTAAAGTCACCCGAAAAGTGGATGGACCAAACCCTTTTATCACTCATATTTGGATTCAAAGAAAAATGATCAATGCGGAACAGCAAAGAGGTCAACTCACAAGTTTCTCAATCATTAAGGTTTCTAAAAAAATTGAAATTTCAAGAAATCGGTGCTACCAAAAAAAGCCATAGAAGAGATGGAGGAATTATGAGAAATATGGCATATCACTTTAGAAAAAGATGGAAACCATACCAAGGGCCACCGAACCCAAGTTCATAGAATAGGTCGATCCTTCCACATGCAACACCACAGAGGTCCAATGCACAAGAGCCACACATCCGAAGCGATCTCACCTGATCACATAAGAAAGTCATACCATTAATTCTGCTTGTTGACAATAAATTTTTCCTGAAGTTCAGTAACTTAACCAGCAAATTCTGGTCTTACCTCGAAAAGTAAACCATTAATTCTATTTGTAGTGGCATCCAGAGTTAACTTATCACGTTGTGTTCCAGCCTGCTCTCTCAATCAGATAAAAACATATTTAGTTCCTTACACGAAATAATAATCATGTAGTTCACATATCTGCCCCTTAAAGGATGCAAAGTATTTATGACAATTTTGCAACATTGGAAATATGTTATACATTTTGAATGCATGTACTAGGCATTTCTCATATGCACGAAGTGGGTCAGATAAACCAAACCAAAGCAAACCCAACCAAACTAAGGCTTGTGTCCCAATGAAGTGGGGTCGGCTACATGAATCTTTTTTGTCATTCAGCTCCGCCAATGGCTATATGCTTAGTAAAATTAAATAAATCACAAAGTCAATAAGATATGATGTAAAAAGGTCCATGTGGCCTAGATACAACCGTAGGACATACTATTGCAGGGAACGCCCTATCCATAAGTGCTTGGGTGTACATTTAATGCATCTTCACTCATAAACATGGGAAGCCTCGTTGACTATAACAAAATAATTTCTTTATATAGCTGAAACTACACCTTTGTAGCTTAAAGGAAACATTTGAAAAACTTTGATGCATATGATCGAGGAAGTGAAGTTAAGTAGCCAGAATCGGAAACCAGCAACCATTCCAACTCATTTTCATGCATGATAAGCTTCAAAAGTTGAATCATTAGACAAAATTTGCACGTGCTACTTGCATATATCTGGATGTTCCGAGTGTCCAATTCACTTTTGACTGTAGTAACTAATGTAACAGACAATTTGGTTTCCTATCAAGTTAGTTTGTATCAACTTTGGTTTGGTTTGGTTTGGTTTGGTTAGTTTGTATCCTACAGTAATTACATTGCACTATTTGTGTAAACAGTTTCCATGCACATATACCTCAGTGACAAGGAGGGACTTCACAAGTTCAGACTGAGAAGACACTGCAGAATTTCAAAGAATAGGATATTGTTAGAGATCTACCAAAGAAAAGCCATACTATTTTTTGGTTCATGGGGGAAGAACCCAAAATAACAGTCAGACTCAAAGATGAAAACAACAAACTCACCTTTTATGGGGTTTCCATTCAGAAAAGCACCTTTTCTATGGACACCAGCGAAAAGCTGCACAATACAAATACAAACCCAAAATCCTTACTTCACTCAACCAGTAATAGTTATCAAAACGCAATTTGTTATTTAGACAAATCAACATATAGCTCATAAGAATCTCTATCCTGAGCAGATCAATATGGCTATACCAAATTAATCATCCGATCATAGGTTTCATGAATTCCATAATATTTATAAGGATGCTCCCAACATAATAAAGGTGGAAGGAAGTTGTAACCAATACACTTCTTGGGGTACATAGGATCACACTCAACACATAGGGGACCACCCAGGCAATGTATCAAACAAGTTAAACTAATAGTCCCATCCATACTCGCTAATACTTTGTTCACATGAATAATTCCATGCCCATATGAGTAGGCTGTAAAGGTTGACCATCAAATAATGTATAGTTGGAGTACCAAAATATATATATATATACGAACAAAAAAAAGTACGAAAATTCAGACTTCTCACCTCATCCATAATTGGGTTGTAGACAACACCAACTGTGGGGACCTTTCCAATTGTTAAACCAATAGAAACACACACAGAGGGGAACCTACAAGTTATTGTGCAGTGGCAACAAAATCAGTTAGGCTGAATGTATAAATAAAGAATAAATGCCCTACAAACTTGACATCAGAATTTAATAATTACCCCATGCACAAAGTTAGTTGTTCCATCAAGTGGATCAATTATCCATGTCGGTTCATCAGTTAGCTCTGTAACACCACGAGCAACAGTGGTTTCTTCCCCAATGAACTAATAAAAAACAAAAAAATTTAAGAAACAATGAGAAACATGTCTGTGAAGTACCAAGCACTACCAGTGTAACACACTAAGCACCAATCATGAAATTTGATCAAGTCATCCAAAGTTATCTAGATGAAATAAGGGTTAACCTTATGCTGAGGGAAATGCTTCTTGAAATGATTGAATATGAGATCTTCACATGCCTTATCAGAGGTTCCCACCTACAAAGGAGCAGTATCCGGATGTTGATCTCCTGTCTGTAACACTTCCTGCCCAGTCTGCATCTGTGTATACTTCAACTTGAAGATGTCCATGTTTCTTGAACAGTAAGCCTCTCCCTGGAGTTCCTTTCAAATGTCTTAAGATCTTATAAACGGCCTCAAAGTGCTCTGCCCCTGGTGAGTGCATGAACTGACTTACCATGCTGACTGCAAAGGCAATATCAGGCCGCGTATGAGACAAGTAAATCAATTTCCCTACAAGTCGCTGATATTGTTCCCTCTCTTTGACTTCTTCAGCCTTAGCAGCTTGTAACTTCAAGTTAGGCTCGATCGGAGTCTCCACCATCTTACAACCAAGCATACCTGTTTCTCCAAGGAGATCAAGAACATATTTTCTCTGATTAACGAATATACATTCCTTGGATCTTGCAAATTCCATTCCGAGGAAATACTTGAGGGCTCCCAGATCCTTAATGTGAAATTCTTTTGCGAGTTTCTCTTTGAGGGCTGCTAACTCTGCTTCATCATTACCAGTTAAAATGATGTCATCAACATAAACAATCAAAATTGCAATTTTACTGTCTTTTGAATGTTTATAAAATATTGTGTGATCTGCTTGACTCTGCGAGAAGCCACAACTGATAACTGCCTTCCCAAAGCGTTCAAACCACGCTCTTGGTGATTGTTTGAGTCCGTATAATGACTTGTTCAATCTGCATACTTTGTCGCTACCAAGTCTCTACTCAAATCCCGGCGGTAGGCTCATGAACACCTCCTCTTCAAGATCACCATTGAGAAATGCATTTTTAATGTCAAGTTGATGTAGAGGCCAATCTGAATTTACTGCAAGAGATAACAGTACTCTGATGGAATTTATTTTAGCAACAGGAGCAAACGTCTCCTGATAGTCGATCCCATAAGTTTGAGTGAAGCCTTTAGCCACCAGTCTCGCCTTGTATCTCTCAACGCTTCCATCTGCGTTACATTTTATCGTAAACACCCATTTACACCCAACTGTTTTCTTGTCTTTGGGTAGATCAACTATCTTCCAAGTACCACTTCTCCTTAAAGCATTCATCTCCTCCATGACTGCTAATTTCCAATTCGGATCATCCAATACTTCCTGTATATTCCTTGGAACAAACAAGTGTGAAATCCTAGATGTGAAAGCTCTATGGTTTTTAGACAGTCTTTGATAGGAGAGGTAATTTGCAATAGGATGTTTAATGCAATTTCGGACACCTTTCCTAATTGCTATAGGAACATCAAGGTCGGAAATAGAAGGACTAGGATTACCTAAAATTTCGATGCCAGAACTCGAGTGGACATTCGGGTCATTAGGATGGACATTCGGGTCATTATTCCTCAGATGAAATCGCTTCCTAGTATAAACCTGAAGCTCAGAATTTAGATCATTTGGTAGTACTTCTCCCCCTAAACAAGAATCTTCTTGACTAGGCACCATAGAACTTGGTTCTCCTAAGTGATCATTATCAGACAGATGTGGTTTTTGTGTAGGATAAATGACATTGGGGAGCGGGATAGAAATATCCCAAAAATTGTCTTTTACTCCACTTGTCTCCCCCTGAAGAGAAGTGTTGGGGAAATAAGATTTTGTTTCCACAAATGACACATCCATACTCACATGAAATTTCTTGGTTTGAGGATCGAAACACTTATACCCCTTTTTGTTTGAGGAATAACCCAAAAAAACACATTTTATAGCACGGGGGTCAAGTTTTGAACGAAATTGACTGGGAACATGAACATAGGCAGTACATCCAAAAACTTTGGCGGGTAAATCAGAAAACAACTTCGTGTCAGGAAAAAAAGTTTTAAGACAATCAAAAGGTGTTTTGTATGTTAACACCTTTGTAGGCATCCTATTTATCAAATAAGAGGCTGTTAAAATTGCTTCACCCCATAAATATTTAGGAACATGCATGTAAAACATTATAGCACGTGCTACTTCAAGTAAATGTTTATTTTTTCGTTCTGCAATGCCATTTTGTTGAGGGGTATCCCGACATGTAGATTGATGAAAAATCCCCTTTTTTTCCAAAAACTCACCCAACTGCTCATTGAAATATTCTGTTCCATTATCAGAATGTAAAATACCAATTTTGGTTTGAAATTGGTTTTCAATCATATTGTAAAAATTTGTGAATAAATTTTTCACGTCAGATTTTTTATGCATCAAATAAATCCAACATAAGCGGGTATGGTCATCAATAAATGTAACAAACCATCTTTTACCAGAAAGAGTAGTGATTTTAGAAGGGCCCCAAACATCACTATGAATCAAATAAAAAGGTTCGGAAGCCTGGTAAGGTTTTGGCAAATAAGTAGAGCGATGAAATTTTGCAAAAATGCAACTTTCACAATGAAAAGAAGAACAATCAATCCCTTTAAATAATTCTGGAAATAAATGTTTCAGATAAGGAAAACTAGGATGTCCTAGCCTATAGTGCCATAGCATTATTTTTTCTCGAACAGAGATTGAACTAGTACTATTAAAGCTCTGAGCTTTTTTATTACTAACAAGTACTTCATCAAAGTAGTAAAGACCTTCAAGCATCCTAGCACGCTCAATCATCATCCCCGAGTTCTGGTCCTGAAATTCACAATGGGATTCAAAAAATGTAACACGACAATTAGAATCCTTAGATAGTTTACTGACAGACAAAAGGTTACAGGCTAAGTTGGGGACGTGAAGAACAGCATTGAGATTAATTTTCTCAGTCAGTTTAATAAATCCTTTTCCTGCAATAGGTGAAAAACTACCATCGGCTATTCTGATTTTGTCATGACCAGAACAAGGGAAATAGGTACTAAATAAATGGGAAAAACTAGTCATGTGATCGGAGGCACCGGAATCTATGATCCACGGAGAGAAGTTTAGGCAAGAGAAGGCTTTAGGATTTCTACCTGTTTGTGCCAAAAAAACACTAGGAGTACCGGATGAGGAGTTGGATTTTATCAGCTTTAAGAGTTGATCAATCTGCTCTTTGTTGAAGGGACCTGAATCGGCTTCATTAGCAGTAGGAAAGCCACGATTCTTCTCTCCTTGTTTGCTGCTTTTCCAGTTGACAGGTTTGCCATGGATCTTCCAACACGTTTCGCGTGTATGGCGAGGCTTGTTGCAAAAATCACACCAAACCCGTGGCTTATCATCAAACCTGCGCTGGTAATTTGCAGCCTTGTTGGCCGCAGCATCGCTAATTAAAGCAGAAATTTCAATTGACTCACCAGTACCTTTTTTTCTTAAGCATGACGCTCCTTCGGCTCTCTTCCCTTCTGACTTCGGCAAATACTTCGCCAATGGATGGGAGAGGAGGTCTGCCAATAATTCTTCATCGCACTTCATCGAACTCAATGTTGAGGCCGGCAAGAAACTTGTAAATACGGCTGTCTTCCACAGTTTTCTTGTGGTGGTTGCAGTCGTCAACCGATTTCCATTCGTATGTGTTGAAGATGTCAAGATCCTGCCACAACCTTTTCAACGAATTGAAATATTTGGTGACGGAATCATCTCCTTGACGAATCTCTCCCAACTTCAAAGTCAATTCGAAAACTTGAGATTGATTTCCTAGGTCAGAATACATCTGACTAACATTATCCCACAACTCTTGTGCAGTAGTATAGCACATGTAATTAGAGCTTATATCCTCCTCCATGGAATTGACCAACCATGTCATAACCATGGAGTTTTCAGCGTCCCAACTGTCGAACAGCGGATCATTAACAGCAGGAGCCTTCTTGTCACCAGTGATGTAACCGATCTTTCCTTGCCCACGGATATACATCCGGACAGATTGTGACCAGCGGAGAAAATTATCACCATTTAGGCGGATGGTGGTGATTTGGACAGAATGAGAGTTGGATGTTTTCACCGGAATGGCAGCGGCAGGGGTTGAAGTGGTTTCGGACGTGACTTCCGACATGGCTATGACGGTTTTAGGGCTGCTGTGTTTTTGTTGCTCTGATACCAACTTAGAAAATATAAGGAAGAAGAACTCAGAAAATATGAGGAAGAAGGAATATATTGCTGTTACATTCAAAACTTCTTATCTTGTGAAGAGAAAACTACACTCCTTATATAGGAGAGAACAAGAGCTACTATTTGTGCCACTAAGATCCACTATCACCACTAAGAGATCCAGTATCACCACTAAGAGCCACTACCTATCTCCTTACATAAAATATACATCCATTATAGCCACTATCTAGATTACTATATACATCCATTATAGCCACTATCTAGATCACTAACATAGTGTATATAGACATTATCATAACCCACTAACAGCCACTATATGTCCACTAACAGCCACTAACAATAATAATCAGATTTCCAGCAGTTTCAGTGACCAAATCCACCTGCATTGGAAACAAAGATCATGGTAAACTTCTTCATTCACATTAAGAAAGGATCAAACATAGCTTTGGGTTCCATATCTTTATAAATTTGTGAAATTTTGTATACTTCTCAATTCTATTGTTGATTTTCTACAATCATATCCGCATTTGACCATTTTACCATTTTACCATATCCGCATATTTTTTGTTCTTGATACGCAATATGTCCACAAATATATGATGTATATATATGCCTAGATTATATTTGTGTAGTGATAGGCCGGAAATTCTTTAGGGTGATTCCAACTATTTTATAAAAAAAATTTCATTCAAAAAGTTTGAACCCCCTCTAATTTTTTTATTTGCATTTGGAGGGCTTGCATTAAATTTTAATGTGTCTCACAACCAAAAAGAATTCAAGGGAGTCATTTTGTTTTGGGGTTGGGATAGAAGGTTCAATAATTGAGAGTTTTAAGGATACCCACCAGAAAATCTAATCCAATCCATAAGGCTGTACTGGAAGAAAACACAACACTTTTGTTACATGACCAACCATTAGGAGAAAGGCTTCATTCATTTTTATTTTCTTCCATTAGGATTTTATTCTCTTAAATAGTCATTTACAGTCCATCTTCTCCTTTCCCCCAACCAGCACAGCAACACTACGGCTACCAAATTCTCATAGTTTGGCACTCTCAAGTCTCAACTTAAAACATTTCCTAATCAGCTTTATTAGAATTTTAAACTCAATTAACCATCGTTTTGCATCATAACTAAAGGTTGCCCATATTTGTTTCAAGCACAACAGATATTAGAAAAAAAAAAAATGCATTGCCATAAAGCATATTCCATAATTTACGGAACTTCTTCAAGGAATCTTATTTCACACAACTGCATATATTTTACGCCATTCCCATCACATTCACTCTCCATGTAAATAAAATCCAAGTTAAGGCAATAAAATTGATCACTGAAAATTTCTCTAATCATACATACATGTTCTAATCTAACTAAATCTCCACAACATTGGCTTTTGGGTCACTCAATCCGTCTCCTAAATTATAAAAAGGTTCTTCCTCTAAATTTCATTTCATTACCATATCAAAAAAACCCAGAACATATATATATATATATAATTTGATATAAATACATCTACACACAAATATAGATAAGGAAGTGAATAGACCTCGCCCTTGTGCTCCACATGCTTAGTTTGATAAAACCCTTTACGAATTACCTGTAAAACACAGATTCAGAGAGAGAAAATAAGTTTAAATGACGGCAAAATTGAACAAATCGATGGCAATGGCAAGGAACTGTGAGTGTGAATCTGAAATCAGTGGAATTACATCAGACAACAAACTGATTAAAAAACAGAGAACAATTACCTACATATATACAAACAAGAACGTGCATATACTTTTTTTTTCTATTCAAAACAAGAACATGCATATACACAACTTATATACATGTATAGAAACACAGAGAGGTGAGATTAATGGGTCCTACTATTTTCCGCCATTTTTTCAAAGAATTGTTTGATGAGAAGAGAGAGTATGATAGAGAGAATATAATTTGTTCTTCAGCTTTGCGGCACACGAAAGAACAAGAAAGACGCCACAAATTTATACTGTGTTTGGCAAAATGGAAAAGGGTGATTCTACTTATGCCACTACTTTCCCTCTTTTACGCTCCCTCTTTTACACTTTTCATATGAGTTTTTTTTTCCTTCTTAATTTTATCCTTATGTGAAATTATTTTTAAGGATAAAATATTAAAAATAAATATATTTTGTTATCTTCTTATACTCCTTAGTCTTCAATCCCTACTTTTCTTTTCTTTTTTTAATTTTTCTTTTCTCTTTACACATCTTCTTTCTAAAAGTGAGAATCATAGGTAGTGTTTGGTAGAGTTTTATAAATGTGATTTGAGAGTATGAGTTGTATTTTGAATTTGTGTGTTGTGGAATTATGATTTGAGTGTAGAAAATTTGTTTGGTAAAGAGTTTTGAAAATAGTTTTGGAAAAGAGGTTTGATTTGAGTGGGGAATTGTTGATGTGACATTTGATATGTGATACAAAAATTTACAACTCATAACTAAACATACAACTCAAAATTATTTTAAAGCACATAAAAAATTTGAAAAATTTAAGAAAATATTTTTCCCGATTATGTAAATCAATTGCAAAAAAAAAAAAAAAAAAAAAAAAAAAAAAAAAAAAAAAAAATCTGGAATTCAGCCGGACATCCGGGTGGTCTTCATTTGGACAGAAAACACGCCTGTGTGCACAGAGTTCTCTGCAGAGAGTGTAGAAAATTGATTTGAAAACGTAACCAAACATCATGCGCCAAAACACACGTAGAAAATTGATTTGAGAATACAAACAAACAGAGGATTTCGATTATTAAATAAAGCAATGGATGAAAAAACGGTGGTGAAAAACCATCAAAAAAGTGAAGTTGTGAGTTTTTTTTAATTATTCGGTAGGTTTTTGTTTCGTTTTTCTGAATTAGTGTTCGAATTTCGTTCAATGGTTCGAAATCGAACAAAATAAAATAGTCCAGCATCATATTGCCGAATAAAAAATATAAGTCTGGTAACAAACTATTGAATAAAAGATACATTTCCTGTAATCCCAAACCGAATTTTTTAAATTTGTTCGACTTCTCATTACCATATATTTTTAGTTTCATTTTTTTATATTTTTTATTTTTTTGCCTGGAAGGATTGTACTTATACTCATTGCAACAACACAAATACTACAATATTAGTGGACTCTAGTCATGAATTCATTATAGATGAGGTTTGTTAAATTTTTTTTATGAATATGATTTTTTGTTATTTTTAATTTGTATTGAGTTTTATTAATAATTTGACATATAAATGTATTTATTATCTTTAGATTTTTAGTAGTCGTGAAGCATTAATTAAATGGGTTTCTGATGTTGGGAAAAATACTGGATTTGTCATTGTTATAAAGACATCAGATGCGAGAAATAATGACAGAAAATTAAGACTTACACTTACTTGTGAAAAAAGTGGCTATTATAGAGACAACAGGAAGATCAATGAGGAACGATTGAGGTTGACATGTTCTGAAAAGTGTGGATGTCTATTTCTATTAAGGGGGAAAAATTACCTACAAATTATCAAAACGAATTGTGATAACATATTTGATTGATGGATGCAAATAATAATAGATTTTATGGATATTTTATGGATATTCGTACACTTGATGTTTTTATGAATAATTTTATGGATATTTTTTATGTATGATTTTATGGATGCGTGTTTGATTTATGAATTTTTTTTTATGGATGCTTCAAGGAAAAAGTAAATCTTTCAATGTACAGCAATAGTGGCCTAGGCAACTCTATTATAGTTTGGCAACATGACACTAGAGTAATCTCATTTGTATAACAATATATCATTGAACAGACACTTCACAAGTGGCCCAAATGAATTTCTTGTTATCATCTAATTGGACGGCAACATAATACTGGGAAAAAAATGATTGTCCGGTAACATGGTACTGGAGTAATTCAAATTAATTAGCATCGTATTACCGAACAGGCCCACCACAAATTAAAAAATCATTTTTTGAAAGAAAGTAGCTCTGTAAATGTATAGCAACAAAATGTTGGAGAAATTTTATTTTTCCCGCAACAAAACACTGGAATAATGTAAATTATTTAGTACTGTATTACCAAAATTAGTAGTGTAAAGAGATGAAATAATTAATTTAGGGTTAGTTTTGGTAATATATTGGAGGTGTAATGAGAATTACATTTTTTTTTAGTGGTGTAATGAGATGAACGGTGTAAAGAGGTTAAATAGTGGTGTAAATAGAATCACCCAATAGAAAAAGCAGGGAAAAGAGAGCAGAGTATCATAGACAGTCTTTTGGACGAAAGTGCCCCTAGATTTACAAGGAATCACAAATGCTGACATTTTAGATGAGAATATCCTATCATATCCTATCATATATGGATCTACCCCTCTCTAGCATTATTCAATTCAACTATTGTTGTGCACTTTTCTTTTCTTTTTTGTTGCTTGTTTGGCTGGTCATTCGGCAACAAAATGATAGCGCGATCGATAAGGGTGACAATTGCGATCGACAAGGATGACAATGCAGTGGATGAGTGTTGCACCAGTCGTCCATATGGTCATTCAATCGGTTGACTAACATGCACAAATGTGGCCTCTCCCTCGCCTTTAAATCCTTGGTTGCCACGTATTTTAATCGTGTGAAGAGTGTTGGAGAGTGCTGGAGAGAAAAACGCAGGAGAGGAAGTAGATCCATAGTGTTTTTTTCTCCTCATTTAGGTGACACATTCTAAAGATTTTTTTTTCCCCCCCAAAAAAAGTCACGTCAACATGTCTTTTCCATTTACATTTAAAATTTTACATAAATTCAATTTCAATTATAGTAATTAATTTTATATAGATTTTATTTGAGAAATATTTATTTTTCATATATTTTTGTATCATGTATTTAGTTTTGCCGTCAACAAATTTATTTTATATAATTGATATTTTAATTTAATTATTATCATATTTGAAAAAAAAATTATCTGGATATACAAATAAAAGAAAAAAAAATTAAAGTTTGATTTTAATTATTTTGATATCTACTATCATTACTATCTATATCTACATCTATAATTTTAAAATTTAAAATTACTTATATGGAAAGTCAAAAAATAAATTTTAGCCATATCTTTTATCAAAATCTAAGTCATATCTAATTTGAAATTAAAAACTTTTAAAATAATATTTCAATTGTAATTTTATCCTTATATAATTTGAAAATGTGAACTTTTTTGTATTTTTAAAATAAAATAAAATATACATATGGTGTGAAACACATGTGAAATTATTTTTAATTATATATTAAAAAATTAATTTTATTTTATATTTTATTTTATTTTTTGTCTATTCTATTGATGTCTTAATATTAATTTATATTTAATATTTTATTTAATATGAAATTTTTTATTACAAAATATTTATATTTAATTTAAATTTTATATACCTACATACAATATGTATGAATAATTCAAAAATAATATTAAAGAAAAAAAAATCAATACTCCACATATTTAATTTATGTATTTTTTCTTAATCCAATCACAACATATTTATATGTGATCTTTTAAATAAATTTTGTATAGTTCTATTTCTACATATTTTTATTTTATAAATAAAAATAAAAATAAAATAATTAGAATCACTTTTAATTTTATATTACTAATTCTCTTTTTAATTTAACTATTATTTTTAATATCAAAATGAGTGTTTATTTTATTATCATATAATTTAATATATATCATATAAAATCATTATATGATAATTACACTTTTATAGCACAATAAAACTAAAATTATCAAAATAAATAAATAATGTAATTAAATTTATTATATATAAGTATTCAAGTAACACTTTTATAGACTGACAAGACTAAGTTCATTAAAATAAATAATTAAAACTAATATTTATTTTAAATTAAAATTAATATTATTCTTTTGTAACACATATCATAGTATGAAATATCATTACTTTAATTAAAGTTAATTCCATTTTTATTTTATGTCAAACATTATATTTCTAGAAGTGATTTACATACGCATATAGCGTTCAATTCAATATTAATTGATTAAATTAATGGAGCTCAGTACCTTTTTTTTTTATTAAGTTTTTAGAAGATAAATTGACAAATGTCAAATGATAAATAGTGTGGAGTATTATTAAAGAATAATGATTCATCGAAAATGATTATGTATATTTAAGGCATCTATTGATGTTTCTTGAATAAGTTTTAAATAAAAATTTTGAATTTATAGTATTATTGATAATGTACATTTATAAGTTCTGTTAGAAAAGATATACAAAAATAATTTGGCTGGAATAAAAGTTTGCGGTTATTACGATAAATCATATAATTAATCAGAACTCCTTTGAGAACTGAAATTATTAAGATTATAAAGATTTTGTGTCTAATTCTCTTTGAGGATACTGTTTATGATTTGGATTTATAATTTTTTATGCATCAATGTGAATAAATTTTACGATCTTACTGATATAAGTATAAATCCTACCTTTGAGTCAACCCACATTAAACACTTTTTCGTATAATAAAATACTTAAATATTGTCATATAAAAATATTATAATAGATCATAATCAAACACCACTTGAAGCATAATTAAAGACTTGATGCACCACTTTAGACATAACAAAAAAATAAGAAACTAGCAAAGACCTTTTCGATTAATAACCAAAATAATACACCATGAGTTTTAACCAAGTCATAATTTGTATATTATAGAATTTTCTGTTTTTTTTTTTTTCAAAAAAAAATATATATTTTGATACAAGTGAAATTCATGATTATTGGTAAATTTGATTAACACAAACAAAGATTTGATTTCAGGTTGAGAATACGCCATTCTTTTTTCTTTTTTTTTTAAATTGAAAAAATTATTTTTATGAGCCTATTTTACATAGAATCACACACAATGAAAAAAAAATTCATCAGCCATCAGCAAATTTGTTTGTATTTGGCTTTCAATTGTTAAAATTTTCTACACAAAGTATTAACACTCAAAATTAATTTTTCACTTTAAAAATAAATTCTCGTACATCGCACGAGTCATTTAGGCCTCGTTTGGCATTCAACTGTTTTATCCTAAAAGTCAAAATATCACTAAAAAATTCAAAAAGCCTACCATTTTATTCTACAAACCTATCTACAATTTGAAATCATGTGTGTCTAATAAAAGTCTACCATCCTATCATTTTAGCCTAAAACTCTAATAGTACTAATGAGAATTCTTTCAGAATAAAAAAATGGTCAAGTCCAACAATGTATCTTTATGTTTTCCCAATAACCCACTGACTCACATAGCCAAACAGCAGGCTGTCGCGTCAGGCAGTGACAGAACTAGGAAACTAAATTAGAAGGGGCACTTCTTGATTACAACTTTAATTTTTTTTTTTCATAACCAACAATAAGAAGATAATAATAATTTTTGAATTAATATTAAGTACAAAAACTTAAATAAATTACTACAAAAGTATTTCACATAAAATTTTATAATTAACTTCAGGTAAAATCGAAAAGAAAGTATTGCGTGTAACTAGTGTATCATGGACAATGTAAAAATAGTCATATATTTAAGTCTTAAAATAAATTATATAATGGTAAGATAAATCAAATTTTTACAAAATTTAGGTAAAAATTTGATATAATAGTGATATCACGTCATTATTGACATATGATATCACTAACCAATAGTGAAGCAACATATGAAGGGTGAACCCCACATGTAAATATAACTAACACTCTTAGAAATTTTTACATATATATAGTGAAATTAATTATATTTGAATATCAATAATGATGGATATTACATTTATATTGAGATTTTTTTCATAAACTTTTCATACATAAAAATATAATTTGTCGTAATCACTTCATTTTCAATAAAACAATCACTATTTTTTTCATAAATTAAAAAATGCCCCTGACATTTTATTCTAAATATTATTTTTTTTAAAATTTTATTTATATACATGTGTAAAAAACAAAATCAAAAAATCAAAAAAAATAAAAAATCTAGAGGGGGCACGTGACCCTCCTAAGCCCTATGTGGCTCCTTCACTAGCGTCAGGACATTATTTACCTACAGGTGAGTACAAATTCATGGTCAAAATTGTCAATTTACCTATTTTGTATTTTATAAATTATTTTATTTCATATTTTTTCGTAAAAAGTTAAAAAATTATTCTCCAACATACTAGTTTTTTTACCTCATATTTTAGTTAAAAAATCAAAAATTACTAAAATAACATATTCCCAAATGGGACCTTACTAATTATACAGTAAAACAGTGAGGGTTGTTTGGGATGAACTATATAAATACACTTTTTGATTTTTGGCTAAAAAAGTAAAGGAAAAAAAGATGTATACTTGGATAACTTTTTAACTTTTTACTAAAAAATGTGTATTAAAATATTGTATCAATTAGCGAAATTACCTTCATACCCTTTTAAGCGCTGACATGCTTTCTGTGCATGTCAGTGAAGTCCCGTGTCAATGCACTGTGCTGCACTGTTTTTTTTTTCAACCAAAAAGTGCACTGTTGGAAGGAGATAAAACCAAGGGCATTTATGTCTTTTTACCCTCTATCTATTCAGCCTTTTTTTTGGCCCAAACATGTGAATAGTGTTAACTTTTTGACTTTTTCAGTGACTTTTTGATTTTTTATCTTTTTTAAGGGATGCTAAACACCTATTAAGGGTTACACACGTAAATTATTGATCACACAATTAATTGTATATAAATATGGATAAGATTTTTAAAAAGCAGTTAGGTCTTATAAATTTTATAAAAAATTTCAAGTTGATTATGTGTTTAATTTTTTTATTTATAGCATATTTGTGTGTAAAATGATATATAATTTTATTAATATATTGTAGAGGTCACAATTGGCCAAAAATTATAAAAATAAGTGCCCAAAGCCCTACCATTCAGTGCTACCATGTGTTGTTGAATTAATGTTATCGATTTTTTTACATCTTGCGTTAACTACATTACAAAGTATATATGTAAATTAATCGTATTAAAAAGATAATGATGAATTATATATATAATTGATTTATATGTACATGTTTGTTATGTGTAAATTTTGCAACACAACAACATTCCAACGTTTAACTTTCACACTCTGCAATGGTGTACCTAAATCACCATGAGAGGGTCTTTAAGTAATTTTCAATTGATCAATCTACTAAGTTAATTTAATTGGCTATTCTTGTATATTCATATTTGATAAGTCAAGGGTTAATATTGATTATTTCTCTTCACTAGGGAGATTTTAGTTATCAAAACACCCTTTAGTAATAATAAATTACTTTAGAATAACCAATCTTCAAAACAAGCAAAATTTACTTTATAGGAATAATTTCCAATTGCTATCCAAGCACCCTATGTTGTATCATTGAAATGCCATAATGTTTTAAGAGTGTGGGTGTCTCCGTGAAATTCTATTTATACAAAAAAAAAAAAAAATTTATAAAAATAATATGATAGTTTTACTTTTGTAAATAAATTTATTTTTATGAGTTTTTTGTTTTAAAATAAAAGAGTAATTACAGCCCATTGAAATTTTAAAAAAATAATTACATATTAATGAAAAAATTTATAATTTATAATTATTAATATTTATAAATTTTACCACTTATTTATAATTATTTTATAAAATATCACTGATTTGATATTTCTTTTAAAATAAAAGATGCACGTCAAATCATATTATTATGTATACAAATTTTATATAATTTTTTTTATACATTATTTTATTACTGCTATGTGAAACGATAGATAAGGCACCAAAGAGGAACATGATTTCAAAGTAGAAAAATGCTTGGGGCTTGAAATTTTGAGGCTCGAATACATCAAAATTGTTTTTTTTTTTTAAGGGTGATTATGTGTAGGGATGTATAGTTTGATAAGGTGAGTAAATTAGGTTGAACTGGTTAGGTGATAAAATTGATTGATCAGTTAGGCTGTTGATTAATATTTGTTAATTCCATATAGTTTTGTGCAAGTCCATACTATATTTTTATTTCAAATCAAGAAGACTCGGAGGAAATTGAAATTAACGTCATTTCAATTTCTTTATTTCAATTTTCTCTCAATTTTCTTGATTTGAAATAAAAATATAGTAGGGACTCGTACAAAGCTATATGGAATTAATAAAATTTAACCAGCATCCTAACTGATCAGTTAATTTTATCACCAAACCAGTATAACCCAACTCACTCATCTTTTCAAACCATATAGATTGAATTGATGCAAAATGTCTAATTTTTTAACATATCTTTGCACATAACTACCCTTCCAAAA
Organism: Camellia granthamiana; assembly: GCA_036172215.1. NCBI lineage: Eukaryota > Viridiplantae > Streptophyta > Magnoliopsida > Ericales > Theaceae > Camellia > Camellia granthamiana. The sequence goes on along the minus strand of CM069909.1, from coordinate 147,048,929 downwards.
AAAAAAAAAAAGACAAAACATGATTCCAGCCTCGAAGAGCCTTGAAATGCCTCAAAATTTTGAGGCCTCTAAGCACGACTATTCAAAGTATATTGTTATGCAGCCGGTAGTGCTAGAAGCCTCGAATTTGAGGTCACGAATTTGCCTTGAATTTATATTTATTTATTTGGGGGCTGTGTTAGTTAGTTTTTTCATTTTTTGGGATTTTTTTATTTTTTATTTTTTAAGGGTGGTTATATGGAGGGATGCGTAAAAAAATTAGACATTCTGCACCAACTCATTGTACAAAATTATATAAAATTAACAAAATTTAACTAACAGCTTAACTGATCAATCAATTTTATCACTCAACTAGTCCAATCTAATTGACTGATTAGTTAGGCTACTAGTTAAAATTTATTACTTTCATATAATTTTGTACGATGAGTTGGTGTGGGATGTCTAGTTTTTTGACACACAACTGTCACACACTGGCAATGCGGAAGCCTTGTCAAGATATGCAAGTGTGTGTGGCGCTAGTTAACTCTCTTCACTAGCCCGCCAACGATGCTCGAAAGGTTTGCAAAGACAAGCAAACACAATATTAGTTGAGTTGATGAGCCACAAGATTGGAGACAAGCCATAAAATAACAATCAACAATCTAAAATTGAAGTAGCAACAATTGAAAAGTTATGCACAATGTAAAGGCGAAATGAACTTTTCATTACTCAAAAGAAAGGCATTACAATAGTTGAACAATGCACAAAAGTGCTACAAAAGTTGCCTTACCATATACAAGGAGGGGGTACCCTACACATAACACCATTTTTAAAAATAAAATAAAATAACAAACAAACCAATACAGTCCAACAAATAAAATAAAATAATTTTAAAAAAAAAAACTAACTAACACAGCCCAATAAATGGAAGAAAAAAAAAACTAGTTTTGTACGAGTCCCTACTATATTTTTACAAAAATTCTTCAGAGCTCAAAAATGTTGAGGCTTAATTGGCCCAAATTCAAAACGACGTCGTTTTGATTTTTTTTTTTTCCTTTTCTTTCTCCTCTCTTTTATTTGTGAAACAGAGGCAGGAAGAGAGAAAAAGAGAAAAGAAAGGAAGAGAGAGGAAGAGAGAAGCACCATCACCGACGCCACCACCGGCCATCCTCGCCATCACCGGCCATCCTCTACACATAGATCTATTGATCTGTATCTCTCTCTCTCTCTGTTCTGTGTATCTCTCTCACTCTCATTTGTGGGTTTGATTTTTGTTTTGATTTTTGGGTTTGATTTGTTTTGATTTGTGAGTTTGATTTTTGTTTTGATTTTTGGGTTTTTTTATTTTTTTTATTTTTAATTTATGGTCTTCCAGCATTTTAGTTGGTTTGTGGAAGCACTATAATGGCACAAAAATGAAAAAAGGTGTGGTGTCAAAATGTGATTGTATCTGATGTATCCTCGCTCTATGGCTTTTCTGACTTTAGATATCATCCTGTTTCCATTTAATGTCTTTTTTTCCCCAACTATTTTCGCTGAGAGCGCTGCTTGTACAATCACCATGGGATTTGTGGAATTGGTTTGTATTGGGTTTGATTTTTGATGTTTGATTTTTTTTTGATTTTTTCTCTATTGGTTTTGATTTGTACCCTTTCTCTCCTATCTCTCTTTTTTTTGATTTTGTGGAAAAAAAAAAAAAAAAAAAAAAAAAAAAAAAAAAAAAAAAAACTGAGGAAGAATAGATACAGACAGAGGAGAAAAAAAAAAAAAAAACAGGTGACGTCGTTTTGGCATCTCGAGCCACTCGAGCCTCGAAGGATTCAGGCTACCTAGCGGGACTGATATTTTTATTTCAAATTAGGAAGATTCCAATGAAATTGAAATGACTTTAATTTCAATTTCCTCTGGGTCTTTCTAATTTGAAATAAAAATATAGTATAGATTCGTATAAAATTATATGAAATTAACAAATTTTAACCAGCAGCTTAACTGATCAGTCAATTTTATACAGGCTGAGTTGGTACGAGATGTCTAGTTTTTTAGCACATCCATACACATAACCACTCTTGCAAAAAGAAAAGAAAAGAAAAGAGAGGGGAAAAAAAAAAAAAACCAAACTAACACAGCTTAAAAAAAGAAATTTGAGGCAATTTTGAGGGCTCAAATTCGAGGCCTTAAACATTATTGGCTCCGTTTGGTAGAGCTGTTAGAAAATGATTATAACTTATAACTTAACAACTTATAACTTATAACTGTGAACATAAATTGATTTTTAACTTATAAATTTGGGGGATTTGGTCATAGCCCCCTCACTATCTAATTTGTCTTTCAAAATGACAAGAATTATATAAGTACTTTCAAAACCCCTTGATATTTTAAAACTTGTTTCTTTTACTATATTACCCTCATATCTATTAGCTCTCCTGTTAAGCCATCTTCACTATGTATTTCAGAGTAAAATTTTACACTCTGAAACTAAAGTAAAATTTTACTCTGTATAAAAGTAAAATTTTACTCTGAATGAGAGTAAAATTTTACACTCTGAAACTAAAAGTAAAATTTTACTTTGAAAAATAAGTAAACTGTGAGACTCTGAAGCTAAAAGAAAAATTTTACTCTATATAAAAGTAAAATTTTACTCTGGTTCTGTCAAATGAAAAAAACAGAGCAATCGAACCAGAGTAAAATTTTACTCTGGTTCTATCAAATGAAATTTGATGTTTACTCTGAAAAATCGATGGAACTTTGAGTTTTGAATCAGGCCTATAATCCTTGAATCAATCGATGTTTACTCTGAAAAACATTGAATCAGGCCTATAATCCTTGAATTAGGCCTATAATCTGAAAATTTCAGAGAAATCTCAATTTTTCATACCCCGGTTCTTTAGATTTTTTAGATTTTACAAATTTTTCAGATTTTTGAAACTTTGAGCTTTCAAAAATCTTAAGATTTTTCATACACACAGATTTTTCAGATTTTACTTTAAATCTTTGAGCTTTTGAGTTCGAATCAAATGATCGCTGAGACCGATCTATGCAATCATTCAAATCTCCGATCTTAAAGACTCAAAACACACATATATATAGATATATATATATTAGAGATCGGAATATGTAGATATATATATATATAGATATATATATATATATGTATCAGTGCGATTTGCAAGTTCTCCACAGCTCTGGCCATGGAGGAAGCTAGGGTTAGAAAAGAGAGACGAGAGAGAAGATGAACAATTGAATGTAAGAGAATCTGGTAGCTTCGGTGAGCACATGCATGTATAAAACACAATCATCATAAGTATTCCCACCACAGCTTGCTTGAAGAGCAGATTTGTCATTCTGACATTGTTGATGGCGCAGACGGTGATGGAAAGGAAGAGAGTGGGGAATAGAGTGGGTATAATAGTCATATGAAATATTTAAATAATAAATTTGTCCTTTATGCAAGACTTTATAATTATGAGGGGGTTTAGAAAGTATAATTTTTTTCTTAATCCTTTTAACAATGAAAGGAAGGCAAATGGGGTTTATAGCCAAATTTCCCTATAAATTAAGCTTCTCCTCCCCCACTCAAAGAATAAGTTGATTTTTGACTTACAAAAAGTTATAAGCTGTATTGTTAAGCTGAACCAAATACATCAAAATAATTTAAATTAAACTAAAAACTGAAATAAGTTAGAAATAAGCCCTACGAAACAGAGTCATTATTATGGGGCGTGGGTATATTTTTGTTGTATAATGGCATCTTTTGTAGTAAAAGTGGATAGTTGAGGGCATATTTACCAGGGACATAAAAAGAGATGCTTGGAATATGCCAAAATATGCCAGTTCCTTATTCGCTTATTTTTCACTCTGAATTATTAGTATATACTCTTTTTTTTCAATAATATAATTATTATATTTTAAAATTATTAATTTTTTAAAATTATCTTTTAATAGTATATTTTTTAAAAATATCAATTGTCATAATTATACTTTTTGTGTTATTAATTAATTTTAAAAAGAGTAAAATAATAAATTTATATTATTTTATTCCTTAATTTTTTAAAAATAATTAATATTTTAATACAATAAAAAATAAAATAAAGAATTAATATTTTGAAACGGAAGAAATATAAATTACACTCTCGAGGTTTAGATGTTATTTTAATTAATTTTTTTACTTTTATGAAAAATCATGAGATAGTGATATAATAAATATTTTAATTCTTTTAATTATTTTAGCGGCTCCCCAAATAATGTCTAAATTTTGCAGATGTAACATAATTACAATCACAATATTTAATCAAATGATTATGTAATCCTAAAATGATGTGAAGTTACCTGCTCAATTGAATGTAGTTGCTTTACATGATCCACTGACATCTAAATCTCCCCATGCTGTGGGGTACTTTTCCCTAATAGGAAAGTTCTGTGTATTTTCCAAGCCAAATTATGGTTATTATCTTCCCACACATGTAAAGCACACATGTAAAGCAATCACTTCAATTATGGACTGTGTAGCAAGTTATATAAAAATTTAAGGGGAAATAGCTTTATAGTGATGGTCAATAAAAATAATTACAAAAAAATAGTAAAGATTATAAATATTAATAATTAAAATTATAAATTTTTCTACCATTGTGTAATAATTTTTCAAAATTCACCTTGAATGTTAATTTCTCCAAAGTTTAATGACTTTCAAAATGTGTAGCATGTTAATCTCAAAAATAAAATTAAATAATGGATAAGTCTAAAAGGCCTTGCTAAAAAATATTACATAAAAAATTCACGATGGGTTTTAATTTTTAATTATATATATATTTTCTTTAATAATTTTTTTTTTATATATATTTCAGTAAATACATTTATGTATCTAATCTAATATTTAGTGAACTTTTATTAAAAAAAATAAAAAAAATTACAAATATTATATTTATTAAGTATATCGAGATCAAATACATCTAAAAAATAAAATAAATAAATTTAATTATGAAAAAAAGTTCTAAAGACAACAAAAATAAAATAAAAATAAACAAACAAACAAACAAGCACTCCAAATATAAAATTCCAACCAAACAAGGTGCCCTCATAAACTCCATCACTCCCAATTTTTTCAAAGTACTATTCTCAACAATGGAAACGATTTATCTTTTGAGGAGAGTAATAGAAAAGTACAGAGAAAAGAAAAGAGACATTTATCGATTTTGAGAAAGCATATAATAGAGTGTCTTGAAATATAATCTAGTAGGTGTTGAGAAGAAATGGGTGACAAAAGGGTATATTGATGTGATTAGGGACATGTATGAAGGTATGGTGACCACTATTAGATTGCTTGCTGGAGAGACAAGTGAAGTTCTAATTACTGTAAGATTACACCAAGGATCAACCTTAAGTCCTTATCTTTTTACTTTAGTTATGAATAAGTTGACGAGAAATATTCAAGATGATATGCCATGGTGTGTGCTTTTTGTAGATGATATCGTATTAGTGGATGAGACTAGAGAAAGAATTAACACTAAGTTGAAGATTTAGAAGAAAAAAAAACAATTGAATCTCAAGAATTTAAGATAAGCATAACTAAAACAGAGTACATGGAGTGTAATTTTAGAGAAGAAGTGAAAATTGAGAACTAAGAATTACTTAACAGTGAACATTTTCATTATTTAAGATCGATTATCAAAACGGTTGGGAATATTGGAGTGGATGTGGTCCATAGAATTAAGGTAGGGTGGTTTAAGTGAAGGAGTACATCTAGGGTACTGTGTGATAAATGAGTACCCACTAGACTAAAAAGAAAGTTCTATAAAATGACTATTAGACCAGTGATGTTGTATGGATCAGAATATTGGGCAACTATGAAACAATATCTAGATAAGATTAGTATTGCTAATATAAGGATACTAAGGTGAATATGTGGTAAGAGTAGAAAAACAGAATTAGGAATGAATATATTTGTGAATGGATAGGAGTAACACCGATAGAAGATAAGTTGAAAGAGAATAGATTGATATGGTTTGGTCATATACAATAGAGAGCAATAGAGACAGTAGTGAAGAGATGTAATACAGTGACGGTAGATGGAAATGTTAGAGGAATGGACAAATCTAAATTGACGTGCGAATGTAATAAATAGAGATACAAATTTTCTTAATTTGACTAACTAAATGATCGTTGATAGAGTTGAGTGGAGAAAAAGAATTCATGTAACCGACCTCATTTAATGGGACTTAAAGTTTAATTTGGTTTACTATTCTCAATTTTGGAAGCACAAATTGAAGAAAATATAACAAAAACATTTCCAACATCAAAGCAAACACCAAAATACATCTAAAGAAACACATTTTGCTACTTCTCGATGTTTTCTTTCACAGTTGCACCATCCCAAACATCTATCTTTCCAAGAAAAAATCTAGCCCTGGTTTTCCATGTACATTAATGCACTATTAAGCTGTTTAAAATTAGGAGATTTGGTCAAAACCTTTTCATAATAAAATTTTAATATATTAAGGAGAAGCATAAAAAAAAAATTTAAAAATCCAACATAAACCACTATTACTAAAATATTAAACTTTAAAATAATATAACTTTTGGTCTAAATGTCGATTTTTAATAAAATTAGTATTTTTAGAATTCTCTCATCAAGATCTATCAAATAAGATCTATGTTCAGTATGAAATTCTTTTTTCTATAAAAATTATTATCGTCAAAATTGATGTAAACAGTAACATGTTACTCTGTTTGACAGTAACATGTTACTCTGACAATATTGTCTAAGAAAAAAAAAGAAGATATTTTATTTTTTCCTTGCCCAATGTAGACGTGCTCCCGGGAACTCTCCGATATCCGCGCTTCTTGCGAAGGCGTGAATCTCATTTCGTTCTGAGCTACTACAATTCGAACTCAATGTCACAGTTCTGAATCTGATCTCGCAAAGTGCAATGCAAGACCGATAAATCACCAAAGAGTCCAAATCCGACAAATCGTTTTGGAAAACTGATTTTTAAGAAAGAAGTGCCAAACATGAACTGCTTTGCCAGATACAGAGTCGCCACCTAAATATTTTATTTTTGGGAAAATTTAAGAAACCTTGACTCGTTGCCTAAGGCCACGTGTCTGTCATCACCAAAGTTGCTTCGGCTCGGGAACTTGGGTACGATTGGGGAAGGTCATCTATGAGCACCCCCGCTCGCCCGATCAAAGATCGGCCTTTACTAAACATGATATCTTATTTTTGAAAACACATGTGTTCTTATTCCGGTTATTAACCTAGAATTACTATGTGATGCGCACAGCATACAAGTATAGACTGGATCGCCTAAGTTGGAACAAAACATCTCATGTTTATTTTTGAAAGCGGTTTACTACTTGCAAGTAGGCTAAAATGCGGATTTTGCCACCCTCAAGTGGGCTTAGAAAATATGGTGATTTGCCACTCTCAAGTGGGCTTAAAACTCGCAATCAATGAATTGTTCCAATTCAAGTAATCCAACCTTCACCCACAGGCATTCAGGCAGTTATATCACATAAGCAGTTAGCCTCATGGCAAGCATGCTATCATGGCAGTCACTCACACACATGCAAGAATGCTAAAGCATAAACACTCATCGAGTACTCCAAGCCAAAACAGAAGATGGTTAGTAATCATGCATGATCCTAGTTATGTCAAGAATGCTTAATGCAACACATGCAAAATGCAACTAAGATAGGCTCGGCTATTCTAAAATGTCATGTGAAATGCAACTTGATACATGTATTCAAACAGGAATTGAAATACAATGCAGTTAGTATGATGCGCCGAGCCCGGTGCATGCAAGACAGATGAATGAATGCGAACATGCGAGCATAAGGATGCTAATTAAAACTAACCATCGTAAGCTAGTAAATAAAAGGGAGAAAGAAATGGGGGTTGGAAGACATGCATCACACACACGCACACTTATTTACAACATTGCCCTCTTGGAGGAGGGTCCGAATGAATAACACAGAACCAACTAGCTAATCTAAGCTAATCTAATTAAACTAGTTATTACACAACAGAATGAATAACAAGTTACAGCTAATTATTACACAATTCTAACTAATTAACAAATTAACTAAGTTAGCAATTGAATAAACATGTAAACTATATGGAATAGGCTGCCTCCAATCTAACTTGGATGACGAAGGATGCGTGCCTGGTCACCTCGTGCGAAAATCCATCGCGATGCCCCGATTTGCCTCTGTTTGCAACTGGTCTCAGAACACTGCAAAAAGCTCCAGAAGGCTGAAACTCCATCATGGGAACCTGTAGGGATTCTGCCGAATAGTTGTTGGAAATGGAGACCACCTGCCGACCACTTTTTGTGCTGAAAAACCAGAAAAAGTGGTCGGCCAGCTAGTAATACTGGTCGGCCGACCAGTTGTTGCTGCTGGATTCCAGTTTGCTGCAACGGAGAGCAAGAAAGGGGCATGGCAAAGTATTTGCAACACATGTGTACACGAACTCAAGGGAGTGCGGTTCTCGACCCTCGGGCCACCAATCGCGCATTTCAATGCATGATGGCTGAGAGCCAAATTGCACAATGCACACACGAACACATAAAGCCTAAAACTCCATCATGTATAGTCAAGAGTATCGGCGACCGAGAATTGAGGCACGTTTCATCACTTCGAGTATGAAACGTTCCTCGTTTCCCATATTTGGACTAACTCCTATTCCAAACACAATGCAACAAATAACATGGCATGGCATACACAATGCGACTCAAGCATGCAAACATTCAATGCAATGAAACAAGCATGAAAACATACAACTAACACATTAGCATATACAATGCTATGAACTACATGGCATACACAATGCTCATGACAACTAGTATACGCAATGCACATGGTAACTAACATACGCTAGGCAATGGACATGGTATACACAAATGCAATAATCAATCATGCAACAACATGGCATTCTCAATGCTATGAACCACATGGCATACTCAATGCACAATGGACTTAAACCAAAATGGATAGGCCTCAGCCATGTCCAAATCAGTGGCCATAATCACCAAAACGAAGGCACAAAATGCAAGGCATGCATGCACATGCATTGGCCTATAAGCTAGGTAACAATAGACAACCGTTAGAGGCACTCAAAGGGTGAAAGAAGTGGGAATATGGCAGGCCTAAATGCTCTGAAATATCATGGGAAATGATGCCAAATCACCCAATTAACACAAATGAGGCATGCAATGGCACCCAATGCTTGAAGCTAGCATATGCATTTGTACTACAACTATGCAAAACATGAAGCATATGACCAATGTAACCAAAAACAGTCCCAGAGCATGGTAAATCATGGACAAAAGCTTCTTAAAGTTAAGCCAAAAGCATGATAGAATGACATGTTAAAGCATGATGCATGTTAGGCTATCTCATGGAAATGCATTACAAGTGCATGGAGCATGCAAGTGCCAACCAAACCGAACCAAAACAGAGTCATGACATGGCAAAACATCACCAAAAACATGCTGAAATGGGAACAAAATAACCTAGAATGACATGCTACTTCATGAAGCATACAAGACTAGTTTGTGTGATTTACACTACAAGTGTATTAGGCATGCATGGGATGATCGAACCAAGTCAAAAAAGATCTGAAGCATGCCAAAATAACCCCAAATAAACACTGAAATGATAGCCTAAAGGCCTAAGCATGATGGCATGCACAATGACCTATTCTTAAGGCATGAAACACCAACTCTTCAAAGCATTGAAAGAGTGACCAATGTGAGGGTATGGCCACATTACACAAACTGAAATCATGTTAGAGATGAGGCCAAAGCATGCAAACAACTCAAGTAAGCCATGTTAGGGACCATGAAACTCAAAGCTAATGAACCAAAATGCACTAAGTCTATACAAAGCAAGGCATGCATGACCTAAAGCACTTAAAATAGAGCTTAAGCATGGAAAAACATGGACAAAATCATGCTGGAGTGTGGTAAAAAAAAAGGCTAAAATGATGGTCCAAAGTATAGAGCATGTTAGGCTAGCAATATGGAATTACACTACAAGTGTATGAACCACTCAAGAGACCATTAAACCAGCCAAAAACAGAGTCATATCTGGTCCCAAAAGTCACCAAAACAAGCTTAAACAAAGCCACAAAGAAGTGCAAAAACATGCTCATTTGATAGACCCTCTATGCATACAAACAAGACAAGAGGAGGGGGGACCACCCCCTCTCATTTCAGGCCTTAAAACCACATTTCCCCCACTGAAAATCTGCTAGATTTCAGTGGTTAAAAGGCCAAGAGAAGGTGATCTCAAAGGCTTAAAGAGATGGTTCAAAACAAGGCAAAACAAGGCCTAAGAGGGGGTAGACCACCCCCAACACCAACAAGGCCTAAACAAACATGTTAAGGACTGAAAAACAAAGATTTTTGTAGTTTAATGCTAAGCCAAGAGAAGCATGCAAATATGGCTAAGAGTGTAATCAAAATAGAGCTTAAAAAGGGAAAAAGAGATTACCCTTGAAGCACTGCAACAACAGCACTTGCTCCAGCCCAAAACCAGCTTTTTGAAGTCTCCACAAGACCCTCCAGTAACTCAGCAACAAGGCAAGAGTGTTTGGATAGAAAGTTGTGTACACAAATGTGAAGAAAATGCACTTTAAGGCTTCAATATAGAGAGAGAAAGAGAGGGATATAGAGAGAGTGTAAGCCTATGCTCTCAGCCAAAATCAGAACCCTGGCCGTGGGGAGACAGCCCCTCTCTTATAGAAAAACAAAGGTTAAAGCTTCTTGGAGAAGCTAAGATTTGGATGCAATCCCTCCATACATGTATGGAGGATATAGTCTGTGCCCTCCAGCTGGCACAGCTGGCATCCATTCAGTCTGCCAACATAGGGGGAAAGCTGCCGACCAACTAAAGTGGTCTGCCTGCCACTTTAAGTGGTCGGCCAGAAGAGAAAGTGGTCGACAGGGGGAATTGGTGGTCTCCACATTGAAAGCAAGCCAATGGTAGAGTGGGAGACCAGAAAAGGTGGCCTAAAGACCAAGAAAACCAGTTTCCCGACCAGAAAATCGGCTGGCGGGAAAGAAAGTGGTCTCAAAGGGAAAAAACTGGTCTCCCACCCTCGTACCACCTTCTAAGCAAGGAAAACAAGGTTTGTACCAAAAACAAACCAACACGGATGCAAAACGAGAGTTCGAGAGGCAAAGTGCGCAGCCAAGAGCCTGGAAACCCAGCTGTTAAGCACCAAAAGTGGTATACGACCACAAAAGTGGTCTCCCGGACCACAGTGTCCTTCTAGACCAAGGAAACAAGGTGTGGCTCAAAAACCACGCCAAACGGAAAACGTTAAGCGATCTCGAGACAAGGCATGCGGCCGAAGGCTCTAAAAACCGAAAACTAGTCTCCAAACGGAAAAAGTGGCCTACGACCACAAAAAGTGGCCTACGACCACAAAAGAGTGGTCTACAAGACCTCTCTCTCCCTCAGGAAAGGAAAACCAGACTTGGTCCGCAAACCGAGTCAAAGCATAAAGAGTTCAGAGGCCCGGAGGCAAGGCTCTCAGCCGAAACTCTGGAAACTCGAAACGAGCACAACATGCACTGTCACCGAGCGCTCAATTGGTGACGTCTGAGTCTTAAGGTCAGTCAAAAATGGGGTGTCTACACCCAATTATGCGCCTTCTCAGGGAGGTTTATAAAGTAAAATAAATTGAGTTATCCTTTTCACTAAATAAAGTTCTAGAGTTTTGGCTAAATTTCCCTTTAAAATTAAAAAAATATCACCCAAAGAGTTCACTTTTTTTTTGTTGTTCAAACCAATGTAATTAACTAAAATAAATAGATTCATGATTAATCAAATTAAATTACAAACTAAGAAAATATGCTGGAATTTACAATGATATTGCACAGAAATACACAATACAATAAAACGATAAAGAAGGGCAAATCGAAACCTGTATGATACCACAGTTTCCTTAAAACAGATTAGTTGCCTCACCGTGGGTGTTGGAAGAACGTCAGTTTCTGTCTCCCAAGATACGATGATTTAGACCAGCTAACGCAGAAGCACCTTCTGATAGCTTTGGCGAACTGATAGTAGCAGCACTCTCTCACGTAAGATGAATATATTATAGAAGGAGACTAACTTGACTATAATATGAGAGCAAAAATTCTCTATTAAACCCAAGGGAGATGGGCCTCCTTTTATACACAATGGGGGATAGAGGAGTAACCTTCCAGCCATGAAGGCTAGCAACCAATGCCCATTACTCCTGCAAAACTGCTGGAGTAATGCACACAATTGATGGAGATTTAATGTGCGAGTTACACACAATATACACCTGTGTGTATATACATATCTGCAGCAGACCTAACCTAAAAAGATTAGGTTGGTGGACCACCAATCCAGCCCAGCCCAAACCTAACTCATTCCAGCAAGCCTCAAGCCTAAGTCCCAAGATCCACAACCCACGACCCATGGATCACAGACCACGGATCCGACCCTGGCCCGGTCCCAGCGGGCAGGCGGGCGGCGCCCGTGCGCGTACTCGTGTGGCAATTTTTCAATAACCAACTTGGACTATAGTCTTGGCCCAAGCCCATCCTTGAAGTATCTATATGTAATGACCCCAAAATGTATGGCGTAATTATCAGTAATTACTTATGTGTTTATATGAATTAATTGAAGAATATCTGTTGAGATGACAACTTGGGGACTGAAATTGATGACCGTAATGGGTTCAGAAAATGAAATTGAGCACGCCTACGTGACACCGGGAATTTTTAGAACCATTTGGGAAAATAAATTGAGAACTAAATTTCGTCTGAATCGCTAAGTCTTGTTTGGTTCAAGCTTATGGTACAATCTATTTATATGTTATATATGATTTAAGATAAGGTTGTTGACCCATTTTGACTCAAAAATAAGAAAAGAAAATATCTAAGGGAGAGAGAAGAGTGGACATTCGGGAGAGAGAGGAAGCAAAGGGGGAAATCAAGTTGATCTTCTTCAATTAAATAATCAAGGTAAGAAATTCTTCTCTAATTTCTTGAAATACGGGTGGTCCATCAATAATCTCATGTTATCTCGTGTTAAATAAGAGGATTGAAAGGGGAAATATGTTCAATTTGAGCATGCATGGTAGAAATTGATGATTTATGGTTATGTTTGGCAAATTTGAGAGAGACCTCCATGGATTTTGAGAAAGGAAGCTTGCATGTGCATGATTATAGTTTTTCATCTTCAATCAAGGTTGGATTTTGTATATGATGCATTTGGGTTTGTTTAGAAGCTATAATGTTTAATTCAAGTTGTGTTTCAAGTGTTTTGAGACTTGGATTTCATACATGTTGAAGTGGTTTTGCAAAAAGGGAAGATCAAAGCTTTGGAAGATTTTAGAATTTCGGATTTTTGCTTGGTCCGCTCGAGCGGAGGGACTCCCGCTCGAGCGTGAAAATCGACCTCCCAGCAGTTTTGAAAAATTGTACAGTCCGCTCGAGCGGACAAAGTGGCGCTCGAGCGGGGGACTTATTTTCAGGAAAATTTTGGAAGTTGTTTCAGTTCATTTATGGCATGACTTACTTGGTTTTCACATGTTAATTGCATCATTTAGCATCTCATGATCATGAAATAAGGTAAAGAAAGAATAGTATGGCATCAACTACTTGATTCTGTGATGATGTGTATCAAGGAATTGTGTTATAATGTTGATATTTATAGGTCAAGAGGCGAAGACCGTGCAACCGGTTTTGGAAACCCACTGTGAGTAACATTTCTGTAAAGATATGTTAGTATGATCTATGTTTAAACGTGCTGCGTTATGTTATGGTTTTGAAATGATAAATGTTTTCTGTGAACGAATGTCCAATTTGCGAATCTAGTATGGCATCCATAGATAGTCCTAAGTGGACCAGTTTACGAGATCTCGGTATGTGTTTAATCAGTGTCCGGGACCGGTTACTCTAGTCCTTGGACGACAAATGTTATGTTATGTTCTATGGAGTATGCCATTATATATGTTCTGATATGAGATGATTATGTTTATGAATGATTTATTTTGCGGATTTATATGAAATGTTGGAATTCGTTCACTAACTCTTTACTTTAATGTTACTTGCTGAGCTTTAGCTCATTGTTTGTATTTATGTATTTATAGGTGAGCATTCTGGGAGTCAAGCCTAGGCGGAGTCCAAGCTAAGCCGCCGTTTTGAAGCCTACCCGGTGTTTTGGTGCCTCCGAGCTGAGGCTAGGCCTGGAAGGCCGTATAGTGAGCTTTGTTTTGTTTTGCATCTGTGGCTTATGCCTATGCGTTGTACATGATCTTATGGTACATGTTATGTAAAGTTAGTGGGTAAATTAACATTTTTGGCATGTAATTGTATGTTCATATAAATGCACAGCTCTTTGGACTATTAGTATTTTGTTTTCGCTTCCGCGAGCCCCGTTTATTTATGTTATGTTCAGGAAGGCCTGTGGTAATCTAGAATTACTGGCCGGTTATGATGCCAACCTTCTCGGGGCGGGTTTGGGTCGTGACACTATAAGTGCCTTTCTTCGGAAAATTTGGATGCCCCAAAGGGCTCATACCCTTATCAAAATCTTGAGGTTTACATACTTATTAAAGTTTTCCTCTACAATCAATGTGGGATTGGTAGTTATACACAATTTTCAATACCTCATTCATGAGGCCATCTTTATGAGACAATTTCTCATTCAATTCTTAATGGATTTTGGTCATTCTTTTTGTGATGTAAAGACCTTGTTACAAAGAATCTAAACCCATTTAATTTCACCTCAACCAATGGTTGGGACCTACTTTAATTTCTTATTAAAGTCACCATAAAATCATTTTTTCCAACAATCCCCTACATAAATAAAAATTGATTGAATAAAGAAAAACAAGCAACGTTTACAACAAAGACTCAGAGAGAGAGAGCACACAGACTAACCTTGCCTTAGAAAAGGTAGCTGTTAGCTTTGAACCTTTTGGTAGTGAAAGCCTATCGAATTTACTGGCTGACCAGTGAACGTCATGTTTTGAACTGATCTGCTGTTTGTGTAAACCGAGACAATAGACCTCACATAGGAGTTAGTCTAACCATTGTTCTTATTCTCACTAGTGTGTCCGGTATGGCCTTGGAACACTAGCCTAGTTCCGTGAGAGTTGTTAAAAAATTCGACCTTACAAATTCTTAAAGAAGTGGCCCCACTTCACACTTACATAGGTGACCTATATAAGGTATTTCATTATACCAGGGTTGATTATTCATATCACTTAGGTCATTAAAAACATTAGTTTAACCTTTCAACCCCACAGGGTATCATTGCACAAAGGAATGGGCAAGAGTATTTACCTCTTTAGTAACTCACCCGTTACACGGAATTAGGTTGTCCTTTTGAACCTAGATTTTGGGATCTACAGTCAACTAGGTTAAATTTTCCGTTCTGGTAACATTACCAATGGCCTTAACCCTATTCCTCTTGACAATGTTTCTACTAACTCTCGAGTTTACCCTTTGGTTAGCTAATCCGCAATATTATCCTTAGACTTTACATAGTCAAGAGAGACAACTCCATTAGAGAGTAGTTCTCGTATGGAATTATATCTATGATGGATATGTCTAGACTTTGCATTATACATATGACTCTGCGCCCGTCCAATCGCCGATTAGCAATCTCAATAAATATAGATAGCAGACACAGGTCTCGGCCAACGTGGAATATACTCAATGAATTGGCGAAGCCATTTAGCTTCTTCAGTTGCTTTATCCAAAGCAATGAACTTAGATTCCATCGTTGATCTCGATATACACGTTTGCTTGGAAGATTTCCAAGACACAGCTATCCCTCCGAGGGTAAACACATAACCACTAGTGGATTTGGAGTCCTTTATATCAGATATCCAATTAGCATCACTATACCCTTCTAGTACCGCTGGGTATCTGGTATAATGCATCCCATAATCTCGGATGTAGTGTAAATAACCTAACACCCGCATAATGCCCCTCTAATGGCTAGCATTTAGATTACTCGTGTATCTACTAAACCTGCTAACAGAGTAGGCTATATTTAGCCTTGTACAACTCATTAGATACGTCAAACTTCCAATGACCTGAGAGTATTCTGGCTGAGAGACACTCTCACCATTATTCTTGGTCAAATGTAGACTCACGTCTACTGGTGTCCTAGACACACTTGTATTTGATTTACCAAATTTCTCAAGTATCTTCTCAACATAGTGAGATTGAGAAAATATAATACTACTAGATGTTTTGGTAATCTTAATACTCAAAATGACATCTGCAAGGCCCATATCTTTCATTTCAAACTTAGAATTTAACAATCTTTTGGTAGTTCAAATCATTTCATCATTACTACCAATAATGAGTATGGCATATACGTATAGACACAAAACGACATAACCTCTGTCAGTGTCTTTAACATATAAGCACTTGTCACACTTATTGATTCTGAACCCACTTGACAACATAGCATTATCAAACTTCTCATGCCATTGCTTAGATGCTTGCTTCAAACCATATAATGACTTGACAAGCTTATAGACTTTCTTATTTTCCTCTATTTAAGAAAGCAGTCTTTACATCCATTTGATATATCTCCAGACCATGTAAAGCAGCTATTGCAATTACCATGCGAATGGATGTAATCCTTGTCACAAATGAATACGTATCAAAGTAATCTAGGCCTTCTCGCTGCCTGTATCCTTTGATA